>CM077668.1:391257901-391906992 GCA_039707655.1 Elymus sibiricus | reverse complement strand
ATGAACTTGCAAACTGAGCATGGTAAAGGCTATAATTGGCATTTTATTGAACTAAAAGATACAAAACATGATTATTGATAACAGAAAGCTAATATCAACAAAATAAAATGACGCTCCAAGCAAAACTCATAATATGTGACGAATAAAAATATAGCTCCGAGTAAGGTTACCGATAGTGTTGAAGACGAAAGAGGGGATGCCTTCTGGGGCATCTCCAAGCTTAGACGCTTGAGTTTTCCTTGAATTTTACCTTGGGGTGCCTTGGGAATCCCCAAGCTTAGGGTATTTCCACTCCTTATTCTCCTCATATCGATATCTCACCCAAAACTTGAAAACTTCAATCACACAAAACTTAACGGAACTTCGTGAGATAGGTTAGTATGATAAAAATAAATCATCCACTTAGGTACTGTCAAGACAAGATTCATAATTGTTATCACATAATTCCTAATGTATTCTATCATTTCCACAATTTATATTACTCAATATAAGCTATGGAAACACTAAAACAAGCAAACTATGAATCAAAAACAAAATCTGTCAAAAACAGAACAGCGTGTAGTAAGCGATTTAAAAACCATACTTCTGTAACTCCAAAAATTCTGAAAAATTAGAAACACATAAAAAATTTGTAACCCAATACTGTGTAAAAATTTCAGAATTTTTTCACTCGCCAGTACAGAATAGAAATTCCAGCACTGGACGCAAAAGTTTCTGTTTTTGCACAGAATCAAATCAACAAGCATCCACACTATCCCAAAGGCTTTACTTGGCACATTATTGAAAGAAAACATATAAAACATGATTAATACAGTAGATTAATCATGTGGACACACAAAAACAGTAGGTATAAGTATTATGTTGTCTCCCAACAAGCGCTTTTCTTTAATGCCTTTTAGCTAGGCATGATGATTTTAATGATGCTCACGTAAAAAGTGAGGAATTGAAACATAACGGGAGCATCATGAATCATATGTTCCTCTCTCATAATAATTTTCAGTAGCATCATGCATGGATTCATCAATATATCTATCATATAAAGCATTCTTTTCATGATCCACAAGCATAGAATTTTTATTACTCTCCACACAAGCAATTTTCTTCTCATTCATAATAGTGGGAGTATAGTATGAAACTCGAATACTATAAATTGTTTCCACATTAAAAGAGTGATGTTCAGTAAAAGGATTATAACAAGTATTATAATAATAATCATCCCTATTTTTCATAACATAAGTATCATCACAATAATCATCATAGATAGGAGGCATGAAATCATCATAACAAATTTGATCATTCAAAGTAGGGGGACTAAAAAGATCATCTTCATTAAGTATAGCATCTCCAAGCTTGGGAAAAACATCAATTGCAGCAAATAAATTCTCAAACATGTCATTCTCATTAAACATAGCATCCCCAAGCTTGTGGCTTTGCATATCATAAGCATAATCACTTTCATCATTAATAGTATGAATAGCACCAGTAGTATAACAATTATCATCATAATTTTCCAAGTTGGTGCCATAAAGATTTTCAAGATCATAAGAGGTATCATTATCTTCCCAATCATAATCATCATAATGAGTAGTAGGCATAATAAAATCATCCTCAATAGTTCCTTCGGACATTGTACCATAAGACAAAGAAGCAATATCATCATCAAGTATATCATCTTCCACAATTATTTTTGATTCACTCTCATGAGGCACAACAATAATAGGGGCAACATTATTTGGGAGGGATATTTTTTTACCTCTACTCTTTCTTCTTTTCTTCATCTTCACCACATCATGTGTGGGTTTAATCAATTTTTCCGAGCTTCTTATTGATGAGATTAGTTGAATAGGAAGCTCCTCCTCGTCACCTATTTCATCATGAGAGACAATAGGAGGGAAAGTGGAAATCTTTACCCTTTCATTAGTGTTCCTTTTATATTCTATTGGTTTTCCCATCTTTCTGTAGTTGGCAATATAAGCATTCTCATTGCAATTTACCACACAAAACATATAGATTTCCTCTAGATTAGTTTCAATGTTGTCTGTGAGAATGAATACTTCAAACCAACTATTTTTATGTGTCAATTCCTCAAACCCCAAAAATAGATAAAGCTCGTTATATAGTTCAAGGGCGGTCAAGTCATTACAATATTTAGCCATGATTCGATCATGAAAAAGTATGCATTGAAAATTAAGGTGACCAACTTTATTGCAAAGTTCACAAGTAATGGGATGAAGATAGCATAATTTTGTAGCAAATTCATCTATCACTTTGAGCAAAAAATTGGTTCTATCATGTTTATGCTTCTTATAAAATCTATCGTCCCTATAAGGCATGTCTTCACAAACTTTATGCACTCCACAAAAATTGACATGCTTATAAGAAACATTTTTGTCATGACTAGTGCAATCATCATTAGTATTTTGGATATTCATAGAATTCATACTAACAACATTGCAATCATGCTCATCATTCAAAGATCTTATGCCATACATTTTATTGAATTCTTCTTCTATCAATTGAGCACAATTTTCTGCTCCATCATTTTCAAGAAAGACATGATAAAGACGAATAATATGAGGCAACCTTAATTCCATTTTTTGCGTAGTTTTCTTTTATAAACCAAACTAGTGATAGAACAAGAAACTAAAAGATTCGATTGCAAGATCTAAAGATATACCTTCAAGCACTCACCTCCCCGGCAACGGCGCCAGAAAAGAGTTTGATGTCTACTACACAACTTGTTCTTGTAGACTCGTGTTGGGCCTCCAAGCGCAGAGGTTTGTAGGACAGTAGCAATTTTCCCTCAAGTGGATGACCTAAGGTTTATCAATCCGTGGGAGGCGTAGGATGAAGATGATCTCTCTCAAACAACCCTGCAACCAAATAACAAATAGTCTCTTGTGTCCCCAACACACCCAATACATTGGTAAATTGTATAGGTGCACTAGTTCGGCGAAGAGATGGTGATAAAAGTGTAGTATGGATAGTAGATATAGGTTTTTGTAATCTGAAAATATAAAAACAGCAAGGTAGCAAGTAACAAAAGTGAGCACAAACGGTATTGCAATGCTTAAAAACAAGGCCTAGGGTTCATACTTTCACTAGTGCAATCTCTCAACAATGCTAACATAATTGGATCATATAACCATCCCTCAACGTGCGATAAAGAATCACTCCCAAGTTCCTATTAGCGGAGAACATAAGATAGAAATTGTTTGTAGGGTACGAAACCACCTCAAAGTTATCCTTTCCGATCGATCTGTTGTGCTATTCCTATAAGTGTCACAAACAGCCCTAGAGTTCGTACTAAAATAACACCATATGATACACATCAACCAACTCTAATGTCACCTAGATACTCCAATGTCACCACAAGTATCCGTGAGTTGATTATACGATATGCATCAAACAACTTCATAATAATAATTTTCAATCCACACAAAGAACTCCAAGGAGCACCCCAAAGTTTCTATCGGAGAAAAGATAATGAAAACGTGCATCAACCCCTATGCAAAGATTACCCCAATGTCACCGCGGGAATCCGCGAGTTGAATGCCAAAACATATATCAAGTGAATCAATATAATACCCCATTGTCACCACGGGTATTCATATGCAAGACATACATCAAGTGTTCTGAAATCTGAAATATTCAATCCGACAATAACAAAACCTCAAAGGGAAAATATTCGATTCATCACAACAAGGATAGAGAGGGAAGAAACACCATATGATCCAACTATATTAACAAAGCTCGCGATACATCAAGATCGTGCCATATCAAGAACACGAGAGAGAGATCAAACACATAGCTACTAGTACATACTCTCAGCCCCGAGGGTGAACTACTCCTTCCACGTCATGGAGACCGCTGGGATGATGAAGATGGCCTCCGATGATGATTCCCCCCTCCGGCAGGGTGCCAGAAAAGGGTTGTAGATTAGATAGTGGAGGTACAGAGGCTTGCGGCGGCGTAAAAACTCATCTAGGTTAACTTTCGGGGGTTCTAAATATATATGATTTTTTGGCATTGGAATCATGCGAAGAAGGGCCACAGGGGGCCCACAAGGCACCAGGGTGCGCCTGGGGGGGTGGCATGCCCTGGTGGCTCATGGGGCCCCTGTGGGTCTTCTGGCCTCCTCCCGAAGCTTCTAGTGTCTCTTATGTTCCAGAAAAAATCGTCAAATAGTTTCGCTGCATTTGGACTTCATTTGATATGGATTTTCTGGAAAACCAAAAACAAGCAGAAAACAGCAGCTGGCACTGGGCACTAGGTCAATATGTTAGTCCATGAAAATCATATAAAAGCCATATAAAAGTGCACCAAAATCATACAAAACTATTATAAACATGGCATGAATACTTCATAAATTATAGATACGTTGGATACGTATCAGCTTTCTCCGCACTTTAACTGTGGGAGAGGAAAGGGGCGTGTCGAGAGCCTGAGCCACTAGCTTGCAATTTCCCGCTGTTCATTACTTTGCTTTATTCATAGGGAAATGCTTGACTGCTAGAGAGCAAGGTGGTGCGCTATGTGCACCTGACTTTGCCATTTTACGCCGCGCACTGCATAATGACAACACTTATAACCTGGGAGCTATCATTGCATGCCGTCTGCACACTAATAGGACTAAGGGTAAAATTCATGGTGGTATTTATGCTACTCGCTTAGCGAGACGTTTTAATGTTAACATACGGCCACACGATTATTTGTTGCCCAGAGTTTACTTAGATCACCAGTCTATGAGGGACCACCACTTTCTTGATGCTCCTGAGCCTCCTCACCACATTCGTTATAACTTGGTTTTTAGTGAGGATACTCGTGATATTATTCCGTTGCCTACACCTGCTTTGTTTGATTCTCATGCCAGGAACGGATATACTATTATGCCACCGGACATCATTGCTTACCAGAACGCATTGGCAGCGACAGAGGATGAGGCCCTGGATTGGGACGCTAGGGTGCCGCCGCCTCAGCACTTTCATATGGGACCGGATGGCTACTATGGATGGCCGTAGACCAAGCTAGGCAAAAGCCTAAGCTTGGGGGAGGACGTATCTCTCAACGACATTTCATTCATGTCCACACATTTCATTCCAGTTGGTGGTGTTCATACTTTTTCATTGTGTAATTAATGTTAGTTTTATTTTCACGCTTTCTTCTTGTGTGTTTGAAAAACTTTGAGAAAATCCAAAAACATTTCTCGTTTCTTTTCGGTTTTTCTTTCTAGCTTAATTAGTTGTAGTATTAATTGAAAACCCAAAAAGATTTCCCGTTTCTTCTTTTGCTTGTTGGGAACTTTCCCGTGTAAATAGTTTTTTCTCATTTTTGTTTTTTCTTCCTTAAATTGCATCCTTTAAGAAAAAAACTAAAAACTCCAAAAATATTTCAGTGTGTTTCTCTGAAATTCTTTTCTTTTGTTGAGTCATTGTAAGGAGAAGACCACGATGAAAATGTTGAGTGGCTCTCGTATGCATTATTGTTGATCTAAGAAAGAGCCCATATTACCTTGTCTTCTCCTTTGAATAAAATGTTTGCAGATTCCAACTTAGTCCACGGCACACTTGCACTATTTTTATTTTCACATCATTCAGTCATGCAAGTGAAAGGCAATAATGACGATGATTTGATGAAGTGACTGTGGCAAGGAAAAGCGAGTATGAACTCAACTTATTTTTGTTTTTGTAAATATGTTTAACTCAGTATCCATGATTTTGCATATTATGAATAAACATGTTTATGATGACAATTAGAGATTATAGTTGCTCATGCCATGCTTAAGTAGCTAGGAGTGGATAATGATTTACCTTGGGTGTCAACATTCATTAAAATGTTCATGATGTAGTATGATGATATGGTATCCTCCTCTGAATGTTTCGAGTGGCTTGACTTGGCACATGTTCACGCATGAAGTTGATTCAAAACCAACATAGCCTCCACGATATTTATGTTCATGGTGCTTATATCCTACTCATGCTAGTATTCAATGTTGATTATTCATAATGCATGATTATGACCGTTTTCTCTCTCTAGTTGGTCGCTTCTCAACCTATTTGCTAGCCTTCGCCTGTACTAAGCGGGAATACTGCTTGTGCATCAAAATCCTTAAACCAAAGTTATTTCAGATGAGTCCACTATATCTACCTATATGCGGTATTACTCTGCCGTTCTAAGTAAATTTGCATGTGCCACTTGTAAATATTCAAATGAACATCTGTTTTGTGTGCCCGTACCGCTCATGGAGTGACAGGGGGTGGTCAGTATCTTCCATGCTAAGCGGGTTATTCTCATGATGAGTGTTTATTCACTTGTCCTTACACGAGAGGGGCTGGTAATCGGGATGCCCTGTCCCATTATTAAAACTGCAAAATAATGAAACAAACTCCCCCAGAAAGTTGTTGGTATGGAGGGCACCCGCGGATTCGGCTAGCCATGGCTTGTGTTTGTTGGTGGAGGGGGAGTAAACTTTACTTTATAACTTGGGAACCGCCGCTAATGTGTTTAGCATGGAAGATATTGAAAACTCTCGGTCGTGACGTTGATAGGAAAGGCATACCTCCCAAAATTATATTTATCTCTGATTTAAGCTTCGAGCTCTGGCACCTCTGCAAATCCATGCTTCCCTCTGCGAAGGGCCTATCTATTTACTTTTATATTATTTTACTTTTATTGTTGAGTCACCACCTTCTCAAACAAGCACCAGACCTGAGAGCACTATTGTCATTCTCATGCATTGTGTATAGTTAATGTTGTGTGCATCATGACTGGATCTCTTCTACCATGAATTACAATGTTTAGTCGCTGCTTGAACTTTGGGGGTGCTCTGCATTTATGTTTTGCGGTCTCAGAAAGGGCTAGCGAGATACCATGTTGTCATATTATATCATGATTGTTTTGACAAAGTGTTGGCATTTGAGATATCTTATTATTGCTCGCTAGTTGATTGTGCCATTGATATGAGTGAATATAATTTCTAAGAGTTATCATTTGCATGGTTAGTTCATGATCTTTGCTGAAAACTTGGGTACTATTTAAGCATATATATAGATACAAGAACAAAAGAGTTTGTAAAAGTTTTTCTTTATCACTTTCAGTTTGTCAACTGAATTGCTTGAGGACAAGCAATGAGTTAATGTTGGGGGAGTTGATACGTCTCCATCGTATCTACTTTTCCAAACACTTTTGCTCTTGTTTTGGACTCTAATTTGCATGATTTGAATGAAACTAACCCGGCTTGACGCTGTTTTCAGCAGAATTACCATGGTGTTGTTTTTGTGCAGAAATAAAAGTTCTTGGAATTGGATGAAACTTTTTGGAGATTTTTTATGGAATAAATAAAAAATACTGGAGCCAAGACCTACTGGAGGGGGGCCACCTGCTGCCCACGAGGCACTAGGGCGCGCCACCACCCTGCCGCACCCTGGTGGCTTGTGGGGCCCACGTGGCTCCGCTGACCCTAATCTCAGGCGTATAAATTCACAATTCCAGAGTAAAAATAAGAGAGGAAGTTTCATTGCGTTTCACGATACGGAGCCGCCGCCACCTCCTGTTCTTCATCGGGAGGCCAGATCTGGAGTTCGTTCGGGGCTCCGGAGAGGGGGATTCGACGCCGTCGTCATCATCAACCATCCTCCATCACCAATTTCATGATGCTCACCACCGGGCGTGAGTAATTCCTTCGTAGGCTTGCTGGACGGTGATGGGTTGGATGAGATTTATCATGTAATCGAGTTAGTTTTGTTAGGGCTTGATCCCTAGTATCCACTATGTTCTGAGATTGATGTTGCTATGACTTTGCTATGCTTAATGCTTGTCACTAGGGCCCGAGTGCCATGATTTCAGATCTGAACCCCTTATGTTTTCATGAATATATTTGTGTTCTTGATCCAATCTTGCAAGTTATACGCACCTGCTACGTGTTATGATCTGCATACCCCAAGGTGACAATAATTGGGATTCTTTCCGGTGATTACCGTAGTTTGAGGAGTTCATGTATTCACTGAATGTTAATGCTTTGTTCCGGTTCTCTATTAAAAGGAGGCCTTAATATCCCTTAGTTTCCTTATGGACCCCGCTGCCACAGGAGGGTAGGACAAAAGATGTCATGCAAGTTCTTATCGCAAGCACGTATGACTAAATACAGAATACATGGCTACATTACATTGATGAATTGGAGCTAGTTCTGTGTTGCCCTAAGTTATGAATGTTATCCAACATAATCACCGATCCAATGCCTACGAGTTTTTCACATATTGTTCTTTACTAAGTTACTACTGTTGCTACTACTGTCACAATTGCTACAAAACTATTGCTACTACAGTTACTGTTACTGTTACTATTATTGCTACTACTATCAAACTACCATATTACTGTGCTACTGATCACTTGTTGCAAATATTTAGTCTCCAGGTGTGGTTGGATTGACAACTCAACTGCTAATACTTGCGAATATTCTTTGGTTCCCCTTGTGTCGAATCAATAAATTTGGGTTGAATACTCTAGCCTCGAAAACCGCTGCGATCCCCTATACTTGTGGGTTATCAGGGCCTTGATGACCCACAAGTATAGGGGACCAATCCTAGTCCTTTCGATAAGTAAGAGTGTCGAACCCAACGAGGAGCAGAAGGTAATGATAAGCAGTTTTCAGCAAGGTATTCTCTGCAAGCACTGAAATTATCAGTAACAGATAGTTTGATAGCAAGGTAATTCATAACATGTAACAAGTAACAAGTGTAACAAAGGTGTAGCAAGGAGCATGAAAAGGAATAAATTCTACGGAAGTGTCACTCCGAGGCATACGGAGGACACCATGCGGGAGACAGAACTGCACACAAGGTATTACAATCTGGTTTTTACTGGCCTACTCTTTTCAAAGATGCACATAAGTTTGTCCTATCTTGTGATGAATGTCAAAGAATTGGTAATGTTGGTAGACGTCAGGAAATGCCTATGAATTATTCACTTGTTATTGAACCATTTGATGTTTGGGGATTTGATTATATGGGACCTTTTCCTTCCTCTAATGGGTATACTCATGTTTTAGTTGCTGTTGATTACGTTACTAAATGGGTATAAGCTATTCCAACTAGTAGTCCTGATCATAACACTTCTATTAAAATGCTTAAAGAAGTTATAATTCCGAGGTTTGGAGTCCCTAGATATTTAATGACTGATGGTGGTTCACATTTTATTCATGGTGCTTTCCGTAAACTGCTTGCTAAATATGATGTTAATCATAGAATTGCATCTCCTTATCATCCTCAGTCTAGTGGTCAAGTTGAATTAACTAATAGAGAAATAAAATTAATTTTGCAAAAGACCGCTAATAGATCTAGAAAGAATTGGTCTAAGAAACTTGATGATGCACTATGGGCTTATAGAACTGCTTATAAAACTCCTATGGGTATGTCTCCATATAAAATGGTTTACGGAAAAGCATGTCATTTACCTCTTGAGTTAGAACATAAAGCATATGGGGTAATTAAAGAACTTAACTATTATTTCAAACTTGCCGGTGAATAGAGGTTATTTGATATTAGCTCCCTAGATGAATGGAGAACTCAAGCTTATGAAAATGCCAAATTATTTAAAGAAAAAGTTAAAAAATGGCATGATAAGAGAATCCAAAAACGGAAATTCAAAGTAGGTGATCATGTTCTATTATACAATTCTCGTTTAAGATTTTTGCAGGAAAACTTCTCTCTAAGTGGGAAGGACCATACATCATTGAAGAAGTTTATCGCTCCGGAGCCATCAAAAAAAAACTCCGAAGGCAATAATCCGAGAGTGGTTAATGGGCAAAGAATTAAACATTATATCTTAGGTACGCCCATTAATGTTGAAACCAATATTATTCAAACAATGACACCGGAAGAGCACATAGAAGAAACCTTCCGGAACGTTCCAGAATCCTAAAAAGGAGTAGGTATGTGGTACAGTAAGTAAACCGATTCCAAAACTTCCATAAAAGTACTTTCTGTCCGTTTTGGAATATATGAAAAATTAGGAAAATAATAAACAGTCTGAAAAGTGCACGAGGAGGTGACAAGCCTGGGGGTGTACTCGAGGTCGAACCAGTGAATCCTTCTCATGCTTCTTGCTGCCCCAGATCTTGTATTGACCCTGGATGTCGACAAGATTCTGGCAGGCGATGCCCGAATTCTTGAGCACCTTTACATTGTTGGTGATGTCCACCGTAGCGATCATGTAGTGGGGGCTGTTGACAATCCTGGCGAAACGCTCGCAAGGCCTTGTGGCTAGGCAGTAGTGGTAGACGAGGATGTGATTGCGCACGCACATCTGGGCGATAGCGACCTTGTGACGAGACCCGGCACGAGCGCGGGTGTACTCAAGGTCGAACCCGACCACCTTGTACTTCTCCGCAGCAAGCAACAACTCCATAGTGTGGATGGAGTTCTCCACCCATATCGGGTTGTTGGTGTACACCACCGAGAGCTCCGTGAACCTTCTGTGGGTGTCCACTGCGGCATGCATGGTGAACTGCCGCTCGTCGTCGGCAGCCGCTGGGAGCGCCATTGGAGCCGCACACGATACCCTCTCTGTATTTGTCATCGTGGGTGTGCTTCTTGCAATACTGGGGCGCGATCGAAAGGTTGAAGAGACATAAGGGTTAAATGGCCGCTGTAATAAATGGGGGCCGGACAGCCCGTAATCGTCATGTCTTGTCACCGCGTTCCTAGCGGAGGATTCCAGTGCACGCTTGAGCACCCCACACACGTTTCCTTTGACCACGCGTGGGCTCGAAGAGGCGCCAAGTTTACCCGTGGGTGATGAGGTCAAAGTTACACAGACGGGTAATGATGGACACTCGAGTGCGATAATTCTGGGCACACAGTTGAAGAAACCAACTGTGTACAATAATGTTGAAGATCGCTGTCGAGTCCGCAATATAGATCATTTGCGATGAGATCGACAGGGGAAACACATTCAAGAATGGTAAATAAAGTCAAGTCCATTGAGGTCCAGATATTAATCGTCCATTGCATATGAAGGTCAAAATAGCACTACCAATATACGAGTCTCATACGATGCCATTTCAATGATTGTACCACAAAAGCTTGAAATATTACAAGGTTCAAATTCTAGAGTTAGAAGGCTCAAATTCGAAGATTACAAGGTTCAAACTGATATTAGAAATGAAATTCAGCTCATGCAGCTACAGACGCCCGCGCTGATCAGCTGAACATGGACATATGAGAGGTTTAAACTGATATTACAACTTGTAACACCCTTTTCGAAACCTCAACATTTCTGCAAAGGGATCAGCCACTGACAAGTCATGTATGGGCTTGACATTATTACTTATGATTACTCTGTCAACTGAACTTCCAAAATGAAATTCAGCTTCTGCCGAGCCTTTTCCATTCTGCCGTAGCCGCCGGCACTGATCAGCAAACCATTCAGTTTTGCGAAGCAAATGTAGGGCAAACCTCATTACCTTTAGCACCCTTGCTCTCACAACAAAGAACCTGGTGAATATAATCTCCATTAAGGTCCCTTGGTAGGAGTTCAAAGTAATTTCTGAGAGATGCAGATCAAGGCATTCGATGTGGTTGTTATATTGTATCACATTATCCACTACCGGGCCTAATCTTATCTGCAAAAGAAGAGAATGTATTAGTGCCTACATGCATTTTTGAACACTACTACAGGCCTCTTTGATTTGCAGGATTTCTAAAATACACGAATAGAGTGACATGCCATCGTCGATCCTACATGATTAACATGGGCATTTGATTACAATCTAGAAAAACGTAGGCTTCTTCCCAAGAGGTTGGAGTGGATGGAAATTTCCCTACGAAAACTAGTACACATGAATCCAAAGGAGAAATGCATATGGATTGTAACCTTATGAACCAAGCAACCACTATAGGGAAAAAAACATCTATGTACTGAAATCCTCCAAAATTCCTTCAGAAATCGTAGTACATTCGTCATTGTAAACTTGGGAAAAGGTACCAAAAAATTGAACTCCCTTATGGTTAACATTTAATAGGAAAGGAGCATCACCTCGATATATAGCTTTTCCAGGCACGGAAAGCATCTCAGGAAACTAACAACTTCGTCCAGGTTGGGGCCGATAGGTTCTAGTGCGAAGACCTTCACTATGCGCAGATACGGGGTCAAGCTTGTCGGGTTCATTTTATGGATGACAGATGAACATACATCTTCAAAATTAGAAAAAATGTTAATTTCAAGAAGGAGAAGAAGAAGGCGACAGTTGTACCTGAACGGGTGTGGATCCAATAACAAGTTTGGAGAATTTGACAGACGAGTATCCCACCACTGTCAATTTCGGCGTAGAAATGACACTGATTCTTGTTGGACCTGGTTGATCAACTACAAGTAATATCTCAAGTAAAGGTGCGTCCTCAATGACCATACTGTGATACACCTTCTGTGATCTCTTGTTGCAGCACCAGCAACACACATAAATTGTCCGGAGAGTCATGGAGGTGATGTGGAAGCTACTCAACCCATTGATCGCTTGAAGACGAAGGTACTCGAGTGCAGTACAGCTGCGGAGCAGCTGCTCCATGTCATCCTTGGGGATGCGGACGGCAATGAGCTCGAGGTGCTTCATTCAAGGGAGAAAAAGAGCGGGCGCATCATTAATCGGGGGCAAATGGCAGTTCATGAACTTGGCGAGCCACAGCGTGGGCGCGAGGCGGAGCACGGACAGTGGCAGCAAGCGCATATGTCCATCATTAAAACTGAGCTCCTCGAGGTGATCTAGGTCGGGGGATCGGAACCACTCGTCAAGCTTGGCTCGGTCCTTGCTGTTGGAACAGAACTTGCCCGTGATAAGGCCTCTGATTGGGCCAGGGTGCCTGCCGAGGATCTGGGACAATGCGTCCAAGCTTTTGCGATAGCCATGGCAGAGCTTGTGGACATCGATGAGGTCTAGAGGGGTGGAGTGCCATAGGGGGTGCCACTGCCGGGAAAGGACGGTTGTCCACGCGCCATATTTGATTGGGAGGAGGGAGATGATGACGATTAACATATCATCGGGGAGGCCGCTGATGAAGTCTAGGCCCGCTGGAGTCGCTTGCGATTCTTGCTCGACCCGCCTCCGCTTGTTGGCAGCCTCGTCCTCCACCTCCGGAGTCTCCTCGGCGGCGATGCTATCTGATAGGAGTGGATGAGTGGGAGGATAGGGAATATTTAGTTAGAACAGGGCAGAAGAAAAGTGTATTGGTAACTAGAAGTTACTAGGTAGGAACAGACTTAACAGAGTCAGAAATTGGAATCCCTATTGGTTGCTTAAATAGTACACAATTACTTTGATATCGCTAGGTAAGTCAACATGCAGATACTTGAAAAGAACACTTACTTCGAACAAAGTCTGGACGGATGATATCGTCGGGGAAGTTAGCATATATCATATGACCAGGCTCTTTTAGGTGCAGTGCAATTTTAGTGCCAGCTTTCACTACATAAAACTTAGAAATTTCTGTCCAAAGGCCCGCACCAAAATAAGAGTGACCATGTTCGTCAAGTTTTACGGAAACAACGATTGTAAATCCATGGTTTGTGTTCAATATGACATTCCTGGAGTCTTCAGTTATGTAAAGGCCAAGATTGTGTACTACAGTTGCTGTTGCAAAGCAAGGGATGTACTGCAGGAAATGATAGGATTGTTAAAGAATAGGGTAATATGCAAATATGGGAGTAATTGAAAGAACAATACACAGCAGTTGAAATCAAAGGACACAAATTTATAATTAAACAGATAGTGTAACCATGATGTCATGCAAATATGAGAGTAATCGAAAGAACATTACAACATTAATTTGCCTAATATAGAAAGAAGAAAAATTCCCTTTGACGTATATGCTGCATGTGGCACCTTTTATCCTAATGTAGCAATATATACTATATGTTCAGAAAAGTAGGCCATGCCAACCGAGGTAGGGTGAGATTGAACATACCGTGCGCTTCCTCAAGTCAGCTGGTACGGTGAGATGGAACTCCTCGGCTGTCTAGCCGAGGCCGCATAGGCCAGATGTCTCCTTGCACTGTACACCCAATGAATGAAAGAAAACCCTCGAATTAGCTAGAAGAAAAAAAATCACGGTGATTTTGGCCGGGTGATTAAAAGGGGCAGACGGACTGGGATAAGAGATGAGAGAATATTTCAGTAAATTAGTTACCTCGTTCTCCATGACAGAAAAACCCCAATACCGCAGATTCCCCAATTGGGCGGAGCTGGGTCGACGCGAGCAGCGTCGAGAAAGTCGATGGCGATAGGCGGCGGCAAGCGCAGTGGCGAAATGCGGTGGGGTTTGCCGACAGCCGGCGGCGGTGACAGGCGTCGAGCTACGTGGTTGCCGCGGCGATACGCGGTGACATGCAGAGTCGCGGAGGAGTGCAGGTGCGAATGGGGACCGGGGGGTGGCGGGCGGGGTGAGGGTTTTGTGACGTGGGGATGGTGAGGGTTTTCTTTTTTCCTTTTTGAATTGGGTGGTGAGGGTTTTCTATCCCACAAAGCATTTTGGAGGCAACGGTTTGGTAGAGCCAACCATGTGTGATTAGCATCACTCTGATGTATTTTCAAAAAAAAACATCAGTCCGGTGTGAGGGTGATACGGAGTGCCGTTCGATCTGTGTACATCCTACGGTGCAGACGTGCAATCCGTGGAGATGCATTCTGGCCAATCAGAACACACATGCCACGGCACAATGAAAGTCATCGCACATGGTTCCAATCTGGGAAAATCACCAAGTTTCAGGGTGGGTCCACATTTCCTTCATCGGTTGAATCTGAAATTTTTACCCACGCTAAACATTCACCCTAATATGCATAAAGATCCATCAACCAAACTGATTGCATACTCATCCCACATGTAGACATAAGTAAACATAGATATAATCATACTCATGCATAGATAATAAGCATACTCAAGCATAGTTAGACCATATATAGTTCAACCGATATTAAGCATACTCAAGCATAGTTATAATTAAAACACTACATAGCCGAAAATGCAATTTGGCTCCGAGGAGCACATGCTCCCGGGGCCAATTTTTTTTTCAAATGTCAAAAAAATTGAGACAATTTTTTGTGTGTGATCTTTGTCACATACAAATGCTACCTGTGAATTTTGAGACAAAAAGGTTAAGCATTTTGGCTTGCACAAAAAAAAATCAAATATCAAATGTCGCCCCAAAATGTCACCCCAAATTTGTTTTTTTCACCGACGAAACACCGCTGCTCCATTCCATATGAAAATTTTCAAGCATGCTTGCGAAACCAACACGATCATCTACAAATTTTTTCAGAATTTTTTGAAAACATTTAATATTTTTTTGGGGTACTGTTCACCCGGGAGCACCAAAACGCCGCCCCCATACATAGCCATATATAGTTCAATCCCACATCTCATCTGCCGACAGGCCTGCACGAAGGTGAAGCTTCTCCAGGTACTCAGCGGACGCGGTGTGCGCCACCCTGCGAGAATACATCTGCTTGAAGGAGCCAACGGCTCGTCCTCTTGCATGCGCCAGAACACTTTCATACTCGTGATGAAGCTTTTGGTTGCAAAACGGGCATCCAAAGCCCCTATTCCAGGCCCTCACACGCCTGTTATGCAGTCCCGCATAAAGGTCCCTGAGCTTTTGCCTCTTGAACCTCCTCTGACCATCTTCGTCCGTGATGTCGACATCGTTAGATAGCACCTATACATATAGTAAAAAATGTGGCGTCAGTATATTTTATAATAATGCGAATTCAGCAGGTAGAGTTTATGAAACATAATATATCCTATGACAGCGTGAACCCTAAATCATCAAGTGATCTTGATGAAAGAAATGCATAAATAGAGAGCACACAACTTAGTGCAACAAAATTAAGAGTCTGATTGGTTTACTACCAACATTTGGCAGAATCAAAAGATTGGTTTGCTACCGACATTTGGCAAAATCAAAAGTTGCCAACACTTGGGAACCTTTTGTGAGATTGGCAATGAACAATGGAATGCAAACTAATCTCTAGCGAACATTTGGGAGTTGCCAAAATTTGGCATGCCAACGCTTTTGGCATCAAGCCAATTTACATGCCATAAAGTAGGATTAGGATTTTATGGCTATGTTTTAGACAGATCCAAAGATTTTGGTTCGATTTTTTTAGCACAATCATCTATGTACTTACCAATCTAGGATTTTTTTTTTGGCACAAGCATATATGTACGACATTCAAAATCAATTGTCAAGATCTGGCTAGGAATTATTAGCAACACTAACCCTAGTCGGATTATTAGCACAAATCATTTGTACAGAAGAAACAATTAATCACTTATCATTTGTACCATTCAAACAATCAATACACTACACGGATCTATCGAATCTAACTCAGATTTCGTGGATTGAGAGAACATAACTATAGGATTCCTATTCCAAAAAGGGGGAGGTAGGACTAACTAGAGAAACCCTAGGATATATTTGCCACAGAAATGGGTATAGATGACTAACCGGTTCTCCGTCGTCGTCGGAGTCATTGCCGGAGTGGTCGTCGGAGTCATCGCTGGAGTCGCTATGGACCTCCGGCTCCGGCAGTGGAAGCACGACGCCGTCGACGACGTCAACGTCGCGCTTCTGCCCACTCGAGACCTTGTCGGCGGCGACGGCAACCTCTGTCTCCAGCTTGACGCCGTGCTCAAGTGCTTCAGCAGCCCCGGCGTCGCCACTCCCTCTGATGGTGCACTTCGGCGGCATCCTCATAGACTGACGGCGGTGACGACTGAGAGCGGCGTCGAGGATGCAGGCGGAGAGAGAGGATTGTGTGTGTAGCGAGAATGGGTGGTGCGGCCACCTATTATGACCAGCGGCTCGGGCGCGCCATTAATATGGAGCAGTGGGAGCGAGGCAGGCGGCGGTCAAAGGGCTGGCTCGCCTCCCGGTGAGCCCGCGCAGCGGACTGCTGGCATGCCTACCTTCATTTCACACAGCTACTCGCACGCCTCCCGGTGACACTATGCAGCGAACACGCCTCCCGTTAATTCACACACCTGCCCGCACGCCTCCCGGTCTGCCTGCGCGGCGGACTGCTCGCATGTGTCCCATCAACTCACGCCTGCTAGCACGGCACACGGGACGCGTGGCGGCACGTATATTTTTTTTCTTTTTTAATGATTAATTCAGCCGCTTTATTACTTAACCGAAGCATGGCACATACATTGTTGGTCTAACACCCATGATACGAATAAATAATCCGTTTGTGATATTGGTTGCCAATTATTAATAATCTCCCATTTGTAAGAAGAATATATCAAAACTTGTCTCAAATTTGACAAAAAAAATACAATATCACAGTCTATTGGTGTCCATATGACACCACGATAAGTTTCATGAATTTCAACTAAGTTTTGGATTTACTAGATTTTAAAAATCAAGATTCTCAATGCTTGAAATTTCTTGCATGGGGACTAAACATGCACCCAGGGACACACATATGATTTTCCAATCCATTTTGGTGCACTATCACATGTGCATGTAGCTCAAATTTGATTTTTGCACATTATATCCCTAGGAAATCAATCAATGTATAAAAACGTCCGAATGATCTCTGATTTTTTTCTTCCAAATTTTAACACGACACTCCTTTAGTCACATATGTTCACTATGGAAAAAGTTTAACTTGCCTCGTAGTGGCGGTGGTGGTGCGGTGTGTGTGTGTGTCGGGGGGGGGGGGGTCCGGCAGTACACTACAAGTCATGAGCCACCGTGTGGGATTGACCATTTTGTGAGGCAGGTGCCACATCAAAGTCGTGAATTGGTTATTTAAAACATTACACAGCCCTTCCATACATACATTTTTGGGCCACATGCATGCATGGTGGTCCTCGGACACTCCCTCGTGCGGTTATCAGCGATGCACTCATTCGTTAGCCCGCGAAGGTTATCACTTTTCACCGACATCGAGAGGCATTTGACCAAAGGTGGATTCGTCTTGGGATGTGTTATGGTGTGGATCTAGTGAGATTCCAGATCAAAGTTCGAGCGCGTGCTTACACATGAATCCCTCCCACCGGCTCGAAGTGAGGGGGACTACGACACGTCGTGAACCTCTGTGTAGGGCATTTCCGGTTTGCGAAGCATGTGCCACATCAAAGTTGTGCAGTGGGTATTCAAACATCACACAACACCTCTTTGGGCATGTAGGCGGTGGTTGTCCTAGGACACTCACTCGCGTGTGATGCTTTCTGTGGGCCCGGGAGTATAATTTGACCTACAACGAGAGAGGTTAATTTGACCAACAAGGATGATTCTTTTTGGTTTGTGTTACGGTAGGAGTATATAGTACGCGTCGAAGAGGGGGGGGGACCAGCATATACTACGCGTCATGAACCTCGCTCCGTGTGGGGACTTTCTGGTTTCCGAGGTAGGTGCCACATGAAAGTTGTGCATTGGGTATTCAAACATCACACAACACCTCTTTGGGCAACATGCAGGCAGTGGTTGTCCTACATGACACTCACTCGCGTGTTACGCTTCCATCTGTGGGCCCACGAGGTCGTCGTCCATCACTTTGACCCAACGAGAGAGGTTAATTTGACCGACGAGGATTCTTTTTGGTTTGTGTTACGGTAGGAGTATATAGTACGCATCAAAGAGGGGGGAGGGGACCAGCATATACTACGCGTCATGAACCTTGCTTTGTGTGGGGACTTTACGGTTTCCGAGGCAGGTGCCACATCAAAGTTGTGCATTTTGGGTATTCAAACATCACAACAACCACACACCTCCATACATATGTTTGGCCCACATGAAAGCGATGGCGGTTGTCCTCCGGCACTCACTCACGCGGTTATCGGTGATATCGATGCTTTCCATCTGTGGGCCCTCTTGGTCCATCACTTTGACCGACAGCGAGAGAGGTTAATTTGACTTGGGACGGGATTAATTTTTGGTTTGTCTTAGGGTATAGGTCATGCTGTGAGATTACATAATATAGTTTGAGCGCATGCATGTGTACGGATGAATCCCTCCCACCGGATCGAAGTGGGTGGGGGCGTGATACGTCTCCGTCGTATCTATAATTTTTGATTGTTTCATGCCAATATTCTACAACTTTCACATATTTTTGGCAACATTTTATATTATTTTTGGGACTAACATATTGATCCAGTGCCCAGTGCCAGTTCCTGTTTTCTGCTTGTTTTTTGTTTCACAGAAAATCCATATCAAACGAAGTCCAAATGCAATAAAATTTAACGGAGAATTATTTTGGAATATATGTGATTTTTTTAGGTGGAATCAATGCAAGGCGGTGCTCGTGGGCCCCACGAGGCACCAGGGGGGGTCCAGCGCGCCATGGTGCCTCGTGAAGCCCTCGTAGGTCAGTTGGTGCCCTTCTTTGGGCGCAAGGAAGCTAATATCCATAAAAAATCGTGTTAAAATTTCAGCGCAATCGGAGTTACGGATCTCCAGGAATTTAAGAAACGGTGAAGGGCTAGAAAACAGGAACGCGAAACAGAAAAGAACAGAGAGAGAGATCCAATCTAGGAGGGGCTCCTGCCCCTCAGCTGCCATGGCAGACAAGGACCAGAGGGGAAAACCTCCTCCCATCTAGGGGGGAGGCCAAGGAAGAAGAATAAGGAGGGGAGCTCTCTTCCCCTCTCTCCCGGTGGCGCCGGAACGCCGCCGGGGGAACCATCATGACGGCGATCTACAACAACAACTTCACCGCCGTCAACACCAACTCTCTCCCCCTCTATGTAGCGGTGTAACACCTCTTCTCCCTGCTGTAATCTCTACTTAAACATGGTGCTTAACGCTATATATTATTATCCAATGATGTATGGCAATCCTATGATGTTTGAGTAGATTTCTTTTGCCTATGGGTTGATTGATGATCGTGATTGGTTTGAGTTGTATGTTTTATTTTGGTGCTGTATTATGGTGCCCTCCGTGTCGCGCAAGTGTGAGGGATTCCCGCTGTAGGGTTTGCAATACGTTCATAATTCTCTTATAGTGGGCGGCTAGAGTGACAGAAGCTTACACCCGAGTAAGGGGGTTGTTGCATATGGGAGTAAAGGGGACTTGATACTTAATGCTATGGTTGGGTTTTACCTTAATGATCTTTGGTAGTTGCGTATGCTTGCTAGAGTTCCAATCATAAGTGCATATGATCCAATTATGGAAAATATGTTAGCTCATGCCTCTCCCTCATATAAAATTGCAACAATGATTACCGGTCTAGTTATCAATTGCCTAGGGACAAATCATTCTCTTGTGTTACAAAAGCTTTCTATTAAACAACTAACTTTTATTATCTTGCAAATTACTCGTAGTTTTATTCTCTCAAAGTACTTCTAGTTTTATTCTTGCAAACCTATCCTATCACCTACAAAATAGTTTTATACTTGTTCTAGGTAAAGCGAACGTTAAGCGTCCGTAGAGTTGTATCAGTGGTCGATACAACTTGAAGGGAATATTAATTCTACCTTTAGCTCCTCGTTGGGTTCAACACTCTTATTTATCAAAAAAGCTACAATTGATCCCCTATACTCGTGGGTTATCAAGACCTTTTTCTGGCGCCGTTGCCGGGGAGCAATAGCATGGGGTTGATATTCTCGTGTGTGCTTGTTTGCTTTATCACTAAGTAGATTTTATTTTCTGTTCTAAGTTGTTTTATATCTTTAGTTGTGGATATGGAACATGAAACACCAAAAAAATTAGTTGTACTTGCTACTCATGGAGATGGGGAACCTCCTAAAACCCTCGATGCTCGTTATGTGGAAAACATTAAATACTACTTTGATAATCCTGATAAAACTCCATTCAACTTGATAATGGGAGTTACTTTGGATCAACGGGAATGCTTTAGGGATTATCGCTTGTCTCAAAAAGGGAAACTCTTATGGGATCAAATTTATTATTTGCATTGGTATGCTCGAAATTTATGCTTGAGATATGATTATACTTGTTGTTCTAGGATGAAGGCTCCACACCTTCCCTTTTCATGTAAATTTAATGATAATGAAACCTTCTCTTCTTATGCTAATGGTATATATGATTACTATGATGTGGAACGAATAGAAGAATTTGTTGCTTTTAAGGGTGCTTATGAAATTGAATCTTTGTTTGAAAAGTATGAAGATTGTGATGATGATGTCTACAGATCTGAAAATTTTGCTATACTTAAATATTGCTATGAGAATTACGAATACAATGCCGATATTAATGAGTTTATTGAGAAAGTCTCCGCTGTCTAAGAAGAGACTAATATTTTGCAGGCTCCTATGGAAGAAGAAATTGATGAAACTGTGAGCTCATTAGATGAAAAAGATGATGAGGAGAGCGAAGAACGAAAGGAGGAAGAGCGGATTGATCACCCGTGCCCACCTTCTGATGAGAGTAACTCTTTATCTCATACATTGTTTAAATTCCCTTCGTGCTTACCGAAGGATGAATGCTATGATGATTGCTATGATCCCTTGGATTCGTTTGAAATATCCCTTTTGATGAAATTGATGCTTGCTATGATTGTGGCCATGATCCCAATATGAATTATGCTTATGGAGATGAACTTGCTATAGTTCCTTATGTTAAGAATGAAATTATTGCTATTGCACCCACACATGATAGTCCTATTATCTTTTTGAATTCTCCCAACTACGCTATATCGGAGAAGTTTGCTCTTATTAAGGATTATATTGATGGGTTGCGTTCTACTACTACACATGATAATTTTGATGAATATAATATGCATGTGCTTGCTGCTCCTACTTGCAATTATTATGAGAGAGGAACTACATCTCTACCTCTCTATGTTTCCAATACGATAAAATTGCAAGAAACTACTTATGCTATGCATTGGCCTTTATTTGATGTGCATGAATTGTTCTTTTATGACATGCCGATGCATAGGAAGAGAGTTACAATTCATTGTTACATGATTTATATTACTTTGTGCTCACTACGAAATTATAAATCATTGTTAATTAAAATTGGCTTTGATATACCTTGGGATCCGGGTGGATCAATTACTTGAGCACTTTATGCCTAGCTTAATGGCTTTAAAGAAAGCGCTGCCAGGGAGACAACCCAGAAGTTTTAGAGAGTCATTTATTTCTGTTGAGTGCTTTTAAAAAGTTTAAAAACAAAAAATATAGAGGGGAACCTAAAAATTTTCAAAAAGGAAAGTGAAAGTAAGAAAGATGAGCACCGTTGAAGTGGGGGAGCTCCTTGAACTTTGTTCATGCCCATGGAAACTTTGTGAATCTTGAATTATAGAAACTTTTCAACAAAAATAATTATCCCCTTGTACAAATCCATTGTATTATAAAAATAATGTGCCAAGATTTACCGTTAGGATGTTTAAATTGCTTGTTTGGTGTGTGCGGTGCAAAAACAGAAACTTTTGCTGTAGTGTGTGAATTTACATTTTTTTACTGGAACGTGAAAAAATTCTGAAATTTTTACATAGTAATGATATGCAAATTTTTTATTTTTTTATAATGTTTCAGAATTTTTGGAGTTACAAAAGTATGGTCAATGTTCAGATTACTACAGACTGTTCTATTTTTGACAGATTCTGTTTTTGATGCATTGTTTTGCTTGTTTTGATGAAACTATGGATTGTATCGGAAGGTATAAGCCATGGAGAAGTTAGAATACAGTAGGTATAATGCAAAAATAAATATGAATGGGTTTGCAACAGTACTTAAAGTAGTGATTTGCTTTATTATACTAACGGATCTCACGAAGGTTTTGTTAAGTTTTGTGTGGATGAAGTGTTCGAAGATCGAGGAGGTATCAATATGAGAAGAATGAGGAGAGGCAAGAGCTCAAGCTTGGGGATGCCCAAGGCACCCCAAGTAAATATTCAAGGAGGCTCAAGCGTCTAAGCTTGGGAATGCCCCGGAAGGCATCCCATCTTTATTCAACAATTATCGGTATGTCTCGGTTTTTGTTTTGTTCACATGATATGCGTAAATTCTTGGAGCGTCGTGTGCTTTTTATTTTCTTTTAATAATGCACCATGCTGGTATGAGATAGTCCTTGGTTGATTTATAGAATGCTTCATGCAGTTCACTTATATCTTTTGAGTATGGCTTTGTAGAATGCTTCATGTGCTTCACTTATATCATTTGAAGTTTGGATGCCTGTTTCTCTTCATATAGAAAACCGTTATTTGTAGAATGCTCTTTTGCTTCACTTATATTTATTAGAGTATCGTCTTTTGTAGAAAGAATTAAACTCTCTTGCTTCACTTATACATATTTAGAGAGTCAACAGGAATTGGTCACTCACATGGTTAGTCAGAAAATCCTACATAAAACTTGTAGATCACTGAATATGATATGTTTGATTCCTTGCAATAGTTTTGCGATATGGAGATGATAATCTGTGAGTTATGCTAGAGAGTAATTGTGATTTAGTAAGAATATTGGTGTTAAGGTTTGTGATTCCCTATGCATGCACGTAAAGTCAATAGTTATGCAACAAAGTTATATCCTTCTTATGGTGCATTATTCAGTGTTAGTTATTCTCAATGCATGCTTATGACCATTTTCGTTTTCTGGTTGGTTGCTTCTCAATCTATTTGCTAGCCTTCATTTGTACTAAGCGGGAATACTGCTTGGGCATCCAAACTCCTTAAACCCAAGTTGTGCCAAATGAGTCCACCATATCTACCTATATGTGGCATTTCAATGCCGTTCCAAGTAAATTTGCATGTGCCAACTCTAATTCTCAAAATAATTTTCCGTTTTGTGTGCCCGTACCGCTCATGAAGCGGCAGGGGGCGGCCAATATTTTCCATGCTAGGTGTGTTATTCTCACGACGAGTGTTTATTCACTTGTCATTGCACGAGAGAGTGGCTGGTAATAGGGATGCCCAGTCCCACAATGAACCGAAAATTAATAACAACAAAATTCCTTGGAAAGTGTTGGTATGGAGGGCACCCGTGGATACGGCTAGCCATGGATCGTGAAAGAATGGTGGAAAGGAAATGAACTTTATTTTCTGTTTGGGAACCGCCTATAATGTGTCTAGCATGGAAGATATTGGGAACTCTCGTTCGTTTTCATTGATAGGAAAAGCATGCCTCTCAAAATAATTTTATCTCTCTGTTTTAAGCTTTGAGCTTTGGCACCTCTGCAAATCTATGCTTCCCTCTGCGAAGGGCCTATCTATTTTACTTTTACGCATTTTTAATTTTATTGAGTCTCCATCTTCTCTTATAAAGCACCAACTGGAGAGCATTATTGTCATACTTGTGCATTGGGTGTAGTTAATGTTGAGTGTGTTTCATGAATGGATCAATGACTGAGCGTAATGGGCTAGGGATAACTTTCTTTATCATTGATATTTTGAAAGACATGGTTGTTTGTTAGTATGCTTGAGATTGATGTCTTTATATCAAATTATAGACTATTGCTTTGAACCACTCGTGTCTTAATATTCATGCCATGATTAGAGTATATGATCAAGATTATGCTAGGTAGCATTCCACATCAAAAATTATTTTTTTATCATTTACCTACTCGAGGACGAGCAGGAATTAAGCATGGGGATGCTGATACGTCTCTGTCGTATCTATAATTTTTTATTATTTCATGCCAATATTCTACAACTTTCACATATTTTTGGCAACATTTTATATTATTTTTGGGACTAACGTATTGATCCAGTGCCCAGTGTCAGTTCCTGTTTTCTGCTTGTTTTTTGTTTCACAGAAAATCCATACCAAATGAAGTCCAAATGCAATAAAATTTCACGGAGAATTATTTTGGAATATATGTGATTTTTGGGAGGTGGAATCAACGTAAGGCGGTGCTCGTGGGCCCCACGAGGCACCAGGGCGCGCCAGGGGGGTCCGGCGCGCCGTGGTGCCTTGTGAGGCCCTCGTAGGTCGGTTGGTGCTCTTCTTCGGGCGCAAGGAAGCTAATATCCGGAAACAAATCGTGTTAAAATTTCAGCACAATCAGATTTACGGATCTCCGGGAATTTAAGAAACGGTGAAGGGCCAGAAAACAGGAACGCGAAACAGAAGAGAACAGAGAGAGAGATCCAATCTAGGAGGGGCTCCTGCCCCTCCGCCGCCATTGCAGCCAAGGACAAGAGGGGAAAACCTCCTCCCATCTAGGGGGGAGGCCAAGGAAGAAGAATAAGGAGGGGGCTCTCTTCCCCTCTCTCCCGGTGGCGCCGGAACGCCGCCGGGGGAACCATCGTGATGGCGATCTACACCAACAACTTTGCCGCCGTCAACACCAACTCTCTCCCCCTCTATGCAGCGGTGTAACACCTCTTGTCCCTGCTGTAATCTCTACTTAAACATGGTGCTTAACGTTATATATTATTATCCAATGATGTATGGCAATCCTATGATGTTTGAGTAGATTTCTTTTGTCCTATGGGTTGATTGATGATCGTGATTGGTTTGAGTTGTATGTTTTATTTTGGTGCTGTCCTATGGTTCCCTCCGTGTCGCACAAGCGTGAGGGATTCCCGTTGTAGGGTTTGCAATACATTCATAATTCTCTTACAGTGGGCGGCTAGAGTGACAGAAGCTTACACCCGAGTACGGGGGTTGTTGCGTATGGGAGTAAAGGGGACTTGATACTTAATGCTATGGTTGGGTTTTACCTTAATGATCTTTGGTAGTTGTGGATGCTTGCTAGAGTTCCAATCATAAGTGCATATGATCCAAGTACGAAAAGTATGTTAGCTCATGCCTCTCCCTCATATAAAATTGCAACAATGATTACCGGTCTAGTTATCGATTGCCTAGGGACAAATCATTCTCTTGTGTTACACAAGCTTTCTACTAAACAACTAACTTTTATTATCTTGCAAATTACTCGTAGTTTTATTCTCGCAAAGTACTTCTAGTTTTATTCTTGCAAACCTATCCTATCACCTACAAAATAGTTTTATACTTGTTCTAGGTAAAGCGAACGTTAAGCGTGCATAGAGTTGTATCGGTGGTCGATAGAACTTGAAGGGAATATTAATTCTACCTTTAGCTCCTCGTTGGGTTGGAAACTCTTATTTATCGAAAAAGCTACAATTGATCCCCTATACTTGTGGGTTATCAGGGGGCAGCACACGACGCGTCATGAACCGAGCTCGCTCTGTGTGGGGACTGTACGATTTTCAACGCAGGTGCCACATCAATGTTGTGCATGGTATTCAAACATGCATGCATCACCTCCATACATATGTTTGGGACACATGCATGCAGTGGTTGTCTTCGGACAGTACTCTCTCTCGCGTGGTTATCGGCGGCAAGCCTATATATTCGTGGGCCCGCATGGACGTCCATCACTTCGACCGACAACGAGAGAGGTTTCCAGGGTGGATTCTTCTTCTTTGGTTCGTGTTACCGTATAGTAGGTCATGGTGAGATTCCAGACCTAAGTTTGAGTGCATGCGTACGCATGAATCCCCGTCACCGGCTCGAAGTGGGGTGACATACATACTACGCGTCGTGAACCCTCGCTCCGTGTGGGGACTTTCCGGTTCAAAAGCACGATGCCACATCAAAGTTGTGCATTGGGTATTCAAACACACCACACAACACTTCCATACATATGTTTGGGCCACATGCAGGCAGTGGTTGTCTTCGGGCACTACTCCCTTGTGTGCTTATCGGCAAGCTAGCCCATCTGTGGGGTCGCGTGGACATCCATCGCTTTGACCAACAACAAGAGAGGTTATACGACCAAGGTGGATTCTTCTTGGTCTGTGTTATAGTACGTCTTGGTGAGATGCCCTCTCCCACCGACTCAAAGTGTGTGTGTGTGGGGGGGGGGGGGTGGGGGGTACTTCGCACTTCCTAAACCTCTGTGGGGTCGGGGATGTCCGGTTAATTTGTGAGGCACATGTGCCACATCAAAGTTGTGAATTGGGTATTTAAATATCACACCACCCTTTTCATACATATAGTTGGGCCACCCGCAGGTGGTTCGTATGTGGTCTCACCCATCTAACACCACAAGCACACATTTGTGGGCCTGCACACGGTCCACCTTTGACCGGAAGCGAAAGGGGGGTTTGACCATGATGGACTCCTATAGGTTTAGTGTTACGGTAGGGTGAGATATGTCAGACCTAGCTATTTGGGGGCATGCGTTCATAGCTAGGATTCCCCTCCCGCCGACACGAAATGTGTGTGTGTGCGGGGGGGGGGGGGGGGTGGCGGACTTGCAATACTGTGCGCTTTGTGAGACAGGTGCCACATCAAAGTTGTGCATTGGGTATTTGAACATCAAACCAGCCTTTTCATACATATATTTGGTCCACATGCAAGTGTGTTCGTGTTCTGACCCTTTCCCGCATTTTTTTGGCCACGCAACAGACACGGTTCCCTCAGACTACCCGTGTGCCACGCCCGTGCCCTTGTGTCGGTGCAAAAACCGGTAGACCTCGGGGTAGGGGGTCCCGAACCGTGGATCTCAGATCGGTGGTAACAAGGACAAGGGAGATGATGTTTACCCAGGTTCGGGCCCTCTTGATGGAGGTAAAACCCTACATCCTGCTTCTTTTTATATTAATGGAGATGTATCAAATACAGAGTTGATCTACCTCGAGATCGTAATGTGTCTAACTTCTAGGGCTAGATGAGCGATATTGCGTTGATGTCCCCCCTACGAGCTAAACCCTATGGCTTATATATACGCCAGGGAGGGTGCCTAGGGTTACATGGTCGGTATCTAGGAGAGAGGCGGCAGGAGAGATCTTGGAGTATACGTCAAGTCTTCGGTAGAGATAGTCCCAATCACGCTTCCCGTGTACGGCCTCCAGAGTCCATCTTGGACACGTACGAGGGCCCCTCGGCCCATCCGAGGAGACGGGCCGGCTGGGCTAGCACCCCCTGAACAAGGACACCGTCAGTAGCCCCCGAACTGGTCTTCTATGCCGAGGACGACTTTCTCAACAGACACCACCTCGGATCCGGAGTCTTTGGCTTGACAGACGAGTTCCCCTTCATATTTCATCTGCTCTTAATCGGAGCGTTAACACCCAAGGTCTAGCCGAGCTTGCACCCTGCCCGAAGTGAGTAGATATCTTAGCCTCGAAGGCTCGTTGTTCAGGTATGAACGGTCCAATCCGTCCTGACAACTTTATCGAAGAGGCTTGCCCCATGATAGGTCGAGCAGTTACTGCCCCCCCCCCTAAATCGTGGTTTGAGGCAGCCTTTTACTGGCACGTCCCCTCGAGGCAGAGATCGCGCCCGTTTTCTTAGGGATATCATCAAGATTTTGTTTCCCCCCATATGCTTAACGGCATTTTTGGTGGGAATAGCGAGTTTATCGGCACAGCAAGGGGGACTCTTGGCCTTTCACAG
The DNA here is from genome assembly GCA_039707655.1 of Elymus sibiricus. Taxonomy (NCBI): domain Eukaryota; kingdom Viridiplantae; phylum Streptophyta; class Magnoliopsida; order Poales; family Poaceae; genus Elymus; species Elymus sibiricus. Next base: position 391,878,670 of record CM077668.1, on the reverse strand, counting down.
GCTTATAAGAGAGAAAAGGTGGACAGCGCAATCGACCACGCTCTCATTCTTCCCCTCCACTGCTTCGTCTAGCTCTAGCGCCCAGATCCATCCTGCCCGCTCCTTCCTTTAGCAAGCCCAACCTCCACCGCCAGCCATGGCCGATACCCTCAAGGGACACTGCGGCGGCTCCGTAGTGACGGCCGTGACCATCTCGGAGCTGCGTAGCGCGGGGTACCTGAGCCCCGCCACCGTCACCCGCGCTCCGGCGGCTGGCCAGCTGGTGCCCGCTCCCAACGCCGGGGAGCGGGTAGTCTTCATCCCCCACCTCATCCGAGGCCTGGGGTTCCTGCTGCACCCTTTCGTGAGCGGGGTAATGTATTACTACGGGCTGGACTTCCACCACATGGCCCCCAACTCTGTTCTTCACCTCGCCGCCTTCAGCACAGTCTGCGAGGCCTTCCTCCGCTGCGAGCCGCACCTCGGTTTGTGGCTGAAGCTCTTCGGGATTAAACCGAAGTCAAGTGGCTCAGATCTTGCGGAGTGCGGGGGAGCCATGATTAGCAAAAACCAGGGGGGCACCTGGTTCAAGGGCACCTTCATCGAGACGGTGAAGGAGTGGCAAAGAGAGTGGTTTTATATCACTGAACCACTCGCCCCTGGCCAGACCGAGGTCCCGACGTTCTCAGCAGGGCCCCCCAGGAAGCTCAAATCCTGGAAGGAGAAGGGCGTCGCCTGGGGGAACCCAGAAGAGGTGGAGACCCTGATTGATAGGATCTTGTGGTTGTCTACCGTGGGGAAGGTTGAGCTTGCCGACGTCATCAACGTCATGCTCAACCGCCGCATACTCCCTCTCCAACTTTGGGCCACCCCGATATGGGCACAAAAGCCTGAGGACATGGACACCATCACCACCTTCTTCCGCTCCACCTTGGCCGCCATGTGGACGAAGCTCATGAAGCCTCGAGCACGGCTACGACGCCCCCCCGGTGAGTGGTCCTGTCCCCCAATCGTTGTTCTTTGCCCATCGTACTGCGGAGTAAAATTTTGTTCGAATCGTTGTGTTTGATGTTTTGCAGAAGTGGTTGGCCTGGGTGCAAGGAGTGCAATGCCCGGCCCCACTACCAGAGGAGCCTCAGACTCCCCTACTCTCAGTGCTCCTGACCGAGGAGCCGTACGTGGTGGCCCCCAAAGGGACAAAGTCCCAGAGGGGGAGCTCAAGTGCTCGGACTCGGGGGACTTCGGTCACCCGGTCTGAAGAGACCCACACCTCCGCTGCCCAAGACGGCGACGCAGAGGAGGGTGAAGAGGAAGAAGTCCCCCTTCGAAGGGGAAGAGGTAGGCGTTAGAAGACGCCGACGTGGGCATTCCCCCGAAGGGCCCAAAGAGGCCGAGGTGAACCTCGTCCGGGGCTGCCAACAAGTTGTCGGAGAGAGCCGAGCTCTCCGGTGACTCAGAAGAAGACCTCCTCGCTGTGGGGAGGAAGAAGCCGGTGCCCCGAGGGTAAGCCTTTGTCCTTGTCTTCCGTCCTTTAATCCGACAAGCTATTTTTTCAGCAAGGGAAATCTTACAGAAGCAACTTTTCTCATGCAGTCCGCCGAGGGTAATCCCCATCGGTTCCTCGAGCGGGTTGCCATCTGCCAGCGGGACTCCAGAGCCCGCCGCTTCTCCCCGACGCATGACGGGCTAGGAGAGGCAACATCCAGCCTGGTCCCCGTTATCAACATGACGGGGGCCGACAAGGTGGCCATCGTGGCCGAGGTCGATACCTCCCCGGGGGAGGAGCGCCCCGCGGTCATCAAAGAAGGGCTGGGCTGGTCATCGGCCCAGCCGACATCTACCTCGGCTCCGCTACCCCAGGTGGAGGCTGCCCGGGTTGATGTGTCCGAGGTCATCCCTCCACCCCAGCCAACTGCCCAAGGATGGGCTGGCGCGGGGTGGACCGAGGAGATGGAGGACGCCCTGAAGGGCTCCTCCATCAGGGAGGAGCACCGTGCCTTGATAGGTGCGGCGCTACAGGGCTACCGGTCCGCAGGGGCCGGCCTGCATGAGGATTTCAAGAACCTCGTAGCAGGTTTCGAGGTACGCTTTTTATCTGCTCATACAGTCTAATTTGTTTATTGGAGCTGTTTGTTTTATGAGTTTGTCCGGGGACATACAGCCTGCCAAACGGCTTAGTGAGTGAGTAGCCCCCCGAGCCCGAAGTCGGTTTCAAAAAACCAGCATTGGGATCGTTTGATTAAGCGGGAGACCGTTGAGTTACCCCCCGGGCGTTGCTTGAGGCAGCCATCCCGGAATCTTTTAGTGATTTTAACTGTTCCCTTTGTAATAAGGATCTGTTTTATACCAGGTTTCGACCTCGGTTCCGGACTCCGTCTCCGAGGAGATGGCAGAGATGAACCGAAAACTCGAGCAGTCTCAAGGTAAGCAAGTTTAAACTTGCCCTGTACTTTGGACGAAAGAGGTATGATGTGTTTTGTTTAAAGAAAACAACTAAGGCCGAACTGTTTTGACAACAGCAGCGTTAGCGGCGCTGGAGACGCTCAAGGCCGAGCTCAAAAGGGCTCGGCAGGAGGTGCGGCAGCAGAAGGCTGCTGCTGCCGCGGCAGAGAAGGCTCGGGCCGCCGAGAAGGCGGCCGGGGAGAAGCACCAAGCGCGGGTGCTGGAGGTTGAGGAGACCCTGAAGGGTGTGTTTGAAGCACGTGACAAGCTTCAGGAGGAGGGGCAACGAACAAAGGAGGAGCTCGAGAAGCTTCAACTTGCCCACTCCGAGCTCAAGACCTCAGCCCAAGCTGACCGCGAGGTGCTCTAGCAAGTGGAGCAAATCACCTCGGGTAAGCTATTTTTCCTGTAGTGTTCGTTTGGCAGCAAAGGGTGTGTCGAGCTCACCCAGTTATGGCGTTCCGCAGAGGTCTTTGTGGATCTTCCGCAAAGCGCGGCGGATGCGGTGGCGTGCTTCGGCCAGCTAGCGGGCCACGAGGTGGAGAAGGCCTTCTAGGGGCAGTTCCCGGGGTCGCCGTCCGCACAGCTGCTAAATCATCGAGTGAAGCAGCTGGTGGAGTTGTTTTGCATGACGAGACCGGCGCTCCAGGACCTCTGCATCGCGCTATGGCCTGCCGAAGCCATGCCGAAGAGCCTCTTCGGCCTGACGGCCCGTCTCCAAGACGTTGTGCCTTGCGTGAACCACTGGAAGAGGTCTGCATGCTTTCTAGGAGCGCGGAGGGCGTACGCCTGCGTGAAGACCCACTTCCGAAAGGTTGATGCGGTTACATGTGCCGCGGGCCCTCCTGCCGACAAGCCACGCACCGCCGAGCAGTTCTTCACCGAGGTGGAGGCGGGAGCTCGGACCACAGAAGCCATGTGTCCAAAGGACACTATGTATTTTTAGACAGTATTTCGGAATGCCGAAGTGTATAATGTATAAAACTTTATCTTTTTGCTTGAAAGAAGATGGCTTTAAATTCCATGTGCGTTGTTTTATAATTAATTTTTCCTCCGATATGACTGCTTTAAAATGAGAGTGGCCAGTCATCGGCTTCAGCCCTCGTGTAGGTCATACAAAGGGTGTTCCTTAAGGCGTACTTGACCCTTTGCCGACGTCTCTGTACCCGAAGGTGGTCGGCGCCTTATAGGAACGAGGCAATCAGACTATAGTGGCTTTATACCTTTCACTTAGTCATAGGAGTTTGACTGTGGGGGCTGTTAACCAGCCCCCGGTATGGGAAGTGTTCAGCTAGATCGGCCGAGGTCTAGGCCATGGCACACTTCGGCTAAGAATAAAAGCCCTTCGTTTAACATGGGTGATCTCTATCGTCACAACGCTTAACACGGTCTACGGATGGCGGACCAGTTTACGCATACCTAGATAGTCAGTTTTCGGCTTTCTCCACTGATGTGCTATGCCAATTAACCTGGCAGCGCAATCGCAGTGGTTCTCCCGTTACGCCCTTAGCCGAATTCATCGAAAACGTAAGGGGTACACATAGGAGCAGGGCAACCCAACTATTGACCGAAATCTAGGTTCAAAACTGATGCATATAAGGCAAAAATCTGAGACACCGAGTACTTCGGTCTTGTTATACAATTGTATCTTTTTTTAGAGAACTTCTTCGTCCCACAGGGGCCATGCTAATAAAGAAATATGATAGAGACCTTAAAGGGGCACAATTTCCTTATTTCATGACTTTAAGCTTATACATGCCCTCACTGCGGTGAGAGGAATTGAAAGAATACAATGTAAAAAGTAAAGGAAAAAAGGAAGAAACAGGGCGGATGTTTGTTAACGAATTTTGAAGAATCCGGGCCGCTACCTGCCGCATGTCTGTGTTTCCAAGCTGTTGACCAGATGCTCTCCATTAATGGTGAGGAATTTGTGGAGGTTGATGCCTTTTCGGTCCTTTATACGCTTCAAGCGCTTGATTGACTGAGCCCCTTTAGAGGAGACGTTGCCGAAGTCTGTTATGTGGTTGAAACCATATGGACTTTAGTCATGTTGGGCTGTTTCTTTTACAGAGACTTGCCTGTGCAGGGGCTCGAAGCCACGTCTACGCTAGGTTAAACCGTGTCGACGTTTGAGTATAATTTTGGCTCCTCGACGGCCCAGGGAATCTTTAATGCAAAATTATGCACCCTTGGGACGTAGTGCCCACTCCAGAGAGGGCACGCGAGGAGCCTGTATCCCTATTTTGGGTGCGGAGGTACCTGGCCGAGGTCGATCTGTGCAGCCCGGGCGCGCTTTAAAGAGCGGGCGGCGCATTATCGCTGCGTGCTGCCTCCTCGGACGCCTGTGCCTCGGCTGTGAAAGCCGCGGTCTGTTCTTCTGTCCAAAGTGAACGTTCGGTGTTACCATTGACTGTGATAACACCGTTAGGTCCCGGCATTTTGAGCTTGAGGTAGGCATAATGCGGGACTGCGTTGAAGCGCGCAAAGGCCGTGCGCCCTAGGAGCGCATGGTATCCACTTCGGAATGGGACAATATCGAAGATTAACTCCTCGCTTCTGAAGTTCTCGGGCAAGCCGAAGACTACCTCTAGGGTGACTGTTCCGGTACAGCGGGCTTCGACGCCTGGAACGACACCTTTAAAGGTGGTAGAGCTCGGCTTGATCCGAGATGAGTCGATGCCCATCTTCCGAACTGTGTCCTCATAGATGAGGTAAAGGCTGCTTCCCCCGTGCATCAGGACGCGTGTTAGATGATAACCATCAATAATAGGGTCTAGGACGAGCGCCGCCGATCCGCCGTGCCTGATGCTGGTCGGATGATCGTGCTTGTCGAACGTGATCGGGTAAGCCGACCATGGGTTATACTTCGGGGCGACTGGCTCCAGCGCGTATATGTCCCGAAGTACATGCTTCCTCTCCCTTTTAGGGATGTGGGTGACATAGATCATATTGACCTCTGTTGCCTTGTCAGGAAACTTCTTTTCGCCTCCATTATTGGGCCGCCGAGGTTCATCCTCGTCTTCGCTGTAGTGTTGGGTTTTACTCTGACCCTCTGCCGCTATCTTGCTGGCTTGTTTAAAGACCCAACAATTCCTGTTAGTGTGGGTTGCTGGTTTTTCCTGAGTGCCATGAATTCCACATGGGCGGTCCTAGAGCCTATCAAGCTAGCTAGGTCCATCCTTGTTCCCTTTAAAGGGTTTCCTTTTCTGCCCGAATTTAGGTCCGGTGAACCCTGCGTTGACCGCGGCGTCCTCAGTGTCGCTTCCGCCATTTTTATACCTGCGCTTATTTTTATTGCGCTTAGGTTTTCCATTGGCGTCGCGGGTTTCCAAGGTGCCTGCCTCGCCATTATGAGTACTTCGGGCGAGCCAGCTGTCTTCTCCCGCACAAAAGTGAGTCATCAGTGAGGTCAGGGCAGCCATAGTCCTCGTCTTATCCTGGCCGAGTTGGCGAGCCAACCATTCATCTTGGATATTGTTTTTAAATGTGGCGATGGCCTCGGCTTCGGAGCAGTCTATGATCTGGTTCTTCTTGGTGACGAACCTGTTCCAGAATTTCTGGGCTGATTCGCCTGGCTGCTGGGTAACACGGCTGAGGTCATCAGCATCCGGAGGTCAGACATATGTGCCCTGGAATTTTGCTCGAAAAGCGTCTTCTAGGGCCTCCCAACTGCCGATAGAGTGAGGAGGGAGGCTGTTAAGACAATGCCTTGCCGGCCCCTTTAGCTTCAGCGGTAGGTACTTAATGGCATGGAGATCATCTACGTTAGCCATGTGTATGTGTAGGAGGAAATCCTCGATCCAAACTGCTGGGTCCGTGGTGCCATCGTATGATTCTATGTTGATGGGTTTAAACCCTTCCGGGAATTGATGTTCCATCACCCTGTCTGTGAAGCAGATTGGGTGAGCCGGACCTCGGAACCAAGGAGCATCTCGTCAGAGGTCGGGGGAGAGCCGTGAGTAGGCTTGATCTCAGGCATGACCATTCCTGTCCACCCAGGCATCGTAGCCGTCGAGCCCGGCGGGCGCACGTCCCCTTGATCCATAGATGGATCGAGGGGGAGCCCTGTTTTCCTCAATGCGACGTCTAGAATTGTGAGGATCTAGGTAATCTACGGGGTCCTCGCCATAACGGCGTGGAGGTGGCCGTTCACTGAGGTCCTCTCGTATTGGCCTGTCTCGGCCTCTAGGGGGTCGGTCGAGGTTGTCAGCGAGCTCCTCGTCGAATTCCGGCAAGAGGCGCCTACGTGGGTATGATTTCGGCGCACTATGGTGCTGGTTCTCCATGTGTTGCTCGGCTGAGAGCACTTTGATCCACTTTTCATTTAGTGCATCAGTATTGGCCTACAGCTGCTGCTGCTTGCGTTTCATGCTCCGGGCTCTTGTTCGAAAGGGTCTTCGGGGACGATGTAGTCCTCGGTGCCGAGGCTTTCGTCCTCCTCAGATTCTGGCATGTAGTTGTCGTCGGCCCCTTCGAAGAGGTCATCGGGATTTGAGTCCCTGAGAGGTCGGTCCGGTGTGCCGTTCCTTACGGGGGAGACTTGAATGTCCTCCTCACGGTTACCGACATCGCCGTCCTCCACGTCGCCGTTATTGGCTGTCGCGCCATTACCACTGGGTTCCCCGTTAGGGCCCCTTCAGCGTCTTCACCGAGGTCTTGGAGGGGATTTGGGGGTGTCCACCATGTAAACATCGTAGGTGGACGTGGCGGTCCACCTGCCCGCGTTTACCGGGGGCAAGGTATTCTCGATGGGGCCATCAGCGTCCTCTTCCACATCTGAGGCCTCGCCATAGTCCAGCACGTCGGTTAAATCGTCGATCGTGGCGACTTGGTGGGTGGCGGGTGGGATGTAAATTTCCCTATCATCGGCTTTAAGTCCGATCTGATTATAAACCGAAGTCTTGCCGTCCGAGATGGACATGCTCCGGATGCGGTCAAGCATCTCATCGAGGTGAGATAACTCTTCGGGATTCATTGATGCGCCGAGGGCAGGGCTGACTCGAAGTACGCCCGGCGTGTAACCGGACGCGTTCTCGGTGCAACGGGAATCCAGACGTAATTCCGAATTCTATGCCGAGGTCAGTTCTAACACTGACGTGGTTTCAGGAGTGGGAGCCGGATCTATCTCCGGACTGGTGATCGGAAGGAGACTGGCGGGAGTGATGGCGTTAGGGGTCTCAAGGGGTACCGTGACTGAGTTCGGTTCCAGAGTCGATCCTCCAGAGCCGGCCGAGCTCTCGATCCGGTCGGGAGTCCATCCCGATAGGATGAGTTCACCACGGGAATCCGTAGTGTATTCGAGGCCACCAAAGGTCACGATCCGACCTGGGGCGTAGTTCTCGACCGAGGTTAGATGACCCGTCGAGTCGGCGCAAAATACCATGCTGCCGAAGACAAAGAGCTAACCAGGGGCATAAATTTCCCCTTGGCTGTTGGCGCAGTTGATCTGTAGGTGAGCCATTGATCCTTCTGGTAATCGTGCAGCAGAACTCTCAATGAAAGCACCAGTGTCGGTGCAAAAACCGGCAGACCTCGGGGTAAGGGGTCCCGAACTGTGGATCTCGGATCGGTGGTAACAAGGACAAGGGAGACGATGTTTACCCAGGTTCAGGCCCTCTTGATGGAGGTAAACCCTACGTCCTCCTTTTTATATTAATGGAGATGCATCAAATACAGAGTTGATCTACCTCGAGATCGTAATGTGTCTAACTTCTAGGGCTAGATGAGCGATATTGCGTTGATGTCCCCCCTACGAGCTAAACCCTATGGCTTATATATATGCCAGGGAGGGTGCCTAGGGTTACATGGTCGGTATCTAGGAGAGAGGCGGCAGGAGAGATCTTGGAGTATACGTCAAGTCTTCGGTAGAGACAGTCCCGATCACGCTTCCCGTGTACGGCCTCCAGAGTCCATCTTGGTCACGTACGAGGGCCCCTCGGCCCATCCGAGGAGACGGGCCGGCTGGGCTAGCACCCCCTGATCCAGAACACCGTCAGTAGCCCCCGAACTGGTCTTCTATGCCGAGGACGACTTTCTCAATAGACACCACCTCAGATCCGGAGTCTTTGGCTTGACATATGAGTTCCCCTTCATATTTCATCTTCTCTTAATCGGAGCGTTAACATCCGAGGTCCAGCCGAGCTTGCACCTTGCCCGAAGTGAGTAGATATCTTAGCCTCGAAGGCTCGTTGTTCAGGTATGAACGGTCCAATTTGGCCTAACAACTTTATCGAAGAGGCTTGCCCAACGACAGGTCGAGCAGTTACTGCCCCCCCCCTAAATCGTGGTTCGAGGCAGCCTTTTACTGGCATGTCCCCTCGAGGCATAGATCGCGCCCATTTTCTTAGGGATATCATCAAGATTTTGTTTCCCCCCATATGCTTAAAGGCATTTTTGATGGGAATAACGAGTTTATCGGCGCAGCAAAGGGGACTCTTGGCCTTTCACATGCTTATAAGAGCGAATAGGTGGACATCGCAATCGACCACGCTCTCATTCTTCCCCTCCACTGCTTCGTCTAGCTCCAGTGCCCAGATCCATCCTGCCCGCTCCTTCCTTTAGCGAGCCCAACCTCCACCGCCAGCCATGGCCGATACCCTCAAGGGGCACTGGGGCGGCTCCATAGTGACGGCCGCGACCTGAGCCCCGCCACCATCGCCCGTGCTCCGGTGGCTGCCAGCTGGTGCCCTCTCCGAACGCCGGGGAGCGGGTAGTCTTCATCCCCCACCTCATCCGAGGCCTGGGGTTCCCGCTGCACCCTTTCATGCGCGGGGTAATGTATTACTACAGGCTGGACTTCCACCACATGGCCCCCAACTCTGTTCTTCACCTCGCCGCCTTCATCACAGTCTGCGAGGCCTTCCTTCGCTGCGAGCCACACTTCGGTTTGTGGCTGAAGCTCTTCGAGATTAAACCGAAGTCCAGTGGCTCGGATCTTGCGGAGTGCGGGGGAGCCATGATTAGCAAAAACCAGGGGACCACCTGGTTCAAGGGCACCTTCATCGAGACGGTGAAGGAGTGGCAAAGAGAGTGGTTTTATATCACTGAACCACTCGCCCCTGGCCAGACCGAGGTCCCGGCGTTCTTAGCCGGCCCCCCCAGGAAGCTCAAATCCTGGAAGGACAAGGGCGTCGCCTGGGGGAACCCAGAAGAGGTGGAGACCCTGATCGATAGGATCACCCTAATAAAAAGCGACTACCGCGCAATCAAAAGGGTGCATCATAAGGGATAAACATCTCAGGCAATTCATAATAGCATGATATGGTATAGCCCTTTCTGATGGAGAAGTCTTTAATTTCTTCGTCTTCAGCATTTGCGTTGGTGTTCACCTTCGCGAAGATTGCCACCACCTTGTCGATGCACCAGATAGTATTGCTATCTCTATAGCTAATAAAATTAAGTGCATTACTTAAGGTTGACACGCAGGTCATTAAAGTGACAATCATATGGCTCCAGCCATGATGCCGAATCATGACACGCATGTCATGTTAATTTACATTATATAGTCATCTCATACATAATCAAATTAATATGAGAACCGCTATACCACATCACATGCACATCCTGCAAAACCAAGTTAGACGCCTCTAATCGGTTTATGCAAAAATTTATTTTACGTGGCTTCTAAGGTTTCAACCAAACCGCAGCTACCAATGTTTTATCATCAAGTATGATTATTCAAGTCCCTAGATTAACTTTGCGGGGTGTATGAAACACGAGATAATAAAATGTCGAGCCCCATACTTAACTTTGTCATACGCATGACCCCCGTGCAGATCATATCTGCATTGCCCTTTCGTCTGTGAAATTTCATCTTTCTTTTAACTATGGTGGAATTCAACGAACTGTTAGCACTTCGTTGATCAATCAGGATAACGGATTGCCAGAACATTGAAACTCCACCATGCCATTATCAAGATCAGAAATGCGCAAATTTCAGGGAAGCAACAAGAACATCGGGTAACAGATTTCATCTGCTATCCGCATAAATAATTTCAGTAATAGATCTCATCTACTACAAAATTATATTATGCAATACCCATACATCTCTATGTATTCTAGATCGTAACCTGCATCTACGCATAGCACGGCTCATGATGCCACTGTAGGGGATCGCAGCAGAAAACAAAAAATTTCTGACCTATGCACCAGCCCAGGACCACTATGAAGACTGCATGCAAGGTTTTGATCCGATCGTTACCGACTCGTAGCGCAGCGGAAGTAGAGTCGATGTAGATTGTCGGTGCAGATCCCCACAGCTCGGATTTACAGCCTCCCAACCGCGAGGATGTATTCCCTCGTCTGCCCCACGAACAGCCCTCCGGGAGGCGGTCGGACAGTCCCTCGGACGGTGTCACAGACAGCCCTTCGGGAGGACCCTCAAAACTCGGACGGTCACTCGGACAGCCCTTCGGGAGGCACTCTCGAACAGCCCCTCGGGCAAAAAGATCGAACCTACGACCTCTCTACGGGGTTGCACACATACGGTGTCATATATCCGGCAGGGCTTCGCCGTCCAGAACTAGTTCCCACCAGAACCCAGACAGCCTTTCGGCTCTACGAAACTATTTCGCTGGGAGGGAGAGAGAAAGCCAGATCATGCATGGCATTTGTATGTGAAAGAGATTTCTGATTTTGGAGACCCCTCTCCACCTCTATTTATAGGAGGAGCAAGGGGTAGAGGCCATGGGTGAAAAAGACCAAAAGGGCCTTGGATATTTCACCATGCCACATAAGGATGGGTTGATCATATCCACCCAATGGTGGAAGGAAGCCCCATGGGGGCCCCCCCATGCCATGGACGAAATTGGCTGCCCCCTTGGGGGGCCCCACCACCTTTCCATCCACCTTATCTTCTCTCCAAAAATAGGGAATACCTTCTAGAAGGAAACCCCACCAAAACCAGCCCAAAAAGTGCTTTTCACTATTCATGAAGACATTTTTTCACGTCCGTTACATCCGAAAATATTTCTGTAGGTCCAGAATATTTCCAGTAACCACTAAAACAATTATGGACGCGTTCCGAAACAATTTCGGATCAATGATTTTCATCAGCGAAAAGCTACCAAAGCGGTTCCTGCAGCTCCGGAACATTTTCGGTTTTTTCTCCGGAAAAATCCCAAAAGTTCCCAGAACAATTTGGGCACCCTCCAAGAATTTCCAGGCGTGTGCCGAAACCATTTTGACTTAATGGTATACTCCGAAACAACTTTTCGGTTTTACCAAAACTATTCTGGTGTTCTCTCTCTGGAACTCTTCTGTTGTTTCCGAAACTTTTCCGGCGACTTTCTCTCAGACTCCCTGTCTAGTATTTAGCAGATAGATGACCCTTAAGCATGTGACCCTATAGGTTCGGTGAAGTATAGACATGACCGGAACACTTTCCGATCAATGATCAATAGCGGAACCGTGGACACCCATATTGATCCCTATACCCACACGAATAAATATTTGAGTGAACCTCCAGTTGCCGTGTGCTATTCTTGTTGCTTCGCAATATGTTACAAACACCCGAGGTGAGATTTATCGGCATCCCCGTGGATCAACACTTGTCCACAATGCCAGTTACCTCGTTATCGGTTTTGTTCTCTTTTCTCGTTCCCGTGTTCCGGCATCCCCGTGATCAAATCACAAAGTGTATGGCTAGACGATGATGGATACCATAACACCGAGAGGGCCCAGAGATATCTCTCCATCGTCGGAGGAGCAAATCCCAATCTTGAGCTATCAAGTCCCTTGACATACTTTTCCATGAACCCGTAAGCCGCCGTAATAGCCACCCATTTACGGATGACGTTTAACAAACCCCAAAGTTCATGAAGCAAGCATGAAGAAACTCGATACTCTCATGGTCTAAGGAATTATGCAAATGTTAACTTTCTCTGTGTTATTAACCATTAACTTGTGACGAATGTATCTCATAGCATAACATCAATTCGGGTCGATTCAACACAAGTGTTCTTCTAACAATGTGCCCTCAAAGTTGCCGACATAGTCATGCCCATGATCAGGAAAACAGAACCATCATGCAACACTTGATCTAGTCTTAGAGGCCAGACTAGGAATACATTTTACCGTTTATTATTCCACACGTGCATATGAGTCTTCCTTCGAGCCTCGTGGTTATTGCAGACTCGAGAACCATTGCAGTTATAGCATGGAACATAAACTTAATCAGGAACATGGAGATAAATAATAACATTTATTATTGCCTCTAGGGCATATCTCCTACAATTAATCGGCGAATTGGACATTTAACCGAATATATCTGTAACCCATTTATCGGTAGGTTAACTAGGGCCATATCTAATATATTTGAGACTACATAGCAACATGCATTGTACTGAATGTCTAAATATGCAATCCTAGGCTACATAGCAACAAGGAAGAGTGTTATCTTAATGTTCTGATGATGTCTAGATATACATAGAAGAGCAGCAGCAGCAACAACAGCAGTTAACTGCAGTTAATCAGCCGATATTTGTAACAATGTAATAAACTCCCTCCGCCCCATAATATAAGATGTTAATTCATCCAATATGTGAGTATATTGGATGTAATGAGATCTTATATAATGGGACGGAGGGAGTGTTGTACTACACCATTGTGCAATTGCTGTTTAGCTTCTAATATTAACTTGGTGCTTTTAGGTACATATGTCATTGGTAAAGATCCGCACTTCGACCCTTTTTGCGTATGGGGCAATGAGATATTCATGAACCAGCATCAAATGAGGAAACTAATAAAGATTGTTAGTAAAATGGGTCAAAAGATGGCAATTAAACTATTTGTTTACACTTTATCCAAGACAACAGTGAACTGCAGGATGGTAAGTAAGAACTCTGCAGCCTTCTTTTTACTGCCCATAATGAGTTGTGTTAGATGACAATGTCTGAATCTTTTTTCCTTTGCAGTGGTTCCCAAAGCAGTTTACTCAAGATTACCTCTCAAACTACATGATTGGTGGGCATGCAAAGGTTAAAGTATTTCTACCAGAACACAATGACTATCTAGATGTCCTCATGAAGACAGTGAAGGATGGGCGGTCGACCATCACAAGGGGTTGGACTAGAGTTGTGCGTGCCTTCTACATGGAGGAGGGCACAATATGGGCATTCCGCTTCACCTTGTTCAGCAACCAGAATGTCTTTTGCCTCTTTCTTTACCGTCTTTAATAGTACAAGTATACAACCCTGGTTCATCATTCTTTCTTTGGTGCATATGTAATTCTTTTTTTTGATGTAACTCTTGAACATATGTACCTGTGAATCGAATAATGCATTGGTTGTTAAACCTGACGGATATGAATAAAGTTATAGCCTACTTTCAAATTCAAATTTGATACAATTTTAAATAGCAGCGATTAAATTAGGGTGAAAATACGCTCTGCAGGTCATTACGGCGCACACGGTCTGTAAAGCACACCATGTGTGATATACATCATAATCCGACACGGTTCACAGAGAGGAAACGCGTGCGACCATGCACACAGTTGTCGTTTACAAAGCATGTGTGATGTCAGACTATATCATAAATGGTGCGAGCAAACTAAATGTTTGTGATAGTCGCCTTATCGTACACACTTTACAATCATGAATTGTTTCTGATGTCGTACGCACCGTAAACGTTTGCACCACATAATAGCGTGTGCGATAGTTATCCTGTACGACAGTCTGACGTTTTGTAATCCTATCCGACACTCGTATTATGATTAACTAATCTTCTTAATTATATATCGCATACGGTTCAGGAGAAGTGAATGTGTGTGATAGTCTCCTTATCATACACGTTTTACAATCGTGAACTGTTTGTGATGGGGCACGCATCGTAAACGTTGCACCACAGAATATCGAGTACGATGGTAATGTGAGCACACACGAGTAGCAAGGATGGAGCATTTGGGATATTTGATAGATCACAAACAATTGTGTGATGACTCGCGTTTGGGATAGATGCGGGCATCGCATACGCTTAGTTCTGCGAAACGTATGCTTGCGTGCTCCCTATCACCGACGGTTTCTGGGTCGTGTGGGAAGGACCCCCCTATCGCACACATAGGCAAGGCGACGGTTTAAAACTCTGTCGCAGAAAGGGGGTAAAATCCGTTTGCATAGCAGGTTGCTGCACCAGTGATGGATCGATCATTATGAGAAAGCCGAGCATAAAATTTGTGTATAATTATTTCTCTTGAGAGCTCATGATTGGGGCATGTGTGCATCATATATTTAAGCCTCCCCCAAGTTTGAGCGATACTTTCTCCTTCATGAGGCCAAAAATTATATATATGATTCCGATCACGATGAACCAAATGCATAGGATAAAATTTCTGGTGAAATTCCAGCTTCACCCGGTTCCAATCCCATGTTCCAGTATCATCCAATAGCCTATCCCATGTCAATGCCCTTCCCTCCAAAGATAAAGGGAATACCTTCCTCTTAGCTCCATCCTTGGATAAACCTGCAAGCTTAAACAATCCACAAATTTCATCTATATATATCAAGTGCGTATCAGGATGTACCTTTCCATCTGCTGCATAAGGATTAGCTAGCAGTTTATCTATCATACCCGAAGGAATTTCATAATAAATATTTCCAGTAGTTTCAGTAGGTTGAGGGGCAACTCACAATGCTTCCGGTCGAGGTGAAGATACCCCGAACAAACCCCTCAAAGTATTACTTTCCATAGTGACAAGTGACAGTAAATTTCAGCACGTAATATAAATGTTTCCTTACCAAATTCCACTTACCAAAGGCGCTTCACTCCACGGCAACGGCGCCAGAAAAGAGTCTTGATGACCCACAAGTATAGGGGATCAATCGTAGTCCTTTAGATAAGTAAGAGTGTCGAACCCAACGAGGAGCAGAAGGAAATGATAAGCGGTTTTCAGCAAGGTATTCTCTGCAAGCACTGAAATTATCGGTAACAGATAGTTTGATAGCAAGGTAATTCGTAACAAGTAACAAGTGTAACAAAGGTGCAGCAAGGTGGCCCAATCCTTTTTATTGCAACGGACAAGCCGGAACGAACTCTTATATAAAGCAAAGCATTCTCAAGGACACATGGGAATTTCATCTAGTCACTTTCATCATGTTTACTTGATTCACGTTCGCTACTTTGATAATTTGATATGTGGGTGGACCGGTGCTTGGGTGCTGTTCTTACTTGAACAAGCCTCCCACTTATGATTACCCCCTATCGCAAGCATCGACAACTACGAAAGAAGAACTAAGATAAATCTAACCATAGCATGAAACATATGGATCCAAATTAGCCCCTTACGGAATAGCGCATAAACTAGGGTTTAAGCTTCTATCACTCTAGCAACCCATCATCTACTTACTACTCCACAATGCCTTCCTTTAGGCCCAAATATGGTGAAGTGTCATGTAATCGACGTTCACATGACACCGCTAAAGGAAGCAACAACATACATATCATCAAAATGTCGAACGGATACCAAATTCACATGATTACTTATAACAAGACATCTCCCATGTCCTGAAGAACAAAAGTATCTACTCACAAATCATATTCATGTTCAAGATCAGAGGGGTATTGAATATCATTAAGGATCTGAACATATAATCTTCCACCAAATAAACCAACTAGCATCAACTACAATATGTAATCAACACTACTAGCAACCCACAGGTACCAATCTGAGGTTTTGACACAAAGATTGAATACAAGAGATGAACTAGGGTTTGAGATGAGATGGTGCTGGTGAAGATGTTGATGAAGATTGGTCCTCCCATGATGAGAGGATCGTTGGTGATGTCGATGGCTTCAATTTCCCCCACCCGGAGGGAAGTATCCCCGGCGGAATCGCTCCGTCGGAGAGCAAAAGTGCTCCTGCCCAGGTTCCGCCTTGAGACGGTGGCGCTTCATCCCCAAAGTCTTATTCTGATTTTTTCTAGGGCAAATGGCTTCATATAGCAGGAGGTGGGCCCCGGAGACCTGCCAGGGGCACAACAAGCTCGGGGGGCGCGCCCAGGGGGTAGGGCGCGCCCCCAGGCTTGTGGCTTCCTGGTGGGTCCCCTTCTGGTATTTATTCCGCCAATATTTTTTATATATTCCAAAATAATTCTCCGTAAATTTTCAGGTCATTTGGAGTTGTGCAAGATAGCTATCTCTGTTGTACCCCTTTCCGGTCCAGAATTCCAGCTGCTGGTAATCTCCCTCTTCATGTGAAACTTGCAAAATAAGAGAGAAAAGGCATAAGAATTGTATCATAAAGTGAAATACTGATCCAAAACACAATAAATAACAGTAGGAAAACATGATGCAACATGTACGTATTAGGCCTCGTGAGCCCTACGACGACAACGACGCTCGCCATCGCATCGACCGGCTAGCGCGGTCTACGGCCCTCAAGGAGGAGAGCTCCGTTGGCCCAGCCTGCTTCGGGCCACGCATCCGTGAGGAGCCTTTCCCCAAGGGCTTCTCACTGGCCCGCGACACCCCCAAGTACAATGGCGTCACCAAGCCGGAGGACTGGCTAATCGACTACACCAGGGCCGGCGGCAACAAGCGCGTAGTGGTGCGCGACCTGCCCCTCATGCTGCTTAGCTCGGCCCGGACATGGCTGAATAGCCTGCAAGCCGGCAGCATCAACACCTGGATGGACTTCGAGGATGCGTTTGTGCGCAACTTCACCAGCACATACAAGCATCCGGGTCAGCCCCGCCAGCTCTCCATGTGCGTCCAGGGCCCGGACGAGTCCCTCCGCGACTACCTCATGCAGTGGACAGAGCTGCGCAACTCCTGCGAGGGGGTCCACGAGGTGCAGGCCATCCAGTACTTCACCGAGGGGTGCCGAGGCGGCACCCTCCTCAATCACAAGCTGATGTGTTTCGAGCCGGCCACCATGGCAGTGCTCATGCCCACGGCGGATAAGTACGCCACGGCCGACTCCGCGATGCGCGTGCGGGTCTAGCTCGACGCAGCCGGCAAGGCCGTCCAAGTCTAGCCGGCCAACCCTCGGCCGGCTGGCGACAACAGCCGGCGTCAGTAGGATAACAACAACAACAACAACAAGCGGAAGGGCGAGCAGCCAGCCGCCAGCTACGACAATCGGCAAGTCGCCGCCGTTAAGGAAGAGCAGCCAGCGGAGCAGGGCAGCAGCCGGCGACAACGAACTAGCAAGGCCGCCTGGCAGCCCAAGCTCACCTTCGAGCAGATGCTCGACACCCCCTCACTACTGCAGGAATGCCTAGCAGTCGCGGGTGGGGAAATGCCATTAATGGCGGGCAAGCCTCTTAGGGGCGCCCGCCACTGACCTTCCGCCACTGCTAATACACCATCAGTGGTATGCGTCCGCCCGCCAGTGGTAGCACATAAACAGTGGCTGGCGTTTGATATGGCCCGCCGCTGTATTGTTCTATTAGTTGTGGCGGGTTTTCTGTAGCACCCGCCACAACTAATTCTCCATCTGCCAACACACAAACATGACAATTAGCCAATACAAATTACCCTGAAAATTGACAGTACACAGTAGGCAATACGCATTACGTAAGCGATCATGCACATTACATTCAATACAAATAGATGTACAAATTAGAGTACAACAACTCACGTGACAGTGCATATAGCCTCTCAGCGAAGCAGTCAACATGTCACATACATACAAGACCTCATGATAACAACAACACCATAATGACAATGAACTGGATAAAGATAATCAAATTCTTTACTTGTCCACTTGTCCACACGGTCTTGCAAACTTAATAGTTGATTTTCTCTTTGCGGACGTAGTTGGCATAATGATCCTCTGCTTCTTTTTTAGTCTTATATCCTTTATAACAGCTGCTCTTGTAACTGTCCACTTGTTCCTTACATATCTCCCATGAATCATAAACTCATGGGTTCCTCCCGGTGTACACCACATACCAGTTCCACTTCATCTACGAAGATAAATAAACAAGCTGACAAGTCAATTTCATAGTTATCCAATCACATAGTGCAAAGGCACATCACAATCTTCATAGCATCATTGACGATACAAATGACCACGATGCAGTTCACTAGTAGTTCGGAAGCAAAATTTTAGATCCTTCATAACAACATAGAAATTAAGTTCACATGCATCGATCATATAGATCACATAAAGGCGGTGCACTAGTTGTTCAGAAGTACAGCTCCATCATGAGCTATCCTCACCTTTTATGATCTTCGTGATCTCGGCTTGGGCGGTCCTCGCAGCTTCGACGGCTGCTCGCGCATTCTCGGCGGCTGCTCGCGCACTCTTGACGGATGCTCTAATGCTCTCAGCGGCTGTTCTCGCGCTCTCGTAATATGCCTGAGCGCTCTCAGAATATGCCTTAGCGCTCTCGGTGGATGCTCGAGCACTCTCGACATAGGCGAGCACAATCTTTGTGTACTGAGCCACCCTCGTGGCGATGTCTACGGCAGTAGGAATTTTGTCTATGGGTGTAGGAGTCCTAACGAGGCGTCTTGGCTTCTCCATTTAAATCGCATTGAACAAGTTCACATTTAGATAAAACATTTAGATGTCTTCGTAAGTGATACATCTCCATCGTATCTATAATTTTTGATTGTTTCATGCCAATATTCTACAACTTGCTTATACTTTTGGCAACATTTTATATTATTTTTGGGACTAACATATTGATCCAGTGCCCAGTGCCAGTTCCTGTTTTTTGCTTGTTTTTTGTTTCGCAGGAAATCCATATCAAACGAACTCCAAACACAATAA
The DNA here is from genome assembly GCA_039707655.1 of Elymus sibiricus. Classification (NCBI taxonomy): domain Eukaryota; kingdom Viridiplantae; phylum Streptophyta; class Magnoliopsida; order Poales; family Poaceae; genus Elymus; species Elymus sibiricus. The sequence goes on along the minus strand of CM077668.1, from coordinate 391,859,535 downwards.
AATTTTACGGAAAATTATTTTGGAATATATGTGATTTCTGGGAGGTGGAATCAACACAAACGGAGGCCAACAGCCTCCACAAGGCAACAGGGCGCCACTGCCCCCCAGGCCGCGGGGTGTTGCCTTGTGGGCACATCGTAAGTTTGTTGGGGTCCTTCTTCAGCCGCAAGGATGCTTATATCAAGAAAAAAATCGTGTTAAAATTTCAACCCGATCGGAGTTACGAATATCCGGATATTTAAGAAACGGTTTTCGGTCAGAAAATAGAACGCGAAACAGAAGAGAAACAGAGAGAGAGAGATACAATCTCGGAGGGGCTCCTGCCCTCCGGGAGCCATGGAAGCCATGGACCAGAGGGGGATCTCTCCTCCCATCTAGGGTGGAGGCCAAGGAAGAAGAAGAAGGAGGGGGGCTCTCTCCCCCTCCCTCCCGATGGCGCCGGAACGCCGCCGGGGCAATCAATGTGATGGCGATCTACACCAACAACTTCGCCGCCGTCAACACCAACTCTCTCCCCCTCTATGCAGCGTTGTAACACCCCTTCGCCCTGCGGTAATGTCTACTTAAACATGGCGCTTAATGCTATATATTATTATCCAATGATATGTGGCAATCCTATGATGTTTGAGTAGATTCGTTTTGTCCTATGGGTTGATTGATGATCGTCATTGGTTTGAGTTGTATGTTTTATTTTGGTGCTGTCCTATGGTTCCCTCCGTGTCGCACAAGCGTGAGGGATTCCCGTTGTAGGGTTTGCCTTAATGATCTTTGGTAGTTGCGGATGCCTGCTAGAGTTCCAATCATAAGTGCATATGATCCAAGTACGGAAAGTATTTTAGCTCATGCCTCTCCCTCATATAAAATTGCAATAATGATTACCGGTCTAGTTATCAATTGCCTATGGACAATCTTTCTCTTTGTGCTAGAAAAAGTTCTCTACTAAAACAAACTAACTTTTATTATCTCGCAAAGTACTCCCAGTTTTATTCTTGCAAAGTAGTTCTAGCATTACACCTACAAAGTACTTGTAGTTTCATACTTGTTCTAGGTAAAGCAAACGTTAAGTGTTCGTAGAGTTGTATCGGTGGTCGATAGAACTTGAGGGGAATATTGATTCTACCTTTAGCTCCACGTTGGGTTCGACACTCTTATTTATCGAGAAAGGCTACAACTGATCCCCTATACTTGTGGGTTATCAAGACCTTTTTCTGGTGCCGTTGCCGGGGAGCAATAGCGTGGGGTTGATATTCTCGTGTGTGCTTGTTTGCTTTATCACTAAGTAGTTTTTATTTTGTGCTCTTGTTTTCTTTCTTTAGTTATGGGTAGGAAACGTAAAATACCAAAAAAATTAGTTGTACTTGCTAAACCAATGGTTGAAGAACCCCCCAAAATCTATCAAACTGCTGAAGCTTTCTACTTGGATCATCTTCGATCCGTTTGTGCTCGTGCTGAAAACCCAACTAGCTTCATTGAGGGAAAATCATTAGATGAGCATGCTTATTTTGTGCGACACCGCTTGTCTCAAAAAGGGAAACTCTTATGGGATCAAATTAATTGTTTGCATTGCTGTGCTTGGAATTTATGCGAAATATATGATTTTACTTGTTGTTCTGAAGACCCTAAAAAACACCTTCAATACCAATGTGAGTTTAAGGATAAAGGAATCTTATCTTCTTATGCCAAATGTTTTTATAGTTACTACGATATTGAACAAATTGAAGAATTTGTTGCTTTTAAGGGTGCATATGAAATTGCTTCTTTGATTGAAAAGTGTGATGCTACTCTTTACAAATCTGAAAATTTTGCCATACTTAAATATTGCTATGAAAACCATGCTTCTAATGCTTATGTTAAAGAATATATTGAGGACACCTCCGCTGTCCAAGAAGAGACTAATGTTTTGCTGGAATCTATGGAAGAAGAAATTGCTGAATCTGTGAGCTCATTAGATGAAAAAGACGAGGAGGAGAGCGAAGAACAAAAGGAGGAAGAGCGGATTGATCACCCACGCCCACCTTCTAATGAGAGTAACTCTTTAACTCGTACATTGTTTAATTTCCCTTCGTGTTTACCGAAGGATGAATGCTATGATAATTGCTATGATCCCTTGGATTCATTTGAAATATCCCTTTTTGATGAAATTGATGCTTGCTATGCTTGTGGCCATGATGCCAATTTTAATGATGCTTATGGAGATGAACTTGCTATAGTTCCTTATGTTAAACATGAAATTGTTACTATTGCACCTACACACGATAGTCCTATTATCTTTTTGAATTCTCCAAACTACACTATATCGAAGAAGTTTGTGCTTATTAAGGATTATATTGATGGGTTGTGTTTTACTATTACACATGATGATTTTGAGGGATATAATATGCATGTGCTTGCTGCTCCTAATTGCAATTATTATGAGAGAGGAACTATATCTCCACCTCTCTAAGTTTCCAATACGATAAAATTGCAAGAAACTGTTTATACTATGCATTGGCCTTTACTTGATGTGCATGAATTGTTCTTTTATGACATACCGATGCATAGGAAGAGAGTTAGACTTCGTCATTGCATGATATATGTTGTTTTGTGCTCACTAATAAATTACAAATCATTGTTAATTAAAATTGGCTTTGATATACCTTGGGATCCGAGTGGATCAATTACTTGAGCACTATATGCCTAGCTTAATGGCATTAAAGAAAGCGCTGCCTGGGAGACAACCCGGAAGTTTTAGAGAGTCATTTTATTCTGTCGTGTGCTTTTAAAAAGATTAAAAACAAAAAAAATATAGAGGGGAACCTAAAACTTTTCAAAAAGAAAAGTGAAAGTGAGAAAGATGAACACCGTTGAAGTGGGGGACGTCCTAGAACTTTGTTCATTCCCATGGAAATTTTGTGAATCTTGATTACAGAAAATTTTCAACAAAAATAATTATCCCCTTGTACAAATCCATTGTATTATAAAAATAATGTGCCAAGATTTACCTTTAGGATGTTTAAATTGCTTGTTTGGTGTGTGCTGTGAAAAAACAGAGACTTTTGCTGTAGTGTTTGAATTTTCATATCTTACTGGTGCGTGAAAAAATTCTGAAATTTTTACAAAGTACTGATATGCAAAAAATTTATTTTGTCCTAATTTTTCAGAATTTTTGGAGTTACAGAATTATATGTTTCATTTGCATCTTTACAGACTATCCTGTTTTCACAGATTGCTGTTATAGTTTCTTTATTTGCGTACATTTGAAATCTTGTTGAGCCCCATTGACTTGGGAGCCATAGAATTGTGATAGAATACAGTGGGTAATGTTTGATTATAATTATACAATAATGTTACAGCTGGACATGATGGGATTTGATGTTATATGTACTAACCCCTCTAATAAAAAGTTCGGTCATGTTTTGTGTGGATGAAGTATTCGAAGATCGAGAAAGTATCGATATGAGGAGAATAAGGAGAGGCAAGAGTTAAAGATTGGGGATGCCCAAGGCACCCCAAGTGAATATTCAAGTAGACTCAAGCGTCTAAGCTTGGGGATGCCCCGGAAGGCATCCCATCTTTCTTCGACAATTATCGGTATGTTTCGGTTTTTGTTTTGTTCACATGATATGCGTAAATTCTTGGAGCGTCTTTTGTGTTTATTTTTCCCTTTTATTTTATGCACCATGCTGGTATGAGATAGTCCTTGGTTGATTTATATAATGCTCTATGCACTTCATTTATATATTTTGAGTATGGCTTTATAGAATGCTTCATGTGCTTCGCTTATATTATTTGAAGTTTGGATGCCTGTTTCTCTAAATTTGGAAAACCGTTATTTGTAGAATGCTCTTTTGCTTTACTTATATTTGTTAGAGTGTGGGCAAGTCTTTTGTATAAAGAATTAAACTCTCATGCTTCACTTATATCTATTTAGAGAGTCAACATGAATTGGTCATTCACATGGTTAGTCATAAAATCCTACATAAAACTTGTAGATCACTGAATATGATATGTTTGATTCCTTGCAATAGTTTTGCAATATTAAGATGGTAATAGTGTGGGTGTACTAGTGAATGATTGTGGTTTAGTAAGAATATTGGTGTTAAGGTTTGTGATTCCCGAAGCATGCATGTATAGTTATGCGACGAAGTTATATCCTACTCATGTTTGTATCCAATGTTAATTATTCGCAATGCATGATTATGACCGTTGTTGCTCTCAAGTTGGTCGCTTCTCAATCTATTTGCTAGCCTTCGCCTATACTAAGCGGGAATACTGCTTGTGCATCCAAACCCTTAAACCAAAGTTGTTCCAGATGAGTCCACCATATCTACCTATATGCAGTATTACTCTACCGTTCCAAGTAAATTTGCATGTGCCACCTCTAATCATTCAAATAAGCATCTGTTTTGTGTGCCCATACCGCTCATGGCGCGGCAGGGGGTGGTCAGTATCTTCCATGCTAAGCGGGTTATTCTCACGATGGGTGTTTATTCACTTGTCATTGCATGAGAGAGGCTGGTAATTGGGATGCCCAGTCCTGTAATCAAAATGAAAAATATATATAATGAAACAAACTCCCCCGGAAAGTTGATTGTATGGAGGGCACCCGAGGATTCGGCTAGCCATGGCTTGTGTTTGAATGGTTGAGGAGGGGTAAACTTTACCTTTCCACTTGGGAACCGCCTATAATGTGTTTAGCATGGAAGATATTGAGAATCCTCGGTCGTAACATTGACAGGAAAAGTACACCTCTCAAAATGTATTCATCTCTGATTTAAGCTTTGAGCTCTGGCACCTCTGCAAATCCATGCTTCCCTCTGCGAAGGGCCTATCTATTTACTTTATGTTATTTTACTTTTATTGTTGAGTCATCACCTTCTCATTCAAGCACCAGTTGGAGAGCACTATTGTCATTTTTATGCATTGAGTATAGTTAATGTTGTGTACATCATGACTAGATCAATGATTGAGCATGACGGGCTAGGGATAGCGCTCTTTAGCATTTTAATTTTGAAAGGCATGATTGTTTGTTGGTATGCCTGAGTATTGATGTCTTTATATCAAATTATAGAATATTGCTTTGAATCACTCGTGTCTTAATATTCATGCCATGATTAGATTACATGATCAAGATTATGCTAGGTAGCATTCCACATCAAAAAATATCTTTTTATCATTTACCTACTCGAGGACGAGTAGGAATTAAGCTTGGGGATGCTAATACGTCTCCGTTGTATCTATAATTTTTGATTGTTTCATGCCAATATTCTACAACTTTCATATACTTTTGGCAACATTTTATATTATTTTTGGAACTAACATATTGATCCAGTGCCCAGTGTCAGTTCCTGTTTTTTGCTTGTTTTTTGTTTCGCAGGAAATCCATATCAAACGAAGTCCAAACATGATAAAATTTTATGGAGAATTATTTTGGAATATATTTGATTTTTGGAAGGTGGAATCAACGCAAACGGAGGCCGATAGGCTCCACAAGGCAACAGGGCAACACTGCCCCCCAGGCCGCGCGGTGTTGCCTTGTGGGCACATCGTAAGTCGGTTGGGGTCCTTCGGCCACAAGGAAGCTTCTTTACAGAAAAAAATCATGTCAAAATTTCAGCCCGATCGGAGTTACGGATCTCCGGATATTTAAGAAATGGTTTTTGGCCAGAAAACAGAACGCGAAACAGAAGAGAAACAGGGAGAGAGCTCCAATCTCGGAGGGGCCCCTGCCCTCCGGGAGCCATGGCGGCCATGGACCAGAGGAGGAACTCTCCTCCCATCTAGGGGGGAGGCCAAGGAAGAAGAACAAGGAGGGGGGCTCTCTCCCCCTCTCCGGGGCAATCACCGTGACGGCGATCTACACCAACAACTTCGCCGCCGTCAACACCAACTCCCCCCCTCTATGCAGCGGTTTAACACCTCTTCTCCCTGCTGTAATCTCTACTTAAACATTGTGCTTAACGCTATATATTATTATCCAATGATATGTGGCAATCCTATGATGTTTGAGTAGATTCGTTTTGTCCTATGGGTTGATTGATGATCGTGATTGGTTTGAGTTGTATGTTTTATTTTGGTGCTATCCTATGGTTCCCTTCGTGTCGCGCAAGCATGTGGGATTACCGCTGTAGGGTGTTGCAATACGTTCATAATTCGCTTATAGTGGGTTGCGTGAGTGACTGAAACACAAACCCGAGTAAGGGGGTTGTTGCGTATGGGAGTAAAGAGGACTTGTTACTTAATGCTATGGTTGGGTTTTACCTTAATGATCTTTGGTAATTGCAGATGCTTGCTAGAGTTCCAATCATAAGTGCATATGATCCAAGTACGGAAAGTATGTTAGCTTATGCCTCTCCCTCATATGAAATTGCAATAATGATTACTGGTCTAGTTATCAATTTGCCTATGAACAATCTTTCTCTTTGTGCTACAAAAAGTTCTCTACTAAAACAAACTAACTTTTATTATCTCGCAAAGTACTCCTAGTTTTATTCTTGCAAAGTAGTTCTAGCATTACACCTACAAAGTACTTCTAGTTTCATACTTGTTCTATGTAAAGCAAACATTAAGTGTGCGTAGAGTTGTATCGGTCGTCGATAGAACTTGAAGGGAATATTGATTCTACCTTTAGCTCCTCATTGAGTTCGACACTTTTATTTATCGAGAAAGGCTACAACTGATCCCCTATACTTGTGGGTTATCAGTAAGTTGGTCGTCCATAAAAAAGTAATAAATCGACGGAAAAAATCAGCATGACCTTTGATTGAAATTGGACATATTGAGTGCCAAAAATTAAGCGAAACGGAACTTAATCCACGCTTCGTGAAAACATTGGAACTCATTATGAATACATGCATCATGAAAAAAATACTATACTATATGTTCATTCATATTTAGTACATAGTCCTCGAGCACACGCATTCAAATTTAAGATGTTGTCTACTTACGAAGATTCAATAGTACATCATATAACAAATTTTAACTACACTAACAAAATGTTGCAGATTTACAAGTACAACAATGAGAACAACTAAAATCTCAAATTTAAGACGTCTACTTACGAAGATTCAACGGTACATTATATAATTTTTTTAACTACACTAACAAAATGTTGCAGATTTACAAGTACAACAACGAGAACAACTAAAATCTCAAATTTAAGACGTCTACTTACGAAGATTCAACCGTACATCATACAAAAAAATTTAACTACACTAACAAAATGTTGCAGATCTACAATTACAATAATGGGAACAACTAAAATCAACATTAATAGAGAGAAGGGAGGTGTGCTTACCGGGCCGGAGTCGGACGGCGGGCAGGACGACGCCGAGGTCGATGGCAGAGGCGTCGGCGGACGACGAGTTCGACGGAGACGAGGACGACGTTGGATGCGGAGGAATGCGCGAGCGACGGTCACGGAGAAGTAGTTGGACGTAGCGTTGCAAGGTAACACCGACGAGCTTCAAGGCAGGGGCGGACGGCGTGGGCGACGGGGAAGATTGGGTCCTCAGCGCCGTTCGAGGCGGTGGATGGCGACCTCGCCGGTGGCGACGGACGACGCCACAACGCTGTCGACGGGGAGACACAGGGGGAGAATGAGATGTTTGCGTTTGGAGTTAGATCCGACGTGGGATGTGGTCGATAAGGTCATGTGTAGCTGTGACGGGCACCCAGTAGAGCCCGCCACTTCTATATATGCATGGTAGCCGGCAGCGTGGCCAAATATAGCTGTGGCGGGCGTGTAACAGCGCCCGCCACTGCACACTCTAAAAAAATTTGAAATAGTTTGGCGCGTGGGTACCCAAATATAGCTGAGGCGGTTATTTACCGTTGCTTACCTGACGGACCAGTGGCGGGCATGTACTTCCGCTCGCCACAGCCACTTTTCGGTCGGGAAGAAATTAGAAATCGTGTAGGTGTGGCAGGTATTCTGTTGGGCCCGCCACTATTATGCACGGAGCTGTGGCGGGCACTCTTTATTACTCGCCACTTCAAACTTCCCAAAATAGCTCTGGCGGGTGCCTCGCCTCGGCTGTCGGTACTAAAACCGGCAGATCTCGGGTAGGGGGTCCCAAACTATGGATCTTGGAGTCAATGGGTAACAGGGAACGTAGAGACAACGTTTACCCAGGTTCGGACCCTTTCGAAGAGGTAAAACCCTACGTCCTGCTTGGTTGTATTGAAGTGTTGGTATGGTAATTATAGAGTTGATCTACCTCGAGATCGGATGAACTAAACCCTAGGTGGGTATATCGATAATGGTTCTGCCCCCCTGCGGACTAAGCCCTCTGGTTTATATAAACACCAGGGGTATCTAGGGTTACATATGGTCGGTTGCCACCAGGCTACGCTAAAATTTACTTGGAGGAGACGCCAAGTCTTCGGAGGTTTCCTTCTGGAGCACGGGGTCGCTTATAGTACGGCCTTCCTTCGATGAGTTAGGAGCGGCCCATGAGCACGGCCCACGAGAGACAGGCCGGCGGCATGAGGACCCCTTAGTCCAGGACACCCTCAGTAGCCCCCGAACTAGCCTCCAATGCCGAGGTTGATAATCTTCGTCAGCTCCATGCTTCCAAAGTCTTCGGCTTGAGGGGCGAGTTCCTTCCATCACTTATATCCGGCTGATAATAGCTCGGCCACCCACAACCCTTCGGTTAGCGAGGTATTGCGGGGCCCGACATATCGTTTTCTCCATTCAGAATTAATGGCGCCCCTCGATTTCCGTGCGCCAGAGGGAGGCAAACAGTCCAATAGTTCTCTTATAGAAATGCCCCTCTAGGGGGAAAATGCCTATTTAACAGGCTAAGGGCGTAAAGGTTAATGCACCCCACCTCCTGCCATCTTTCCCCAAATCACTAAGAGGCCATAGTCAGCGAACCTTACACAATGGCGAGCACCCCAGGCTCCTCCTCACGCCCTCACGGTCCCCTTCAAGGTGATTGGGTGAGCTGCTCAGTTTCCCGCATTCGACTGGGCAGCCTCGAGACACAGGGGTATCTACCCGTATCAGATCTCGCGTCCACCCGCCCCGGATTGACTTCCGTAAATGGCGAGGCTTTTGCAGAGAACTTCCCCGCCCCACGCAGGGAGGAAAGGGTATGCTTCGTGCCCTTCCTCTTACAGGGTTTAGGCTTTCCCATTCACCCCTTGCTGAGGGGTTTATTAGAATTTTATAGGATCCAGCTCCACCATCTCACCCCAGGCTCAATTCTGCACATCTCGGGCTATGTTGCCCTTTGTGAGATGTTTCTGGGATGCAAAGCCCATTTTGAATTATGGAGGAAATACTTCTGCCTTGTCCCTCGCACCCGAGGAGGGACCATCTATGAGGTCGGCGGAGCCGAAGTGTGGTGCATCGCCGGAACGGGGTATCCTGTAAGGACCCCCAAGAAGGATGCCGAGGACTGGACCTCGGAGTGGTTCTATATAGAAGACGTTCCCCTATTCGATCCAGCTCGGAGGGGGCTGCCAGAATTCTCACATGCTTCTCCAAAGAAGCGGTTCAACTAGCGACCGAAGAGCTCTTCCCAATAGGAAAGTGCCAAAGTAGCACGCCTAGCCACTCAAGTGAGGTGCCTAGCCCATAACGGGTTGACCATTATTGACGTGATGGCCGCGGCCATTACTCGGTGCGTTCAACCTCTTCAACAAAGGGTGCACCCTCTATGGAGTTACAACGGGACGAATGACTTGACCCGATACACCCGGAAGGGGCCTGCCGACCAGGCGGCAATGGCAGCCGTCCTGGCCGATCTCTTCAAGGGGGAGGAGCAGGAGTTTGCTCGACTAAAGCCCAAAGATGGCTTCTCGAGCTATAAACCTATCGAAGCGGTGAGTTCAACTACACTTTATAGTTCAGATGGTATACCAATTTTCCCTAATCGGATATTTAATTTATCCGAACAGAGCTGGAGGCGCTGGATCGAGATAGTAAGTTACCCTGCTCCTCAACCGGAGAGTCATTCTCGTGACGATGACCCTGGGTTTCACGACGATCCCGAAACGTCGATCGATTTTGAGGAGGGAGTCTTCTATCAGGAGAGTCTCGACGGCTCTATAGTGGCCCTTTTGGCCGATCACCCCGGGACTCTTCCCTCCTCCGCTGTAAGTGACCGATAGGCTTCTTCTTGAAAAAGACGCTCAGCTCCTGCGGCACTGGGTACACTGACTTCTACTCCCAAGGGCCGCCGCACAACGCGTCGGACATCTGCGAGAGCGGCACCGGTGGCTCCAGCGGCGAGTGGCTGCTGGTATCCAAACGTGCGGTGCCAACGGGGGTCACGTCATCCGCGCCCCCTCCCAAGAGGTAATGTATCCGCTGTACTTTCAGTATCTTTATCTTTGATAGCCATTGTGAATATCAAAAATTGTCTCTACTGTGACCTACAGGCAATATGTAGAACCACCTTCACACGAGGACGTTGAAGAGGTGTCGGGGGGTGACCCAAGACCGAGGTCCCCGGTCATGGCCGGCGTTACTTCAGACGTCCCTGCCGAGGACCAACATCCAGAGGACTCAGGGGGCGTCTCGGTCACCAACTCCGAGGTCGAAAGCGTGATGAATCACCAGCACTGAAAGGCATCGCTACGGCACTCTGCGTTTTCCAATCAGGAGTTTAACGCTCTTACTTCGGTAGACGCGTAACTCGGAGCTGCCCGAACGGGACTCGAGGGAGTAGTTAAACTTCTGTCCACCAGTCTGCAGGTATGCCATTGGTTTTGATAACCGGTCGCCTAACCTAGTAGCCCCCAAGCCTTAATTTGGGCGGGACGGCCGAGTTAAGGGTCCGATGGTATAATGCCGTGCTATGGTGCAAACTGTTCGGGAACAGAACAAAAAGTTGGCCGAAGACCTCAGGCTGACACAAACACAGTTGAAATATGTGGTGGCCGAGCTAGATGGGGTCAAAAAATGGACCAGAGAGGCACATGGTAAGTGACAGACTTAAATGTGTCTAATAAAGAATTTTATGGAACGCCTTTTCTAATGAAAGATTGGTCCATAGCAGCCGAGTTGATAAATCAACTGTAGAAGGATCTGGACGCAGCCAGAGAAGCTCAAAGGTATGCGGAGTCGTAGCAAGAGGCTGGCTACCGCGTGCTGACCCGAAGTCATGAGGAAAGGGATAAGCTCAAGGCAGAAAATCAACAACAGGCCCAAGAAATTCAGAGCTTGAAAACTCAACTGGCCCTATCCTAGGGGGAGAACCAGAGACTGAAAGCTGGCATGTTCGGTGAGTACAACCTAGCCTTATACATCTATATAAACAATGCCATGTCTCTTTTTAGTTCTCCTTATCGAACGCCCCGAAGAGGAGGTCAGCTCTTTCGGACAGGACCTGCTGAAGGAGCTATCCGCCGCACATGAGCGGGCTCGAAAAGCTATGAAGAGCATGTTCAAGGCTTTGTGGCCTAGCGAGGTGGCTCCGGAAGGGATGACCGAACTCGCTAATCGATTTAAAGGAGCTCTATGGAAAATATCAGCTTGTCGAAAGGGAGCGCGGGAGGCTTGGGCGATGGTTAAGACCCGCTTCACCAAGCTTGATCCGGGACATTTAGCTCGGGTTGGGCCGGTAGGGCCGGATGGGCAGGAAGTGCCCCTATATTTGGTATATGACCAAGTGATGCCTGCTGCTCGGTTTTCCCAGGAAGATTGCGCCCCGGAGACCTTAATAGATGGCCTTGACTGAGAGTAGTGTTTTGATTCTATGTATCTATGTACTTTACATCTAATATTCTCCAAACCGTGCTTTAAACGTTGTCTTAACCGGCCATCGGCTTCTGCCCCCTCAGCAAACAGCCGAGGAGTGTTTCCTACTACGTGATCCGAGAACATCGGAAAAACACTTCGGAGAACCAGGCAATCCGGCCATTTGGTGCAAACAGACAAAACGCACTCAGGGAGTTATGTTATATTACTTTTTAACCTAAGAAACATCTTCCGAGGAAAATAGTTCCTCCATGGGTTCCTTTCCTCGGGTAGTCATGTTGACCACGGGCGTACAACCTAATACCCGAAATATACAGGTAATGGTTATTTCAGGAAAATAACCCCGGAATTTGGTAATAACTAACAATTATTTTCACTTCGCTCGTGGCCGACCGATTATATTCTTAAGAACGCTAGCTTTCGGCTTCACCCGTCTGAGGTACGCACCCGGGTAATCCAGACGTAACAATCGCAGAGGTGCTCCCTTTACTCCCTAGCCGAACAATCAGGAACGTAGGGAGTAAACACAGGAGTGAGGCAACCCAGCTTGGCAAAATCTTAAGTCAAATCGATGCATATTATGGCTTTAAAACGATACTGGAAGGTTGCAAACATGACAAAACTGATGGTTGCACAAAGGATGTATTACCGGCTTCATAAAAGAAGCCCCCAGGTAAAATGTGTGGTACATTTGAAGATGTTCACCGAGAAAACCTTAACGTAGTTGGGCTTGACCGAACATGACCTGGGGAATACTTAGCCAAATGAGAAAGGGAAAACATAAATCCGAGAAGGATAGACCGAAGAGGGTGATGTCGCTGGTCTAGCCGTAGAAGTGCCGAAGACGAGCTGCGTTCCATGGGTTTCGTTCCAGGCGATTGTCCTTTGGGTCGCGGAGATGATACGCTCCCCCTGCAAGTACCTGATCAATTATGAAGGGCCCCTCCCATTTGGGCAATAGTTTATGCTTCTGCTTCTCCGGGAGGCGCAGGACGAGGTCGCCCATGTTATAAGCCTTCACCCGTACTTCCCTGCTCTGGTAGCATCTGGCCTGCTGCTGATAAAAAGCAGAACGAGCCCGAGCTACGTCGTGCTCTCCTTCCAAGGCGTCCAGGTCATCTGGCCGATCCAGATCGGCCTCCCTTTCTTCATACATGCGTACTCGAGGTGCGTCGTGAATAAGGTAGCTGGGGAGAACAGCCTCTGCCCCGTACACCATGAAGAACGGTGTATAGCCCGTGGATAGATTGGGAGTGGTGCGCAAGCCCCACAATATGGAGTCAAGCTCCTCCACCCAGTGGCAGTCGGACTCTTTTAAAGACCGGACCAAACGGGGCTTAATGCCGCTCAAAATTAGTCCATTAGCTCGCTCGACTTGTCCATTGGACTGTGGGTGGTATACAGAGGCATAGTCAAGCTTAATGCCTAAGTTAGCGCACCAGTCCTTTACTTCCTGGGTAGTAAAATTGGATCCATTGTCCGTTATTATGCTATGGGGGACACCATAACGGTGAACCACGCCGGATATAAAATCGATGACCGGCCCGGACTTGGCTAAGGTTACTGGTTTCGCCTCAATCCATTTTTTGAATTTATCGACCATAACGAGTAGATACTTCTTTTTCTTGGTCCCCCCTTTAAGTGGTCCGACCATGTCCAGCCCCCAGACCGTGAAAGGCCAAGTGATTGGTATCGTCCGAAGAGACGTGGGGGGCATGTGACTTTGATTTGTGAAGAGCTGGCGTCCAACACAATGTTGGACCAATGTTTGGGCGTCTGTGCGGGCGGTGGGCCAAAAGAACCTAGCCCGGAAGGCCTTGCTGACCAGGGCCCGAGCTGCTGTGTGGTGACCGCCCATGCCGGCGTGATTCTCGGCTGCTACTTGTAGTCTGCGTTGGTATTTCCCCGAATAGGAGAGGATGATGCAGTACAGTAGAGATAAGTATTTCCCTCAGTTAAGAACAAAGGTTATCAATCCAATAGGAGAACCAAGCAAAATTCTGTTAAGCGCACGTGCACACACAAGAGCAAACACTTGCACCCAACGCAAATAAGAGGGTTGTCAATCCTCTTAGCGGTTATTTGCAAGGATTAAATCTTATCGAGGTAAATAGATAAACTAAACTAATAATTAAAATAAAAGTAAATAAATTGCAGCAAGGTATTTTTAGGTTTTTATATAATAAAGATAGACCCGAGGACCATAGTTTTCACTAGAGGCTTCTCTCTTGAACACATAAACATACAGTGGGTAAACAAATTACTGTTGGGCAATTGATAGAAAAGCAAATAATTATGATGGATTCGTGGCAATGATCATGTATATAGGCATCATGTCTGAGACAAGTAGACCGACTCCTGCCTACATCTACTACTATTACTCCACCCATCGACCGCTATCCAGCATGCATCTAGGGTATTAAGTATGAAACAGAGTAACGCCTTAAGCAAGATGACATGATGTAGAGAAGCAAATTCAAGCAATATGAATAAACCCCATATTTTTATCCTTAATGGCAACAATGAAATACGTGTCATGTCCCTTTCTGTCCCTGGGATTGAGCACCGCAAGATTGAACCCATCACAAAGCACCTCTCCCATTGCATGATAAACCAATCTAGTAGGCCAAACTAAACTGATAGATCGGAGAGAAATTAAAAGCTATAACAATCATGCATAAAAGAGTTCAGAGAAGACTCAAATATTTCTCATGAATAATCTGATCATAAACTCACAATTCATTGGATCCCAACAAACACACCGCAAAAGAAGATTACATCGGATAGAACTCCAAGAACATCGAGGAGAACATTGTATTGAAGATCAAAGAGAGAGAAGAAGCCATCTAGCTACTAGCTATGGACCCATAGGTCTGTGGTAAACTACTCACACATCATCGGAAGGGCAGCAAGGTTGATGTAGAAGCCCTCCGTGATCGATTCCCCCTCCGACAGAGTACGGAAAAGGCCTCTAGATGGGATTGCGGAAGAACAGAGGCTTGCGGCGGCGGATAGGTTTTCTCTTCTGGCTCTCTGGGGGTTTCCCAATATTTGTGAATTTATAGAAGTGGAATTAGGTCAAACGGAGTCACGTGGGCCCCACAAGGTACACGACGCCCCCCTGGGGCGCGCCCTAGTGCCTTGTGAAGCCTCCGTGAGGCTTCTGGCCTCCTCCCGAAGCTTCCCAGGTTTCTTTTGTCCAGAAAAAAATCTCCAAAAAGTTTCGTGGTATTTGGACTTCATTTGGTACTGTTTCTCTGAAAAACCAAAAACAAGCAGAAAATAGCAACTGGCACTAGGCACTGGGTTAATAGGTTAGTCCCAAAAAATGATATATAATTGCATATAAGAACATCCAAGATTGATACTATAATAGCATGGAACAATAAAAAATTATAGATACGTTGGAAATGTATGAAGCATCCCCAAGCTTAATTCCTGCTCGTCCTTGAGTAGGTAAATGATAAAAACAGAATTTTTGATGTGGAATGCTACCTATCATGTTTCATCATGTAATCTCTCTCTTACGGTATGAATAATAAGATCCAAATGATTCAAAGAAATAGTCGATAATTTGATATAAAGACATCAATACTCAGGCATACTAGCAAACAATCATGTCTTCACACAAAGTATTTATCATGCACTACCCCGATGACAAGCCGAGCAATTGGTTCATAGTTTTTAACACGCTTCAGCTTTTTCAACTACCACTCAATACATGAGCGCAAGCCATGGATATAGCACTATGGGTGGAATAGAGTATGGTGATAGAGATAATTAGGAGAAGTCAAAAATGGAGAAAGTCTCACATCAACGAGGCTAATCAATGGGCTATGGAGATGCCCATCAATTGATGTCAATGCGAGGAGTAGGGATTGCCATGCAACGGATGCACTAAGAGCTATAAGTGTATGAAAGCTCAACATGAAAACTAAGTGGGTGTGCATCCAACTTGCTTGCTCATGAAGACCTCGGGCATTTGTGTAAGCCCGTCATCGGAATATACAAGCCAA
The DNA here is from genome assembly GCA_039707655.1 of Elymus sibiricus. Classification (NCBI taxonomy): domain Eukaryota; kingdom Viridiplantae; phylum Streptophyta; class Magnoliopsida; order Poales; family Poaceae; genus Elymus; species Elymus sibiricus. Next base: position 391,843,827 of record CM077668.1, on the reverse strand, counting down.
GTTCTATAATGAAAAATTCCCACTAGTATATGAAAGTGACAAAATAGGAGACTCTCTATATGAAAAACATGGTGCTACTCTGAAGCACAAGTGTGGAAAAGGATAGTAACATTGCCCCTTCTCTCTTTTTCTCTCATTTATTTTATAATATTTTTTTTATTTCTTTATTTCTTTATATATTTTTTTATTTTTTTTCATGGCTCTTTTTCGCCTCTTTTTTTTCTATTTTTTTCTTCTTTTTTTCTCTTTTTTTTCGTCCGGAGTCTCATCCCAACTTGTGGGGGAATCATAGCCACCATCATCCTTTCCTCACTGGGACAATGCTCTAATAATGATGATCATCACACCTCTATTTACTTACAAGTCAAAATTACAACTCGATACTAGAACAAAAATATGACTCTATATGAATGCCTCTGGCAGTGTACCAGGATGTGCAATGATGCTAGCGTAACATGTATAACAATGATAAATGGTGGCTGAGCCACAAATACTATGTCAGCTATATGATCATGCAAAGCAATATGACAATGATGATGTATGTCATAAAAACGGAACGGTGGAAGTTGCATGGCAATATATCTCGGAATGGCTATGGAAATGCCATGATAGGTAGGTATGGTGGCTGTTTTGAGGAAGATATAAAGAGGCTTATGTGTGATAGAGCGTATCATATCACGGGGTTTGGATGCATCGGCGAAGTTTGCACCAACTCTCGATGTGAGAAAGGGCAATGCACGGTACCGAAGAGGCTAGCAAACTGCGGAAGGGTGAGAGTGTGTATAATCCATGGACTCACATTAGTCATAAAGAACTCACATACTTATTGCAAAAGTCTATTAGCCCTCGAAGCAAAGTACTACTACGCATGCCCCGAGAGCGATAGATTGGTAGGACAAGGTCCATCGCTCGTCCCCGACCGCCACTCATATGGTAGACAATAAATCATGCTCCAACTTCTTAGCATAACGACAGATTATACGTGCATGCTTCGGGAATCACAAACCTTAACACAATTATTCTTACTAAACCACAATTATCTACTAATACCTCCCCCATATTACCATCTTAATATCGCAAAACTATTGCAAGTAATCAAATTTATCATATTCAGTGATCTACATGAAAGTTTTTATTATATCCCTCTTGAATACCTATCATATCAAGACCAAATTCATAACTCGTGCATATTACCATTGCTATCATGAGACTCTCAAAAAGGATATAAGTGAAACATGAGAGTGCAACTATTTCTTTAAAATATCATCACCGCCGTGCTCTAAAAGATATAAGTGAAGCACTAGAGCAACTGCCTAGCTCAAAAGATATAAGTGAAGCACATAGAGTATTCTAACAAATCACGAATAATGTGTGTCCCTCTCAAAAAGGTGTGTTCAGGAAAGATGATTGTGACAAACTAAAAGGCAAACAAAAGCAAACAAACTATTTCACAAGACGCTCCAAGTAAAACACATATCATGTGATGAATAAAAATATAGCTCCAAGTGAGTTACCAACAGATTGTAGACGAAAGAGGGGATGCCTTCCGGGGCCTCCCCAAGCTTAGACGCTTGAATATTCCTTTAATATTACTTTGGGGTGCCTTGGGCATCCCCAATCTTAGGCTCTTGCCGCTCCTTATTCCTTTGTCCATCGTAGTCTCACCCAAAACTTGAAAACTTCAACACACAAAACTCAACAGAAACCTCGTGAGATCCGTTAGTATAACAAACAAATATTTAACTTTAGGTACTGTTGTAAATTGATTAATATTTAATATTGGCATAATGCTAGTGTAATTCAACTTCTCCATGACTCATACCCCCCGATACGATCCATAGACTCATCAAAATAAGCAAACTATGCAATAAAAACAGAATCTGTCTAAAACAGAACAGTCTGTAAAGATCTATTTAAAAGCCATACTTCTGTAACTCCAAAAATTCTAAAAACTTAGGACAACGTGGGAAATTCATATACCAATACTGTATAAAAATTTCATATTTTTCTGATGCTCCAATACAGAACTAAAATTCCAGCACTGGACGCAAAACTTTCTGTTTTCCAAACAGCATGAATTATACTATCTTCCAAATCATCCCAAAGGCATTACTTGGCACAAACACTAATTAAAACATAAAAACATAATACTAACAGAAGCTATAATCATGCAAACACTCAAGAACTTATTTTATTCTTTGGGTTGTCTCCCAACTAGCTCTTTCTTTATAGCCATTAAGATAGGCTTGAGATTTCAATGATGCTCTCATGAAAGATAATAATAGAAATACAAATAGAGTATCATGAAGCATATGAAAAACACACTTAAGTCTAACATACTTCCTATGCATAGGCATTTTATAGGAGAACAAATTATCAAGACAAGCAATCTCTAGCATATGCAAATAGGAAGAATGAAGCATGAATAATTTCAACATCACGAGAGACAATTTAGTAACATGAAGATTTATATAACCATATTTTCCTCTTTCATAATAATTACATGTAGGATCATAATCAAACTCAACAATATAGCTATCATAAACAGTATTCTCTCTATGATCCATATGCATAAAAGTTTTATAATCTTCCAAAATAGTGGGATTATCATCAACTAAAGTCATAACCTCTCCAAACCCACTTTCATCAAAAAATTCATAAGATTGAACACTCTCCAAAGTAGTAGGGTCATTATTACCTAAAGTTGACGCTCTTCCAAACCCACTTTTAATAGTATTGCAAACATTATTATCAATAACATATTCATCATGAGGCTTAAATAAATTTTCAAGATCATAAGAAGCATTATCACTCCAATCATGATCATTGCAATAAGTAGTGGGCATAACAAAATTTTCATCCCCAAGCTCGTAGCTTTGCACATAATTAGCACGATTGACATTAATAGAATTTATAATAACATCATTGCAATCATGCTTTTCATTCAAGGAGCTATCAAGTATGGGTGCTATAGCAATAATTTCATTTTCAACATAAGGAACTATAGCAAATTCATCTCTATAAGCATCATTAATATTGGCATCATGGCCATATGAATAGCAAGCATCACATTCATCAAGAGGGGATATTTCAATCGAATCAACGGAATCACAATTGTCTATGGATTCATGCATATCATTATTCTCTTCCAAAGCAGCAGACATTCTCTCAATGAATTCACTAACATAGGCATTAGGAGCATAGTTTTCATAGCAATATTTAAGTATGTCAAATTTTTCAGATTTGTTGAGAGTAATATCATACTTTTAAATTAAAGAAGCAACTTCATAAGCACCCTTAAAAGCAACAAATTCTTCAATTTGCTCGATGTCATAGTAACTATAAACACCCTTGGCATAAGAAGATAAGATTTCATTATCATTAAACTCACATAGGTAGGGAAGGTGTTTTTAGGGTTCTTACAGCAACAAGTAAAATCATAAATTTCACATAGATTCCAAGCATAGCATAGCAAACAATTTATTTGATTCCATAAGAGTCTCCCTTTTTGAGACAAACGGCGACGCACAAAATGAGCATGCTCATCTAATGATTTTCCCTCAACTAAACTAGTTGGGATTTCAGCACGAGCACAAATGGATTGAAGATGATCCAAGTAGAAAACCTTAAGGTGATCCATAGTATCTTAAATTTTTGTTTTACTTTCTATTCTTGAGTGTTTGACATGAAGGCAATAAAAGCAATTAAGCAAGCAAACAAGCAAATAAAAATATTTTTGTGTTTTTGTAAAAAAAAAATAGAAGTGGGGGAGATGAAAACAAGAGGCAAATGCAAATAAAAGGCAAATAAAGTAAATGCAAGTGAATGATAATTTGTGCGAGGGTACTTGGTAATTTTGATGATGTATCCCCGGCAATGGCGCCAGAAATTCTTCCTGCTACTTGTAGTCTGCGTTGGTATTTCCCCGAAGAGCAGAGGATGATGCAGTATAGTAGAGATAAGTATTTCCCTCAGTTAAGAACCAAGGTTATCAATCCAGTAGGAGAACCAAGCAAAATTTCGTTAAGCGCACCTGCACACACAAGAGCAAACACTTGCACCCAACGCAAATAAGAGGGTTGTCAATCCTCTTAGCGGTTATTTGCAAGGATTAAATCTTATCGAGGTAAATAGATAAACTAAACTACTAATAAAAATAAAAGTAAATAAACTCCAACAAGGTATTTTTAGGTTTTTTATATAATAAAGATAGACCCGGGGACCATAGTTTTCACTAGAGGCTTCTCTCTTGAGCACATAAACATACGGTGGGTAAACAAATTACTGTTGGGGAATTGATAGAAAAGCAAATAATTATGATGGATTCATGGCAATAATCATGTATATAGGCATCACGTTCGAGACAAGTAGACCGACTCCTGCCTACATCTACTACTATTATTCCACCCATCGACCGCTATCCAGCATGCATCTAGGGTATTAAGTATGAAACAGAGTAACGCCTTAAGCAAGATGACATGATGTAGAGAAGCAAATTCAAGCAATATGAATAAACCCCATCTTTTTATCCTTAATGGCAACAATACAAATACGTGGCATGTCCCTTTCTATCACTGGGATTGAGCACCGCAAGATTGAACCCATCACAAAGCACCTCTCCCATTGCAAGATAAATCAATCTAGTAGGCCAAACTAAACTGATAGATCGGAGAGAAATACAAAGCTATAACAATCATGCATAAAAGAGTTCAGAGAAGACTCAAATATTTCTCATGAATAATCTGATCATAAACTCACAATTCATCGGATCCCAACAAACACACCGCAAAAGAAGATTACATCGGATAGAACTCCAAGAACATCGAGGAGAACATTGTATTGAAGATCAAAGAGAGAGAAGAAGCCATCTAGATACTAGCTATGGACCCGTAGGTCTGTGGTAAACTGCTCACACATCATCAGAAGGGCAGCAAGGTTGATGTAGAAGCCCTCCGTGCTCGATTCCCCCTCCGGCAGAGTACCAAAAAGGCCTCCGGATGGGATCACAGAAGAACAAAGGCTTGCGGCAGTGGAAAGGTATTCTCTTCTGGCTCTTTGGGGTTTTCCCTATATTTGTGAATTTATAGAAGTGAAATTAGGTTAGACGGAGTCACGTGGGCCCCACAAGGTAGCACGGCGCCCACCCTGGGGCGCGCCCTAGTGCCTTGTGAAGCCTCCATGAGGCTTCTGGCCTCCTCCCGAAGCTTCCCAGGTTTCTTTTGTCCAGAAAAAAATATCAAAAAAGTTTCGTGGTATTTGGACTTCATTTGGTACTGTTTCTCTCAAAAGCCAAAAACAAGCAGAAAACAGCAACTGGCACTAGGCACTGGGTTAATTGGTTAGTCCCAAAAAATGATATATAATTGCATATAAAAACATCCAATATTGATACTATAATAGCATGGAACAATAAAAAATTATAGATACGTTGGAGACGTATCATCGGCCAAGAGCTGTCTCCCCTCCTCTTCGGATATACATCTTTGGAGGACGCCGGTGGTGCTTTTCTTGTATAGTTAACCCTCGTGGACCTTGTAGGCTTTAGATCGCCGAATTATGTGCCTTGCCTCGGTATGGTCATCGGGTAGCTCTTGGCGGAGAAGATAGGCGAGGAAAGGTTCGGTCCATGGCGCGATTATTGCCATGACCCCATGGGCCGAAGACATTTCTTCGATTGCCGAACCCCTGACAATTCCTTCGTCCGGTTCAATGATTGGAGGGATGAGTTCTCCACAGGCCTTGGTTTCAGCGTCCTTGCTGTCGTCCTGCCACAACACGGACGGCTTGAAGAGTCGTTCCAGAAAGGTGTTCTCAGGAACGCGAACGCTTTTAGCGCCCATTCGAGCAAGGACATCGGCAGCTTGGTTGATGTCTCTAGAGACATGATGGAACTCCAGCCCCTCAAACCGGGCGGATATTTTTAGGACGGCATTGTGATATGCTGTCATTTTTGGGTCTTTTGCGTTGAATTCGCCGTTGACCTGAGAGATGGCGAGATTAGAGTCTCCCCGTACCTCGAGCCGATGTACACCCATTGACACTGCCATCCGAAGTCCATGCAACAGAGCCTCGTATTCGACTGCATTGTTAGAGTCGGTGTACATAATCTGCAATACGTACCGAATATTGTCGCCGGTGGGAGATGTGAGAACCACTCCCGCCCCCGGTCCGGCGAGCATTTTGGAGCCGTCGAAGTACATCGTCCAATGCGAATACGTACTGTACTCTCTAGGGAGCTCAGCTTCCGTCCATTCGGCCAAAAAATCCGCCAACACCTGAGATTTAATAGCTCGGCGCGGTCGGTATATGATTTCGAAGGGGAGGAGCTCAATGGCCCATTTGGCTATACAGCCCGTGGCATCCCTGTTGTTAATTATATCATTCAGGGGTACTTCGGATGCCACCGTGACAGAACACTCTTGAAAATAGTGTCGGAGCTTTCGGGATGCCATGAAAACTGCGTAGGCGATCTTTTGGTAATGCGGGTACCTTGTTTTACACGGGGTGAGCACTTCGGATACATAGTAGACTGGCTTCTGCACCTGGAGCTTGTGACCCTCTGCCTCTCGTTCAATGACGAGAACTGCACTGACCACCTGGTTTGTGGCCGAAATGTACAGCAGCATTGGCTCACCAAAGCTGGGTGCTGCCAAGATGGGGTTGCTAGCCAGTAATGTTTTAATTTCCTCTAGTGCGGCCGCTGCCTCGCTAGTCCATTCAAAGTTTTTGGTCCATTTAAGCCGCCTATAAAGTGGTAGGGCCTTTTCTCCAAGGCGTGAGATAAAGCGGCTCAAGGCTGCCACGCAGCCGGCCAGTTTTTGGACGTGTTTTAGCTCGGTAGGAACCGCTAGCTGGGACAGTGCTCGGATTTTGGTCGGGTTAGCCTCTATTCCTCTATGGGAGACAATAAATCTGAGCAGCTTACCCGCAGGCACTCCGAAGACACACTTGTCCGGATTGAGCCGTATATCGAAAGTCCGCAGACTGTCGAAGGTTTGGCGAAGGTCGCCCACCAGCTGACTGACGTGTTTGGTTTTGATAACCACGTCATTCACATATGCCTCGACCGTTTTGCCAATCTGTTTTTCCAGACATGTTTGGATCATGCGCTGGTATGTAGCACCTGTGTTTTTTAATCCGAAGGGCATTGTGTTGAAACAGAACGGCCCATAGGGGGCGATGAAGGTTGTGGCCGCTTGATCGGACTCCTTCATTTTAATTTGATGGTATCCGGAGTAGGCATCGAGAAAACACAGTGAGTCATGCCCAGCAGTGGCGTCTATGATCTGGTCTATGCAGGGCAGGGGGAAAGGATCCTTGGGGCATGCCTTATTTAGGTCCTTGAAATCGACACACAACCGCTAGGATTTGTCTTTCTTAGGTACCATGACCAGATTAGCCAACCACTCGGGATGTTTGATATCTCGGATGAATCCAGCTTCGAGCAATTTCGCCAATTCTTCACCAATAGCCTGATGCTTGGGTTCAGAAAATCGGCATAACGCCTGTTTGACTAGCTTGAAACCTTTAATTATGTTCAAGCTATACTCGGCTAAATTTTGTGGGATCCCTGGCATGTCTAAAGGGTACCAGGCAAAGATGTCCCAGTTTTCGCACAAAAAATTGCGCAATGCTTCATCCACCGCGGGGTCCAGCTGAGCTCCAATGGATACTGTCTTGTTAGGATCCGTCGGATGCACTTGGAATTTGACGATTTCGTCTGCTGGTTTGAAAGATGTGGATTTGGGCCTTTTGTCGAGGATTACATCGTCCTTATCCACCGTTGAACGGAGCGCAGTTAATTCTTCAGCTGCGAGGGCTTCGGATAATGCTTCGAGGGCGAGCGATGCTGTTTTGTTCTCGGCCCGAAGAGCTCTGTCTGGATCACCTGTGACTGTGATCACGCCGTTTGGCCCTGGCATCTTAAGTTTCATATACCCGTAATGTGGGATAGCATGGAATCGTGCAAATGCGTCACGCCCCAAGAAGGCATGGAAACCACTGCGGAAGGGCACAATGTGGAAGAGTAATTCCTCAGATCGATAGTTCTCGGGAGTTCCGAAGACTACATTGAGAGTGACTCAGCCACTGCAACGTGCCTCATTTCCGGGGATGATCCCTCGAAAGGTGGTGTGACTTTGCTCGATGCGAGATTTGTCGAACTGCATTTTGTCCAAGGTGTCCTCGTAAATGAGGTTTAACCCACTGCCGCCATCCATTAACACCTTTTGGAGTCGAAATCCATCCACTATGGGATCAAGGACAAGGGTGGCAGCAGCTCGGATAGGGCGGGACCTCGGCTGGTCTTCTTCGCCGAAAGTGATGGATATGTCTGTCCATGAGTCCATCGCTGCCACATGGTGTATTTGACCAAGCTCTCGAAGGGCTCTTTTCCTCTGATTCTTTGAGGAATACGTCTCGTAGATCGTTAGGATCTCGGCGTCATCGTCCAAGGGCGGTGCTAGACATCTATCTGAGTATGAGCCTCCGAGGATGGCTTCGCCGCTCTTGGCAACTTGCCTAACCACCCAGCAAGCTCGAAGGCTGTGAGTTGGGTTTGTGTTGAGCAGGACAGAGTGTATAGGGCATGGTTTGTCTAGTAGTTCATCAAGAACCGTTCTAGATCCTGCCAGGAGTTTCTTCTTTTTCTCGGACTGTTCATATTGAGTGGACCGGCGGGGGTGGGCGCGTTTCGCCCAAGCTCGTCTTGATTCCTCGGCATGGATTGACTCCGTTTGCTCTTGCTGAGCCTGCCAATCATCCTTCATGACGCAGTATTTGGATACCAAGTCTGATAACTCAGAGAAGTCTTTTTCTCGGACGGTTCATATTAAGATGCCTTCATCTCAGCAGTTATGCCAGAAAGCCGCCAGAGTTTCCTTGCCGCAATAGTCCGCTATCTTATTTTTGACAAGAAGGAATCTAGTCCAAAATTGCCGAACTGTCTCTCCGGGCTGTTGTTTCACGTACATTAGATCCCATATGTCGGGCCGTCCCGAGTTACTTGGCCAGTACTCAATATGGGGGGTGGGTGGGATAAAAAATTTGATCCCAACAGGATGTGAGTCTGGAGTCTTGGCAGCTGCGTCCCGAACCGTCGTGGAGTCCGATGAGGCGGGCTCTGGATTCGAATTTTCGGCCCGGCACGGTTGCGTAGACTCAAGGCTATGTGCCGAATCGGACTTCGGCTTTGGACTCTCTCCGGAGCGGAGGTCGGCTGCCGAGCTAGAGGACAGAGCTTGATGATCAGAAATTTGTACCCGATCCGCTCTTGGCTCCAGAGGGAGGAGGGACGAGCCCTCGGCCAAGTCTTCGATAGTGGCAACTAAGTGGGTGGCAGGCGGGATGTAAATTTCCCTGTCGTCGGCTTTAAGCCCGATCTGGTCGTAGAACGAGGACTGGCCATCGGCTATTCCCATGGCCTGGATCCAATCCAGTATCCCGTTTAATAGCGAGAGTTCCGTCGGATCCATGTTCTGACGGTTCTCGGGGTCAACCCACAATATTGCTGCGTCGGGAGCGTTTGAAAGTGTCCCGTAGTAGTGCTCGGCCAAGGCCGATCTTGGGTCGTCGAGCGTGGAGATTGGATCCGGGCTCAGGGCCGGATCCGGAGTGGCGGCCGACCCGATAGCGGGGTAAGCCGGACCCGAAGTTAAAGCCTCAGGGTCTGCTGGTCCATCAGGTAGAGACAAGAACCCTGCGAGAATAAGGTCTCCCCGGGAGTGGGCGATGAACTCTAGGTTTCCAAACCTAATCTCCTGATCGGGGGTGAAGCTACCGACCCAGCCAAGACGACCAGTCAGATCAGCGTGTAGCACGATGCTGCCAAACGCAAAGAGCTGGCCGGGAACGAAGGCGTCCCCGCTGCGGATGCCGTCGCTGATGACTAAGCGAGCCATTGATCCTTGATGATCCTACAGTGGAACTCTCAATGAAAGCACTAATGTTGGTACTAAAACCGGCAGATCTCGGGTAGGGGGTCCCGAACTATGGATCTTGAAGTTAATGGGTAACAGGGAACGTAGAGACAGTTTACCCAGGTTCGGGCCCTCTCGAAGAGGTAAAACCCTACGTCCTGCTTGGTTGTATTGAAGTGTTGGTATGGCAATTACAGAGTTGATCTACCTCGAGATCGGATGAACTAAACCCTAGGTGGGTATATCGATAATGGTTCTGCCCCCCTGCGGACTAAACCCTCTGTTTTATATAAACACCAGGGGTACCTAGGGTTACATATGGTCGGTTGCCACCAGGCTACGCTAAACTTTACTTGGAGGAGACGCCAAGTCTTCGGAGGTTTCCTTTTGGAGCACGGGGTCGCTTGTAGTCCGGCCTTCCTTCGATGAGTTAGGAGCAGCCCATGAGCACGGCCCACGAGAGACAGGCCGGCGGTGTGAGGACCCCTTAGTCCGGGACACCATCACCGGCCGCCACTCATTAGGGTTCACCTATAAGCCCTTTCCTAGTAGTGCCTGCAAGCACCACAGCGGCGTGAAGCCGTCGACGCACACGCTCCGGAACTGCAGCATCACCCAGCGCCTAATGCGGGGCGACCTTCCGCCTCCGCCATCGCCTCCCCCGCCGGCTCCGGCTGCCGGCGCCCTTCGCAACGACGCCTTCCCCAACCAGGACACGACCTACATCGTCTTCACCAGCGAGGGTGATGACAAGCATAGCAAGCACAAGTACCAGCACAAGGTGAACGCCATCGTCCCTCCGGTTCCCCAGTTCATGCACTGGTCTGACCGCCCCGTTAGCTGGACCCGGGAGGACCACCCGGCTGGGATGCCCACGCTGGGTGGCTACGCCCTCGCCCTCAACCCCACCTTCGTCTCAGAGAGGCGCACCTGCCGCTTTTCACGGGTGCTGATCGATGGCGGCAGCAACATTAACATCCTCTACCGCGACACCATGATCAAACTTGGCATCGAGGAGGAGCAGCTACAACCCAGCCGGATGGTGTTCCACGGCACCGTGCTTGGCCACTCCTACTCCCCCATCGGCAGGGTCTGGTTGGACGTGCTGTTCGGCTCCAGCGACCACTTCCGCCACGAGCCAATCTGGTTCAAGGTGGTGGACCTGGCCAGCCCCTACCACGCACTCTTGGGCCGGCCCGCCATGGCCAAATTCATGGTGGTCCCCCACTACGCCTACTTGAAGATGAAGCTGCTGGGTCCCAAGGGCATCATCACCATCATCGGCGACTACAAGAAGTCCCTGGAATGCGCCCAAGCCGGCTCCAAGCTGGTCGAGTCACTGTTCATCACAGAGGAGAGGCGCCAGCTTGATCGTCTCGTGGCGTTGGCTGGCAAGCAGCCGGCCATGCTGGCTCCGCTCAAGCAGCCGGCCAACGAGGCGGCCTTTCAGCCGTCCAAGGACACCAAGAAGGTTTCGCTCGACCCGGCCAACCCCAACTTTGACCAGTACGTTGTCGTGGGCACTCGCCTTGACAGCAAATAGGAAGGCGAGGTCGTCGACTTCATCCGTGAGAATCGGGACATCTTTGCATGGTCCCCCAAATACATGCCGGGTGTTCCGAGGAAGTTCAACAAGCACAAACTCCACGTCCGGCCGGATGCCAAGCCGGTCCGGCAGCCGCTCCGCAGCTTCTCCGAGGAGAAGCGAAGAACCATTGGTGAAGAAATCCCCCGGCTGCTCACAGCCGGCTTCATCGTGGAAGTTTTCCACCCCGAGTGGCTGGCCAACCCAGTCCTCGTCCTTAAGAAGAACAGTACTTGGTGCATGTGTATCGACTATACGAGCCTGAACAAGGCATGCCCCAAGGACCCGTTTTCTCTGCCGCGGATCGATCAAGTGATCGACTCCATAGCCTGCTGCGAGCTCCTGTCCTTCCTGGACACCTACTCCGGCTACCACCAGATCAAGCTGGACCCGGCTGACGCCCTCAAGACGTCCTTCATCACGCCCTTCGGGGCGTATTGCTACGTCACCATTTCGTTCAGCTTGAAGAATGCCGGTGCGACCTTCCAGCGCTGCATGCAAAAGTGCCTGCTGCCGTAGATCGGCAGGAACGTGCACGTCTACATCGACGACATCGTGGTGAAGACCAAGCAGCACCTCACCCTCCTGGACGACCTCAAGGAGGCATTCACCAACCTGCGCTGGTTCCAAATCAAGCTCAACCCGAAGAAGTGTGTCTTTGGCATGCCAGCTGGCCAGCTCCTTGGGTTCCTCGTCTTGGAGCGTGGCATCAAGGTCAACCCGGAGAAGATCAAGGCAATCGAGCACATGCACATGCCGGCTCGGCTGCGCGATGTCCAGAAGTTCACCGGCTGCTTGGCCTCTCTCAGCCGGTTCGTGAGCTGGCTGGGGGAGAGGGCCTTCCCCTGTATCAGCTGATGAAGAAGACGATGTTGTTCGAGTGGACCGACCAGGCGGACGAATCTTTCCGCGACCTCAATCGCATGCTCTCCACCGTATCCGTCCTGGCCACGCCGGCTGAGAAGGAGCCTTTGCTGATGTACATCACGGCAACCTCCCACGTGGTCAGCGTGGTGTTGGTGGTGGAGCGCCCTGAGTAGAGCAAGGCGCAACCGGTCCAGCGCCCTGTGTACTACCTGAGCGAGGTGCTCTCCCTCTCCAAGCAGAACTACCCCCACTACCAGAAGATGTGCTATGGCATGTACCTGGCCGCCAAGAAGCGGAAGCAATACTTCCAGGAGCACACCGTCACCGTGGTGAGCACGACTCCCCTCGGCGAGATCATGGGCTGCCGGGACACCTCCGGCCAGGTCGCCAAGTGGGCCATCGAGCTGGCCGCCCACACGATCCTCTACGAGCCCTGCACCGCCATCAAGTCCCAGGCCTTGGCCAACTTCCTCGTTGACTGGGCGGAGACCCAGTACTTGCCGCCGGCCCCCGACTCGATGCGTTGGCGCATGCACTTCGACGGCTCGAAGATGCTTACCGGCTTGGGAGCCGACATCGTGCTCTCCTCCCCCAAGGGCGACGGGTTGCGGTATGTGTTGCAGATCCACTTCGCCGCCTCCAACAATGTTGCCGAATACGAGGCCCTTGTCCATGGCCTCCGGCTGGCGCATCCTCTGCTACGGCGACTCCGACCTGGTGGTACAGCAGGTCTCTAGCGAGTGGGATGCCAGGGACGCCAACATGGCCAGCAACCGCTTCCTGGTCCAACAGATGACCGGCGGCTTCGAGGGCTGTGAGTTCCTCCACGTCCCTCGGGCCAAGAACGAGGCGGCCAACACACTGGCCAAAATTGGCTCGACCCGGCAGGCCATCCCAGCCGACGTCTCCCTCGAGCATCTACGGAAACCCTCCATCAAGCCATCTCCCGATTCGGAATCCATCTTCGTCCCGGCCGACCCGACGGATCCCGCCTCCAGCTCGGGGACTGCCGTTCCTGTCTTGGGGGTTACCGGCTCTGGCTCGGGGACTGCCGTTCCAGTCCCGGGGGCTGCCGGCTCTAGCCCAGTCCCGGGGGCTGCCTGCTCCGGCTCGGGGACTGCCGTCTCATTCCCGAGGGCTGCCGGCTCCGGCCCGCCGCCTCCCAACCCAGCCGGCCCTGTGCAATCTACCGTCCTAACGGTGGTGGAGGCACCATCTTGGGCGCAGCTGATCCTCACCTTCCTGGTGAGCGGTGAACTCCCTGACGACGAAGTCGCGGCCCGGCAAGTGCAACGCCGGGCCTCCGCCTACAGCATCATCAACCACGAGCTCTTTAAGCGCAGCAAAACCGGCGTGTTCCAACGCTACGTCGAGCCGGCCAAGGGGCTCGAGATCCTACGTGACATCCACCAGGGCGAGTGCGGGCACCACGCTGCCTCGAGGGCCCTCGTGGCCAAAGCTTTTCGCCACGACTTCTACTGCCCGACTGCTCTGAAGGACGCCGAGCAGCTGGTCCTCAAGTGCAAGGGCTGCCAACACTTCAGCACGCGGAATCACCAGCCGACTGCGGCCCTCAGGACCATCCCCATCACATGGCCCTTTGCCGTCTGGGGTCTTGACATGGTGGGGCCATTCAAGACCGCTAGAGGCGGCATGACACACCTGTTGGTGGCCGTCGACAAGTTCACCAAGTGGATCGAGGCAAGGCCAATCAAGAAGCTCGACGGCCCCACAGCCGTCAAGTTCAACAAAGATATCACGATCTGCTACGACGTCCCCCACAACATCATCACTGACAACGGCACCAACTTCGCCAAAGGTGCGTTGGCCCGCTTCTACTCCGTCTCTGCCATCCGGCTCGACCTGGCCTCCGTTGCACATCCCCAGTCGAATGGCCAGGCGAAGCAGGCAAACGGCCTGATCCACGCCGGCATCAAGCCCCACCTCGTCGAGCCGCTCGTACGCTCACCCGACAGCTGGATCGAGGAGCTGCTGGTTGTACTCTGGAGTCTCAGGACCACGCCCAACCGGTCAACCGGCTTCACTCCCTTCTTCCTCGTCTACGAGGCCGAGGCGGTCATCCCCACGGACCTCAAGTTCGACTCGCCTCGGGTCACCCTGCACACGGAGGAGGACGCAAAGGAGGCGCGTGAAGACGGCGTCGATCTGCTCGAGGAAGCGCGCCTGCTTGCCCTGAGCTGGTCGGCCATATACCAGCAGGGCCTGCGCCACTACCACAGCAAGAAGATCAAACCCCTCGCGTTCCGCGAGGGCGACCTTGTGCTTCGGCTCGTCCAGCGGACAGCCGGCCAGCACAAGCTATCCTCCCCATGGGAGGGCCCCTTCGTCATTAGCAAGGCCTTGCGCAACAATGCGTACAACCTCATCGACGCGCAGAAGGCCAACAAGCGCAAGAGAGATGCCTCCGGCGAGGAGACGGAGCGCCCCTGGATGCGGAGCGCCTCCGTGCGTTTTAAAGTTGAACTAGTGTATGTATGTATCACTACCTTTTGGACTTAATGAAAGTAGCAGGTCCCCCGAACGATACTCGGGGGCTACCTTTTCGTCTATATCGAGCTTTTGTTTGCGCATTTTACCGCATTCGCCTCCCTCCCTCCGGGTCGGCACGTCCGTCTCGGGGGCTCGAGGGCTTGCTGGCTAGCCCGTGCCTTGCCCTTTTCGCGGCCAGCTTCGTAGTGTGCGCGTCGCCAAAGCCCTCTCTTCGCCTCGAGCCACAGACCGGCTCGGTCAACCCGGTTGGCCCTCTCATCCGTCGCTGCACAGACCGGCTGCGCTCCAGCCGGCTTCGCCACCTATAGCCAGCCGGCCTAGTGGGTGTTTGGCTTGCGCTCAAGTCCTAAAAACCTAAGTACTGCACGCTTTCTTTCAAATCTGACTCCCCGTCCTAGCTACAGACCGGCTTCCGGCTATCCAGCTGGCGGGTAGGAAGTCAAGAGGGGAGGTGAACAAGAAAAATGGTCTAAGGAAAAAGACAAAAGCGAGCCGCCAGCCGGCAGCAGACTTGCATAAACAGAAAACACACGCATGTATATACAGCAAAAGGCCCACGACCAAGGTTCATTACATTAACATACACCCCCAGTGGGTGGAACTGTAAAGCAACTAACTACGAGTGTTCAAAGTAAAAAAAGACAGATAAACATGGCCTCCTAGGCCTCCGGCTGGTCGGTCTCGGCGCCGGCTGTTGCCGCAGGGTCAGCCTTGGGGGCTGCCGCCTCGGTGCCCGCCGAGGTGGCGGCGTCCTCCTCGTCAGCCGGTGGGTCCGGACCATCATCCCCACTGCTGGAGTCGGTTCCCTCCTCCACGTCCTGCTCGCCGTTGAGGGCCAGGCCGAGGGTGTCTTCCGGCAGCTCCGTCCCGTCTGCCGCGTGGTCCTTGACGAACTCGTCGAGATCGGCGTAGGACGCAAGGGCACTGCCACGGGTGGCAATGGCCTTCATGTGCGGCTCCAGGTCCGCCTCAGCCCGTCGGGTGGTCAGTTGATCCAGCTCCATGCCGGGGTACCACGACATGACGAAGCCCAGCGCCATCTGGGTGCCGGCCCGGGCTGCAGAGGATTTCCACGCCTCCGAACGCTCCGGGGCCGCCTCAAGCCACCTGGCAACCCGGAGGGTGGTGTCGGGCATGACAGCACCGGGATAAAGTGCCTACACCAACTTCAAGCCGGCTGCCCAAAACCGGCCGAAGAAGTGGCCGAGCAACGGCACTCGGACGTCGGCGGCGAGGACCACTTCCCGCACATCCCAGGGGGCATCCTCCTCGATGGCATGGCCCTGCCCCCTCCGGTATCGGCGGTGCTCCACCACGGTTGTCTCGGCCACACCTTGGAGACCGGGGAAAGTCTTTGAAAGAAGCCAAAAGAAAACAAATCAGGACCCAATCGGAGCACGACAGCCGGCGGTCGGCTGGGGACGAAAAACAAAACTTACCAGCGAAGAGCCCATCCATCTGCCGCATGTCCCGTAGTATCCACTCCTCCTTCACCGCCCACTCCGCCGCCTGCACTTCGACCTCGTCCACCACCACGCGACGCTCCTCTGCTAGCTTCTTGAGCTCCACGCGGTGGTCAGCCTCCAGCTGGCCCTTCTCCGCCGCTAGCCGATCGCGCTCCTCGACGGCTCGGCAGCGCTGAAGCACGAACTCGCCAAGCTGCCACTCGGCCTCATCCAGCTGGCCTTGCAGAAGCAGGGAGCCGGCTGCATGAAGCTCGGGACGACTGTCAGTAGCCGGATGAAGGAAAGACAAAGTTTTGAGAAGGTTCGACCCGGCTGCTCCGCAGCCGGCCTGAACTTCGAGGGCTACACCCAGTGGGTGCGCTTGCGCGCCCCCACTGAAAAACAACAAAACGCATACCTCTCGTGTGGCGCATCTCCGCCTCCATAGTTGCGAGCCGGGCCTCCGCGGCGGCGAGCCGGGTCTTGGTCTCCTCATGCTTGCGCACGAGAGAGTTGTGCCCTGCCACACGCCGGTCGTGGAGGGCCTGCAAGAGAAGGAACCCGGCGAAAGTCAGTAAAGCGCTTGTAAAGGCTCGACCTGCCTGCTAAGCAGCTGGCCCGAGCCTCGGGGGCTACACCCAGTGGGTGCGCTGGCGCGCCCCCACTGGAAGGCGACCGGTCCGGTCAAGCAAGACAGGCAAGGTAGACGAGAAAAAGCAAAAATGCAAGAAACGCGTGGCTTACCGCAACCGACTGCTCCAACTGTTGCACCTGGGCCAGCGCCCCGCGGGCGAAGTCCTGTAGCTGCTTGCGGTGCTTGACGAACTCTGCGTGCACGGCGTTCACCGAGGTGGACAGGTCACCCGTAGCCGCTCCGCTGGGGACCTCGAGCCTTGTCGCCCGGTCCTGCTGCAGCCGGGTGTCGGAGCCGGCACTGCTGCTGCTACTCGTTGGCCTCGGCTCGGAACTGCGCCTGGAGCCTGCGCGCACGGCCTCACGAGCGCCAGGGCGTCGGAGTTCTCCGGTGCAGTCTCCGTGTGGGGCGGTGGTCCCCCTCCTTCCAAAGGCGTGGTCGCGGGCCGCCCGCCGTCCTCGCCGCCCTGGCCGTCCACGCGGTCATCGGCTGGCGGCTCATCCATCATGCCCACCTAACCGGCCTCCGGCTGCCGGGCGCCAGGCGTGCCCTGGCCGGCCATCGTCCCGGCCGTCCCTGCGTCGATCTCCACCCGGCAGGTCGCCTCCCTATGGGCCGCGACGTCCTTCCACGCCTTCGCGGCAGTGTCGGCCTGCGCCTTGGCTGCGGCGTCCGCCTGTGCCTTGGCGGCTGCGTCCGTCTACGCCTTGGCGGCGGCGTCCGCCTGCTCCTTAGCCGCGTCCGCGTTCCGCGCCTCCTCCTGGCGAGCCTGGTCGGCCGAGTCGGCTGACGGGCTCTCTCCTGTGCTAGACCCCCCCCCCCTACCACAGACGAGGCAACGGCCTTCACGGCGTCTCGCGGGGTCCTGGACGGTGAGACCAAAATGAGAAACAAGAAGAAGAGCAAAATAAGAAGAAGCCGGAAAACGAGCGGCAGAAGAACAACTTACCCCGAGCTCATCGGGGCGACCGGTTTGGCCCGCTTGACCGGCTGCCTCGGGGGCGGCTGGGCTCCCTCGAACGCCCGGGCCGCCGATCGTACCATCTTCACGGTCTGCCGCCGCCTACGCCGGGCGCTTCTCACCCAGCCGCGTCTCGAGCTCCGGCTCCTCGGTCGGCTGCTTCCCATGTGGCCGCGCGTCCGCTGTCCTCCGCAGCCGCTTCCAGGGCGCGGGTACGGGCTGGCCGGCGCGAACGGCGCCGCGACGTTGCCTTTACCGGGGGCGTTCGCTGAGTCGTCGTCCGACCGGTCTCGGAGGGACGGGCCTCCGGTTGCGTCGTTCCCGCCGGCTAGGTTCTCCTCGGCCCTCGGCTCGGCCGCCTCCCGGTCTGCCTCGTCCTCCTCGTCGGAGGCCTCGTGGTCCGGCTGCAAGCCGGCCTAAGGGTTCAGCCCGTCATGGTTCTGCTGGCTCGGGAAGTGCTGCGGCCGTCCCAGCGCGTCAGGCCGGATGAAAAGAGATGGAAATGCAAAGAACGGGGTCCAGGGACTCACCGCCGGCTGTAGGGCTCCTTGCCGAAGCTCCACCCCGCCTCCTTGAGCCCTGCGGTGGAGATGTTGTTGACGCGGTGGACGATCTCGGCCGGCGTGAACTCTTTCGTCAACATCCGGCTGAGGTCGTGTCGGCCACTCATGTCGCAGATCCGGTGCGGCCGGCGCTGCAGCGGCAGCACCCGGCGGGCGATGAAGGTCGCGATGAGATCCGAGGCGACGAGCCCCTCGTCGTCGGTCAGCTCCTTGAGCCGGTTGTAGATGCTCACGATCTCCCCAGACGGCTGCTTGGGGTTGTGGCCCTAGTTCAGCCTCTCAGCCGGCGTGACGTTGGTGAAGGGGGGCAGGTTGATGCGGTCGACGGCCGGGTTGACGTTCTTCACATAGAAGAAGGACTTCGGCCACTTTTTGGCCGACTCCTCGAGGGGGAGCTTGGGGAAGCTGCCGGCCGGCCGGCCGTACACCACTGCCACCCCGCAAGCAGACATGACCTTGGGCGCCCAGCCCAGCTGCTTGAGGTAGAAGAGCCGGCACCAAAGCTTGGTGTACGGCAAGATGCCGATGTAGCCCTCGCAGAAGGCCACGAATGAGGAGGGCTGCAAGATGGAATTTGCGCTGAGGTGGTGTGGTTGCAGGCCGAAGTAGGTGAGGAACCTACGAAAGAAGGTGCTCGCGGGGAGGCCGAACCAGCGGGCGAAGTGCGCGAGAAAGACAACAACCTCGCCGTCCCGCGACACCGGAACAACCTCCGCACCGGGCGCGCGCGCCTCCACTTTGTTTGCCGATGGCAGCCTCCGCGTACGGCGGAGGTACGTGATATCCTCGTCGCTCATGTCGGAGCCCTCCCAGGAGCCCCTGGGTCGCGTCACCATCAAATCCGGCGGAGACGCGGGCGTGGCGGCAGGGCAGAGAAAGTCGAAGAGGCCCTGCGGGTCGCCGGCGCGGCGCGGTGGTGGCTCGGGCGAGTGCCACCACGGAGGAGCTCTGCGCGTGAGCGCGGGCGCGAGAGGAAGAAGCAGAGGAAGGAGACGAAGGCAAGGGGGCGGGGGCGAAGTGCGAGAAACGCCTCGGCCGCTCCCCCTCCCCTCCATTTAAGCCCGTGGCGAGGCGTGGGGGAGAGGGATCGCCTGCGCCCATGATCCCCACTCCCCCGCAATACATGGGCGCGATACACGCATGCATTAACTACATCGGGGAGCCCAACCGACGGGCGCGAGCGCAGTGGATCCTGTGCGCGTGGCCTGGCAGGACCTCGCCCGCCGTCGGGCTGCACGTGGCAGGTTCGTGGCCTGCGGCGGGCGCGAATCCCACGCCGGCCAGGCTCCAGCCGGCCGATCCGTTCAGCTTCCGCTCCGACTGGGCGTTGCGGTCCGGCTCCCAGCAGCCGGCGCCCGCGGCGTCGAGATGGCACTTGGCCGGGAGACTCCTTCCGGCCGGGACCGCGTGCATCATCATCAATCGCCTTCTCCAGGGGGTAAGCTGCAGAGGCCCCCCCGCTTGGAGCCAGCGAGCCTCAACAGCTTCGGGGACTACTATCAGGGGGATGACCCCGGGGTAGGCTCGGGAGTCCAAAGCACCTTTTCAAAACATCGGGGCGGCTCGAGCCCCTCAAGCCGGCCGCTCCGCAGTGGGCCGGCTGGGCATGGGTCACGACCGGGCCGGCTGGCGATGGGTCAGCGCTCGTCCCATCCGACCGTACGACAAGACCGCTCTCCCACGACGGGAGAGCGTGGCTACAGTGCCCCAACCCCGCTGACCCGGGCGATCAACGTCAGCGCGGCGTGGCACTGTAGCCCACGACGCCAACCACTCCGTGACGTAGGAGGCCACGGGCTACACTGCCGTGCAGCCGGTGGGGCCCACTGCCGGCTCATGACGATGACAACAGGGCCCCGCCCCCACTTAGATTTACCATTGTACCCCGGGGGCCGGCCTATAAGACCCCCCGGGAACACCCCATGCAAAGGGATCGATCAATAGAGAGACACACACATGAGAGGCAAGAGGGAGGGCTAGCTCCTTCTTCCTCCTCCACCCAACAGCTCCAGGAGTACCATTGTAAACCTTGTGATCCATTCTAGTGCATTCGGCAGGACTAGGGGTGTTACCTCCCTCAGAGGGCCCCGAACCTGGGTACGTCTCGTGTCTCACACCTGCTCATGCCAATCTCGCCTCCGGAACCCACCGGCGTCCTTACGCTGGCCCCCACTTTTAGCCATCCCATGGCATCTGCCATGATTTCACCACGACAATGGCTCTGCCTCAACACCACGACCACCGACGGTCGGGGTCGGCCGGGGCGAACACGACTGGAGTAGTCTCCATGGCCACGAGCTGCGACCGGCTCAGGCACGAGCTAGGAAGCGTGGTTATGGTCTGTTGTGATGGCTTCATCAACGAGTTACAACCAGTAATCTCCGTGCTACAACAAGCACCACCCGATGCTGGAACCGCCCTCTATTTTTGTTGCAATCGGCAAAGGTTGGTGCCGTGGCGGAGAACCGCGGCGTGAAATAGCTGCAACCAGCAATGGTAGAAGCTGAGGCTATCATTTTTTTGCTACAACTCGAATGGGACTGGTGCTATGGCAACGGGGGTGGCGTCATTGTCGGGCCCATGGAACCCGGGGTATCCAGGCCCGTCTGCCTTTGGCCCAGGGCGCAACGCCTGGTGTGGGACCAGCAGGCCGTCATCGTCGAGCATCTCACCAAGACCCCTCATGAGGCCTTGGCCTCCTGAGGACCCCTCCTCAGGGAGCGGCGACAAGACTCGGCATCTTCACCAGTAGCCTCGCGAGGCGGCCTCCCGAGGCTTCCTCCCGAAGGCGCCTAAGATGAAGGTTGTTCGGTCCGGCAGCGCGGTCTCGAGCCCATCACGTGGGTGATGCACCCGGCGACGAACGGCGACAGAAGCCGCGCCAGCAGGCGCGGATGAAGATGGCTTCCCCTTTTGTGTTAAGGGAGCAAGGCCAGCAGTCCACCTTCCCAAAGCAACCCCAAAGGTTGCCCGATCAGCGAAAGAAGACCAAGATGGCGGGCGCGCAGGGCGAAAGTCATCACCGAGCCCACCGGCGCATCATGGATCATGCTTTTGCAGGCGAAGACCGCCTTTAGTCAGGATAGCCTGAGCGCCTGTCCCCTTTCAAAAACCGCCAAGTGTGGCAACCCTTCCCGCCTAAGTTTTCGAGGGGGAAGAGGACCAAGGCTGGTATAAAGGGACAGTGCTGCCATCGTGGTAGGGAGATCCGATCCAGCTCAGTCGACTCCTTCTCCTACCTTGTACGCGAGAACACCTTCTTGCTCACCCCAATCAAAACCAAGCAGGAGTAGGGTTTTACACCGCAAGGTGGCCCGAACCTGGGTAAACCGCTGAGTCCACGGTCCGCCCTCGCTAGTGCGCTCTCACCAGAGCCTCGCCATAGCTTAGCCGTGGTAGGGGACGGAGAGGTAGGAACTAGCTCACCCCAGTGTTCGAACCTTTGGGTCCCCGGAGACCCACTTCCGACATTTGACGCGCCAGGTAGGGGTGCGCTACCGTTCTTCTGCTCCACCCTCCGTTCCACCAGCCTCATGGCCGACGCACGCCGCGAGCACGCCGAGCGCAGGGCTGGCCGCGTGGCTCAGACGGAGCCGGTGGCCCGCGGCAACCACCGCCGCCCTGTCGAGGCTACTACCGCCACCGAACCTGCTGCCCGCGAGCAGCAGGACTCCTCCCTGCACCCCTCCATGCAGGCGAACGGCCACACCGCCACGGCCTCCTCCCTCGCCCGCCACGACGCGCCGGCCCCGCAGGCCGCGCTGCTCATGGCGCGCGAGCTGCTCCGCTACCGTCCAGCTGACGCCGGCTACGACGCCTGGCTTGGTCGCATCACCGAGCTCGTCAACGCCGCCGGGGACGCTCCGGCGCATTCCCACTCGCTCCGCCCTCCGCCGTCTCGCGCTGGAGACCTGGGGCACGGAGCTCCCCCGCCGCCTCCTCTGCATGACGAGCATGGCAGGCCCCAGCGCAACGCGCGGGCACGTGAGCCGTCACGTGGCACGTCCTCGCCGGTCCAAGACGAGGCCAACTGCCAGATCATCCGGCGCGCGCCCCCCGATGCGCGAGTGCTCCTCGAGTGGCAGCGCCAGCGCCAGGACCAGGCCGTCCAGGAGGTGGCGGCGGCAGGGCGCCAGAAACGCGCCGCCCTTGCCGGCGGCGTCCCCTCGAGCGGTGTGGGCTGCCGCGCCTTCACCTGCGAGCTGCGTCAGGTGGTGTGGCCCGCGAAGTTCAAGCCTGAGCTGCCCCCACGCTACGACGGCACCCCCAACCCTGCGGAGTTCCTCCGGCTCTACGCGCTGAGCGTTGAGGCGGCAAACGGCGATGACAAGGTCATGGCGAACTAGTTCCCCATGGTCCTCAAGGACAGCCCGCGCTCCTGGCTCATGAACCTCCCCGAGGCGTCCATCTCATCGTGGGCCGAGCTCTGCAGCCAGTTCATCGCCAACTTCAAGGGCACGCAGGACCGCTCCCTCACCATCAATGACCTGCGGCACGTGCAGCAGCGCCCAGACGAGACCCACCGCAAGTACATCCAGCGCTTCAGCCAAGTGCGCAACAAGATCCCGCGCGCCTCCGACGCGGCCGTCATCTCTGCGTTCTACACCGGTGTCAAGGATGTCAAGATGCGCGAGAAGCTCGCCATCAATGGCGAGCTTGACTCAGTGCTTGAGCTGTTCGACCTCGCCGACAAGTGCGCCAAGGCTGAAGAAGGCCGCCTCTTCGTCCACAACGATCCCGATGCGGCGCTCGAGGCCACCAAGGCCAAGAACAAGGGCGCGAGTTGCTCGCCGATATCCATGGAGGAGACTCCGGCCACCACTCCTCGTCACGCATCCTCGTCGGCAAGGTGTACCGCAGCGGCTTCTACTGGCCCACTGCGCTGTGTGACGCCACCGCGCTGGTCCAAGCCTGTGAGGCATGCCAGTTCCACGCCAAGCAGATCCACCAGCCGGCGCAGGGCCTCCAGATGATTCCCCTCTCATGGCCCTTCGCGGTCTGGGGGCTGGATATCCTGGGGCCCTTCCCTCACGCGGCTGGCGGTTACCACTACCTCTACGTCGCCATCGACAAGTTCACCAAGTGGGCAGAGGTCGAGCCGGTGCGCACCATCCCGGCAAGCTCTGCCGTCAAGTTCATCAAGGGCCTCGTGAGTCGCTTTGGAGTTCCCAACCGCATCATCACTGACAATGGCTCCCAGTTCACGAGCGGCCTCTTCAGGCCCTACTGCGCCAGCCTCGGCACGCAGATCTGCTATGCTTCGGTGGCGTACCCGCAAAGCAATGGCCAGGCCGAGCGTGCCAACGCCGAGGTCCTCAAGGGCCTCAAAACAAGGAGCTTCAAGAAGAAGCTCGAGGCCCGCGGCAAGGGCTGGCTCGATGAGCTGCAGTCCATGTTGTGGTCTTTACGCACGACGGCAAGCAAGCCTACCGGCGAGACCCCTTTCTTCCTCCTCTACAGAGCTGAGGCGGTCCTTCCATTGGAGCTCAAGCACGGCTCCCCGCGAGTCCTTGCCTTCGACGAGGCGCGTCAGGATAGCTCACAGGAGACCGATCTGCTGCTCCTTGAGGAGGGCCGCCGCCAGGCCGCCCTTCGCGCCGCGATGTACCAGCAGGCCTTGCATCGCTACCACAGCCGCAACACCCGCCCTCGCACTCTCGAGGTCGGCGACCTCGTCCTGCGCAGGATCCTCTCCGGAGAGGGACTTCACAAACTCTCACCTATGTGGGAAGGCCCTTTCAGGGTTACTCATGTCTCCAGGCCCAGCTCAGCCCGGCTGGAGATGGAGAACGGAGTTCCTGTGCCTAACGCCTGGAACATCCAACACCTCCACAAGTTCTACCCGTGACCCTCACGCGTACGAACGAAATGGGGTTGTACACGCCCCGGAGCCTCTCATTTGCGTTCGCCTGATGGGCCCGCGAGAGCTCCCGCCCACGCCCAAGTGGAAGTCCCATGCTCCGCGCTGGCGGAACGATCGACCCGTGATCATACCCACACACCTGTGGAAGCCCCATGCTCCGCGCTGGCGGAACGATCGACCCGTGATCATACCCACACACCTGTGGAAGCCCCATGCTCCGCGCTGGCGGAACGATCGACCCGTGATCATACCCACACACCTGTGGAAGCCCCATGCTCCGCGCTGGCGGAACAACCAACTGAGGGCGCCCCACGGGCTGCACCAACCTCAGGCTGAACCGTGCCGGACATGGCAGCACCTTTTTTCTCGTTTTGATGTGTAACTGAGGGCGCCCCACGGGTTGGACCAACCTCAAGCTGACCCGTGCCAGACACGGCAGCCGCATCTTGTTTTGGTTATGTAATGGTTGCTATCTTACTTCAGTAAAGCTTTGGTTTCTTTACATGGTGTTTCACTTTATCCTTGCCTCACGAGCCTCGTGCGCTCACGACGTCCCTCATGAGCCTCACGCGAGCGGGGGCTGGACACGGTGTCTGCGCTCGGGTCAGTCCCAGCAGCGCTGAAAAACCCAAGCAACCGGGCTCTGGCTCGTGGGCCTGCTCCCGTGCACGCCACCCCACCAAGGTTATTGATGTCTTGTCTCCTCGCGTAACGCCCATGAGCGAATCGGCGAACGTGCGCTGCTCCCCTGTTGCTAAGTATTCTGCACGCAGTTACCTCAGGAGCAGGTCCCCTGAAAGGCCTCGCGAGGATGCCTCACAAGGTGGCCCCCTCAGGGCCTCGGGAAGCCCCGCAGGCCCTACCTCAGGAGCTAACTCACGACGGCCGTCTCAGCAGGAGATCTCGCGAACGGAACCCTCACGAGGCGTACCCTACAAGTGATGGCCCACCAGACACTATGCTGCACGGAGCTAAGTCTCCTGCCTCGTGAGCCCACTCGCCGTCTCTTAAGCTCTCCCCTCCAGCAACCTCACGAGCGACAGCGTTTCTCTTCGCGCAAGCCGCTTGCACGTCAAAGGGGGGATCCCTGAGCACCGCGCCTCAGGAGCCCTCACTAGCTCCCGGTGCCCCTCACCTCCTGGCCTTGTCCAGGCATCGCGACTTGACATACCAACGACGGCTGTGGCCCACTCGGGAGCTGGGTCCTGGCAACGTAGAGCATCAAGGCAAGCAAAAAAGAGCTAAACAGGCCTCAAGAGAAAGCTTCACGAGGGCACGAGCGTTCATAACAGCAAATCACAAAGTACTTGAAACATAAAGGCATTGTCCTCACACCCCCACGGGGCCACGATTAACTATGCACATGACATGGGCAAGGGCCTAAGAGGACGTGTCGCCATCACCGCTGCTGCCATTGTCATCTTCACCTTCCTCGGCTCCGCCTGAGCCCTCGCTGCTACCATGGGCGAATTGCACGTGCAACGCGTCCACATGATCCTCCACCGCCTTCCCAAGGTCGCCGCGGACCTCCTCCGGGACGGGAACTATCACCTTGCCGAAGTCGAAGTTGGGATCGGCGTGGAGAAGATGGCTGAAGATGCGCGTAGCGGCTTGGGTGAGGAGATCGCGGCACTCCTCCTCGACGATTCCGCCCACCTTCTTGGCACCAACCTCGAGCCGCTCCACGAGCTTGGTGAAGAAGTCGAGGTAGCTGCCGTTGTGGGTCTCGAGGGGGCTGCTGACGTCCTCCTTGCAAATGGAGCCCAAGGCGCGGCGGGCTCGGAGCTCGAGGGCGCGGAACATCTTGGAGCGCTGGAGTTGCCGCCCCCGTGCTCGGGCCGCCTCGTCCCTTGCCTGCTCCACGACGGCGGTGACGCCCCCCACCTGCTGCTGGAGAGAGGCCAACTCGTCCTCGGCGTTGGCCCGGGCCTTCAGCGCGGTCTCTCGCCGGTTTTCTGCTTTGATCAGCATCTCCTTGAGGCCCGCGATCTCATGCTGGAGCTCCTCGCGCTTTGCCTTGAAGCGGTCCTCCTGCCGCTTCAGCTTCTTGCTGTTCTCATCGGCAAGTGCTTCACGGTTCTGCGCAACCATCCTGTCGGCATCCTCCTGAATCCTCTTCTCCTGGCCGCCAGATTGGTGTTGGCCTGGTCTAAGCGCTGGGCATAGGAGCCTTGAGCGGCGGACACCTCTCGCTCCAGCGTCTCCAGTCGTTCGAGTTCCAGGTCCTGCGCAGACGCGGATACCGAGGTCCGCCTCGCGGGCCGCCAGCCCCTCTTCGAGGGCGGAGATGGCATCTTTCCGCGCCTAGAGCTGCCGTTCCAGCGCAGTGTTCTGGTCCTGGAGCTCCTTCCCGCGGGCCTCTGCCACCTCACGCCGCTTGTCGGCCTCGTCGGCCTCCCTGACGACGTTCTCGAAGATTTCCTTTGCGTCCCGGGCGGTCTTCTCGCGCTTCTCCCGCGCAGTGTCGTCTTGACGGCGGCCCAACTTGATGGCCACGTCAAGCTGGCGCCACCCCTCCGCGAGGCGCTGGCACTCCTCGATGATGCGCGCCTCCTCCGCCTGGAGGTCTGCCTCTAGCTGGTCGAGGGCGGCCCTAGCGCCTTGCAGGGGCCCGCGCTTGAGCACGGTGCTGGTGCTCACGAGCTGCAGGGCCCAGCCAGCGTGCGCCTCAACAACGCCCTCCCGCGCGGGTCCAGCGCCACCCGCCAGGAGCGAAGGGCTCGCAGGGGCCCCCTCTTCGTCTTGCCGTGGCGACGCGCCCCGCGGGCACGGCGCCCCCGCCCCCCCCCCCCCCCCCCCCGCCCCCCCCCCTGCCCCGCACACCGGCGAGTCTTGCAGGCCTCCCGCAGTGCTGCCACCACCTGCAGTGCAGGGTGGGAGAGCCAGCGTCTCTGTCTCTACCACCTCGATGCCCGCTTCGGTAGTGGGCGCCCCAGGAACCGCGGAGCCGCCTCCCGACGACGCCTCCTGAGGCTCGCCCGCATGGGCCTCCCGAGACACGTCTTTCTGCGGCTCGGGAGGGGCCACCTGCCCCTCTGCCTTCGCGAGGCCGGCCCCGGTGTCGAGGCCGCCGGCGTTCTCCTCGCGCCCCTCGACGACCGGCGGTGTGGCCCCCGCCAGGCCGGAGGACCTCTCCTCCTTCTTCTTCCTCTTGCCCGAGGAGGTCCTGTAAAAAGCAAAGACTCAGGCACACGCGACGTGCCGGGTGAAAGAGAAGGGAAGACGGACACTTTCTCATCCTTGGCAATCCATTTCCTCTTCTTCAGTGGCCACGACGGAACGCCGCCGCCTCCACCCTCACGAGGCCCCTTCTCGCGGCTGGCCCCCCTTGCGGGAGAACCACGGGGTCCGCCCTCGCCGCCGCCTCCGGAGACCCGCGGCTTCACAGCTGCCGCGCAGGGGCCCCCCGCGCTCTCCGCCTGGTCGGGCACGGCAGGCGCGGCCCCAGACGGGACGATGTCATCGACATCTCCAAGCCCACGGACGAGTCGGCGGCGGGTCCGCCGACCCGGGCCGCCACCGTCCTCCGCAGTGCCCGCCGAGGCCCCGGTGACGCCACGACCACCCGAGCCGAGAACAGCCAAGAAGGGGTTGTCTCGGGGCCCTTCAAGGCCCTTTGGAAGAGGCCCTCACTGGTCGAAACGTGGCATTGAGCCGGCCAGTGCCTCCTTGTTCCAGTAGCGGTACAAGGGAAGCCCGTCATTGGGTGGCTCGCCCGCCTCCTCGCCGGTCAGGGTATGGAGCACCCCATTCAGCACCTCTGGCAGCAAGATGTCCGCGCTCAATCGCATCGGGTCCTCCGGGCCGGTGAAGGCCCACATCGGGCGGGAGTGTCACTGGAGGGGAGCGATGCGGCGACGAAGGAACTCCCTCACGACCGTGATCACCGTTACTTTCGCGGCCCTCAGCTCGGCCAACCTCTTCCACACCCGCGCCAGCCTCGCGTCGGCGAGCCTCTCGTGCCCCCATCCGGAGCTTCTCGCCGCCGGGGATGTTGGCAACTGCAGCAGGGGGCTGAACTGGGCCGCGTCCACGTACACCCATTGCCGTCTAAAACCCTCAACCTCCTTGGTGAGCCTCATGTCGACGCCGTCGCCCGCCGTCTCGCCCACGATGCAGAACGAGGCGCACCCGGAGCATTGGTTTGCCACGGTTAACCGCAGGCTGAAGAAGTGGCGGAAGACCGCCACCGAAGGCGTCACGCCCAGGAAGGCCTCGCATAAAAAGGCAAAGGCAGAAAGAAGAAGGACGGAGTTCGACTCGAGATACATCACATGAACCTGGTAGTGGGAAAGGACGGCGTTGAAGAAATCAGAGAATGGCGGCAGCAGGCCGGCGAAGAGTGCGGGAAGGAAGAGTACGGCGGAAGTGGCGTCGAGGTCGGCGGCTGGGCGCGAAGCCGGCCAGATCCGAGTGGCCCCCCACTCGTTGGAAGCAGTTGCGGTCATCGGAAGCACCTTGCCAAGCCCCTCAGCGTTGACGATCGTGGGCCTACCCAGAGCAGGCTCCGGCACCACCTCCACGACCATCGTCTCTTCCGCCTCTTCCTTCCTGTCGGGGGGTGACATGGCGGCGCAGCAAGGATCTAGGGCGGCGGAGTTTCGAGAGAGGAAGAAGGAGCCGCGCGCGCGAAGGAAGGTGCATGAAGGCAGAATGCGCGAAGGAAGGCAATGATGGTCGCGCATCGCCCGCGGCAGGCTTTATGTCAGCGCGGGCGGTTACCGGGGTGTCGTGGGAGAAGTGGGGG
The DNA here is from genome assembly GCA_039707655.1 of Elymus sibiricus. Taxonomy (NCBI): domain Eukaryota; kingdom Viridiplantae; phylum Streptophyta; class Magnoliopsida; order Poales; family Poaceae; genus Elymus; species Elymus sibiricus. Next base: position 391,814,734 of record CM077668.1, on the reverse strand, counting down.
CGTCACCCGTCACATCGTGCGCCACGCGTCACGCCTAGCCCGCAGGCAGTTAGGGCCCGCGCCATTTCGCCCCCTAGTAGGCGGGAACGTGCGCACCGCGGGCCCGGGGGCTACTGTCGGGCCCATGGAACCCAGGGTATCCAGGCCCGTCTGCCTTTGGCCCTGGGCGCAACGCCTGGCGTGGGCCCAGCAAGCCGTCATCGTCAAGCATCTCATCAAGACCCCTCATGAGGCCTTGGCCTCCTGAGGACCCCTCCTCGGGGAGCGGCGACAAGACTCGGCATCTTCACCAGCAGCCTCGCGAGGCCCCCTCGCGAGGCGGCGCGAGGGGGCCTCCCGAGGATTCCTCCCGAAGGCGCCTAAGATGAAGGCTGTTCGGTCCGGCAGCGCGGTCTCGAGCCCATCACGTGGGTTACGCGCGTGGTGACGAACGGCGACAGAAGCCGCGCCAGCAGGCGCGGATGAAGATGGCTTCCCCTTTTGTGTTAAGGGAGCAAGGCCAGCAGTCCACCTTCCCAAAGCAACCCCAAAGGTTGCCCGATCGGTGAAAGATGACCAAGATGGCAGGCGCGCAGGGCGGAGGTCATCACCGAGCCCACCGGCGCGTCATGGATCATGCTTTTGCAGGCGAAGACTGCCTTTAGTCAGGATAGCCTGAGCGCCTGTCCCCTTTCAAAAATCGCCAAGTGTGGCAACCCTTCCCGCCTAAGTTTTCGAGGGGGAAGAAGACCAAGGCTGGTATAAAGGGACAGTGCTGCCATCGTGGTAGGGAGATCCGATCCAGCTCAGTCGACTCCTTCTCCTACCTTGTACGCGAGAATACCTTCTTGCTCACCCCAATCAAAACCAAGCAGGAGTAGGGTTTTACACCGCAAGGTGGCCCGAACCTGGGTAAACCGCTGAGTCCACGGTCCGCCCTCGCTAGTGCGCTCTCGCCGTAGCCTCGCCGTAGCTTAGCCGTGGTAAGGGACGGAGAGGTAGGAACTAGCTCACCCCATTGTTCGAACCTTTGGATCCCCGGAGCCCCACTTCCGACAGTCATGTATTTGCTGGAACCGGCAACCACAAAAGCTACAACCGGTGAGCCATTTTGATACAACGAGGCCGTGTGGCGGCACCGGCGAGCTCTAATTATATTGGTTAGGGTTATCTAATTGTTGGGTTCGAGTGTTATGTTGTAAGTACCTGTTTCTACACCGTTCAGTATCAATACTACTAATGATTGTTTTCGCAAAAAAAAAATACTACTAACGATTGTTATGGATGGGTGTAATTTAGATTTGAGAAGCACGATGATGTCAAAAAAAAAGATTTGAGAAGCACAAGACAATCAAGTTATTTTGCTAGATATCAAATTTATTTGTTATACGAAGTTGTGCAATGAAAGGAAAAAAAATGTCTTGTCAAAAATTTCAGACCCACCAAAAAGTGCAAAAAATCCAGAAATTTCCAAAATCATTTCAGATTTCTGCAATGCAAAACAGTCCAAAATCCCACCAAAATTTTCGAAATTTGTCAAAAACTGTTCTTATTCAAAACACACACAATATGATATAATATAATCTATAAAGTGTTAATGAACTTGCAAGCAAACATTGTAACTCGAACGACATCAGCATGCTCCAAAGTCTAAATTGCAGTTGAAGGAGTCCATGTTCTAGGGCATCATGAGTACTAGTATTATCTGTGATAGGCTTCTCTAGCAGCAACCCACAAACGATTATCAGCTAATTACTTCTCAATAAAGTTGGTAACTTGATTGATCCCGCTCCGAGGTCTTAGGATCAAAATCTGTTTGTTTTTCTATTCATATCGATTGAAAGGTCCATCATAAAGATTCCACTCCCTATACTCTCCTTGTATCACAAAAACATGACGTTTTGCAATGCTTTGAGCCAAACCTGTAAAACTTTGAACACAAATTTCATTTTCTTTATTCAGATTGGATATTTGGAAATCATATGTATTGGTTTGTCTCAAAAAGTATTAGTAGAATCCTATAATTTTTTTGGTTTTAATCTTATATAAGAATGGAAACGAACAGATGGAGTAGGGGAGACAGTTTTGGAGGCACTAACTGATCCGCTCAACAAAATGGCAAGTCCCATCGTTAGCTTGTGATGCTGCATGATTTCTGCCAGACACCCAAGAAGAGGTTTCTCTTCCTCCTAACGCCATTGAAACTCTTACGTAGCTCATCATGCAGTAAGAACGAAAACATAACCAAAGCAAATCAGCAGCAGTAAAGAACGATTCAGACCCTGCTTGATCCGAGTACATGGGGGCGCGTACAGCAGAACAACGCATCAGATTCGAGTATTACATGACTTCACCCACACCATTTACCAGACTCAAATCACATACCGAAAATGAAAGCCAAGATCCAGATGAGCCACTGGGGGAGGTGGCGGAACACGAACACGGCCGCGGCGGGTCCGTACGTGCGGAGCACGTAGTAGTAGAGCTTGGGGAAGGCCTCGAACGCCGCCCGGCTGATGAGCAGCCCGGCGGCTCCCGGCCCGTGCATCATCACCACCGGCCCGCAGAAGATGGCGCACACGGCCGCGACCAGCGCCAGGATCCACAGGGGAATCATCTTCTCGTCTCGCTCCTTCGATCGGCCGCCTTGTTCCTGCCGGAGTGTTTGTTCTGGAATCTGGAGCAGAGGAGCGGGGTGAAGGATGCAAGTGTAGCTGGGATGCAGGGATGGTGAGATTTTATAGCGCGCCGCGCTACATGCTTGGCGCCGCTCCTCCGGGAAGTGGAACGGCGACTGGTGCCGCATTGGCCGTGTTTATTTACCTAGGGAACCATAGAGCCATCATACTACCAGTCCTCGAGAAGGGAGACGACTTGTGCATGACTGGAGAGCTCGTCCACAGAATGAACCGCATTGGAAAAACTCGTAGTACTAGCACTACTACTCCCTCCTTTCCGGTTTACAGAGCTCATCTCAAAAATTTCGTTTTTCCGTTTTATAAGTCTCAATTCTACTACATACACTAGTAGAAAACAGACCTTTCATCCAACCCTTTAGTCCCGGTTTGATTACGGCCCGGGACTAATGTGACCATTAGTCCCGGTTCCAACGGCTAGGAGCTGTCTGGGGCACGGGCATCATTAGTCCCGATTCATTTTCTACCTTTAGTGGTTTCTGTGATACAAACCGGGACTAAAGGGGTGGTGGCAGGCTGGTGTCAGGCTGGGGCCACACGATCACCTTTAGTCCCGGTTTGTATCACAAACCGGGACTAGAGGTGGACCTTTAGTCCCGGTTTATATAACCAACCGGGACTAAAGACGTCTCTATATAAACCCTTCATCCAGCCCGAGCCCATTCTCTCTGTTTTCCCCTTTCTCTCCTTTGTTCTTCCCCTTGCTCTCGAGCTCATCCTCCATTTTTGCCAAAGATTTGTCAAGATTTGAAGGCACCCCATCTATCCAAGTGTTCACAAAGGTTAGCAACTTTGTCCTTTCATCTCTCATTGCTAGATTAGCTCGTGCAATGCTCTATAAGTATAGTGATTTGTGGGTTCTAGTTTGGGAGTAATTATGTGAGAGTTTATTTGATTTATATGCAATTTGAGCTCAAATTAACTTCTTAGTTTGCATATGTGTAGGTGTGGTTTACTTAGTGCCTTCCCGTCCCCGTCCTAACCACCGTCGATCGCCCGCACCGTCCCGTCGCCGGCACCACCTTGGTGAGCCTCTTGTTCTTATCCTTTTTATAAAAAAAATCTTATTTGTATGATTTAGATAGTTAATTGTATAATTTTCTTACATGTATGATTGTTTGTTATACATAGTGCCATGACTTTGATATCCGTCCCCATCGGCCCTCGTCCGGTTTATGATTCGGATGTGGTATATATATTCTATTTTATAACTATTTGTTGCATTTCGCGTTTATGACAATTATGCCCATCAAGTTGGCATAGATATTTTTATCTAGGAGGTATGTGAACCGGAAATTGCAACCGACCCTCTTGTTGAGAAGTTAAATTTAGTTGAAAAAGAAAACGAGTATTTGAAAGAAAAATTGAAAAGAATTGAAAAAGAGACGATGAAATTGGAGTTGTATGTTGCCGATGTCGTCGATGATCACAAGATCAAGATGGATGCAATGCGCTTGAAGATTAGAAAGATTAGAAACTATGCCGTTAATAAAGAGGCTTGGTATCATTATGCTGTTGGATCAATTATTACCTTAGTTGCGATTTTGATCGCATTTGTTGTTGCATTTAAATGCTTTAGCTAGATAGTTTTATGTTGTTTTATGAGAATAAGTGTGTATGAACTTTATGTATGAACTTGTATTAATTTGTTCTTTTCGGTGTTGTGTAATGAAGATGAGTCGGCAATGGATGTACGATGACCGACGCTCTCCCCAGTTCATTAATGGCGTGCATAGTTTTCTGCGTGCGGCTGAGGCAAACAAGCGGAATGGTTTTATGTGTTGTCCATGTGGTGTATGTAAGAATGATAGGAATTACTCTAGCTCAAAAGTCATTCACGTCCACCTGTTTACGTCCGGTTTCATGTCCGGATATAACTGTTGGACCAAGCACGGAGAAAGAGGGGTTCTAATGGAAGAGAATGAAGAAGAAGAGGATGATGACAACTATGCTAGGTTCCCTGAATACGATGGTACTATAATGGGGGAAGAGAATGAAGAAGAAGGAGCTGAAGAAGAGGCATCAGATGAGCCCGCTGATGATCTTGGTCGGGCCATTGTTGATGCAAAGAGAAACTGCGAAAGTGAAAAGGAGAAATTGAAGTTGCAGCGCATGTTAGAGGATCACAAAAAATTGTTGTACCCAAATTGCGAAGATGACAAGAAAAAGCTGGGTACCACACTGGAATTGCTGCAATGAAAGGCAGAGAATGGTGTAGCTGACAAGGGATTTGAAAAGTTGCTGAAAATGTTAAAGAAGATGCTTCCAAAGGACAACGAATTGCCCGACAGTACGTACGAAGCAAAGAAGGCTGTCTGCCCTCTAGGATTAGAGGTGCAGAAGATACATGCATGCCCTAATGACTGCATCCTCTACCGCGGTGAGGAGTACGAGAATCTGAATGCATGCCCGGTATGCGGTGCATTGCGCTATAAGATCAGCCGCGATGACCCTGGTGATGATGTTGAGGGCGAGCGCCCCAGGAAGAGGATTCCTGCCAAGGTGATGTGGTATGCTCCTATAATACCACGGTTGAAACGTTTGTTCCAAAACAAAGAGCATGCCAAGTTGATGCGATGGCACAAAGAAGACCGTAAGAAAGACGGGAAGTTGAGAGTACCCGCTGACGGGTCGCAGTGGAGAAAAATACCTCGAGCGGGAATCCATCGAGGGTGATTCCTCGGATCCCTTCTCGATACTTGGACACACTGTTACTTTGAACTTTATTACAGGCGGGTCGACCCCGAGGGGTACCCGCGGGGAAATGTGAAGTCGGGCTTGCCAGGAGGGCACCCGCGAGAGATTAATGTGGCGGAACGACAGGGCAGGCGGAGTCCACCCTGATCGATATCCGTGTGTTACTAAGTCGGACCGACAGGAACCCTGTTCGTCTCTGCGAGTTACTAAACGAGCTTAACGGATTTGGGTATTTGATCTGAGTTGGCTACGTGCCTATACGCACTACCACCACGTGTGATAATGGGTATGGGCTCCTCTACGTCGTACGTTTCTCCCGAAAGCTCTTCAGACGTCACAGCTCAGAGATGCGGGCTGATTGTTGGGGTGAGCTGGTTACGTCTGTGGTGCTGCCACAGTCGCGCTTGGGCCCCGGTCAGTCTCGCAACGTGCAGGAGTGCGAAGGGCGATGGCCCAAGACCCCTTCGTGCTTAGGATTTAGACCGGCGTGTTGACCTCTCTACTGAGCTTAGGTAGGACGCTGCTTCGTGTCGATTACCCGAGGCCGGGTATTACCCAGCAAGTGTATCCGGCCAGATGTAATCGAGCGTGCTGGGTAACAGTAGTGCACCCCTGCAGGGAAGTTATCTATTCGAATAGCCGTGTCCACGGTAACAGGACACTCAGAGTTGTATCTTGATCTGCTACAACTACAAATGGATACTGTCACTTTACTAAACTGCTACTACCGCTCTCGGGATCACTTTCTCGCAGGGTAGACGAGGAAGTATCTCAGGGCTTTACTAAACTATGATTGATATATATTATCTTCTCTATTCTCTTCTGATGCTGCAAGATTTCTTCAAGATGCTAGTCTTCGATAGGCTAGGCCTCTCCTCCTTAATTCCCGCATTCTGCAGTTCAGTCCACAGATATAGCCTCATTCCTTTGATACAATGCATTTTAGCATAGTTCTGATGTCAGTCTTGCGAGTACTTTGGATGAGTACTCACGGTTGCTTTGCTATTCTTTTCCCCCATACCCGATACTTGCGACCAGATAACGGAGTCCAGGAGCCAGACGCCACCACAGACTGCTACCACCAGGAGAGCGTCGGAGGTCACTTCTACTGGGTTGAGCCAGCCGACCAGGAGTAGTTCGGAGGCTCCCAGACAGGAGGCCTTGCCTTTTCGATCGATGTTACTTTTGTGCTGGCCTTCTTAAGGCAAACTTGTTTAACTTTGTGTCTGTACTCAGATACTGTTGCTTCCGCTGATGCTTGTATGGCTCGAGCTTATGTATTCGAGCCCTCGAGGCCCCTGGCTTGTAACATAAAGCTTGTATGCCTTTTATTTGTGTTTAGAGTTGTGTTATGATATCTTCCTGTGAGTCTCTGACCTCGAGCGTGCACGTTTGCGTGTATGATTAGTGCACGTGTCGAGCAGGGGCGTCACACCTCCATGGCCTAGAGGCCATCGGAGATGGGGCGGACCTATTCTGATTTATTTTCTTCTCCAGCGTCAAAATAAGTGCCTCCCCACTAAAGATGCCCTTAGAGGCCGCCACGTCTCTCCTTAGGACAACTTCCATAAGACTCGTCCGTAGGTGGAGCAATTTCGTTCTACAAAACCGTGCGGGTATATAGCTGGTTCTAGCATCCCCCAGTGCCATCGCAGTTCTCGTGTTGGGTTTTCATCAATGGGGACGCCGCATGCACCTACCCCTTGCTTTGCTTGCAACCTCGCCAGCGATGCATCACTGCCTGCAGGCAATGATTGAGCCCCCGAACAGCACCGCTCCTCGTTTTTGTCGTAGCCGTGCCCCCATCCTCTAGGAGGAGTGGGCAGCTATTGAAGCGCTTGCCATGCTCTGCTATGGGGGAAGGAAAGGGGGGACCTGCGGGGAAGGAAGCGACGAGAGAGAGATGGATTCATGAGCGGTTGGGGCGACAACGAGTGGCCACGAACGCACCTATGGGAGAAGAGGATAAGGCAGGAGGGCGTGATGGGTGCGGGCCCACTGTAGTGTGGCAACGTCGCGAGAGACCGACGCGCGGCTCGGCCGGTCGGCCGATATAGAACATTTCCTGTAAAAAAATCATTTTATCTGTTCTCTTTATGAAAGTATGGGCTGACATACCTAGCGAATGCTCGCCACTAGACATGGCATTTGCGAAGGTTCGTCTGGCATTATGTATTTGGAGAACCTAGGTGGCTTTTCCATAAAACTGCCATGGCATTTTTTTTATTTAGTGTAAAAAAGTCATCCAAACTGCATCGTAGGATCAAGATCGTGTGCAGTTAGGACGTTTGCTGGCAGTTTCTCCTGGAGAACGTTTGCCAGTTACTATCATGTATTTCATTCACGTGGCACTAGATTTTCTATGTACAAAACCGCGCGGTATTGCCAAAACCCACTTCTCCATCGGCCCACCCCACCTCTCCTCCCCTCCTTCCGCGATGGCCGCCGCCGCCACCTTGATTCCGCCCACCCTTCCCGAGTGCGACGGCTACGACGCCGCCGTCCTCCACGACCTGCGGTGCTACATCGCCGACCGTCCCAACGCCACCACCGCCAGGGCCGCCACGAGCACCGGCTTGCCGATCCAGGTGACCTTCCACGCCGCCCGACCGCCGCTCCTCTCCTACCTGTGCGTCCACTGCCCCGGCCTCGACTACAACCGCCGCCGTGAGCCCAGGGTCGTCGCCACCGAAGCCGACCTTGTGCTCCTTCGCGTCCCCAACAACATTAAGGCCCGCCTCGACGTACAGTCCTGGGACTACTTCATATACAGGTCACGAGCCCATGAACTGGACCTGCTCCCCAACCCGCATCCCAGGGGCTTCTGCGGCTCCGCGACCGCCCTCCTCAGCCGCGATGGCGGCGCCTGGTACGCCGTCGCCGCCATGAGCGATTGGTCCCCGGTGTACGAGACCGAGAGCAACTGCGACACGCCCATTATCATGTGGGATTTCAGTCTCCACCTGTACCGCTCCTACGACTCCGAGGGGTGGATCACCATGCCCATGTCAGTGCCAGTGGACGAGCTCGTGAGGGACAATCTCGTCCCGTTACCCGTCGAAGTGTCGGAAGAAGACAGGGCGTACCACGAGACGGACAAGACGATAACGATCGGCGGCGAGCGCGGCACGGTCGCCTGGGTGGACCTCTGGCGCGGCATCCTCGTCTGCGACGTGCTCGTGGAGCGGCCAGTGATAGTGCACGACATCCCGCTGCCGATGCCGGCGAGGGGAAACTGGAGTCGTCTCCTCAACTTGGGCGAGCCCAACTATATCCGGGACGTGGCCATCAGTCGGCAGCACAAGGACACCATCAAGTTCAAGTACATCGAGATGGAGATCTGGTCACCGACGAAGGTGTACAGCAAGGCCCCTGATTGCTATCTGGGATGGGTGCGATGGAAGCGGAGCGTCACCAAGGTCATCCCTGGTGGCTGGAAGGCCAGAACATGGAGCATGGCGATACCGCCGGCGCCGGATGGTGACGGTTCATTTGCAGAGTGGCAGCCTGACTGTGAACTTTCAGTCAAAGATGTCACCATGGATGCCGGCGGCGTCCCAGGTTATTGTGACCTGCTGTCTAAGCTGACCCGCAGCGGCAGAGACACGCCAACGGCAGAGACTTCAGATGGCGTTCCCCACCATAAGCATAGACGACGACGACATTGTCTACTTGGCTTCTAGCACCAAACACGGGATCATGGAAGACATGGAGTTCATGATTGCTGTCGATGTGAGGGACAAAACCCTGCGAGGAGTAGCCCAACTTGACGTCTCGTTTTCTTTCCCACCTTCTACACCAGTGAGATCTGCAGATATCTGAGCAACAGTGCAGGTAATTAACTTCTGTGTACTGCTGCTAGCTACTCGCTTGCTGGAAATTTTTGTGACTGACAATCCAATAGAAATAAGTTGCTGAATTTGTCTTGTGTTTGTGCGCGCAACCATTCTTGTATAATTGTGTACAGTTAACCGTTGTGGAAATTAATAGATGACTCACAAGTCCACATCTCTCAGTTTCCTTCAATGTTGGTGCATGGTGGAGTTCTGCCAAGTTGAGAGAACTATACATTGCACTTAGAACATATGGTTGTAATGCTAGCTAGAGGATAAGCAACCAAGAAACTGTGTTCAACCTGTTCCTGGCAATGGCGTGGCCAGAGAAAGTATTAAAGTTGTGTTTAAGAAGAAATTAAGAAATTTCACCAAATTTCTTCAAAGCCAACATGGACAAGTGATTCTATTCTAGCTGCAGGTTTCTGCGCGTCTGATTTTTGCGCTAATAACTGAAACCATGGGTACTTTTCTCGTCGATGGAAAAGAGAAATCAGTTACTGCTCTTGACCATTTTCTTACTAACATGAGCTATATATACTCTTTGATGCAGGGGCACCAGTACAGCTCAAACGAACTGAAAAGGAAGCTGCTAAGCCAACTGAAAAAGAAGCTGTTAAGCTGACTGGCAAAAAGGAGGGTAAACCAACCAGGGTGCATGTGCACGAACGGACCGGCAGAACCAGGCGGCCGCCTGTGAACAAGAGGGTAATGAAGACCTTGGAGCAGCTACGAGCGATCAATTGGAGCTGCCCGAGGCGACTTGGTGAGCAGATGAAGGATGCGGAAACTGGCGATCAAGGAGCTCGTTGAATTGATCTATGAGAAGTATGCCAAAAATGATTATCTGGATTGATTTGTGTGGAACTTGTGTAGGCTTGGCTACATTCGGTTTTATTTCTGTGGCCAATGCTTTTTCGTGTTTTTGGTTTAATTCAGTATTTTCTTGCTTTGCTCTTAAGATATTTACTGTTAGTCGGAGCCAAAATACCAGCCAAAATTCTTCAGCTGAGCTGTTGAACGATTTTGTTTAACTGCCCGAGTCCAGGTGTCTAGCTTTGGAAGCAAATCATCCCAAGCCCCTGTTTGGGAGCATTGTAAAGTTTTACTGACTTGAGCAGCATGGTGAATACACAAATACTAGCGATTTTAAATGAATGCTGGTCTTCGTCGAAAAACCGGACAGTGAGAACTGCACTGAACGCAAACTGCAATTTTCAGCGACAGCATTGCATATTTCTCAAAATTATGCGATTATGCCATGATCATTCAACTTATTTCATAGTACAACGCAGTCATTATATAGATCACGAGATTTTTGTAGGATGAGCAACATGACTTTTGAAGTCTGAATTGCAACTGGGCAGCTCACGAATGGCAGACCCAGAAATTTACTGAAACCTGAGCAAAGGTAGAGTCCCTAAAATGCCATTTTCACTACTAGCTGCACCCGAGCTAAGCCTGCTGGATAGCTAGCTGCTCGGACAGGAGGAACATTAGGAATGTCGGATTCTTCCAGGCGAAACAGAGCAGATCGCTATTCATCACTCCATCATAGATTCTTCAGGCGATCTCACCCCTTAATCAATTTCAGAGAATTTACCGGGGTATTACCTAGCTTCATGACCTTCATCGTCACTGGAATGGCAAGCTCATGACGCTGCTGCTCCATGCACCGGTGGTAGAACACCGTGGCGGCCACCGTGGAGTAGAGCTGCACGCCGGCGGACGGCAGAAGGAACCCGAACATCCCGCCCAGCAAAAGCACGCACCCGCCCTCCCCGCAGTCCAGAGCAAACGCGTACACCGGGTAGGTGGCCAGGGGCAGCACGACGGTCACCACGACCACCTGCAGGGCGGCCTCCTTCCAGCTCGCGGCCGCGGTCATGAGCCGCCACGCCCGATGGAGATGAGCGGCCGCGCTGCCACCACCGTCACCGCCTTCCTCCGCCGCCGACGCGGCGATGGCGACCGGGAAGACCGCGGCGAGGCAGAGGCGGAAGAGGAGCGTGGCGAGGAAGACGAACAGCAGGACGCCCTGCACGAACGACTCCACGCCGCCGTTGTCCGAGTGGCTCCAGCTGTACCTCCACCAGGAGTCGAGGTAATACGCCGGGACGGCCGTGCACGCGAGCTCCGCGGCGGCGACCAGCGCGGCGCCGGCAAGGAGGCCGCGGGGCCGGGGGGTGGCCCGGACGAGCTCGGCGAGCGAGCGCGGCCGGTCGCCGCGGAGCGTGGCGCAGGCGGCGAGCGCGACGGCGGCCTGCGTGGCGAGCTTGCTGGCGACGTACGCGAGGTAGAGGGCCTGCAGCGCCGCGGAGTGCTCCCGGATCCTCTGGGGCGACACCTCGTACTCGTGGCCGTCGCGCCACCCGGGCGGGCCGCCGTCGTCCCGCTCCACGGTGGCGAGAGGGTGGGCGAGGAGGACGGCGACGGCGAGGGAGGCGAAGGTGTGGGCGAGGACGAGCGCGAAGACCGGCGCGAAGAGCCTGGCGTTCCGCGTGGGGAGGATCAGGGCGTCCGTGACGAAGCCGGCGCACGCAGAGGGGGACGCACCTCCACCTCCCGGGCTTGCCGGTGCGGCGACCATGGCGGGACGAACTGGTCTGGCTAGCTAGGGGGCTTGGTCGCTAGGAGAGTGAAGAAGATTCTCAGAGACGACTTGGGATGGGAAATGTGGAGTCTTTGGTTGGTCGGTCAACTGAGTGGGCGAAGGAAATTATGTTGCGGTCGAGCTCCTGTTTGTGTTTGGTTTCTTCGCAAGCGGAGCGGTCGAGGCATCTGCTCATCATTTTCTTCTCCTTGCTTGTTCTTTTCCTCGGTATGACGGCAAGGCTCGTCGTAACAGGAGTATCATAAGCGGTATCATGCATGCTAACTAGACTTTTGGGATGATGTGGCACACAATTAAATGAAAATTGAAGAAAGAGAGGATATGATATCATATCATGATACCGTATCATATTAAATGTTGTACTACTTTGTGTCATGCATGACAATTAATAAGGTAACCTAAGATACTAACTCATGATACTATGCATTACGAAAGTAGTATCATACACTAGTATCATATGCATGATACCAGCCAGGTCGATGATCATCATTATCCGTGTCTCTCGTTTCCTTTTTGTCTCGGTTTGGATGGAACCTTGAGCAATTCTGTTGCACGCTGGAGGTTTGAGGCTAAGAGCTTTTAGGGGCACTGCCCGGAAGTAGATTAGATTTGGATGATTAGATTATCGGGATTGCTAAATCTCAGTCGACTGAGACTTGCTATATTCGTGAGATCTTACGTGGAGATCCATGTAAAAATTTCTTTTAAATTTTTTCTTTCTTCATTTTTGCGCGGTAGGGAGGGTGACTCCTCCTTTACCACCTCATTGACACGGCGTCTGATTTGGAGGAGGAAGGCCATGTAGAACGTAGGTCGCGGCGCCACGATCCAGATGGGGAGCCGGATCCACCCCCGGCGCCAAGAACCAACTGCTCTCGGAGGACTTGCCCATCACTGCGGAGGGGAGAAGGAGCGGTGGTGACGGTGAGCGGAGAGGAACGAGGCGACGATATGCAGAGAGGAGAGGAGTGTTTTGGTCAGTGTCGGAGCCCTACTTAAATAGCCAGTGCAGGCAGACCAATGCTGCTTCAATGCGACGCAGTGGCTGGAGAAGGCTTCTCGGTCATCGAGTCCGCTTGAAGCAGCGGCGCCCTCCCGTCTGGTAATGTCGCTCTGCAGTGGTTGTCTGTTCTGGAGCAGCTGACCGACATGACCGTGCATCAATGTTTGGAGAGCGGTACGCGTGGCGAAGAGTTCGGGCGGGACCGCGTAGTCGGACGTGTACCTAACACGAGGATGCACGCCCCCAAACCTCCCAAAATTCGGTGCCGATTTGAGGGAATTTGGATGTGGATGCATCCGCAAACCTATGTGAAATTGGTCCGAACATCGTGGTCTGAACCGTTGCGGGCGTTTTGCGGCACCACGTTAAAGATGCCCTCACGCCAGTAGGTGGCTTTGACTCGGAGCAGGACAATGATCGAAGGGATCTAAGGGCATGTTCGGGACTGCTCCGCTCCACCAAAATTAGCTGCGCTCTATCAAATCCACTTTGGAGCAGTTCCATACATGAGTTGCAGCTCCACCAAAGAGTAGTTTATCATGTTTGGCTTCCAGCTAGCTCTAGCTTCAAGAATGGGAAATTTGATGAAAATGACCTATTTAATTGTACGACATGGGGGAAAACGAAGGGGTATTCACTTACTGCTGGCAGTGATGTGTAATTCCCCCCAACTCCAGCTTTTAGAGTTTTTGGAGAACCCTCAAAGAGCTTCACAAAAAATAGGGAGTTGTATTCTAGATTCTAGTTTTTTGTGGAGCAGCATATCATAGAGCTACCACGTTTGGCTTGCTTTTTCTAGAGTGGAGTTGGATTTTAGGGAGCATAGCAGTCCCAAACAGGCCCTAAGAGTATCTTCAACAGACTCCTTCCAATTAATTTTTGCGATAGGGAAGCTGGACAAAAACATGCTCTTCAGTGAACTCCCTTTTCACAATAAATTCTTAAGATGCTTCAATAAGCCGCCCCACTTCAGTAATATATTGGAAAATCTGGTCTCTCCCAATCACTCCCAATAAGTGTCATGTCACCCGAGTCTTCCGTAGCCTATCCGACCACCGCGCCACCGTTGTCGGACCACTGCGTCATCACCGCCGCTATCACCAGAATACCGCGCCGTCGCCGGGGCCATCCGGCGCCGTTGCCGAAGCTGTCGGTCGGACCACCGCCAACGCCGCCACCGCCAGAGCAGTCGTGGTCAAGAGAGATAGATATCTCATTGACAAGTGGAACCCGTATGCTAAATTTAGTACTAGAAAAAGTTCTAATCACTTCCACTGATATGAAAGAAATTATCCGCATTAGGCAGATCATAACCAATTCAGCATCTCGTCTTTTGCCATCTAGTAACAATATTGCATTCTAAAGTTGTCAGAAACTGCATTTTGGTAATGCCTGAATTTTCGCTCTATATCCATCATACGTGTTTCTTGATGAAAGAACAGAGAGGCAAGCGGGCAACTAAAAGAACCGTTCACTAAAAGTGTCAACTGCAATACCAGTTTAAGCCATACGTAGTAGTACCAGCACTGAAACATCTCAACTCTGATCATGGACTGAAGATTGTTACTAGCGAGAGGTGCAAAATCAGAAATAAAGCATTGAAGAACTGATTTCAGCTTAAGGGCATCAGCTGGTCTACCACAACGGAGAGAATTTTTACATGAAGATTTATAGACTCCAAAAGACCGTCCACATTACAAAAACGGAAAAAATCAAGACCTTGATAAGTGCCACACGTGTGACACGAAGCAATTCCGCCCTGGCGTTTTTTGATGGGAAAACGTTTTAACTCATCCGGCTGATTTCAGCCGAGCTTAAACCGTCTCCATTGGTTGACACGTGCCTATGGGCCCAACCCGGCCCCACGTTGCTTTCCTCTTTGCCTTATCTCTATCCTCGTCCACCCATTCCTTCGTTATGTTTTCTTCTTCCCCCGAGAACTCTGTCGCTAGCAAACTGAAAACTTACGCGCTGTCGCTCCTGTGTCTAGGGAGGAGCTGGCCGTCGCGCACTGCTACCAGCCCGTGGCATGGCTGCTGCAAGCCCTGCCGCTGCTATTGCGACGGGGCATCTCCCTCAACTGCGGCTGCAATGGAGCTCATCACGTCGTCGGTGCTGCCATGAACGTCGGTCATACGTTGCATTGGAGCTTCACCGGAGCCGTCGGTGCTACAAAGCTCTGCCGGAGTTGCATTGGAGCTTCACCGGAGCCATTGGTGCTGCGTTGGAGCTCTGCCGGGGTTGCATTGGAGCTTCGCCGGAGTTGTTGGTTGCTGCGTTGGAGCTCTGTCAGTGCTGCATACACGGGGCTGGCAACGTCGACGACTGCTCCATACGGTGGCCAGTGTGGAGCAGAGCCAGTGCTGCGATGGAGCATCACGGAGGTCGCCTCTGCTGCCATGGAGCATCGTCGCCGCCGCCGGTGCTGCAATGGACAAGGCATCGTCGGCGCCGCTGGTGCGGTTCTCGGTGTTGTGATGCAGCATAGCCGGGGGCCGTGAAGGTGCTGCGGAGAGACAAGGTCGGGGGTCCTCATGGATGTCTGGCAAGAGGAGGAAGACGGGCTGCAGAGTGTATGAGATCGAACGGCCCTGTGCGCCTTATCGGATGGCTCCCGAAGCGGATGATTTTCTGCAAACATCATCCGGATGATTTGTAGCAATGGCCTTTTTGATGGCAACCTTAGTTACCCGAGGATGACAACTTTAGTTATGAAGCATGGCAACTTTCTGTTTGGATGACAAGTTTCAGTATTTTTGGGTTTTTTTTTCGGATGACAATTTTAGTTATAAAACGTGAGGGTGGTGTTATTTTGTGCCAGACGTGTGGCACTTATCATTTGGGAAAAATTAGACGCGTAACTAATCTGATCTGGTTTATCCTGGCGCTTCTTTTTTTTTTCGAAACGGATCCTGGCGCTTCTTTGAGAGAGAGAGAGGGTTAGCAGGATGTGGAACAGTATGATGATATATACTGTTGCTGCTGGGACTGGGCTAGAGCAAAGCAGTCAGTTCCGAAAGAAATTAGCTCCAAGGTTTTGTGACAGGTTAAGCAACGTCAGATCTTTGAGGTCCTTGGTATTCTTCACCCCAGCATCTCTAACACACAATCTCTCTCCTCTGCTCTAGTAGATTTTTTTTTGACAAAAGGTGAATTTTATTGGCTCAAAATGGAGCATCAAGAGGATACATAACACAATGAGCACACACCCGGCCTCTACATAAGTAGGATGCACACGACCAACCCAATACACACGCAGAAACACACCAACAGCTAGCAAAGTCATAAGACCAAAAGCTATGCGTAGGCGAGGAAAAAGAAAAAGAAAAGCCCCGTAACGATCAGATCGGTGATCGACAAACTAAAACTGAGACCATATCCGCACCAACCATTGACACCACATTGATGACGAGGATCTTCAACAGCAACGCCTTCAGGAAGGGAGCGACACTCAAGCGCCGCCGTCACCGGATCCAACCACAAAGGCCAGAATCTAAGTTTTCACCCTGAAGTATCAGTCCAAGCATATCCGAGCAATGCCTCCAACAAGGTAACGACGTAAAAGAAACATCGCCATTGCCAGGCATAACCACTCGGGTCTGACCTAGGCTTTCGCCCCGGTGCTCGAGACCGGGTGCACGCAGCACCACCATCCAAGTCACACAAGTGTTGTCGCCACCACTTTTCCGCAATCCCGGCAGCTACAATTGGACCGCCGCCACCTCACAGCCATCCCTTTGCGTCAAGTCGTCGTTCATAATTTGCATTCCATCACTTAAGTCATCCATTGGATCAAGAGATAAACCTCCCGAAGTCTTTTCGATGACCTCCGCTATCGTGGATCCATAGGAAGTCGCTGCAGAACAATCTACAGCCACCACCATCCGGTCGATCGGATCAGGATCATCACCACATCCGGTCGATCGGATCTGGATCATCACCACCAACCGAAGATCACAGCACCGTCGGCCGGCACTGCACACGCGGAAGGCCAGCACGTCGCCGCAGCCCCACGTGCCCAGCGCAAGGACCCTACGGGCCGCCGTCAACACCTCGTGACGCCCGCCGTCATCCCGGCGACAGGTCCAGGTGGACGACCGGCCTCCAGCACCGCATGGCACCGCCACCAGCATGGGCTAGATATGGCCGAGGCCAGCAACTCGAGCCCGACTAGGCCTTCAGGCACTCGAAGGCCACCACCGCTCCAGCCCTTCGCCCGTGACACAGATGGGGTCGGGGGAGGGGTGGGGGAAGGGTGAGCAGGGCCGCGACGAAGACAACGACCGAGGATGCCGCCATTTGCCGGACTGGGCGCAGCCACCGGAGAGGGCCCCCTGAGCCATGCCACTATGAGATCTCGGGGAGGGGAGGGGCGCTCAGCACCAAGACGGGAACGAGTCCGCCCCGCCGCCACCATCCCGGGGCCAGGCACGGCTTCGCCGGCCAGCCCTCCGACGGCGGCGATGCGGGAGCTGGCGGAGTAGGGCCTCCCGGCGGCGCGGCTGCGGGTTCCCTCGTGCCGCCCAGGAGGACGACGCGGGGTTAGTTGTGTCCTTCTCCAGTGCCTCGCTTCCTATAATTAAGATTAAGAGTACACAGCCCCTAAAAAAAAAAGACTACACAGATTATCGTTAACTCTTTGCCGGGCCCTCCTCAATTCCTAGAGTCCGGTCCCGGCACGACGTACATCCTCTGCGTCTGCTGCGCCGACTCGGAGCAGCCTCGACACCGAAGCTTTTAAGACAAATCAGATTGAAACGCCGCCTCCTCTCCATCTTGTGTCTCTATCTCTAGTACCGGTAGTTTCCCCGTCGGCAGATCCGCATCCCTCAACGAGCGGGCAGGTACCATGATTTGCACTACCTATACCAGCGGGAGATCCAGCGGGAGAACCGGCGCCGGAGCCTCCTGCTCCGGCTGATGGAGGAAGGCCGCGCCGAGCTGCTCAACGGGCCTGCTCTGATCCAGCGCCAACGATATGCGCACTACCTTAGGATCATCACCAGGGTACGTAAATCACCACCATCTATCTATCTATCTAATATAAGTATTGAATTTGTATGCTGAACGAGATGCTTTTTTCAATTGCAGTGGGGTACGCCCGTGCTGGGCCTGGCGATTCTAGCCTACGTGCTGGTGCTCAAGTACAAGTACCACCTGCCGGAGCTGCAGGATCCCATTGACATGGGGGCGTGTGTGTTTGTAGCTCTCTGCTTCATGCCATCCGGCTACCTCTGTACTCAAGACTAATTAACCCACATCCAAACTTGGCTTCTTGTTTGCTTGCTTGGAGGATTAACTAGGCAGGTTCATCATCTCCCTAGGACAAGTGAAAGTTTGTTAATTACTCCCTCTGTAAAGAAATATAAGTAGTGATGCAAACACTCTTTTTTTTTTTTTACAGAGCGAGTACTCTTCTTCTTCTTCTTCTTCGTCTTGTTTCAGGCAGCAGTTTGCAAGTCAGAAATATCAACTGTTGAGGAACAACTTATTAGCCATTTGTGTGTTCACAACTTTACATGGCTCGTGCCTATAATAGTTTGAGTGCTGTTGGTGCACCATTATCTCTCTCTCTCTCTCTCTCTCTCTCTCTCTCTCTCTCTCTCTCTCTCTTCCTAAGGTTCTCTCTCTCTCTCTGCACTTTGGTGGTTGCTTGTCAGAGCATGGAATTGTTTACATTTATTCACTACCATGGCACCTTTATTCTTTAAACGCAATATATACTCTAAAAAGGAAAGACACAATATCACAAAGTCCATGACAAATCAAATTACCTCCACAAGTATGAAAGAAATAATCCGAATCAGAGACCATAACCTTCAGCACTGTTGAATGCTGTGTTTCAGCAAACTGCATTTAGAAAATGCCTGGATTTCCACTCTATCCATCATCGTTCAGAAGGTACCATATTTTCAAAAAAAAAAAAGCAGAAGGTACCGCATTTTCTCTACTCAAGCGACGCAGGTTCCGCCAATTCTTACATTCGCCATATAAAGAGATCTTAAATAGTGCTGACATGAGCCATGGCAACAAAATGTAAGAGGGGAATGTAACATGACACAAGATGCAGTTTGGAGTATTGTACACACATTATAGATTATATATGCATGTTGAAAGAAAACATGTCTTATTGTAATAAAACGACTGTGTCATTGGCCTTGGCAATCGTCTACGTTCAGCCAGCATAAATGCATAATCACTACACCAACAAATAAGATGATTGTATAAAAGCACAAACAACTTCTGTATATTACAGGATAGCATCACAGCAACTTCTGTTTTGTCTTTTTCCAATCTTAATATATGCAAGCAGTGCTTGCTGCTTTGTCAAATAGAAAGGTTAGTGATCTGGATCTGAATTTCGCAGTAGCTCTCGTTCACACACCTACGCGAGACCCCAAATTTTGATAAACCAAATACAAGTTGCAGAACAAGTAAACCAAATTTCGAAACCCAGAAGGGCTCTTGAACACGAAAGCTTGTTTTTCAGACCATGACCAAATATATAGTTTGCCTCTATTCTACAGGCCAAAAGACACATTCAGATATCAGTATATCACTCACTTCTGAGAGCGCGTTCTGATTAACTGACAGCGCAAACAAAACACCCAATTTTGTGTGCAGTTGTTGCAAGGAATAGCTAACAGGGATATTTAATTAAATGTTACTACTGGTTAAGGAATCGGAAAGCTTACAACTTACAACTAAGACAAGTATGAGTAGATTCACAGCTAATAACCCGTGTCAAATGGCTACACCACCTAGAGCAGATAGGTTAACAGAACTACAGCACCAACGTCATACCATCATTTTGGCATAGATTGAAAAAGCACTAGTGCATTAACCGAGCAACTCAGAAGCAACTTCCTAACATTGGCACCAGAAAAGATAAAAGGAAAGATAACTGCATTACTAAAAGAAAAGAACTTCTTTAGAATGATACTATCTTCATTTCAAAACTCAGTCTACGGCTGAACCAGGAATGTTTTTTTCAAAAGTAGCACAACTGTTCTATGCACTGTACAGTGAGTCCCCATTGCTTTAACTATGGTCATATGTTCAGTAATCTGCCATGATGGCCTATTCCACAGTGAACAAATCAATCATCATGTACCAAGGCTATAACACTACGCTCCCCACCGGAACCATTTGCGAACCTGCAGCATTCATATGAACAAAAGGCTGTCAGTAAATACAAATAAGATGATAATAAAAGATAGGAGAAACGAGAAGTTTAAAACTTTACCCAAGCCCAAGCAATAATGTGGAGAATGAAGGCGACGGTCATAATGATGTATGAGAAGATTGAAGTGCCTGGTGCTATCAGGAGGCAGCTATACCAAATGACAAGGGCTGTAATGCCAGCCATGCCAATGCAGCTTGCAATATCAGCAAAGATTTGCATGAATGCAGTGTCCCGGCAGTGCCTGCAAGGAACACCTAGACTAACTGCAATCCAAAGCAAAGAGAAGACAACATGGAAAATCGTCGTGCCATTGCCCTTCAGATTCTTCAGCGCGACTCCCGCAGGGTCGAGGTAAGGCAGTAAGGTCAACGATCCGAACAGAGGATAGCCCAGAAACTCGCCCAGGTTCTCCTGCACACCAACGTCAGGGGAAATTCAGATACACCAACGTCAGGGGAAATTCAGATAGGGAACGCTAGAAATTGTATGAAACTTGGGATAACTGATGTGAAGGGAAGATCGTGGCAACATATTTCATTAAATTGAACAAAAAATGTCTTTACTTTCTTGCAGGAAGAACAATCAAGCACACACCGTACCTCTGGTCCGGGCGCTCCAGCAAGTACAGTGGAGGCCTTCTTGGACGACGGCCAGGCCTTGTGCTGAAGCAGCGCCTGCCGTAGGCCGCTCTCGTCGAGTTCATCGTTCGTCCTGTCCTTCTTGATCCAGCATACCCAATTGCATGTACTATCATCTCTGACCTTTGAATCGGCCGCCACAGCCAAGCTTAGCTCACGCGCCGCCACCTCCAAATTCCGACAGGTCCCTGCAAGGTCCCCTTCCTGGATCTCATCCTCTAAAGCCGCCCTGGCGGCGGCGCTGCTCACCATGCCCGCGGCATTCGCCATGGTCTGCAGGTCCGCACCAGCAAGAACATCGACGGTTTCTTGAAGCTCCCTGGCGCGATCCAGAAGCCCGCACCTCTCGACAGCGCGGACCACCAACCCCGCCACCCAGACGAGATGGAGGGAGGAGAGAAATTCCGCCTCCGCCGCAGCCCGGGCCACGGAGGAGGCGCGGGCTAGCACCAGCGCGGTGCTCTCCATGCTGCGGCGGAGGCCGGAGGCCGGCGGCCTGCGGGGTCTGGGAGGGGGGAGGGAGCACCGAGCGGGGGAGGCTTGCTTCTTTTTCTTTGCTTCTTGTTTTGGGGGAGAAGCGGGGGGAGCCGGCGAAAGTCGGGGGCGGGAGGAAGACGATGAAGAAGGGGGGAGAACGGGGGTGCGTTTATACCTCGCTCTAAGCGGGTAGGAGCGCTCGCTCACGCGCTCTTACCTGCTGGCCCGGCCCATTACCATTAGGCTCCTGCGAAGTGACCCTACGTTCCCCACCCCCCCCCCCCCCCCCCCCCCCCCCCCCCCCCCCGCGGTACGCCACACGTTGCTGTATGAAAAAAGTCACACTACATGCTTCTGTGCATTGAGTTAAGAAAAATGCGCGCATATAAAGAACTTATTTCCTATTTCCTATATTTAGTTTTTATCCTTTTGTTTTCTCTATTTATAAATATTAGTGTATTTTGGGTAAAGTACATTTATTTTTTATGTAATTTTAAAGAAATGTTCATGCAGTTCAAAAAGGTGTCCATATAGTTTAAAAAATGTTCCATGAACATTTTAAGTGTTCCACGCATTCGGGGAAAACGTTCATGAAAAATTTAAATTGCTCTTGCAATTTAAATAAAATGGTCATACATTTATAAAAATGTTCGTATCCTTCACCAAAAATGTCACACGTTTAAAAATTGTGCAATTAAAAAATTTGATCATGAAATGTTTTCGCATAATTCTTAGAAAATGTTCATGACATATAAAAAATGTTTGTACCATTTAAAAAAGTTGTTCATAACACTTAAAAATGTAAAATTGTTCAATCATGTATTTTAAAAATGTTCACTGTGTATTTGAAAAAATGTCGATGTGTATTTACAAACTGCATTGACAATCCAAAACGAGTATGTCTTGCTGGACTGCTATATGTTTTCCACCTTACAATTTTGCTAGATACAAGACAATAGAATGTGGGTTGCTTTGGAGCACTAAGGTCATGTTTTGGTTTTTGGAATGCGGACGTCTTTTGGAGTCTAACTCTTCGTATAAAAATTAGCGCCATTGTGGTTGCCCAGCTGATGCCCTTAAGCTGAAATCAAATCTTCAATGTCTTGCTTTCTGCTTTTGCACCTCGCGCTAGTAACAATCTTCAGTCCATGATCAGAGTTGAGATGTTTCAGTGCTTGTACTATGTATGGCTTAAACTGTGTTGCCCACCTGCAGTATTTCAGTTGACACTTTTAGTTGAAGGGTTCTTTTATTTGCCAGTTTGCCTCTCTGCTCTTTCATCAAGAAACATGTATGATGGAGACAGAGTGAAAATTCAGGCATTATCAAAATGCAGTTTTCTGACAACTTTAGAATGTAATATTGTTATTAGATGGCAAAAGGTGAGATGCTGAATTGGTTATGATCTGCTTAATGCGGATGATCTTCTTTCATGTCAGCAGAAGTGATTTGATTTGTGGTGGATAGATTGCATTTTGTGACATTGAGCCTTTACTTTTTTTGAAAGTAAATGCAAGATTGATATGGTTTATGTGGTTTTGGGAAGCTTTTTTAACTCTTAGTATCTTATTATGTCTTGTAGTATTATGTATTGGATTTCCTGTGTTTTGCAAACTGTCAGTATAGAAAATGAAGGCTTGCGTTTTAGAATTTCGCATGCTTAGAGCATCTCCAACAGAGGCACCAAATAAGCCGCGCGCCTGAAAAAACGGCTATTTAGCGCGCGCGCGACCGAAAGAGCATCTCCAACCGACGCACTAAAACCCCGCGAGCGGTAAAAACGGTTCAGCGCGCCCAGAAAAACTGTATCGCGCGCTGTGTATTTGGAGCGCCCGCTACCGCGCGCTGGACAGCAAACCGGGCGCGCGAATCCACCAACCGCCGGATCTGAAAACTCCAGGCGCGCGCGCCTCCGCCCGCACCTTCCCCCGTTCACTCCGGCGACCCGTCGGCGCTTCCCCCGCCTATCCTCCTCGCCGCCGCTGCTTCCTCCGCCTTCTCTCCTCGCCACCGCCCCTCGAGCGCACCGTTCCTCCGACGAACAGCGCCTGGCTGGGGTTTGCAGCTCGACGCCCACAAGGTGTTCGACAAAATGCCTGCAAGGTATATATTGCTTCTAACTTTATATTTGTAGATGAATTTGGAGCATGTTGTTTGTAGTTTTAAATTAGTTTAAATTCAAGTTTGTAGATGAGTTCGTCCTACGATTATTTCGATGAAGAATTTGATCTTCATGAGGAGGAGGATGTCGCAATGATCCTAGCTATGCACATCAATAAAAAGCCGAAGTACGGTGGTTCGGTTCTTGGTCGTCAGAAATTGTGGAGGGAAAGGATCGATGCCCACAACAGATTGATGAGGAACTATTTTGTGGAGAATCCCACATACCCCGAGTCCTACTTTCAGCGCCGTTTTAGGATGAGCATCGAGTTGTTCAAACACATTGCGAAGAAACTGGCGAGCCATGATCGGTTTTTTCAGCAAAGGAGGAATGCCGCCGGAGAACTCGGGCATAGCACCTTTCAAAAGGTGACCGCCGCTTTGCGTATGTTGGCATACGGTATTCCGGCGGATCTAGTTGATGACCACTTGGTGATACGTCCATTTTGCATCATGTTTTGCTACTGTTATTTATAGTGTTTTTAATCAATATAATACTTTTTGGAGAAATTCTAATGCCTTTTCTCTCTTAATATGCAAGATTTACACAAGGAGGGAGATTGCCGGCAGCTGGAATTCTGGACCTGAAAAAGCTATGTCAGAGATACCTATTCTGCACATCTCCAAATGAGCTGATATTTCACGGAGATTTATTTTGGAATAAATAAAAAATACTGGAAGCAAAAAGTACCAGAGGGGGCCACCCAGGTGCCCATGAGGCACCAGGACGCGCCACCCCCACCCCCAGGCACACCCTAGTGGCTTGTGGGCCCCCTGGCCAGCCTCCGGTGCCCATTTTCTGGTATATAAGCCCATTTGCCCTAGAAAAAATAAGAAGAAGGCTTTTGGGACGGTGCGCCGCCGTCTCGAGGCGGAACTTGGGCAGGAGCACTTTTGCTCTCCCGCGGAGCGATTCCGCCGGGGATACTTCCCTCCGAGAGGGGGAAATCGGAGCCATTGAAGTCACCAACGCTCCTTTCATCGTGGGAGGACCAATCTTCATCAACATCTTCAACAGCACCATCTCATCTCAAACCCTAGTTCATCTCTTGTATTCAATCTTTGTCTCAAAACCTCAGATTGGTACCTGTGGGTTGCTACTAGTGTTAATTACATCTTGTAGTTGACGCTAGTTGGTTTATTTGGTAGAAGATTATATGTTCAGATCCAATATGCTATTTAATACTCCTCTGATCTTGGGCATGAAGATGATTTGTGAGTAATTACTTTTGTTCTTGAGGACATGGGAGAAGTCTTGTCATAAGTAATCATGTGAATTTGGTATTCGTTCGATATTTTGATGATATGTATGTTGTTGATTCTCTTAGTGGTGTCATGTGAACGTCGACTACATGACACTTCACCATCTTTGGGCCTAAGGGAATGCATTGTGGAGTAGTAATTAGATGATGGGTTGCTAGAGTGACAGAAGCTTAAACCCTAGTTTATGCGCTATTCCGTAAGGGGCTGATTTGGATCCATATGTTTAATGCTATGGTTAGAGTTATCTTAATTCTTCTTTCGTAGTTGCGGATGCTTGTGAGAGGGGGTAATCATAAGTGGGAGGCTTGTTCAAGTAAGAACAGCACCCAAGCACCGGTCCACCCACATATCAAATTATCAAAGTAACGAACGCGAATCAAACCAACATGATGAAAGTGACTAGATGAAATTCCCATGTGTCCTCGAGAACGCTTTACTTATTATAAGAGATCGTTCTGGCTTGTCCTTTGCTACAAAAAGGATTGGGCCACCTTGCTGCACTCTTTGTTACTATTTCTACTTGTCACTTGTTACAAATTATCTTGCTATTAAACTACTTGTTACCGATAATTTCAGTGCTTGCAGAAAATACCTTGCTGAAACCCGCTTGTCATTTCCTTCTGCTCCTCGTTGGGTTCGACACTCTTACTTATCGAAAGGACTACGATTGATCCCCTATACTTGTGGGTCATCAAGACTCTTTTCTGCACCGTTGCCGGGGAGTGAAGCGCCTTTGGTGAGTGGAATTTGGTAAGGAAACACTTATATTACGTGCTAAAATTTACTGTCACTTGTCACTATGGAAAGTAATCCTTTGAGGGGTTTGTTCGGGCTATCTTCACCTCGACCGGAAGCACAAATAGTTGCCCCTCCACGTACTGCACCTACTAAAAATATTTATTATGAGATTCCTTCGGGTATGATAGAGAAACTGCTAGCTAATCCTTATGCAGGAGATGGAAAGGTACATCCTCATATGCACTTGATATATGTGGATGAAATTTGTGGATTGTTTAAGCTTGCAGGTTTATCCGGAGATGGAGTTAAGAAGAAAGTATTCCCTTTATCTTTGGAGGGAAAGGAATTGACATGGTATAGGCTACGTGATGATACTGATACATGGGACTGAAACCGTTTGAAACTGGAATTCCACCAGAAATTTTATCCTATGCATTTGGTTCATCGTGATCGGAATTATATATATAATTTTGGCCTCGTGAAGGAGAAAGCATCGCTCAAGCTTGGGGGAGGCTTAAGTACATGATGTACACATGCCCCAACCATGAGCGCTCAAGAGAAATTATCTTACAGAATTTTTATGCTCGGCTTTCTCATGATAATCAAACCATGCTCGATTCTTCTTCGACTGGCTCCTTTATGAAGAAAACTATTGAATTCAGATGGGATCTTCTGAAAAGAATTAAACGCAACTCTAAAGATTGGAAACTCGACAAAGGTAATGAGTCAGGTATAATACTTGAGTTCGATTGTGTTAAATCTTTTATGGATACCAATGCTTTTCGTAAGTTTAGCACTAATTGTGGACTTGACTCTGAGATAGTAGCTTCATTTTGTGAATCATTTGCTACTCATGTTGATCTCCCTAAGGAGAAGTGGTTTAAATATCATCCCCCTGTTAAAGAAAAGATTGAGGAACCCGTTAGTGTTAAAGAAGAAACAATTGTTTACCATGTTGATCCAGTTGTGCCTACTGCTTATATTGAGAAACCACCTTTTCCTGTTAGGATTAAGGAACATGCTAAAGTTTCAACTGTGGTTAACAAAAGTAATATTAGAGCACCTAGACCCTCTGAACAAATTAAAGTTGAACCTAATGTTGCTATGATTAAAGATCTCTTGGTTGATAATATAGATGGGCATGTTATTTATTTCTGTGATGAAGCAGCTAGAATTGCTAAACCAGATCCTAAAGATAAAAACAGACCTGTAGTAGGCATGCCTGTTGTCTCTGTTAAAATACGAGATCATTGTTATCATGGCTTATGTGATTTGGGTGCTAGTGTGAGTGCTATTCCGTTTACCTTATATCAAGAAATTATGAATGATATTGCACCTATTGAAATAGAGGACATTGATGTTACTATTAAGCTTGCAAACAGAGATACCATTACACCGCTTGGGATCGTTAGAGATGTTGAAGTCTTGTGTGGAAAAATACTGATTTTCTAGTCCTCGGTTCTCCACAAGATAATTTTTGTCCCATTATATTTGGTAGACCTTTCTTGAACACCGTTAATGCCAAGATTGATTGCGCTAAAGAAACTGTTAGTGTTGATTTTGGTGGTATGTCTCATGAGTTTAATTTCTCCAAGTTTCGTAGACAACCTCATGATAAAGAATTGCCTAGTAAAGATGAAAATATTGGTCTTACTTCTATTGCCGTACCTCCTACTGATCCGTTAGAGCAATATTTGCTAGACCATGAAAACAATATGCATATGAATGAAAGAAATGAAATAGATAGGATGTTCTTTGATCAACCACCTATCCTTAAACACAATTTGCCTGTTGAAACTCTTGGAGGCCCTCCTCCACCTAAGAGTGACCCTGTATTTGAATTGAAGCAATTGCCTGATACATTGAAATATGCTTATCTAGATGAAAAGAAGATATATCCTGTTATTATTAGTGCTAACCTTTCATAGCATGAAGAAAAGAGATTATTGAAAACTCTGAGGAAGCACCGCACTGCTATTGGATATACTCTTGATGATCTTAAGGGCATTAGTCCCACTCTATGTCAGCACAAAATTAATATGGAGCCTGATACTAAACCAGTTGTCGACCACCAACGACGATTAAATCCCAAGATGAAAGAGGTGGTAAGAACTGAAATATTAAAGCTTCTGGAAGCAGGTATAATTTATCCCATACCTGATAGTAGATGGGTAAGTCCCGTTCATTGTGTCCCTAAGAAAGGAGGTATTATCGTTGTTCCTAATGATAAAAATGAACTCATTCCACAAAGAATTGTAACTGGCTATAGGATGGTGATTGATTTTAGAAAATTAAACAAAGCTACTAGAAAAGATCATTACCCCTTACCTTTTATTGATCAAATGTTAGAAAGATTGTCTAAGCATACACACTTTTGTTTCTTAGATGGATATTCTGGTTTTTCTCAAATACCCGTATCACAATCCGACCAAGAGAAAACCACCTTTACTTGTCCTTTTGGAACTTATGCTTATAGACGTATGCCTTTTGGTTTATGCAATGCACCTGCTACCTTTCAAAGATGTATGACTGCTATATTCTCTGACTTTTGTGAAAAGATTGTTGAGGTTTTCATGGATGATTTCTCCGTTTACGGAACATCTTTTGATGATTACTTAAGCAACCTTGATCGAGTTTTGCAGAGATGTGAAGAAACTAATCTTGTCTTGAATTGGGAGAAGTGCCACTTTATGGTGAATGAAGGTATTGTCTTGGGGCATAAAATTTCTGAAAGAGGTATTGAAGTTGATAAAGCTAAGGTTGATGCTATTGAGAAAATGCCATGTCCTAAAGATATTAAAGGTATAAGAAGCTTCCTAGGTCATGATGGTTTCTATAGGAGGTTTATTAAAGACTTCTCTAAAATTTCTAGGCCTCTTACCAATCTTTTGCAAAAAGATTTTCCATTTGTTTTTGATGATGATTGTCTAGAAGCCTTTGAAACACTTAAGAAAGCCTTAACCACTGCACCTATTGTTCAACCACCTGATTGAAACTTGCCTTTTGAAATTATGTGTGATGCTAGTGATTATGCTGTTGGTGCTGTTCTAGGACAGAGAGTTGATAAGAAATTAAATGTTATCCATTATGCTAGTAAAACTCTAGACAGTGCCCAAAGAAATTATGCTACTACCGAGAAAAAATTTCTAGCAGTTGTGTTTGCATGTGATAAATTTAGATCTTACATAGTTGATTCTAAAGTAACTGTTCACACCGATCATGCTGCTATTAAATACCTTATGGAAAAGAAAGATGCTAAACCTAGACTCATTAGGTGGGTTCTGTTGCTACAAGAATTTGACTTGCATATTATTGATAGAAAGGGAGCTGAGAATCCCGTAGCAGATAATTTGTCTAGAATTGAAAATGTTCTTGATGACCCACTTCCTATTAATGATG
The DNA here is from genome assembly GCA_039707655.1 of Elymus sibiricus. Lineage (NCBI taxonomy): Eukaryota > Viridiplantae > Streptophyta > Magnoliopsida > Poales > Poaceae > Elymus > Elymus sibiricus. Next base: position 391,786,051 of record CM077668.1, on the reverse strand, counting down.
ATTTTCCTGATGAACAATTAGTTGTCATAAATGCATCTCGTAATACTCCTTGGTATGCAGACTATGCTAATTATATTGTTGCTAAATTTATACCACCTAGTTTCACATACCAATAAAAGAAAAAGTTCTTCTATGATTTAAGACATTACTTTTGGGATGACCCACATCTTTATAAAGAAGGAGTAGATGGTATTATTAGACGTTGTATACCTGAGCATGAACAGGAACAAATCCTACGGAAGTGTCATTCCGAGGCTTACGGAGGGCACCATGCGGGAGACAGAACTGCACATAAGGTATTACAATCTGGTTTTTATTGGCCTACTCTTTTCAAGGATGCTCGTAAGTTTATTTTATCTTGTGATGAATGTCAAAGAATTGGTAATGTTGGTAGACGTCAGGAAATGCCTATGAATTATTCACTTGCTATTGAACCATTTGATGTTTGGGGATTTGATTATATGGGACCTCTTCCTAAATCCAATGGGTATACTCATATTTTAGTTGCTGTTGATTACGTTACTAAGTGGGTAGAAGCTATTCCAACTAGTAGTGCTGATCATAACACTTCTATTAAAATTCTTAAAGAAGTTATTTTCCCAAGGTTTGGAGTTCCTAGATATTTAATGACTGATGGTGGTTCACATTTTATTCATGGTGCATTCCGTAAACTGCTTGCTAAATATGATGTCAACCATAGAATTGCATCTCCCTATCACCCTCAATCTAGTGGTCAAGTAGAATTGAGCAATAGAGAAATAAAATTAATTTTGCAAAAAACCGTCAATAGATCTAAAAAGAATTGGTCTAAGAAACTTGACGATGCATTATGGGCTTATAGAACTGCTTATAAAAATCCTATGGGTATGTCTCCTTATAAAATGGTTGATGGAAAAGCATGTCATTTACCTCTTGAGTTAGAACATAAAGCATATTGGGCAATTAAAGAACTCAATTATGATTTTAAACTTGCCATTGAAAAGAGGTTATTTGATATTAGCTCATTAGATGAATGGAGAACCCAAGCTTATGAAAATGCCAAATTGTTTAAAGAAAAAGTTAAAAGATGGCATGATAGAAGAATTTAAAAACGGGAATTCAAAGTGGGTGAGCAAGTTCTACTGTACAATTCTCATTTGAGATTCTTTGCAGGAAAGCTTCTCTCTAAATGGGAAGGACCGTATATCATCGAAGAAGTTTATTGCTCCGGAGCCATCAAAATAAACAACTCCGAAGGCACTAATTCGAGAGTGGTGAATGGGCAAAGAATTAAGTATTATATTTCAGGTACTCCCATTAATGTTGAAACTAATATTATTGAGACAATTACACCGGAGGAATACATAAGAGAGACCTTCCAGAACACTCCAGAACCCTGAAAAGGAAGAGGTATGTGATACGGTAAGTAAACCGACTCCAAAAATTCCATAAAAATACTTTCTGTCAGTTTTGGAATATTAGAAAAAATACAAAAATAAGAAACAGCTGAGGGGACCCACCAGGTGCCCACGAGGCACCAGGGCGCGCTAGCTGGCGCGCCCTGGTGGCTCGTGGGCCCCTCGTGAGCCTTCCCGACTCCGTTTTCTCCTAGATTACTTGTTTTGCAAGATAAAAATTCTTTATATATACTCCCGGACGTTTTGACCACCGTATCATAGAAATCTCCTCTGTTCTTGTTTCGTGCTATTTTTCTGACAGATCTAGGTCGCCATGGCTCCCCAAAGGCTCCGTACCAAGCATCGTATTGTACAACCATCGCCGGGCAAACGCCCCTACAGCGAGGTCTACTACTAGTGGTCGTCGGGGGAGGAAGACAATGGCAAGGAGGACAAGCTCGCCACTTCACCATCACCACCATCACCGAAGAAGGAAACTTGAGTACATGGGTATGGGCACTCCCCTTGGCTTGTGCCAAGCTTGGGGGAGGTGCCCCGGTATCGTATCACCATCACTTTTATTATCTTTACCTATTTTTAGTTCGATCCTTAGTGATTTCGTGATCTAGTTGAATAAAAGTTTAGTATGATCTATTTTCGAGTGCTAGTTTCGTGATCTATCTATCTATGTAATTGAGTTGAGAGTTATATAATAAAGAGTAGTTTGAGTTTTCGCTTCTTTACTTTTAAGTTTCAATCCTAGCAATGAAAATAATGAAAAAGATCATATGCTAATCTTATGGAAAGTAATGACATTACATAAAGAAAAGTATAAGTGGTAAAATTTATTGAAAGTTAACAAACATAGCATTGGTCAATGATGCAATTCATGAAAAAATTAATAAGGGAAGAGAAGATTCACATGCAAATATACTATCTTGGACATCTTTTATGATTGTGAGCCCCCATTAAGTATTTTATGTCAAATTGTTAACGTTGGACAAGGAAGACAACGTAATGAATTATGTTTGCTTATATTCACATAGAAGTTATATTGTCATAGATGCTCCAACATGTGGTGCTTGCTCAATATCTTTGCTAGCCAAAAATCCACACCAAGTAGAGATACTACTTGTGCATCCAAAACCCTTAAACCCAGTTTCATGTCATGAGAGTCCACTATATCTACCTATGGATTGAATAAGATCCTTCAAGTAAGTTGTCATCGGTGCAAAAAGCAATAAAAATTGCCTCTAAATGTGTATGAACTTTTATTGTAAGGGAAAATAAGCTTTGTACGAACTTGTGATGGCAAAGAAATAAAAGCGACAGACTGCATAATAAAGGTTGCTATCACAAGGGGCAATATAAAGTGACATTCCTTTGCATTAAGAGCTTGTGCATCCAACAACAAAAAGTGCATGACAACCTCTGCTTCCCTCTACAAAGGGCCTATCTTTTACTTTTATGTATTTACTTTTTATGCAAGAGTCAATAGTGTTCTCCTCTATTCCTTTTTATTTTTCTCTTTTGTAAGCATCATGTGGTGGGGAAAGATCTAGGCATATATATCCGGTTGGATATGAGTGATCATGAGTTATTATTGTTGACATCACCCTTGAGGTGAATAAGTTGGGAGGCGAAATTATAAGCCCCTATCTTTCTATGTGTCTGGTTGAAACTTTTTGCTCCATATATATGTTGTGAGTGTTAGCAATCATAGAAGACTATATGATGGTTGAGTATGTGGACTTGCTAAAAAGCTCCTACATGAGACCCTTCCTAAAAATATGATAAATTGTAATTGCATTGTTGACTCAGAACATAGTTTGTTAGTTTTCAAGAAAGTTTATGCCTTATACTTCATTGTTGTGATGAATTGTTACTTGCTCATGAGAAGTTTTATGATAATGAATATTGCTGTTATAATAATGATCATGATGCTACTATGTCGTATTTTGTTTTTATCGACACCTCTCTCTCTAAACATGTGGACATGATTATCGATATCGGCTTTTGCTTGAGGACAAGCGAGGTCTAAGCTTGGGGGAGTTGATACGTCCATTTTGCATCATGTTTTGCTACTGTTATTTATAGTGTTTTTAATCAATATAACACTTTTTGGAGCAATTCTAATGCCTTTTTTCTCTTAATATGCAAGATTTACACAAGGAGGGAGATTGCCGGCAGCTGGAATTCTGGACCTGAAAAAGCTATGTCAGAGATACCTATTCTGCACATCTCCAAATGAGCTGAAATTTCACGGAGATTTATTTTGGAATAAATAAAAAATACTGGAAGCCAAAAGTACCAGAGGGGGCCAACCAGGTGCCCACGAGGCACCAGGGCGCGCCACTCCCCCCTCCCCCCCCCCCAGGCGCGCCCTGGTGGCTTCTGGGGCCCCTGGCCAGTCTCCGGTGCCCATTTTCTGGTATATAAGCCCATTTGCCCTAGAATAAATAAGGAGAAGACTTTTGGGACGGTGCGCCGCCGTCTCGAGGCGGAACTTGGGCAGGAGCACTTTTGCTCTCCGGCGGAGCGATTCTGCCGGGGATACTTCCCTCCGGATGGGGAAAATCGGAGCCATCGACATCACCAACGCTCCTCTCATCGTGGGAGGACCAATCTTCATCAACATCGTCAACAGCACCATCTCATCTCAAACCCTAGTTCATCTCTTGTATTCAATCTTTGTCTCAAAACCTCAGATTGGTACCTGTGGGTTGCTAGTAGTGTTGATTACATCTTGTAGTTGACGCTAGTTGGTTTATTTGGTGGAAGATTATGTGTTCAGATCCAATATGCTATTTAATACTCCTCTGATCTTGGGCATAAGATGATTTGTGAGTAATTACTTTTGTTCTTGAGGACATGGGAGAAGTCTTGTCATAAGTAATCATGTGAATTTGGTATTCGTTCGATATTTTGATGATATGTATGTTGTTGATTCTCTTAGTGGTGTCATGTAAACGTCGACTACATGACACTTCACCATCTTTGGGCCTAAGGGAATGCATTGTGGAGTAGTAATTAGATGATGGGTTGCTAGAGTAATAGAAGCTTAAACCCTAGTTTATGCGCTATTCCGTAAGGGGCTGATTTGGATCCATATGTTTAATGCTATGGTTAGAGTTATCTTAATTCTTCTTTTGTAGTTGCGGATGCTTGCGAGAGGGGATAATCATAAGTGGGAGGCTTGTTCAAGTAAGAACAACACCCAAGCACCGGTCCACCCACATATCAAATTATCAAAGTAACGAACGCGAATCAAACCAACATGATGAAAGTGACTAGATGAAATTCCCATGTGTCCTCGAGAACGCTTTACTTATTATAAGAGATCGTTCCGGCTTGTCCTTTGCTACAAAAAGGATTGGGCCACCTTGCTGCACTCTTTGTTACTATTGCTACTTGTCACTTGTTACAAATTATCTTGCTATCAAACTACTTGTTACCGATAATTTCAGTACTTGCAGAAAATACCTTGCTGAAAACCGCTTGTCATTTCCTTCTGCTCCTCGTTGGGTTCGACACTCTTACTTATCGAAAGGACTACGATTAATCCCCTATACTTGTGGGTCATCACTTCGCAGTTGGATTTGTGCAAGTGTTTGGTCCGTAATATTTGAGAGCTCCCAATGCTGAAGACACTGCAAGGCTTTTGGAGATGAACAAAGCTCGCGGGTTTCCAGGTATGCTTGGCTCAATAGATTGCATGCATTGGAGTTGGAAGAACTATTCTAAGGCATGGCATGGACAATTCCACGGCCAGAAAAAGGGTTCCACTATAATCCTTGAAGCGGTGGCCGATCAGGAGACTTGGATTTGGCATGTTTTTTTCGGAATGCCAGGATCTTGCAATGACATCAATGTTCTTCAACGGTCACCACTCATGAATATGATTGCAAATGGTAAAACTCCACCGGTGCAGTTTGTAGCAAATGGCCATACATACAACTATGGCTATTATCTTGCGGATGGCATCTATCCAAGGTGGCAAACATTTGTGAAGCCGTTGATAGCACCGCAAGGTAAGAAAATCTTGATTTCCACAATGCTCAGGCGGCGGCTTGGAAAGATGTAGAGAGAGCTTTTGGGATTTTGCAAGTCCAATTTGCTATTGTGAGAGGATCGGCTAGATTTTGGGATCAAAAGATCCTTTGGTACATCATGAACGCTTGTGTGATCATGCATAACATGATCATCGAGAACGAGCGTTGGCAAGATTTGGACTATTCTCAGTATGAGTTGATGGGACACCTCGTGCGAGTGCGGAGGAGGGCTGAGAGGGTGGCCCGCTTTGTTGCCTCCTATCATGCCATTCGACGTGCTGAAACGCATGATGACCTTCAAAAGGATCTAGTCGAGGAGTGGTGGTCATGAAATGGGCGACAAAACTAGTTTGATGTTGTATGTTTGTTGCATTGTTGACTATTTTTTGTATTGTTCATGAACTATTTGTTGTATTGAAGATAAATTATTTGTTTGAGTTGTAATAATAATTAAACTATTTATTGTTGATTTTTTTTGTGTGTTTGATATTCTTGGTTCTATGTTGAATGGGAAATGTTAATTGTGCTGGGCGTGCGCGCTGGATTTTACCGCGCCTGGTGAAACGCTACAGCGGCACGCTAAATTTTGCAGCGTCTGGAAAAGCAACCACCCTCACCGGCACGCTAAAACGCTATTTCGGCGCTGCAAAAACAATATCTGTTGGAGATGCTCTTAATCATATATTTTTGAATTTTTTTTTACCACGTCAGTTTGTGCCAGATAAATAAATGAACTGGTGTTGCGTTTAATATGGCAAGGTACCCGGCGCCAACAAGCTTGTGTACCAGAATCTTAGGAACAACAGTTTATCTTAGGCATTTTCATATGCCGTGTAAGCACGCAAACGGCTAATAAGGTGTTCCCCTCAACTGTTCATCTTTCTGACAGACTTGCAAGATGTTGCCAAGAAGAAGAAGAAGCAAACAAAAATCCAACAAAGTTTGGATGTGGGTTAACTAGTCTTCTTCAGTACACAGGAACACGGTTGGAGCGAAGCAGAGCGCTACGAACACACACGCCGCCATGTCAAGGGGATCCTGCAGCTCGGGCAGGTGGTACTTGTACTTTTTTGACGGAACCTCGTCAAAGGCCAGGAGCTCTGGCATTGCATTATAGAAGAAGATAGTTGATCCAGTTTATAAGGGAAACTGGATCAAAAACCTAACAGAGTGGCCAGTTTATGAGGAAAACCAGACCGAAAACCGCACAAGCGACGAAGCCTCGCCGACCACACGACCCAAGGCTACAATCGCAACAAACACACACACCCAACTCCGGAGCCGCCGCTCCGACGTCCCCCGCCCGCACGCGAGCCACAATGCCGCACGGCTCAGGCGTCTTGTAGCCCTTGCTACCCGAGATGACCGCCCGCAGACCACGAACGCTGTGCCAAACATCCAGGGCCGCCGCCCCGACTTCCAACCAGACCGACCCCTTAGATCGCGTCGACCGAGCCGACGATCTCGCTACCCCCGCAGCACCAGGTCGCCGCCCATGCCAAGCAAAGCAGCGGACCTACCCCATAGGGCCGTCGTTGCATGGCCATCCGAGGCCGCCGCCTCGGCGTACATCCACCGTCCGGAGCCGCCGCTCCGACATCCACTGCCTCGGCATCCCACCAGAAACACAAAAGGCACAAGTGCCAACCAGACCTCGTCTCCAAAAATGGTGCCTCCAAGAAAGATAAGCGACGTCAAGAAAACGCCGCCGCCATCCGATCCAGCAAACTAGATCTGGGTTTTCACCCGGAAGACGAGGTCCCATTGGTTGGAGGTGGATTGGGTCTCATCGGCGACACCACCAAGATGGAAACGACGCAACAGAACGCCGCCGTCGCCGGCACCGACCAAGTCGGGCAAAACTTTCGTCTAGAGCACCGTGAGAGCCACCGTCACCAGACTGCCGCGAGGACAGTCCACCGCGCCGTAGCCCTTGATAGATCCAGGGAGCCACCACCCTCACCAGCAGCACCACCGGCCCATGCCACTGCCGCCCACACGGCCAGAGCACGACACCACATCCACCTTGACCCGGAGCCACACTCCGGCAACCACGAGCAGACCACCACTCCGCCGCACACACGGCCGGAGCTGGCAGAGCACGCACTGCCCCGGAGGCCAGGACCGCTCCCCCACGATCGCCGCAACACATCCACCTACGCGGCGCCGCCGCGCCGCCGTCCAGGAGCTGCAATACGCCGCCACCACCACCGCAGCTCGACCAACCGGACGTGCAGTCGCAGGAGCCACTCGCCTGGGCACCTCCACCAACGGATCCCGATCCAGACGCCAGATCCGTGGCGGCCGTCCCCAGCACCGCCCCGCACGACCCCCAGCAAGGGAGGAGGAGAGAAGCGGCGCCGCCACCTTGCCCGGGGCCGCCGCCCCGGCTTGCCTGTGCCGGCGAGATGCCGCCGCCGCCAGTCGCATAGCCTCGTCCAGGGCCGCTGCTACGCGCCTCGCGACGAGATGTCCCCGCCGCCGCCGAACGCCGAGCGGGCTTTGCCCGTCGGTCTCACTTGGCGGCGGCGAGGGGGGCTGGGGCGGAGGTGGGGAACGGGGGTGGCGGCGGCTAGGTTTCGCCCGTGCCGCCCCCCTGGGAGCGACGCGAGCGCATCTGTTTTTCAAGCAGTTGGTGGTACTTGTACTTGAGCACCAACAGGGAGACTAGTATCGCCAGGCTCAGCATGGTTGAAACGCACTGCAAAAATCATTGCTAAAACGGTTAATCGTACTGTACTATGTTAGAGAGATGACGGTGTCTAAGAGGGAATAATAGATAGATAGAATTACCCTGACGATGATATTAGCACGGTGGCGGAAGATCGGAGATGGCCGGCCGGGCGGGTCGGCACGGCCTTCCTCCATCAGCCGGAGCAGGAGGCTCCGGCACCGGTTCTCCCGCTGGATCTCCTGCTGGAATAGGTAGTGCATCATGGTGGTTGGCGGTGACGGGAGATCTGCTGCCGGCGGGGACACTGCTAGTACTAGAGACAGAGGAGGCGGCGTTTCAATCTGATTTGCCTTAACGCTTTGGTGTCCTGCTCCGAGTCGGCGCACCAGAGGGTGGACGGCGGAGTCCTATTCAGCGCTTACACCAACTTCAACGCGCCGAACCAAATGTGGCTCGTATTTGGTCCCTAGGTCGGCCAGGCAGACGCCGATGCTCGGTTTTGTCCGTTGGCCCGCTGATGCGTCCAACGCAGGCCGACACATTTTAGATTATGGGCGGACATTGGAATTAAAAAAATACAAAAAGCCATTGAAAGTGAAGTTCATACATTAAATGAAATTAAAAAAAAATATTAAATATAAACTAAAAAACATTCGGTTGCGTCGACGGATCTAGGCGTCGTCGTCCTCCTCATTGGTGAGGTTGACGTACGCCGGCGCCTGCGCCCAGGAGAACGCCTGCTAGAAGGCTGCAAGCATCGCCGCCTGCTGCACCGTCTGCTCGGCCTCCATCTAGTGCTCCGACGCCTGCCGCTCGGCCGCCAGCGCCTACATCTCGATCTCGTACAGGTGTTGCTGGCTCCTCCTTGTCGGCAACGCCGAGCCAAACGGGCATGCATGGCACGTAGACCGGCACCGTGCTCGTGCTCGTCCACTGAATCCTGCGCCACGACTCCTCCACCACAGGCTCGGGCACAGACGTGGGTGGTGCTTGTGGCGGTGGCGGTGGGGGCGCGTTGGCCTCCACTCCGGCCACCAACTCAGCCAGCGCCTGCACAAGGCCAGGCACTAGGAAGGCTCTTCGCGCTCGGCGTCCTTGCAGGCCTTCCTTGTGGCCTCCTTGAGGGCCGCAAGGTAGGCCTCCTCCTCCTCCTGGTCCTCTTCCTTCACCACCATTGGCGACGGTGAGCGCGGGCACGGAACGCGTCCCCGAAGCTCGACTGGCGGCACACGTCGTGCTCGGTGGCAAACCACACGTCCCAGTACGACGAGTCCGCCGTGTAGTCTGGGTGGCGGCGGAGCTCAGGCGAGAGCTCAACACGGCGGCGGCGGATCTTCCCCGTCCGTTCGCGGTCTGACTGCGGCACCGCCGGCACCGAAACCCTGTTGGGGTTGAGGTGCCACCCATGCGAAAGGTTCACATCCGTCCACGGCACTGTCACGCGATTCTCCCAATGATAGTGGCATCGCTGGACTGGGATGTAGAGGCGCTGGTGTGCCGGCCGCGGCACCATGGTAAAGTTGGCTGGGCAGCGCCCCAACGAGGAACCAGCCTCGTGGTCATACTTTCCCTTCGAGCTTTGAAGGACCCCATGGGTTGGTGCCAGCCGACGCGGGGGGGGGGGGGTGATGTCAACTATGCAATTTTTATTCTTGTAGACTCTGTTGGGCCTCCAAGCGCAGGGTTTTGTAGCAAATTTTCCTCAAGTGGATGACCTAATGTTACCTTGGAGAGCCTTGGGCATCCCCAAGCTTGAGCTCTTGTGTCTCCTTAATTCCTCTCGTATCATGGCTTCTCCTAAATATTAAAAACTTCATTCACACAAAACTCAACAAGAACTCGTGAGATAAGTTACTATAAATCAACTTAAAACCTTAACATTCTCTACTGTATCAAATCACTAAAATTATAATTAAACATTGCATACTGAATGCCTCTGCATATTTAATACTCCTATCCACAAATAGAAACATTAAACAAACAAACATATGCAAACAATGCAACTATAATCGAAATCTGTCTAAACAGAATAGTCTGTAAAGGGGGAATAAAAATTCATACTTCCCTAACTCCAAAAATTCTGAAAACCTACCACGTGATAGTGAACTCATGCATGCTTACTGTGTAAAAATTTCAGATTTTTATCATCCTCTGACAATTCACATAAATTCAGGACATAACAGAAAACTTTCTGTTTTCAAACAGCAACACATTAAAATATACAAAGCATGATTATTGATAACATCAAGCAAATCTCAACAAAATAAAATGACGCTCCAAGCAAAAATCATATTATCTGACGAATAAAAATATAACTCCGAGTGAGATTACCGATAGTGTTGAAGACGAAAAGGAGATGCCTTCCGGGGCATCCCCAAGCTTAGATGCTTGAGTCTTCCTTGAATATTACCTTGGGGTGCCTTGGGCATCCCCAAGCTTAGGGTGTTTCCGCTCCTTATTCTCCTCATATCGATATCTCATCCAAAACTTGAAAACTTCAATCATACAAAACTTAATGGAACTCTGTGAGATACGTTAGTATGAAGATAAATCATTCACTTTAGTACTGTCAAGACAAGATTCATAATTTTTCTCACATAATAACTACTGTATTATATCATTTTCACAATTTATATTACTCAATATAAGCTATGGAAACACTAAAACAAGCAAATTATGCATTGAAAACAGAATTTGTCAAAAACAGAACAGCATGTGGTGAGTGAATTAAAAATCATACTTTTGTACCTCCAAAAATTCTTAAAAAATAGGAAAAAGTAAAAAATTTGTAACCCAATACTGTATAAAAATTTCAGAATTTTATCACGCTCCAGTACATAACAGAAATTCCAGCACTGGACGCAAAAGTTTCTGTTTTCGCACAGAATCAAATGAACAAGCATCCACACTTTCCCAAAGGCTTTACTTCACACATTATTGAAAGAAAACATATAAAACATGATTATTACAGTATATTAATCATGTGGACACACAAAAACAGTAGGTATAAATATTGGGTTGTCTCCCAACAAGCGATTTTCTTTAATGCCTTTTTAGCTAGGCATGATGATTTTAATGATGCTCACATAAGAATAGGAATTGCAACATATAAGAGAGCATCATGAATCATATGGCAAGCACATTTAAGCCTAACTCACTTCCTATGCATAGGGATTTTGCGAGCAAACAATTTATGGGAGCAAGAATCAACTAGCATAGGAAGACAAAACAAGCATGACTTCAAAACTTTCAACATAAAGAGAGTAAACTTGATGTTGTTGAAATATCTATAAGCATATGTTCCTCTCTCATAATACTTTTCAGTAGCATCATGAGTGAATTCAACAATATAACTATCACATAAAACATTCTTTTCATGATCCACAAGAATAGAAATTTTATTACTCTCTACATAAGCAAATTTCTTCTCATTAATAATAGTGTGAGCAAATTCAATGAAATAACTATCATGTGACACTTGATTGGTAGAATCCAATTGAAAATTAAAATCATGATGACAAGCTTCATAGTTATCATTATTCTTTATAGCATACATGTCATCACAATAATCATCATAGATAGCAACTTTTTTATCATAGTCAGTTGAAACCTCTTCCAAAATAGTGGAATCATCATTAAATAAAGTCACGACCTCCCCAAATCCACTTTCATAATTATTGCCATAAGATTCAACACCCTCCAAAATAGTGGGATCATTAGTACCTAGATTTAACACTCTTCCAAACCCACTTTCATCACTGTAATCATCATAAATAGGAGGCATGCTATCATCATAATAAATTTGCTCATCAAAACTTTGGGGAGTAAAAATATCATCTTCATCAAACATAGCATCCCCAAGCTTGTAGCTTTGCATATCATTAGCATCATGGATATTCATAGAAAGCATACTAACAACATTGCAATCATGCTTATTATTCAAGAATTTTATGCCAAACATTTTATTGAATTCTTCTTCTAACACTTTGGCACAATTTTCCGATCCATCATTTTCAAGAAAGACAATATAAAGATAAAGCATTTGAGGCAACCTCAATTCCATTTTTTTGGTAGTTTTATTTTATAAAACCAAACTAGTGAATAAACAATAAACTAAAAGATTCAATTGCAAGATCTAAAGATGTAACTTCAAGCACTCACCTCCCCGGCAACGGCGTCGGAAAAGAGCTTGATGTCTACTACACAACTTTTATTCTTGTAGACTCTGTTGTGCCTCTAAGCGCAGAGTTTTGTAGGACAGCAGCAAATTTCCCACAAGTGGATGACCTAAGATTTATCAATCCATGGAAGGTGTATGATGAAGATGGTTTCTCTCGAACAACCCTGCAATCAAATACAAGCAATCTCTTATGTCCCCAACACACCAAATACAATGGTAAATTGTATAGGTGCACTAGTTCGGCGAAGAGATGGTGATACAAGTGTAGTATGGATAGTAAATATAGGTTTTTGTAATCTGAAATAATAAAAACAGCAAGGTAGCATGTAGTAAAAGTGAGCACAAACGATATTGCAATGCTTAAAAACAAGGCCTAGGGTTCATACTTTCACTAGTGTAATCTCTCAACAATACTAACATAATTGAATCATATAACAATCCCTCAACGTGTGACAAAGAATCACTCCAAAGTTCTTATCTAGCGGAGAACATAAGATGAAATTGTTGTAGGGTACGAAACCACCTAAAAGTTATGTTTTCCGATTAATCTATCGAGCCATCCCTATAAGTGTCACAAACAGGCCTAGAGTTCGTACTAAGATAACACCATATGATACGCATCAACCAACTCCGATGTCACCACAAGTATCCGTGAGTTGATTATTCGATATGCATCAAACAATCTCAGATTCATAATATTCAATCCACACAAATAACTTCAAAGAGTACCCCAAAGTTTCTATCGGAGAAAGTATGATGAAAACATGCAATCAACCTCTATGCCTAGATTACCCCAAGGTCACGGGAATCCGTAAATTGATTACCAAAACATACATCAAGTGACTCAATAGAATACCCCATTGTCATCACAGGTATCCACATGCAAGACATACATCAAGTGTTCTCAAATCTGAAATATTCAATCCGACAATAACGAAACCTCAAAGGGAAAGACTCAATTCATCACAAGAAGATAGAGATGGAAGAAATACCATATGATCCAACTATATTAACAAAGCTCGCGATACATCAAAATCGTGCCAAATCAAAAACACAAGAGAGATAGATCAAACACATAGCTACTGGTACATACCCTCAGCCCCGAGGGTGAACTACTCCCTCCTCGTCATGGAGACCGCCGGGATGATGAAGATGGCCTCCGGTGATGATTCCCCCCTCCGACAGAGTGCCGGAACAGGGCTCCGGATGAGATCGCTTCGGTACAGAGACTTGCGGCGGTGGCGTGGAAGTTCTAGGTTTAGTTTCGGGGTTTTCTATATTTATAGGATTTTTCAGCGTTGGAAATATGCCAGGGGGGCCCACGAGGGAGCGACAAGCTCGGTGAGGCTTCTGCTCCTTCCTCGAAGCTTCGGGGGTCTCCTTTGGTCCATAAAAAATCACCGTAAATTTTCAGCCCAATCCGAGAACTTTTATTTCTGCACAAAAAATACCACGATAGTTCTGCTGAAAACAGCGTCAGTTCGGGTTAGTTCCATTCAAATCATACCAAAACCATATAAAATTGTTGTAAACATGGCATGAATACTTTATAAATTATAGATACGTTGGAGACGTATCAGGGGGGGCAAGACCAAGATGTGGACTGGGGAGGAAGTGGATTGGACGACCCCCCACTGCAAGCGTGTTGCCACTAAAAGTGACGCGCGTGCACTGGTCCCTATGTCTGATGTGCGTGCCCTAGCGGTCCCGTCGAATTTAATAGGAATGATGACGGCGGTTGTACGGTCGGCGCGTGGGCCCGAGGCGGACACTAAGTGGACAAGTTCGTCTCGTGTCCGTATGGACGCAAATCGGGCATAAATTTGGGGCGGAAATGCGTCCAAATAGACACGAAGCAGACAGAAAATGCGGATGGGTCGGCACGTTGGCCCCTAGCTTTTGGCAGCGCGGACCCAAACAGACACAGCCGAACCAAATGAGTCGTCGCGTTGGAGTTAGCCTTATGTTTTAAGTGAGATCGTTGGTTACTTCTTGCAAAGGTCTTATCTGGTGCTGACAAGTGGCACATTGCATGTGCGTCACTTGTCATAACCTCGGAGTTTTTTTTTCTTCTATAGATTTGTTTTTTTCAAAAAACAAAAAATCTCTTGAACCATGCGTCCAAATCACAAACCGTTAACACTATTGGATTTCTCGTGTCAAGATCTTCAAAACAAGATCTCATATTAATATTTTTCGACGGACTTTTTTCATGAAAAAACAAAAAATAAGAAAACAGAAACCACAAAAAAGGCAATTTGAAAGAAAAAACGACAAAAAAACAACACCTAAAAATAAGACCGAAAACCGGAAAAACAGGGAGGAAAAAAAACAAAAGCATGGTTGGGCTTTTTCATTTTTTTTAGAAAGCACAAATTATTTTCAGGAAGCAAAGTTCTGCTTCTCACGGAAGCACAGTCTTGCTTTTCCATTTTCGGGAGAACACGCTGCGGAAACAGAACTGTGCTTTTCGCTTTTCGAAATCGCTTCTCGTGGAAGCATAGACTGTGCTTTTCCCTTTTAGAGAAGCACGTGTTGTGTTTCTCACAAGAAATTGCCGCTTCCGGAAACAAATATATTAATTTCCACCAAAACCTAGAGAAAACCAGCCATAAACCGGAAAGCCAAAAAAAACCCATGTAGAAAGAAAAAAAATCTCAAGGTGCGTCTAGAGCGCGACACGTGGCAGCGTCTGGACGCACCACTTGACGCGCTCCGAGGCAAAAGAGTGACCGTTACGGAAGCCCCCAAGGGATAACCATTAGTTAGTGTTCCCTGTTTTAGCCTTAATCGTACAAAGCGCACACCCCTCCGTTCGAAACATTTAGAATGGAGCCCACCCACCATCTTAGGCATGAACAGGACGCTCCTGGTTTTGGGAAGCTTCTAGAAGCATCTTGCGCCGGTTTTGGGAAGCTTATGGAAGCTACTGGTCGTTTTTCTTCTTTTTAGGTTTTCTAGAGGGTTTTTATTCTTTTTTTCCTTTCCTTTTTTTCCTTTTTAAAATGCACGAACATTTTTTTAATTCGAAAACTTTTTTTAGATTTATGAACTTCTTTGTGAGCTTTTTTTCATATTGGCAAACTTTTTTTAATTTTGTGAACTTCTTTTTGTTAAATTCCTGAACTTTTCCCCTTAAATACGTGAACTTTTTCTAATCCGCGAACATTTTTTCCAAATTTGTGAACTTGTTTTCTCTAAATCATGATGCACGAAACACGTGAACTGTTTTCAAATCCATAAACTTTTTCCCAAATTTGCTAACCTTTTCCAAAATTTGTGATCTTCTTCAAACGCATGAACCTTTTTGAAAAGGTCAACATAAGTCAATAGTCAATCGTCAACTTTTTTTTGAAAATTATGATTTTTTTAGTTTCATGTTTTCTCCAAAGTCAACCGATCAACAGTGTCTCTCCCGACTGAAGTTAGCGAGCGAGCTAAAACGGTTTTTGATTAGGCTTTTACTAGGCCTTTTCACTTTATATCTTATAAGCCAAAAAAGACTTATTTAGGTGCTTTTGGCGTTGGCTTTGGCTTATGACCTATTTAGAGACAAAAACCAAAAGCCAAAGCCGAAAGCGTTGCCTTTTCTGCTTATAAGAAAATGAAAAGGCCGAGTATAAACCCAACCAAACACCCTCTAAGCTAGCGAAGGAGCGTACCTCTTACTCCCCCCCCCCCCCCCACCACACACACACAACATACATCGCATGACTAGGAGCAGTGGGAGCTCCTATTTCGTGCGCGGGTCGGTGGGTAGCGACCTAGCGCGCACCGACCGCTACCCCAGCGCGTGCTTTTGGGCTAGCCCATATGGGAGGCCAAGTTTTGTTGTTGTTGTTGTTGTTGTTATTTTCAGTTTTTCTTGCTTCTATAAAATTATTCGATATTGAAAACAATTCTCAATTTCAAATAATAGTTGGGATTTCAAAATAAAAATAGAATTTTTAAAAATGTTCATGAATTTTGAAAAATGTTCTCGAATTCATAAAATGTTCTCGGAATTGGAAACAAATGTTCATGATCTTGAAAAATGTTCATGAATTTAAACAATGTTCATCATTTTTAAAAAAATTAATGAATTTAAAACAATGTTCATGATTTTGAACAAATGTTCGTGGATTCACAAATATTCATGATTTAATTTTACAAATGTTCAGAAAAAATTATATAAATTGTTCGTGAATTACAAAAAAATTCACCGATTCAAAAAATATTCACTAATTTAGGAAATGTTTATAAATTCAACAAACTAGTTAATTAAAAAAATTGTTCATGAATTATATAAATTATTCCAAAAAAATTGTCGATTCAAAATATGTTCGGTGATTAAAAATAAAGACCACGAGTTTCAAAAAATATTCACAAATACAAAATAAATGTTTGGGATTTTAAGAGAATCTTTATGAAATTTATAAAATGTTAACAATTTAATAATAATTCACGAATTTGTACAAAATGTTCGTGAATTTGAAAAATGTTCATGAATTCGGACAATATTCATGTTTTCAAAAAACTTTCATGATTAAAAAAATATTCAAAAAATTTAAAATATGCTCAAAAAAGGAAAAAGGATAAAGGTAAATCTAAAGGCAAACAAAATATTAACATGAAAAAAAAAAGGAAAAACGAAAATGAAAAAAGAAAGGAAGAACAAAAATTTTAAATGCAAGAAAAACCAAAAAGTAAAAACAAAAAAGAAGACCCGGTCGGTCGACCCAAAAATGTATGTGCGGGAGTGTGTGTATGTATAGGGGGGGGGGGGTGCATGCGTGGTCGCTAACCAGCGACCTGCGCACCAAATATGATTGGCCAGGAGCGGACACCATAGGAATTGCAAAAGGCCCGGCAAAGAGTAACGATAATCGGCGTAATCTATTTGTAATTATAATTGATTCCCTTCTTTCTTTTTTATTTTTCTTTACTCGTTCCCTTCAAATGTGTGAACCTTTTTTTTTCAGATTTGATTATTTTCGTATATTCTGTGAAGTTTTATTCAAAGTCATGAACTTTTTCAAATGAGTGAACCTTTTCACATCTGCGAACTTTTTCAAATCCACAAACTTGTTTTCAAATTCATGGAATTTGTTCCAATTTGTGAACTTTTTCAAATGCATAAACCTTTTTATAATCATTGAACTTTTTCCAAAATTTGTGAACTGTATTTCAAATTTGTGAGCTTTTTCAGATGCATGAACTCTTTTCAAATCCGTGAACATTTTTTCAAATTGATGTACTTTTTCAAAATCCTTAAACTTTTTTCAAATGCGTGAACTTTATTCAAAACCGTGTTGAACTTTTTCCAAATTTAGTGAATGTTTTTCAAATACGCAAATCTTTTTTTCAAATTCGTCAACTTTTTCTAGTGCATGAACTTTTTTCAACTCCATTAACATTTTCCAAATGCATGAACTTTTTTTTCAAATTCATGAGCTTTTTCGAATGTGCGAACTTTTTCAATTCATTTTATCTTTTTTCAAATTCTTGAACTTTTTCAAATGATTAAAATCTGTTATGGAAAATTTTCAAATTTGGTGAACATTTTTTCAAATTTAGCAATTTTTTTTCAAATGCGCGACTATTTTTTTCAAATTCATGAATCTTTCTTAAACACGTAACTGTTTTCTGAAACCGCGAACATTTCTAAAATCATGAACTATTTTATTAAAGTCAACAGTCCCGATCAACCGTCAAATGGTAGTCGTGCAGTCATTTTCTCTTGGGCAAGTCATCCGTTTTTTTAGCAGTAGCGGTCGCATGATTTTTTTAGGGCTAGTAGCGATCGTTTGGTGAACCAGCAAGCGAGCCAGTGCGCTCGTGGGCCGGCCCACGCGAACGATCGTGTGAGTGCCGACTTGTTAACTGGCGCAAAGAGCGCCAATTAGGAGCAACTTTAGTGACTGTATTCATTGGATGTCGGGGTGGGGAATTAAGCTTGCTATCCTGAACCTTGGTTCGGACGAGGGGGAGTGGCTTCCACCTCGGGGGTGGCAGTGACAACCGCCCCACCAGAGCGTGGTGGCGGCCGAGCGGAGGACACTTTGTCCTCAATGGTGCGCTGCTTCGTAGGAAGACGAGCCATGGAGTCAAAGTTTTTAAACTTACTTGACGGCAAGTGGTCGGACTAGTGGACCTCGGCCCGAAGACCACGATTTAGAAGGGGGATCCCTAGATGGGTTGGTGTCCTGGGTGGCCTGCGCCGAGGATGGGCCTGGCGCCTGGACGTCGGGCGTCTGGCGATGCTTGATGTCTTGCGAGGGAGACGACCGCTCCTCGGCGTCCGAGGTAGCCGCGCGGCTCGTCCCTCCGCCCCCGGCAGGAAGAGGAAGGTTGTTGCCTTCCTGCCGATTGCCGATGCTGGATCCTGCGTCCGAGTTCTCGTGGCTGAGAACAAGGGGCAAGAAGGTGCTGCCGTGCGTGGCTGCACCATTGGAGGTCTTGGTCTGCTTGGCCTTGGCTGAAGCCGTGGAATTATCTATGGTCAGTAGACCAGCGAGGATGGCGTCCGTTGGGTCCTCGGGCTGGGGAGCCGAGGACTTGATACCCGCAGTGAACTCGCTCCAGTCCTGGGAATCATCAAAAATACAAAGACTCTGTTAAGAGTTAGCATCAAGGAATATGCTACAAGATAGAAGAAGGGTAAGTCCTCGGACGTTGCCTGGGGTGCGCTTCACCCAATAGCCGATGTTGGCTCACTTAACCCTGAAGGATTGGTCCTTGCTGGTAAAAAGGAGAGTTTGCATTGCTGCAACGGTTCTCCTCCCATGGAATCCTTGGGTAATCGAGGTCTTGTCGCCCTTCCTGGTGCACTGCCACATCGGGTGAGCTCGGGCCTGAAGGGGCTGCACGCCGCGATAGAGCACCACATGCATCACGTCAATCAGGGTGACCTTCTTGGTAATGAAGTGTTGCACCCTCTCCATGAGCTTGGGCAGCTCCTCCCCATCCTCCCAAGCATTGTTCTTGAGGATCCAAGAGTGGAATCGTTCTGGGGGAGTGGCAGTGAAGAGGGTGGTGATGCCTTCTCGGTTGCCCAAGGACACATCAACCATATAAAACCACTCCTCTTGCTAGTTTTTTACGGTCTCGATAAACTTGCCTTCCGGCCATATCGAGCTCGGTATCCTACTTATCATGGCGGCCCCGCACTAGGTGGGCTGATGCAGAAGAGCTTCAGCCAGAGCCCGAGAAAGGTGTGAATCGGGAACCCAAGATCACGAAGAAGATGGGAAAGGAAGATTACACGCTCACCGGAGCAAGGTTCTAGCAACCTGATAGAGGTAGGGACGCCCGTTGGTCCCTTGACCACGGGGGAGCGAGTGGCGGCCACCTCGGTCGACGATAGATATCCGCCGCCCCTAAGCGCGCCAATCTCCTCCTGAGTGATGACAGAGGGCTTCCACAACCCCTGTGCTCGAGGCCTTCTGGCCGTCGCCGGCGGCCTTCTGGCTCTCTGCGGCGATCTTCTTGCCGTCCTTCGCGTACTTCGCTGCGGCGGTGGAAGCACCCTCGCCGGCCATCTCTTGAGGATGGGGATAGGGAGGATGAACAGGAGGTTGCTTTGGGCTCGGTGTTTCTTGGGCGCTGGAGCTCGAGGACGAAGAAGACCAGGAGGGGATTGGAAGCGTAAAGCCAAAACACCCCCACCTTTTAGCCTCTTATAGCATGTGGGAATGTCAATCGCGCACACCGCCTGGCAGTAATTTCACGGGTTCCCCATGCGTCGGTCGTGCGTTAAACGCGTGCAAGGATCGAGGGGTTTGTTAATAGTGCTGCTAGAAATCCGGCGCACGATCTCCTTTTTTCTGATTTGACATATCAATGGGAGGCTTCGAGCCACGTTCTCACGTCATTCAAATGTTGACTGCAACTTTAGTGACCGTATTTTGAGTATTATAAATTACGGTGACCAAAATGAATTCTGTGACAAGATTAGTGACCGCGAATGAATTTTTCTCTAGTACTTCTTATAAACCAGAGCATGGCGAACTTCAAGAAGCAGCAGGTTTTCTTGCTAATGCCGACCTGCAGAGCATGGCGAACGCCGCGGCCTTGGTGAGCAGTGCGGCCGCCAGGGCGGCTTTAGAGGATCTTGTGGGAACCTGTCGGAATTTGGAGGTGGCGGCGCACGATCTGAGCTTGGCGGTGGCGGGAGTCCCGCTGTACAGTACATAGAACAGTCTGTGCTACTTTTGAGAAAGTACAATCCTGGTTCAGCCGTGTACTGAGTTTTGAAATGAACATAGTGTACTCTGTGCTGACTTGGAGATTACTCTCTTTACTTTTAAAATTTTAATTGATTATTCTTGCAAGTTCAGATTCATTACAATACTGTACTTGTACTGAGTTATTGATTTGAATAGTTTACCAATAGTGTACTCTGTTTGAATTACCAACAAAAAAATTCCAATAAATGATTTGAATGATTTATGTGCTGTACCGGAGAATTGCGGGTTGGGATTGATCATTGATTACAGCTCTTCAAATGTTGGGCCATCCAAACAAGTGATATGATGTGGACTGCCCACTAGGCCACTACCATCATTTGGCAATTTGACTGACTGTACGTTTTTTTTCTCGAATACGCACGAGTGCGCGTATCATATTATATTATATAGATAGGGATGGATACAAAACCCGAGTCCACAGTTGATGTTACAACAAAACAAGAACATCAACCAAACCCACAGCTTAAGCTTACAAGTCCACTCTAGACGCTACACGGTACTACTCACGTCTCGCCCACCTGTAGAGCTCCGCCGTTATACTGTCCCACTCACCCTTGAGCCGTCCTACAGGCTGATCCTTCGTCTGCAATCCTCTTGATGACAGCTTCAAGTGAGGGGGAGGCTGACTGTACGTTAATGGGAACATCAAGGAAGTACTTACACAGTGGCGGATCCAGGATTGGAGCAAGCCCTGGGCCCAAATTTTTTTTTCGTCGCGAGAGAAAAACTTAACGTACTGCAATACCTCGAAAGCGATATATAATAGCTACCACAAAAGAATACCTCAAATATGGCTCAATTGCATCCAAAATTTAGAATTTAAACTCAATGCTTAAAGATACAACAAAATAGATAAAAAGATGACAAAAACTATGAACAGTACATGCAGTAAAAACGGTACCAAATCAATGGCTTGCTTCATCAGTGTCTTCCATAACTTGATCAACGGTGAAAGAAGAGCCAACACCTTAGAGAAATCAAAAGTAAAATTTCATAAGAGAAGACATAAACATCAAATGAAACAATTAACATTGTACAAAGTTGAAAACTTACTACTACGATTCATCTTTTATTGCGGCCACGGATGAAATGAAAGTTGAAAACTTACTACTACTACTACTAAACATCAAGAGAAGACACTTCTGTTGCGGCCACGGATGAAAAATATTTCTTCATCTTTTATTTCTACAAAATGAAATGAAATTGATATTAACAGTAGCAACAGCAACATTCACATTCAAATACAATTCAAGAGAAATTGAATGTTTGACAGCAGCAGCAACCATAAGCAGTACCGCAGTAGCAAATCCAAAATTATAGCAGATAAAAAATGTTCAATCTTTAAAATTTCTATCAAGTATCAACAGCAGGTCAGCCAGCAGCCATTAGTCCATTACCAATCCTGGGCAGCAGAGAGCAGACGGCGTGGCCGCGTGGGCGTGGCGGAGAGCAGGAGCCAGGAGAGCAGAGCGGGCGAGGCGGCGAGCACCGGAGCAGCAGGGGACAAGGGCAGGGCGAGCGGCGGAGCAGCAGGGGACGGGCGAGCGGCGGACGAGTGGCGGAGGGCGCGGGCGAGCGGCGGAGGGACCTGGGACGGCCGGGGAGCGCCGGAGCGGAGGTGAGTCACTGGCGGGCGCAGTGGCGGCGGCTAGGTCTGGGCGTCGGGGCGAGCAGGGGGTCCTGGCGTCCTGCCGTCCTGGGCTGTGCGAGTGTGTGAAGATGGAGAACCTTACAGTTAATTGAAGATCCTCGGATACACCGAATCTTCTTTTCTGTCAATTTGAACAGCCACATTTACAAAACAAACTGCATTGAGAACCCAAAACGAGTATGTCTTGCTGGAGCGGTAAGGTCATGTTTCGGTTTTTGGGATGTGGATGGTCCTTTGCTTTGGAGTCTAATAAATTTTACAATAAAAAAAATTCTTTGTTGTGGTAGCCCAGGTGCCCATAAACTGAAACCAAATCTTCAATGTTTTGATCAGAGTTGAGATGTTTCAGTGCTAGTACTAATACACATTGACTCAAACTGCGTTGCCCACTTGCAGTAATTCAGTCGATGCTTTTAGTTGAACGATGCCCCATCTTCCTATGTTCTTTCATGAAAGAAACATGGATGATGGATGGAGTGGAAATTCAGGCATTTTCTAAATGCAGTTTTCTGACAGCTTTAGAATGCAATATTAGATGGCAGCAAAGAAAAAAAAAGACGAGATGCTGAAGTGGTTATGATCTGCTTAATGCGGATGGTTTCTTTGATATTGATGGAAATTGCACTAGGTGATATTGAGCCTTTAGCTTTGAAAGTATTGCAAGATGGAGACGCTTACGTACTTGCAAACTGTGTGTAGAAAATGTAGGATTGTGTTTTAGAATTTTGTATGCTTAGTCATATGTTTTTATTTTATTTTTACCACGTCAGTTGGCTAGATAAATAAATGGACTACTATTGCGTTTAAGATGCCAAGGTAGGTATATAGTGAACAATTCTACGCGCCATCGACGAGCTCGTGTAAACAAGCAAGCACCAAAGTGCACAGAACCTTAGGAAGAGAGCGTACATATGCCGTAGCTGATAATGTGATGCACCAACAACAGTTTCTCTAGTCTAATAAGTTGTTGGTCAACAGTTGGTTCATCTTTCTGAACAGTAAATTCTTGCCTGAAAGATGAAGAAGAAGAAGAAGAAGAAGAAGAAGAAGAAGAAGAAGAAGAAGAAGAAGAAGAAGAAGGGTATATGTTTGGATGTGATGTGAGGCAATTAGTCTTGAGTACATAGGAAGCCGGCTGGAATGAAGCAGAGAGCTAGAAAGACACAGAGCGCCATGAGGAGAGGATGCTGCAGCTCGGGGTCGTGGTACTTGTACTTGAGCACCAACAAGTAGGCCAGTATCGCCAGGCGCAGCATGGTTAAAGCACACTGCAAAGATAATTCAAGTATGTTAGATAATTGATTGACGGTGCAGGCGGCGATGGGTTCAAGAGTTTATGTGGATAGATAGATAGATTACCCTGACGACGATGTTGGCACGGTGACGGAAGATCGGGGATGGTCGGGCGGCGGGTCGACACGGCCTTCCTCCATCAGCCGGAGCAGGAGCCACCGCCGGTTCCCCCTCTGGATCTCCCGCTGGATCGTGTTGTGCATCATGGTGCCTGACCGTCCCGTGAGGGGATCTGCCGGCGGCGCAGAAACTAGGAAGAGAAAGAGGTTATCTTATCTCTTGGGTGTCGGGACTGCTCCGAGTCGGCAAACCAGAGGCATGGACGGAAGTCGTGCCGGGACCGGATCCCGGGAATTATCAAGGGGAAAAGAAAGAGTAACCATAATCTGCGTAATACTCTCCCCGGGAATTTGGAGTAATATTTGTTGGTAGATAATTGGTCAACCTGACTATTTGTATGTACAGGGTCCCAAGAGATGCTGCTAATTTAAACAGGGCGACAACGCCCCTCGTCTACTTCCGCCTCGTCACCTAGGGCTCATCACCAACTCCTTCAAGGCCAAGAGCATCTACAACCGGACTCCATACCTGCCCCAATGTAATACCCCTATGTAATGAGCTACAGTGATCGTCATGATTATGCTAAGTCATTTTGCTTTGCTATGATTGATCACTATGGATTCAAATCTCATTTCAAATTCCCTCACTGAATTCAAATTCATTTTGCAAGTAAAATATGAAGTTGCACAAAAGTTGTTGCAAAATAGTTCATCATTTAGCTAAAATTCCATAACATTTGATTGTTAAGGAAAACAACATCACCTCTAAGCTAAGATGGACTATAGCAAATAAAAACAGTGCCATTTCAGCATTTAAAATGCCATTTTATTTGTGAGAAATTCATTTGGATTCAGATGCTTCTCAAAATATTTGTGGCAGTGCCAAATAATGCAAAGGAATTTTGTGGCTTAGTCCCACATTTTTCTAAAATGTTTTGGTAGCCCTAAAAATTCCATTTCTGTCTCTGTTTATTAATTAAATGGAAAAGCAGAAAATTGGAAAAAGAGCAGAGGCTTACCTGGCGCTGGCCTACGGCCCAAGCCGGCCCAGCCCGCCACCACCTTCTCCCACGTGCTTCCTCCCCCTCGTGTCAGCTCCGCCGTGGCCAGAGCGCACCGGCTCCGGCCGTTGGTCGCCACGGTGACGGGGCAGGTGAGCCGAGGGGATAAGGTCGTCCCCCCCAAGCTCCTGGGCGCCCCAGCCGCCCACTCTCTCCTCTCCCTCGCTCGGCCACTCTCTCCCAACCCCGCCCGAGCGACGGCGTCGCCGCGCTGCTGTACCACCGCGGCCACCGTGCCTTCCTCGCGGCCTCGCCGTGTCCGTCCGCCTCACCGTTGACCGCCTCGACCTTCGGTGCAACTCGTTGGAGTCGAGGAGCCCTGCATCGCCGGAACGCCATCATCGTCCTCCTCGGATCCCCGCCGCTCCGCCGCCTCGATCCGCTCCACCTCTGCGCTCCCGATCACCCAGAGGGCCTCCGTGAGCCTGCTCGGTGAGCTCCACTTCTTCCCTCCCCGTCCGCTCTTTGCTTCCACGCCCGTAGCTCGCTGTCCTCACCGCGCGCCATTGCCGTGCTCTGGCCGCCGCCATGGCCGATGTTGCCGCGATCCCCGCGCTCCCCCTCGCTGCCTATGTGCGTCGCCGTGCTCCTGGAACGTTAGGGAGGCCCGTGCGCGCATTAGCTCGCCTCGGGCGAGCTCCTAGGCTCGAACCCGAGCATGTCCCAACCGCCGCCATGGCTCGACGTCGGCGCCCTTGCCGGCCACCCCCGCTCAAACCGACGCCACCAGACGACGCGCGACGCTCCCCTCGTTTGAAAACGACCAGCCGCGTCCCAAATGGACGTCTGAGCCGCATTTCCGAGCATCTCCGGCGAAACGCCGCCGTGAAACGGGCCACTGGGGCTTCTCTGGCGCCTGCCGCTGACGTGGCTTGCCATGTGGCCGCCCCTGTGCCACTGACGCTGGGCCCCGCGGGCCCCGTTGACTGGTCAACTGGCGCAGTTGACCAGCTGACTGGGCTGTTGACCCAGGTCAACGGGGGCCCACTGGTCAGCCTCTGGTGCACTCTGGGTGCAGTGCACCGGGTGCACCTAGCAGTTCTGTGCATTTTCGGATTTTAAATAATCCAGGAATTTTCATAAATTTCTAAAAACTTTAGAAAATCGTAGAAATTCAACCGTAGCTCGGATGGAAAAGTCTTCTACATGAAAGTTGATCAGAAAAATCCAACAAATCCGATCATGTCATCTGCATGCATGTCAGGACCCTCTAAGTAGGAGAACCTGTAACTTTTTGCCTGTTCCTGGCAGGTGAATAGTGCATAACTACCGGTTAATAATTCCAACTTAAATCCTAAAATTCCTAAAATGGTTTAGAGATGCATTAGGTCAGCCCTGCATTTCATATTGCCATGTCATGCATCTGTGTTGCATTTATTTGCCGTGTATTTATCTGTTCCCCCCCTTCTCTCCGGTAGCCCCCGAGTCTGACGTGACCCCTGAGGACTGCTACACCACCGACGACCCTTCTTTCACCGCAGAGCTTCCAGGCAAGCAAAACCCCCTTGATCATTCCTATATCGCCCATTCTTTCTCTCCCATGCTTGCATTAAAAATTTTTCTACTGTATTTGATTGCTCCTATTCTGATGCATAGCCTGTTTTTGTAACTGCTGTTGATACCTTATCTGCTATCCTATATGCTCAGAATAGGTTGGTTAGTGATCCATCAGTGACCCCTCACTCTTGTCCCTGTTGCCCCGCTTTGTTACTAGTGCCCCGATCAATGTGATCGATGTCCAGAGACCGACACATCACCGCACACCCCCTTAGTTGTACGACTCTGCAGAGCTACTATCGAGTGCCGAGGGTGATACCTCCTACCTCACTCCTGATGATATCTCTGTTGCGAAGCTAGTCGGTTGTGGGTTACCGAGGGTGATTCCTCTTTCACCACCTCCGATGAAGCCTCTGTCGTGCAACCCCTCAAATGTGAACCCATCGAGGGTGATTCCTCTAAGTTCACCTTGACGGTTATATCGAGTGGGAATCCATCGAGGGTGATTCCTCGGGTTCCCCCTTGATGTTTCGGACACATGGATACCTTGACTTTATCTCAGTACCTTGTTGAAGTCGGGTTGACCCCGAGGGGTACCCGCGAGAGTTGTGTAGTCGGGTTGACCGTGAGGGTACCTGCGAGATAATTACGTGGCACGGCCGGGCAAGCAGATCGCCTCAGGAGAGGGAGGAGAGGGATTGGGCCTGGCCCTTGCCGTAAGTCCACGAGACGGGGCGACGGGACCACAGATCGTGGATCACTGATCGTCACCGCGAGCTCCCAACACACTAATGGGTTAGGATATGTGATCAGAGTAGGCCTCTGGCCTTTTTGCACTAACCACCACGCGGGAATAGTATGGGCACTCGGCGTCGTATGTATCAGCTGAAGTTCTTCAGATGTCAGCAGTTGAGCGGCGCGCGCCCGGGTGGATCGCGACAGCCTGCGTGTGTATACAGGGGCTAGGTCTGGTCCCGGCCACGTTCGCAACACGCAGGAGTGCAAAGGGCGATGGGCCCAAGACACCTGAGCGCTTAGGGTGTAGACCGGCGTGCTGGCCTCTCTGCTGAGCCTAGGTAGGGCTACGGCTTGTCGATCAGCCGAGGCCGGGCATGACCCGATAAAAGTGTGTCCGGCCAGAGTTAATCGAGCGTGTTGGGTAAGTTGGTGCACCCCTGTAGGGTAGTATATCTATTCGAATAGCCGTGTCCACGGTAACGGACGCTCAGAGAGTATCCCGATCTACTACAACTAGAAATGGATACTTGTGATACTAATGGATATTATGGCTCCGGAATCGCTTTCTCGCAGGGAGGCGAGGAAGGATCTCTGGGCATTGCTATTATACAATTATTGCTTTATTATATGCTAATCTGCACTCTTCTAATGCTGCGAGATGCTGCAAGATGCTAGTCTTCGATAGGTTAGGCCTTCCCCTCTATTCTGGCATTTCTGCAGTCTAGTCCACAGATACAGCCCCTTCCCTTTGATACCGATGCATTCTTAGCATAGTTCTGATGTAAGTCTTGCAAGTACTTTGGATGAGTACTCACGGTTGCTTTGCTACCTCTTTTTCCCCATACCTGATTGCTGCGACCAGATGACGGAGCCCCGGAGCCAGCTGACCCCGTCGACGACTACTACTACCCCTCCGGCGGAGCCTACTACTACGTGGAGACCGGCGACCATGAGTAGATAGGAGGCTCCCAGGCAGGAGGCCTGCGCCTTTTCGATCTAGTGTCGTTGTTTTGCTCAGCCTTCTTAAGGCAGACTTGTTTAACTTTATGTCTGTACTCAGATGATGTTGCTTCAGCTAACGCTTGTACTCGAGCTTATGTATTCGAGCCCTCGAGGCCCCTGGCTTGTAATATAAAGCTTGTATGATTTTTATTTGTATCTAGAATTGTGTTGTGATATCTTTCCGTGAGTCTCTGATCTCGATCGTGTACATTTACGTGTATGATTAGTGCATGATTGAGTCGGGGGCGTCACACCCAGACGGGCTGCCCGGACGAAAAAATGCCACCCAACTAAGCGTCCCATATCCGGCCCAAATGCCCGGACTGACCGGCACTCCTTGTAACACCCCGATTTTTGGCCCTTTCTTTTTCTTCTGAATTTCTTTGGATTTACATTTGGAGTTCCTTTTTCCGTGGCTATGTGGTCTTGAAACCTGGGAAGATTTTCTCTCCTGTCACTTCTAAGGGGCTTGTCATTCTAAAATCTATCCCTAGGCCATGTCATTTCCATATTAGCCCAACCCCAATATTTATTTCTTGGTAATATTCCTTTTTCTATTAAAGGAATAACCCTGTTTGCCCCAGGTTGTGAAGCAACCTATATTTCTATCTTTCATAAAATTCCCACAAAATTCTCATAAATTCTTTGGATCGTATATTCCACAAATATGTCAAAACCCATCCTTGCCTAGTTCAAAAATAATTCAGGAATATTCATTTCCTATTCTGTCCAGTATGGCACTTTGTGAAGGAAGTGCTATATATCTTTTCTGGATTGCCCTAAAAAAATTTGGGCACTATATTATATCCAAATTATTGTCACATGCCAAAATTCAGCATTATTTGCCTAGTAAATCTTCCTCAGAAAATTCCCAAAGTTTCTGACCAGAGAGAAGCTTTGTGAAGGAAGTATCAGATAGGCTTATCCAAATGAGTTGAAATTTTGGTAGATCATTCATGTGATCAAATTATTACTCTCCACCAAATTTCATCTCCATCCAACAATCTATGTGAGCACACCTTCAAATCTTGGTTTCTGGTCATAATTTCAGGTTGTGAAGCAACTATATTTTATATTACTTCAAAAATTATGAAATTAATCCAGGACCTAAATATCCCTATATTATTTTATCATGCCAAGATTCGCATCATTTTGCCAAGCCATTTTCTCCAAAACATTCCCCCAAATTTCTGTCCAGTAGAAAGCATTGTGAAGGAAGTACCATGTTGGTGTATCCAAATGGTATGAAATTTTTGCAGTGCCTTCATATGACCAAATTACCATCCTCCACCAATTTTTAGATCAATCCAATCATCCATGTGAGTGCTACTTCCTGATCTAGCTTTTGGACCAGATTTGGCAGTCGTAAAGCAACTATGCTAAATGTTGGTCCAAATCTCTTCAAAATCCACAGGCTCATAGTCCTTCCTACTCTAAACCCCTGAGACATCCTGGTTATCCCTTATCCCATTTATTTTGATCACTATTTCATGCCTAAGTTTGCAACAGCAAACTAAAGTTGATCATTCCCATCATCACACCATGGTTCTCTTCGACCCATCACCTCAGGGAGGACCCATGTTGAAAGGACTACACGCTAGACATCCTGTTGCTGGCCCTAAAGTCCTGCGTGCGCATGTTCACGCGGTGACCACACGGAGAGCGCGTGCACTGCAGGCAGAACGCGTGCTCTGGCAGTTGGGGCCCTCGGCCTCGTCCGTTTCCTCGAGGAATCGCCGCCAAACCGTGTCTAGCATCTTCCCCTTTGCCATGCACACCTCCTGGACCCCTCTTCCCCTCCTCTTTCGTCGCCAACGCAACGCGGTGACCGCGTCCAGGAGCAGACCGCGTCTGCTCCACCATGGCCGGTCGACCGCGTCACTACAGAGCCCCCTGGCTATTTGAGAGCATGCGTGAGCTCTTCCGCAACCCAGAAACCTTCCCACCCTCTCCCTTGAGCCCTTGGAACCCCCTCCTCCTCCAATGGCCGACGGCCATCGCCGATCTCTCCTCCGTTCTCCGAGCATATAGCCTCTCCCTCCCTTCCCCTTCGTGTCCGAGCCCTCCCCCTGGTAGCCGCAAGTCTCCGCCGCCCACAGCTCCGGCGAGGGAGCCCTGCCGGCGCCGCCTACCGAAGACCGAAGCCGCCGTGCTCCCTGCCTCGAGGCGCCGTGGCCAGAGCCCTCCCCAGGCAACCCCGCGACCTTCCCTGGGCGTGGCAAGGTGCGGACGAGCCCCCACGCTCGCCGGCCGACTCCGGGGAGCGGCGAGGAGCCCGCACCCACCGGCGGCCGAAGCCCCTCCCCTGTTTCCTCTGCTTCGCGACGGGAGGTAGGAGACAGGCGCGAGGAGGAGAGAAAGAAGCTGGCGGGGCCCAGCTGTAAATGACCCAGAGGCCGGGCCCGCCTCTTAAGTGAAGGCGTATTCAGTGGATTACGTTTTCAACTGAAGCAAGCGTATTCTGCTAGTGCTTCGGCTGAAAGTGCGTTTTCTCTGTTCTGAAAACGTATTTCAGCGAAGTACGCTTTCAGTTTCACCTCGCCGGCCAAAACCCTTATATTGTGAACGCTCGTCAGTTAGCAGCAGAAACGGACAGTTTTTATTTTATTTTCTGCCCAACGAACGAACGGCTGTATCTCGACAACCGTGAGTCCGATTCAGGTGATTCCAAAGCCCACGATCTCAGTTCGTCGAGCCCGTTCCAATGGTATCATTTTCATGAGGTTGTCACACTGTGAAAATGACCATTTTGCCCTTGCCCTTAAAACAGCTCCGCCGAGAGGGAAACTTTTCCGGCGATTCTTTCCGCGAGTTCATCGCACCTCTCCCCGGTGGTTCCTCCATCCCCAGGCAAGCCATGACAGCCACTTGCATGATGGCCTTGCAGTAGCCATGGTTTCCACTTGAATATTTAAATGATTGTTTGCTCATTTAATTATTTTGTGAATATTATATGCTTGTGAATCCATGCTCGTTCTTATGCCTTGTTCATTTGCATCTAGTAAGTTAAATGATTATTTGCTAGCATTATTATTATCATGTTAGTTCTCAGCTTTATTTTCCGATGCTAGTGATAACGATATGCTCATTTGAATAGTTAGGGTTTGTTATGAAAATACTTGTTATATTCGTGATCGTCATTATGCCATGCTCATTTGTATTCCGTAAACTTCATGATTTATCATTGTTGATGTTATGATGTTATATGGTTATGTTGCCCATCCATGGTTACACTGATATCATGCTCATATGCATTGTTATTTCATTATATGACTCAGCTCCTCACCATTCAAGTTGAACCTGACATTAATCGAACTTGAACAAATCTGTTGGCTGAGTCATGGTGCCACCGAATCGAGCTCACCAATGCAACCACACTTGCCTGGATGGGGAGGCCCTAATGTGGTCTATTGTCATGCCTCTCGCCAGTGCCTCCTCCTAGGGAAGGTTATGGGTGCACGCTACCCTGATCAGGTAGGCGGCCATAAGCCTTGAGTACCCGAGTTTTATGGCACCGAGGTCCCCGTTTGGGACGATGTTTATGTTTGGCCACGACGGTGGCGGCCACGTAGGTGGCGGATGTCACGAGTTGGCATCGGGGTAACCCAGGACATAGCCCAAAGGGGGGTTTGTCGGAGTGGCCGGGAGGGTGTCATGCAATAGATTGGTTTTGTCAGTATGTCGTTGGTCCACCCGAATGGGAGCACGAGGCCATGAGTTCCGTGGTGTGGGTACAGTGTACTAACCTCTGCAGAGTGTATAATCTATCGATAGCCGCGTCCTCGGTAGATCATGGATACCGATGTGGGTGGATTATAAGGTGATCGCGTGGTGATCACGGTGGTAAGTAAGTTTGATATTCATGATGGTTACGAGATAACCTCCGAGCAGAGTAAGTTGGTCCAGGAGACCTTACACGTCGACCCCCTTGCATGCTAGTGCTAGTATCATCATGTTCATTTCATGAATTATATGTGCATGCCATGCTCATGTTGTTCTAGTAGTATCCTATTCATCATGGATAATTAACCTGTAAATGCCATGCTGTTGTATGTCTTGATTGCTTTGGTTGCTGTGAGCTTGCGAGTACATTCAAAGTACTCACCTGGCGTGTCATGCCAGATTGCAGGTGATGCTGTGATTGCTTGTCGAGGATCCTGAGGTTGCGCTCTAGGATGCGTCCCAGCCAGAGTCCCTGCGGAGTGGAGTTCATCACCGTCGTCGTTGTTCCGCTGCTAGGAGTTATTCTGCTACGAGTTGTCTCACTGCTAGCATAGAGCTATCTGAGCAGGCGAAGTGTCGCCGTGCCCCCTGTAACCTTTGTTATATCGGACCCTTGTACCCCGTTTATTCGTAATAAAGAGCTGATTTGTTCTATGCCAAGCAGTGCCGTATTCCAGAAGACTTGATCTCTGGGCTGGAATACGGGGTGTTCCGGTCTCTCTGAGCCGGGGTGCCACACTCCTCATATTCAACCCATATCTGGGGCAGATATGGGGACGCTCGGACGCGCCTGTCACGTCGGATCCGACCCACTCTGGCCCACCTGACCCCATATAAATTAGACCCTGTCCGCACTCCGGTCGAAACCCTAGCCGCATTCCACTCCACTCCCCTCCGCCCACAAGCTCCCGTCCGGCGATCTCTCACCTTCTCCGGCATGACGGGCAGCGGATCCGAGTCCTGCACCTCCAGATCTGTTGACCGCGGGCGCCAGAGGCCGCGACAGCCCTTGAGGCGGACGTTGGCGAGGCGGAATCACACTCTCCGACGCCGTGAATGGTGCATGGCCACCCCGGGTGCCGCAGCCGCGTCATGGCGAGGCCGGCACCGACCACGAAGGATCCATCATCGA
Source organism: Elymus sibiricus (assembly GCA_039707655.1). Taxonomy (NCBI): domain Eukaryota; kingdom Viridiplantae; phylum Streptophyta; class Magnoliopsida; order Poales; family Poaceae; genus Elymus; species Elymus sibiricus. The sequence continues at coordinate 391,753,385 of CM077668.1, read as the reverse complement.
TCTCACGTCCACCGGCGACGTGTAGGCGACGGGCTCCGACGAGGAAGAGTAGGGCATGGGAGACGGCAGTGACTCGAGTCCCGTGAACCGGTGCGTGTCCCATGTCACTCTACCTCGCCGACGACCGCACCAACACTCCGAGGGGTGCAGCCAGCTGCCGGACATGGACAGGGTGGAGCCGGACGAGCTCTGCTCAAGATTAGTTTCACATTGCATGTCATAATATGGATTTGATGATTTGAAAATGGTGTATCCGGTTGCGGAAATGAATTTTTCTGTGATGCCCGGTCACTGTCCGCGGACACGTCCGGGCGCGTCCGCATGCGTTTGGGGACCGGATTTTGGTACTTGTGGTTGTAGATTAACTACAACATAGGGGGGCCCGTCCTGTGAGTGACGGTTAGGTTCCCTATGTAGCGACTGGTTGGCTCTGGGCTAAGTTTTCTGGTCTTGCCACCGGCAGCCGCCCTTCCCCCCATCCTGACCATCCCTCGCTAGGTTGTGCGTTCCCCCTCCCACCACCATAAGCCTTCTGTGTGTGCTAGGACACACAGTCGTACACCACCAGGAGAGCCCTAGGTTTTAGGTTTTCTGGTTTCGTGCTCGCTGCAAGGTGCAGCGATGGATCGCGTTGAAGGATTGATGAAGAGTTTGAAACTTTCGGAGTCGGAGAAGAAGGGGGGAGGAAGATCATCTAGAGTGGAGGAGGCAAAGTGGGGACATTGGAACCACAGGTGATCGCAAAATTGTTCTTAGATAAGGCAACCATGGCGGAAACGTTGGCAGGGGCGCTGACTAGGGTTTGGTGTCCTATGAAGGGCCTGGAATGTAAGGATCTGGGAGAAACATTTTCTTATTCACGTTTCATCAGCAGTCAGGAAAGTGGAAGGTGTTTGAAGATGGTCCGTGGGAATTTGGGAAATCTTTGCTTGTAGTTGAGGATTTTGTGCCGACTAAAACAATAAAGGATTACGAGTTCCGATGGATCATAAGGGTGAGAGTTTTTTATCTTCCTCTAGGCATGATGTGTAGGGAGGTTGGGGAGTGGTGATAGGCAATTTCATGGCATCAACATGCGATGTAGCTGCGCCGCCCCTTCGGGTCGTAGCTCCATGGCAGACGGTCAACCTCGCCGTCCCCGCTTGTTGACGTCTACTGTGGCGTCCGTTGTGCCGTCTCCCTAGGCGCATGATCGCTATCGTCCGTGTATGGTCTTCGTCACGTTGTTGGGTTCTTCCTCGCCTACTTCGATCATCGTCGCTGTGCTTCTACAAGCAACCGACATGGTCCCTCTCGGGCTACCTCTGGTTCTGCCGACCACACCTTCATCTTCGTCCAGCACAATCTTATCGTCAGCGTCGTTGTCACCATTCCCTGACCACTTCGTCTACTCCGACAACCGTGGGCAACATCGGCACCTTCTACCCCATGTCGTTTTGTGCTGCAACCGTCGTGGAGGCCTCCTCTGCTAGTCCCTCTGACATGGCTTACAGTTCGTGTTGGTCCCCATCTACGCATGCTCGATGCTGGCCACACCGACGCGTGTCTTTGTCTACGACGTGTCCCCGGGCTTGGCAAACCCGGTGTGACGCCTCATCAACAATGGCTCGACAACATCGTTTACGGCATCAACACCCTCCTTGATGACTGCCTCGATCCCGTCACTGTCTTCTTCCTGGCGCACCACTGCGTCCCAGACTACATGACGCTTCCTTGCGCCCGCGGCTCTACACCGGTCACCCCCTACTCGACATCGACCACGGCGTCCCTCGCATGGCTACACCGCCCTACGCTCTCGGCTACCTCGACATCGGCACAAAGGGCTACCGCATTGCTTGAGCAATCTCGTTGGCTTCCACTCCAGCCACAACATCCGAGACGCATCGACCGTTATGACTGCGGAGGGATGTCAGCCTGTCGGCTTACAACCTTCGGTTTCTTCTCCAGTCTCATCATCTGCGTCGCTCCCGTTGTGACTATGGGGGATGTTAGAGTATCACGGTATTTAGAAAATATAGGATAACGTATGATTTATTTTACCTTGTCTTTGCACCAAGAAGGTCCATGTACCCTATATATATACGTCCACGTGGCTCAGCAATACAACAACGATTTCACCAATCCCTCTTACATGCATGGAGTCTAAATCTTGGTATAAAATTTCTCTCCGTTGTGGTAGCCCAGATGCCCTTAAACTGAAATCAAATCGATAATTTCAGGTGAACAATTATCCATCTTCACCTCTTCTTTCATCAAAGAAACATGGATGATGGATACGAGAGAAAATTCAGGCATGTCCTGAATGCAGTTTTTTTTTTTTTTTTTTTTTTTTTTGCGGGGCTCAAATACAGTTCTGACATCTTTAATGCAATACTATATGGCTGAAGGCGAGATGCTGAAGGTCTAAAAATTATATATGCAATCTTTTTCTCAATTTTTTTTTCTATATGCAATACTGGAAGGCCAAATGCAGCGTCGTGACTGGGATCAGACCAGAGGAGAGGCACCAGTCGGGAGCACTTCCCAGTTCCCAACCTGATATTTGACCTTCTATTGCTGGACTTGCTCTATAACTACATCTCGAGTTCCATCAGTTGTTCACGAACCACGAACTCGCCAACCAAATAAACTCAACCTGATTCACTTGCACAAGGTACAAGGTGGAACTTGTGGTTTCATTTTGCCTTCTATTCTACAATCCGAACACCAGCAGCAGCAGCAGTCTATCATCATGTTGTTGTTCCACAACCCTGCTAACTCTAACACAAAGAAGACCAGATCAGCATAAAGGCCAGATGGGTTCATACAATGGGAGTCAGACCACCTTACACAGTGATAGCCTATGAAAGGTGAGCTCGCTTGGCGAATCCACTTCATCAAATACAAAATAAGCAAATGAGCCACTTTTTCGTCTTAATCAAGTCATACAAGGGAGTAAGAGACGTGCCAATTTTCTTGCTGTCTCTACAGAGGTCACTGAAATAAGAGTGGGAGCTAACAAGTTAAACAGTTCATTCCTCCAAGTGTACTTCACACTTGATGAGTACTACTACACTGGATCAATTTTCAGATGGAGTGGACCATCACTGGCCCTGATCGCAACACCAGAAAACAGAAAATGGAAGAACCTACACCGATAACCCATTCCTGCAACCTGGACATACCTACATAATAACAATCCAATTAGTTAGCTCACAAAGAATACTTTACATAGTGAAATATCACTGGGAAATAAATGGCAAAACAATAGAAAATAAAAACATTTGGCTTAATTATAAGCATAGTATACTTCTTATAAACTGAAGTAGAACTACTCACATAAGAACTAGTAGTATTGGTAGATACTTTATACTCATAAATAACATTTGTTTCAGCCCAAACTGGATGTCATTTTAACCTTTGCATGGCACTAGAAGTAAGAGCAGAGCTTTGAGCATTTGACCACTATTTTTATTACCATCAAGAGTTAACAAAACGGTATAATATCGCCATATAAATTCACAAATTTATGTAACCTAGAAATATTTTTATTTTATGAACCTAGTCAATGTGACAATATATATACACTTGTGATAAAGTTGAGAAATTGACTGCATTTAAAAAAAGCAATATATGACTTGACTAGAGACACTTGTAAGTTATAACGTACTAGTGTGCTATCGGAAACTGTACTGATTAGGATTCTTATGTTCCGGTATATATTGTTCTCAATTATTACTTAGGCAAAGTAGTGGATGTCTTACAATTACAAAGGGATTTAATACTTTCATAAAAAAAATCATCAGTCAAAGTCCATGCAGCAATACATTGTAAAATGGCACATATATCCCTGATGAACACGTCCAGGAGATAAAGTCATGCCACCTTTTCTGTCATCACAAAGTACTAACATGTGCTAACAGACAAGCATCTCCCATATATTTCAACACTTCATCTCTGCCATGTACATCAACAATGCCAGTACCTACGAGCATAATAAGTTAGGAACCAATGATAATTCGGATGGAAAACCATCGATAGAAGAGAGCAATATAATGTAATATCTAGGTGAACTGAGAAGTGTCTAGTTATGTAATCTGAGAAAAATTACCAGAGACATAAATAAAATTATTTATTCTCTAGTGCAAATGGACTCCTCGCTTCAGGAAGATATTCATTTTTAACTGTTATGTGTCACATTATCAAGAGAACTGCAGACCAGCACTGAATATTATCATAACACGATTCACGCAAGAGAAAAGATGCTTTCTAGAAATCATCTTTAGTAAACTCGATTCCTTGTCAGACCAAGCGGAGCAAATTAAGACATGTCAAAACTAAAAGCCCGACAAGAAAACATATAATAGGTACGGCCAATTTTTCTCCAGTTGTACATCTGAAGTTCTGAACTAGCTAATCGCAGCATGGCCCTTCCACAGGTGACAAATGCCATAGCATTGATTTCCAACTGTTATCAGTGCTGAAAAGATATATATTTCAGATAGGCACATAAGACTACATTCGAAACACAATTTATGCATATGACCAACAGAAAAGAACAGCAACCTTGAGTACTCTACTCTCTTGGGACGGAGGTAATATTTTCTTTTAAAGAATTCATCGAGCAGCAAAAGGAAAAATTGACGTGATTTGAACTGAACTTCAGTCATCAGCATAACACTAAGTATATGATACGCATTTCAGCAACTAATTACAAAAAATAAATTGATCTTATAATACTGCAAAGTAAAAAATATAAATGATTGATATTTTTACCTGCAGCATAGCAACATTCAAATGGATAATGGGGAAAGAAGAACATTGTATTGGAAAGTTTATTAAACTCCATTGACTGGAGATAGACCACGAAGACACCAGAAGCTGTCAGTACAAGGATTGCATTACTCTGCTCGGCAAACCCAACTAAAGTGAGGGAGTCGCCCTTGCAAGTTGATGTAAGTTCCCCAAATTCAATAGCTCTGTCGAGCACCCATACAGCTGAACCATCACTATCAGGTTTTCTCCTCCATAACTGGGCATTGAATCGTGAGAGATGGATGAAACCAAGCCCACCATCTTCGGCAGGCATAATCCTTAATGTGTGATACGCGGGTTCTGCGTGTGGCGGCAGCTCGGTCACAGCTAGGCTCTGCCTATTCAAATCAAACTCAAGTACGACATACTGACGATGGTCCTGAAGCACATGCGCCGCATAGGTATGTAACCAGTAAAGAGAATTCCCAATCAAAGTACTGGATTGTTCCATAGGTATAGACGGTTGCAGCTGCAGTGATTCGCTGTTGCTCCATATGCCAGTCTCCGATGAGTAAACCCATGCCGAAGCTCTTGTTTTTCCTCTGTCGTCATAGGCTACCAGGGCCACCTGGAATTGGCTTGAACGGCGGCCAGGGCCGCGGGCAGGGCGAAGCACCGCCCCGTTGAAAAAGTACATCTGGTCGTTGTCCAGCTCTGGTGGGAGGATCAGGCACCGCTGCTTGCGGGAGACGGGGTCCCACACACTTGGGCGGCGCGGCGGCCTTCCGCTGAGGAAAAGGACAAGTCCGTGGCGGCAGTCGACGATGCGGTTGTCCTGGCGGCGAGACATGGAGAAGCGATCGCGGGGGATGCGATCTGGTCGATCGAGCATTGGAACAAAATGGACAGGAGCGATAGTCTTCGAGGAAGAAGCCGAGGAGAGGATGCTTGCCGCAGTGGTGGTCGCGGAAGCGGCGTTGGAGTCGGGGATCGGCCACGAGGCGGCGCCAACGCTTGCAGACGCGGGAGGCCCGGGGGAGGGAGGAAGGCCGCGGCGGGAGGCGGAGGAGAATCTCCTGAAGCATGTCGTCGTCGTCTGGCAGAGAGGCGGGCGGCGGAGAGGTGCGGCGGCGGGGAGCCATCTCCCCTCTCATGCTCATTGCTAGGGCTCCTCTCGGTGCGTGATTTGGTCGGCTGGGAAGACTAGTCTTTTTTTACCTCGGCTTCATTTTTTTTGACCTCGGCTGGGAAGACTAGTCTGCGACAGATCGCGGCGCACGGGCCGACTAGTCAAGCGCAGGTGTTTTGTCTTTGAACACAACAACAAAGAGCAGGTTTTTTTTTTTTAACACAAAGACCAGGTGTTTTTATAACCACGCATACATAAAAGTCTGGCGTTTTTGGTACCCGTGTGCACTTTTCGACATTCGATTGTGTGCATCAAATTTATAGTCCGCACGAACTTCAAAACAGCGCCGGGCTAGTCGAAGAGGAACGACCAAATCAGCCGTTTTTTCTTCTAATCGAATCAACCGTTTTCCAGAGCAAGGCTGATCGTCGCGTGGTGACAAGGGAAACGTATCCGGTGCACTGGTGCTTGTGGTGCTACCGGTGCACCAAACCTCCTAGCACATTTTAAAATATTCCAAAATATGTGGAAAAAATTGAGCACATTCACACAACATCGATGTTTGTTGTTGCAAAATTTCAAATCAAAATTCGAAACATTGCTCGAGATACAAAAATGATAAATTTGACATCAATTTGATAATGGGCCAATCTAAAGGCCAACTTATATAACATACTATTCACTGTCAAATTTATCTCGAGCAATGTTTTGTATTTTGATTTAAAATTTTGCGACAACAAACATTGATGTTGTGTGAATGTGTTCAATTGTGTCACATTTTTTTGAATATTTTAAAATATGCTACGGAGGTCCGGTAGCACCACAAGCACCGATGCACCAAATATATCCCCACCAGGCCAGAGGGGAGGCACCAGGACGTGCGCAAGCCCACGGGTCAGAGGCGACGGCCAAATGGACGATGGACAGCTCATCGACTTTGGGAGGCGATGGAATTCTTTTCTTTCACGTTCGTGAAACCCCCCAAACCTTCCCAAACCGGCTTATCCAGGTTTGCGATTCAGTTTACGGACGTTTTTTTTGTTTTTCCTTGTTTTTTTTATATGCATGTTTTTAAAAAAAATCATGTTTTTTTTGTCAAAATTGACGGTTTTTTCCATTTTTGCAATTTTTTTTTAAAATAAACTATGAACTTTTTTAGAAATTTGTGAACCTTTTTTCAAATTTGATAATTTTTTTTTAAAAAAAATCGATGAACTTTTTTAAAAAATTGATGAACTTATTTTCAAATACGACAAACTTTTTAAAATTTGATGAACCTTTTTCAAGTTTGATGAATTTTTTTACAAATTTGTAAACTATTTTTGAAAATACATGTACATTTTTGAATTCACGAATTTTTTCAATTTTTTGCGATTGTTTTTCGCTTTTTTGGTTTATTTATTTATTTTTCTTTGAAAGTCAACTGTTGACCGGTCAGCAGCGAACCCGGCGACAGGTCGAGGTCATCAACCGAAGCGATGTGACGGAGCCAGCGAGAGCGAGCATTTGGGCCGGGCCCAAGAGTGTGACTGCGTGGGCTCAAGCCCTGACTAGGAGCTCCCATCTTCATCCGGCCTCCCATGCTTCAACATACTCCCAACGGAATCAGTTCGGCACGGAACACAAACAAGCAACACAAGAGTTTATTTACTTTTCCATGGAAACAAGCAACAGAAAAGTAACCGAAGAGGACGAATGGTTGACTGATTTGTTGTTGTTTCTTGGCTGCCAAGAACCCTCGGGGGGAAGAAACAACTGACCACTGCCTCCCCAGGATTAGGGGAGAAAAGGCGGGAAGAATGTAAGTAACCAAGTCCCAAATTTGAGTTGACTGAAATTTTTTTTTTGGGGGAACATTTTCTATCTAAAAAGAAGAGGAATTTGTGTGTTACAGATGCTGGAGTGAAGACTACCAAGGACCTCAAAGATCTTGACGTTGCTTAACCTGTCACAAAATGGAGCAAAACCTTGTGGAGCTAATTTCTTTCGGCACTGACTGCTCTGCTCTAGCTCAACTCGTCTAATATCCCAGGATATCCGATGCCAGTCTCCACCATCAGCAGCCACCGCAGAACCCGCGTTTGTGATAGTACATACAAGATCAAGAGACTTGCAGTTGGATGCACTTCCCTTCCCGACCTGATATTTGGCCTTCTGTTGCTCAACTTGCTCTAAAAACTACACCTTGAGTTCGACCAGTGATTCAGGAACCACGAACCCAACGACCAAAGAAACCCAACCTGATTCACTTGCACAAGGTACAGGGTGAAACTTGCGGTTCCGTTTCGCCTTCTATTCTACAATCCCAACACCACCACCAGCAGCGCTATAGCATCCCCGCTAACTCTGACAGAAAGAAGCGCAAGATAAACCAGATCAGATTCCTTACTCACATAAGGCCATCCATATGGGTTCGGCCTACAATGGAAGCCAGACGAGACGACCTTACACAAGGATTTGGAAATGCCATCACTGCTACGCAGAGATAGAACTAGCCTCTGAAGATGTCTGGATTCTGCTGTTTCCAGCATGAGCAACCAATTCTACTGTGAGACTGGTGGAGCACCAACTCGTCAACTAATAAGAGCTGAGTTTGCTTGGCGAATGCACTCAAAATACATTAGCAGATGACCCACTGAAAGCCTTAATCAACTTGCATAAGGGACAGACTCACGCTGCCAAACTGCCAATTTTCTTACTGTCTACGGAGGTCACTGAAATAATATATAGTGGAAGCTAACAAGTTAAACAGTTTGTTCCTGCAACTGGTAACTACATACTAACAACAGATCCATTGTCAGATGGAATCCTACACCAATAAGCCATTCCTGCAACTTAGCCATACCTACATAAACAACAACCCAATCAGTTATATGGCAAAACAATAGAAAGTAAAAACATTCAGCTTAGTTATAAGCATAGTATACTTCATATAAACTGAAGTGGGAACTACTCACAAAATAACTAGTATTAGCAGATACTACTTTATCAACTCATAAAAGTAACATTTCTTTCAGCCCAAAATGAATATCAGTCCAAACTTTGCATGGCATTAATAGTCAGAACAGAGCTTTATGCCTTTGACCACCGCTTTTTATTACCGTTGAAAGTTAACAAACTATATAGGGCATCTCCAACGCCACCCCCAAAATGCCCACAAATGTTCGGACCGATGTGTCCGGACATTTTTTGCCATCCAACGCAGTGCCACAAACATCCCCGGGCGCGTCCATGCGTCCAAATTCCCGCAAACCGGATGCAAAGCTAGAGGAGGTTTGCGGGGGTCCGCCACGTAGGACTCCGACAATCTCGGCCCACCCAAGACCCCACCCAGAGCCCGCGCAGTTGGCCACTACCGCACCGTTTCCGCGCCAAAGTCCGCGCATTCCCACCCTCTCAAGCCGATCGCCGCCGCCCGTCCACCCACGTTCCCGAGCTTTTCGTCGCCCGACGCCCCATGGATCCGTTTGTACCATTGCCAGAGCCGGAGAAGGAGGATCCATCGATGGTGGCTTTCCGGAAGATCAACTCGGCGACCCGCAACGCGTGCCGCCACGTCCAAAGGGGCAAGGAGAAAGCGGCTTTGGCGGCCGGCCACCCGCCACCTCCTGAGAAGGGCGGAGGGCCAGGACGGGAGCCGCCACCGATGCAGTCACCACCCTGGCCGGCAGAGATGCAGCCGCCGTACTACTATGTCGCGACGCAGCTCGGTCATCAGCACCCATCCCCGGCCACCTCCAGCACGTCCGTGCCATGGGCCGTCGACCTGAACGCGCCTGTCCACTTCGCCGACTCGCCATCGCCGCAGCTTGTCTGGTCGCGGACGCCGGGTGTGGATCAATTGGGTGTCCGCTCTCTCTTCGCCGGCATGTCTCAACCGGGCGCGACGTCGATGGATGACCGGGAGATGATGGACATCATCCACGACGGATGTGGCTTCGAGAACGGACAAGTGGACGACTCCCAGACGGAGATTTACAACGAGCAGCCATGCACATAGAGCGAGCAGCCGAGCACGTACACCCAACAGTTGAACTCATGCACGGAGCAGATGGGCGTTGATCCGGAGGATTGGCCGGTCCGTGGCGACCCAAATAAGAGGGGGAGGGGAGAAAGCTTCAATTTCAAGGAGGCCGAATTGTTGTATGATGCTTGGTTGGCCACTAGCGTCGATCCGTTTCAAGGCATGGAGCAAAGAGGCTCAACCTTTTGGTCCAATGTTCATACTTGGTTCCATGAGCACAAGAACTTTGATCCCTACCGCATGGAAGTGATTTGAGATCGTTAGATAAAGTCGCTCACCCATCGATGATACATCATTCAAGAGTCCGTGAGCAAGTATTGCGGCAATTCAATCATAAAACGCTGGCCAAGTGATGAAATAATCTCCGAGCAACTAAGTTGTTCTAAGTATTGGTCACTGACCGAATATGCCCTATGTGTTGGCCATTTGGCCGGATATGCTCCATGTGTTGATCAGTTGACCAGATATGCAACTTGTTGACCATCTTCTATTTTGCTAGCCTTCCCGTCACTACCGGAATAACCCACTATGCCGACGGCCAAAGACCATCGGCCTAGCCCGTATACCGTCGGTATACCCCTATGCCGACGGCAGCCGTCGGCATAGACCCGTCGGCGTCGATCTCGACGGCGTAGTCCTGTCAGACCGTCGGCATAGAAGTGCCGTCGGCATACATGGCTATGCCGACGGCGTCCGTACGGCCGTCGGCATAGAAACCCCGTCGGCAAAAAAAACCGCCGGACGGGCACTGACGGCGCCGTGACCTGGCGGCACCAATAGAATGAGAACACGTGGCGAACCTAGGCCGACGGCAAGGCCGTCGGCATAGACATGAAATTTATCCCGACGGCCTTGCCGTCGGCTTACATGCGCCACGTGTCGCCTTACCCAGCTTTCAGGCTAGTGGCCTATGCCGACGGCCTAACCGTCGGCATAGATTTCGTCTCCACGTGTCGCCTTACCCAGCCTGCAGGTAGCGTTCTATCGTGGCGACGGCTAGGCCGTCGGCATATGCGTGGCTATCGTGGCGACCGCTGGGTTATCCTGGCCGTGGCTATGCCGACGGCAATGCCGTAGGCATAGTTCTCCTCTGTTTTTCCAGAACTGCTCTGTTTTTGCTTTTCAAAACACAATATTCACAGCACAGCACAATATTGACAGCAATATTCACAGCATCATCATCCCAGCAATATTCACAGCATAATATGAAAGATCATCATCTCAAGATCATAATCATCATCTCATGATCATCATCATCATCGTCATCTCAAGATCATAATATGAAAGATCATAATCATCATCATCATCATCTCAAGATCATCATCGCCATCGTCGAAACTTCATAAACATGAGTACGAGACATGAACATCATCATCGTCATCTAAAGAACACTAGGAACAAGTATGGAACATGGAAAACATCATCATCTAGCGAAGATTAGGATCATCGCCGGCAGCACCGCCAAGACCAGCACCACCTGACCAGACCAGAGTGACTGGGCTCTTTGAACCAGGAGTCGAGCCACGAAATGATCCACCGGTTCCCTACATGTTTCAAAAGAGATTGTAAGGGAAAATATGATAGTGTTGAATCAACGAGAACTAGTAGGTGAATAGTTAGGCAATGTACGAACCTGAGTCCCACTGCCTAGTGGACTGCCTAGTGCCACCCATTCATCGAACGTGGGCACGTGTGGGGGTTCTCCAGAAGGTGGTGGTGCGGGTCCCATTGGTGGTGGATCCGTGCGGTTTTGAATAGACGACCACATAGCCTGGTTGTTAGTTAACCAAGCAAACACGAAGGTCAGAAGAAATGAAAGTGCAAAATTTAGCTTGGTTCTAAGTGGGCAAAACTAACCGCCATCATCATCCGGTTGTAATCCTCGTTTGCCTTTACTAGCCGCAAGTACTCCCGCACCTCGAGATGCTTAAGCTCGACAAAGGTCTTATATGCCTACAAAATTTAGGTTGTTTGTACGTGGGCAATGCTGAAAATAAAGTGAGAAAGTGAGAAAGAAAGAAGATAAGGAGGGAAATACTTACAGCATGCTGGCTGGCTAAGCTAGGATGCGAACGGCCTGTACTGCCGCTCGGGCTCGGGTTGGTAGCTTGGAGCCGTGTGTAGGAGACAGCAGGAGTGATCACGCCATCGAGGCACGGGTAGCGGCCATGATACTTCGGCCGGATGGCCACCACCGCTGTCTCGTCGGTGTCACACAGGATAGGGTCAGCAACATCCGAACCAGGATGTAACTTGGTAAACGACTCCGAGTAGGACTCCAGGTTCTTCTCGGTATTGCCGTAGTACTCGCTCCCGTCGTCCTTGCGCTTACTCCGCGCACGGGCCAACTTCCGCGACTCCATGTGTGAGAGCGGCTTCTTCAACTTGCCCTCCTGCAACGTCAAACAGAAGTTAGCCATACATAAGAACATGACGGTAACAAGAAGAAAAAGAATGTATCCTGTCGGTATACCTGGATGGCCTTGTAGCCCCAGTGGTTCCTGTTTCCTTGGCCGTGTGTTCCGTCGGTTCCACGATTAGCCCGGTTCTTTGTGCTCTTGGCAGCAAACTCTGCATCCTCACCGAGCCACCTATCCACCAACCTCGCCCATCCGTCATCCTTTCCGTAGCACCATGTAGGAATAACCTAAATAATGGAAGCATGACATGTCATCATGAAACTATGAAATTGACTGTTTATACGTCGGAATGAAAAGTCTGTAATACTTACCTTCATGTACTGCTCCCTGCTCAAGGTAAGCCTCTGCTTCTGCGTTTCTTTCTTGGTCATCTTTTGACCAAGGTAGTTGTGGTAGTAGTGCGAGATGGCAACCCAGCGCACCTCGTACTGAATCTGGCGAGCTTTCTTCCTCGCAGCCGCCACCAAGACCGCGTCGGCTCTGGCCTTGTGCTCCTCAACAACCTTATAGAATTGCTACAATCATGCATAAAACCAGAATGAAACAAGGCATGAGTTAAGTGACTCGATGATAAACTAAGAATGAAACTCAAGACAAGTGATTCTGAAGAGAAGTTACCCAAAATTTAGTGATCACGGCCTTAGCGGCCGTCCCGTACTCCGCGATGCTGGCAGCCTCGTAGTGGTCCCAGCTCGTGGCCAAAACCCGCAGCTCCGGGTCCCTGTCTGGCTGCGGGCAGAATAGGCCCGGCCAAAAATCCTTCAACAGGATAGTGATAATGCCGTTCGGTTTACGACCCTCTCCATGAACATTCCAATTGATGCAAAAGAAACAAAAAAATTAGCATGTGTACAATGAAAATGTTAGTATGTGTTCAAACTATGATTGAGAGACACGTACTCTGTCCCCGCGGGTTCAATGAGACACTTCCTCTCCTCGGTAGCAGGAGGTGTAGGTAGTTTTGCAACACCACGCAGCCACCCCTTCGGATCACCCGGCGGCAAGTCACCCCACACCTCGCCACCACCCTCCCCTCCAGAACCCTCCTCTCCAGAACCCTCCCCTCCACCACCACCCTCCCCTCCACAACCCTCCTCCTCCTCCTCCTGAACGAACTCCTCGACCTCCTCCTCCTCCTCCTCGAGAACCTCCTCCTCCTCAGACTCAGAGGGTGCCTCAGTATAGGAGGGTGTCGAAGACGACCCCCCTATGTCGGACACGGACCGCAGTTTCTTGACCGGACCGCCTCTCGACCCACCCCCTCCTCCTCCTCTAGGGGCTCTCCCACCACCCCCTCCTCCTCTAGGGGCTCTTCCCCCAACCCCTCGACCTCCCTGTGAGGTGTCATCCTCAAGTAGTCGGGTGGGAGGATGACGGTGTCGTCCACTCCGACTAAGACCTCCTTTTAATTTGCTTAGGAAACCCGCGCCGCTGGACTTGCCCATGATTAGCAAACCTGCATTGAGAAGAGAATAAACAGTTAGTAAGGATAACAAATAAATAAGCATAGAAAAAAGCACATGAATAACAAAAAAGGACATTAAGCATACAGAAAAGAACATTAACAAAAAAAAATATATCTCTTTTTTGGCAAAGGAAGGAAGCATATTAATAAACCATACAAAAAATTTACATTTCCTAGAACCCATATGAATCATCACTATTGTAATCTATTTGTCGACCGGTCTCATCATCACTATCACGCATATCGTCTTCGTTGTCTGACGGAGGTAGAGGCTCTTCCTCGTCGTCAGCTTCTTCATTTAACTTCTCAAGCATAATTATGTCTCTTTGATTCACAATTGCCTCACCTTCATTCCGTGCATCGTCATCGTTTGGGTCCACATCAACATAACCCAAGTCATCATCGTCCTTGTTTCAGACCACATCATCATGTTGCTCTTGAAAGAACACTCCCTCGTATGTCATGGGGTTTATGTTGTAGTAATCATCATCGTTCGGGTCCGGTAGCTTACCATGTGGCGACACCTTGAACACAACTTCCCAACCCTTTAGATACTCTTTCTGGCATGGGTAGGGCAGATAATAAACTTGTGTGGCCTGGTTAGCCACAATAAAGAGATCAGCTCCGGCATAGACAGTTGATGGTTTAACTTCGACTAAACCAACGGAAGGCGTATGTCTCAGACCCTTATTGGGGTCGAACCATCGGCATTTGAACACAACGAGACTTAGGGTTTCGCGCCCACGGTTGAATGTAAGCTCGTATATTTTTCCTACCCTTCCATAGTACTCTACTTCATTATCTCCTTCCGTGAAGACTCCAGTATTTATAGTTTTCGGATCAGGCCGACTGTTCTGATGCTCCTCTGTATGGAAGCGATAACCATTCACGTCATACTTTTCGCATGTCATGACCCGACTGTTAAAACCCATGGAAACCCATCTCAATTCTTCTTCCATTGATGTGTTCGGATCTTTTCCCTACAAGTTTAATTGAAATTGTAGGGTGCATTAGTTTCGATAACTAATAAATGTTGGGTGCACTAGGTAACAGGGAAGTGTGAAAATTTACTTTCTCCATGAACCAAGCAACAAATTTTTTCCTTCCATCGGCACCCTTTCGAAGAAGAGTAAGTGCCTCCGCTTCAGTAGGAGGCATCATTCCCATCCACTCTTCATCAACGAATCGACTAAAAGAAGAAAAGCGGTATTAGATCGAGGCAAAGTGAACATAACGAATTGACTAAAAGAATGGTGCAACGGTATTACCTCATCCACTCATCCTCAACTTCCTTGATGTTGTGCAAGACATAGAACATGACGTCCTCCCACTCATGCCGTGGCATGATATAAGGTTTCGAGCATCCAGCCCTGCCACCTTGCCCGCTGAATAGAGGGAGCTTGGGTTTATACTTGGGCTCTTCTGTATTGTATCGAGACACCTTATTATGCAGAGTGGGAACGTGGTCTGGATAGTACGCTGTCCTGAGATCTGCCACCTCCTCCAGGATAACTGCCTCAGCTATGGAAGCTTCAATCTTAGCTTTGTTTCCACATTTCTGTCGAAGATGTTTGTTCTGTCTCTCAGGGCCGTACTGCCAACGATTCTGCACAGGGCCCCCCAACAATACCTCGTTCGCGAGGTGCAAAATGAGATGTGTCATCGGAGTAAAGAAGCCTGGTGGAAAGATCTTCTCTAGCTTGCATATCAACTCCGGCGCCTTCTTATGCAATTCTTTTATCATCTTGGGACATACTTCTTTAGCACAAACCGTGCGGAAGAAATGGCTTAGCTCCGCAAGCACACGCCAGACACGCTCAGGGACATAGCCTCGAACCATCACCGGCATAATCCGCTCAATCCATACATGATAGTCATGACTCTTAAGCCCGGTGACTTTGCCCGTTAAAAGATTGACACCCTTACTTATATTCGATGCATAACCATCAGTGAACTTCACGACGTGTTTCAGCCACTTGAATGCCTCCATCTTATCATCCTTTTTAAGGACGAAGTCAGCATCTGGCTTGAACCAAGATTTTCGACCGCCTGTGGGAGGCCGCATGTTCAGACGTGGCCTATCACAAATATTCTGTTGATCGACTCTAGCATTAACGTTATCCTTTGTCTTATCAGGAATGTTGAGGGTCGTGTGAAAAAGGGCCTCTGCAACATTCTTTTCGGTGTGCATCACATCGATGTTATATGGAAGTTTGAGGTCCTTGAAATAGGGAAGCTGCGTGAAGGGGGTAATGTGAGTCCAGTTGTGCGTCTCACCATATCCTTCAAAACATTTGGCTTTGGCTTTGCCTTTCCCTTCGCCGGCAGGCTCAAGAGAATTCAGCCGAGCAAGCACATCCGCACCCGAAAACGTTGGAATCTCGTTTACGTCATGGACAACTAGGCCTTTCGTGAAGTTCTTCTTGTCTTCCCTGTCAGGATGGTCTGGAGGGAGGAACTGCCGATGCAGGTCAAAGGCAACATACTTCCCACCCTTCTTCAGCCAAATGAAACGCAAGGCCTGCATGCACACTGGGCATGGCATCTTCCCACTTGTACACCATCCGCAGAATAGGGCATAGCCGAGAAAGTCATGCATGCAATACTGCAGCCAAACTTTCATCAAGAAATTTTTCTGCAGATGTCGATCGTATGTCAACCTCGGGAAGTACCAAGAATGGTGCAAATCATCCACCAACGGCTGCATAAACACACTCAAATTCTTCCCCGGATATTCAGGCCCCGGAATTATCAGCGACAGGAACATGGTCTTGCATTGCATTATGGCGCCGGGAGGGAGATTCAGCGGAATAACAAACACGGGCCAGCAGCTGTATGGATTAGACGACATACCATATGGATTGAACCCATCACCTGATATAGCAATTCTGATATTCCCAGCCTCGTCTGCTTCCTCTGGGTATTCTGTGTCGAATGACTTCCATGCTTCACCTTGTGATGGATGTACGATTTTATCTGCATGGTACCTTTTCCCTTCCTTGTGCCACTTCATCATTTTGGCAGACTCCTCGGTGATGAAAAGGCGCTGCAGTCTTTCTATAAAATGGAGATACCGAAGAACCTTTGCAGGGATGGCTAGCTGCTTCTTCGCACCCTGCTCATCGAGCACCTCAATATACCGAGAGGAACCGCACTTCCTACAGTAGTTGTCATTCGCATACTCGTGCCTAAACAAAAGGCAATTCTTTGGACAAACATGTATTTTCTCATAATCCATAGAGAGCGCCTTCATGATTTTCTTCGTAGCATACATGCTTTTTGGTAGTTCATGGCCCTCAGGGAGGCTGTTAGCCCATACTCCCAGAAATGCTTCGAAGCAACCTCGGGTACAGCCATACTCGGCCTTGACTGCCATCAGTTGCGAGATGGCATCCAGCTGAGAGAGCTTGGCACCCTCATAAAGAGGTTTCTTTGACGAGGCTAAGATATCCAGGAAGGCCTTTGCGTTTTCCTCCGGCTCCTCCGGTTCATTCGCTGAAAGTGTCGCAGCTGCCGTCTGTGCAGCACATACATCATCTAGCATGTCTCTAACCCCATCGTCCTCATGACCAGCGATGCGTTGTCGTATCACCGCCTCTCTACCACGGTTCCGCTGGGCAAAGTTTATCGGCATGTTAAAGTTTGGCATAAATCCATTCGTGCGAAGGTGCAAAGTCATCTCCTTCCGATCTCTATGGATACGTCTCTTACATATGGCACAGGGGCATTCTGGCACCATTCTCATTGGACGACGGAATATCTCCTTCAAAAACACATCGCTTCTCTCTGCCCACTCTGTTGTTACTTCATTCCGACGGAAAAAACCACTGTACATCCACTGATTATCTGCCATCTCTGCTTTATTGGGAGGCACACAACAAAATTGAGGATTCATTTAAATTAATCACATCAATGTTTTATTTTCTACCGGGTTGGCGAGAAACGGCATTGAATCCACCTACATCTCTAATAGATAAAGATGGGTCCTAATCCCACCCGATGATGTGTAGATTGAGTACGTTCTCCTTGCTCTACCCCATTCCGAGACAAAATTTCGGCAGCACCTCCCCGCTGTTCTCCAGATACACGTCCCGGCAAAACCCGAGAGAATGTGCACCCGGAGAACAACAGGGAGGCGCTGCCAAAATTTTGTCTCGGAATGGGGTAGAGCATGGAGAACGTACCCAATCTACACATCATCGGGCTGTCCGTGGAAAACGCTGGACAATCCGAATGAGTTACGGTGATAAATATGCAATTGAATGCATATTTATCGATGCAACCCTTTCGGACGGGAGACGCCTAGGTTACGCGACTTGACGTGAAAGTGAAATCTAGTGACATGAAAAAAAAGCGGAGGAGGAGATGGAATTGTAGCTCACCCTCGAATGTAGAGGATGTAGTCGATCAGAGGAGGGACGATCGTGGACCAACACCTCCAACGTCGATGATCACTCCACGGAGATGCAGCACCACAAATCCTGTAAGTTCCACCGAGTGAAAAAAAATTAGGTCATCGCATCACATAAAGCATAGACACTTCAAACTATGAAAAAAAACATAGTGCTAACGACATCTAGTGAAGATTTTAGATCATCATGATACTTCAAACTATGAAAAAAAACATAAAGCTTCATTAACTATTTTAGAAACTAAGTGTCTCGAATTGCTTCTTTAACTATGAATCAACATATCCCAATTTTTGGCTGGAGGTTGGCCCAAGAAGCTATGGGTACTGAACAAAACAGAGTGAGGCGTGCACTGGCTGAACTCTCCCTCGCGCATTAAGTCGAGCACGTTGTGTGCTTCCCCGAGCTCGTCGCCGGCTGCCTCCCCTTGGGCTGGCAGCAGCAGCTGACGGCCGCCGGCGCACTCCTGAGATTTCAGACCTCCTCTCCTCTCCTCTCCTCCCTAGGGATTATAATAAAGCTCCGGATGGATCGCAAAAAAAATGTGGGGATGGGGGATTCGAACCTCTCGTGCTCCTCTGCCGCGAGGATGGAGGAGTACGCGCTCGCCAGTGGCGGAGCCAGGAATTTGTTCCTTGGTATTCATTGTTTTTTTTTTGCAATGCAATAGAAACTAGCAATGTTGCCTTTTTTCAATGCAATAGAAAGTGGCGGAGCTAGATTTTTTCCCCCCAGTGCAATAGAAAACATACTCAAATATCTGAAATGCAGTCAAGCAATATAATGATTTGTTCAGTGCTAGTGTCATGGACAAACATCTAAATTTCGTCAAGCAATATAGTGATTTGTTCTTAATTTCGTCAAACATCTAAATTTCATCAAGCAATATAGAGCTAAATTTCATGAAGCAATCAGTGGCAGCAGCTAGCTAGGTCGGCAGCAGCCGAGCACGGGAGAGCGTACTGGAGTGACGGCACGAGACGGGCGAAGGGGAGGAGAACGAGGACTAGGGGACGGGCGGCAGAGAGGGGGGTCGAAGGCTGCTTACCCTGACGGAGGACGGAGCGGGGGAGTGGCGCTAGGGACGGAGCTGACGGAGCGGCGGAGCACGTCGGGGCCGGGGAGGAGCTGGGTGGGCCCGGTGAGGAGGCGAGGGAAGAGTAGGGCAGGGCCGGTGAGGAGGCGGGGGAGGAGCAGGGCGGCCATGGGGCCGAGGCGTGGGAGGAGCAGGGCGGCCGGGCGGTGGAGGGCGGTCAGGCGGCGGAGCAGAGCGCGGCGTGCGGGGGGCGAGATTGGATCGAGTAAGGAAACGAGTGGAGGAGAACGACCGGCCGAACGGATAAGGAAAATATGCCGACGGCTTTGCCGTCGGCATCGATCGAGCCGTGCCACGTCATCGATCCGCGGCATCCCGGGCATAGATATGCCGACGGCTTTGCCGTCGGCATATCTCGAGCCGTGTGCCACGTCATCGATCCGCGGCATCCTGGGCGTAGCTATGCCGACGGCTTGGCCGTCGGCATATCTATGTATTATTTTTTTTACTTTTTACACTACTAGAAAAATGGCTATAGCCAATATCCCTATTAGTGGCGCATCATGGTGGTGGTGCGCCACTGCTATATAGCAATGGCGCACCAGAAACAGGTGCGCCATTGTTATTTTTTTAGTAGTGGCGCACCACCTGAGCAGTGCGCCATTGCTATTTTTTTTTGTCCATCCCCCCACCCCACCAGACATAGCAATGGCGCACCACACCTAGGTGCGCCATTACTATGCTACATAGTAATGGCGCACCTAGGTGTGGTGCGCCATTGCTATGTCTGGTGGGGGTGGGGCCTGCGTGTGTGTGAGCAATAGTAATGGCGCACCCTCCCTGGTGCGCCATTGCTAGTTAGCAATGGCGCACCAGGGAGGGTGCGCCATTACTATTGCTCACACACACAGACACACCACACCCCACCACACACACACAAACACACCCCCCCGGTGGATCGCCTTTTCGGTTTAAAAAAAATAAAAGAAAATGATAAAAGATTCAAAAAAATTCAAAAAAATAGATGCCCATGTGTTATGTGTTCTAGTTGTTACGAAAATTAACAAACATGAATTTTGAATTTTTTTGCAAAACAAAAAACCGTCGTGTTTCGGTAAAATGGTCGTAACTTTTGCATACGACCTCCGATGAAAAAGTTTTTTATATGAAAAAGATACTACTCGAAAAGTTACATCCAAATTTGACCAACTACGCCGGTTATCTATTTTTTAGAATCCTCAAAAACCTAACAGAAAAAAAGTTACGATGCTTTTAAGATCTGGAGGCAAAAAAATAAAAAAATTTAAAAAAGTTAGCAATGGCGCACCAGTGCATAGTGCGCCACTACTATTTTCCCGCCTTCAAAATTCAAAAAAAATTTGAAAATAGTAATGGCGCACCACACCTAAGTGCGCCATTACTATCTTCCCGCCTTCAAAATTCAAAAAAAATAAAAAAAATAAAAAAAAAGTTAGTAATGGCGCACCTGCCTACGGTGCGCCATTATTATGCCATATATATGGCTGGGCGGGGTCCTCTCCTCCTTACCTCTTCATTTCTCTCCTCCACTCCACCTCTCCTCCACTCCATCTCCTCCACTCCCTCTCCGGCGACCTCCTCCTCCTCCTCTCCGGTGACCTCCTCCCACTCCTCTCCGGCGACCTCCTCCTCCTCTCCGGCGACCTCCTCCTCCCTCCTCTCCTCCCCTCCCCTCATGGTTTCTCCTCCCTCCTCTCCGGTGAGCTCCTCCTCCCTCCTCTCCGGTGAGATCCTCCTCCCTCCTCTCCTCCCCTCCCCTCACGGTTTCTCCTCCCTCCTCTCCGGTGAACTCCTCTCCGGCGACCTCCTCCTCCTCTCCGGCGATGTAGGCGAGCTCCTCTCCGGTGACCTCCTCCTCCCTCCTCTCCTCCTCATGGTCTCTCCTCCCTCCTCTCCGGCGACCTCCTCTCCGGTCACATGTGGAGCTCCCCGGCACAAAGAACGTAGCAGAACGAAATTTGAAAAAATATCACAAAAAAATAGCAAAAAAAAATCGTGCCAGATCCGGATCTAGAATTCAAAAAAAAGTTAGCAATGGCGCACCAGTGCATGGTGCGCCACTACTATTTTCCCGCCTTCAAATTTCAAAAAAAAAATTCAAAAAAATTCAATAGAAAAAAAGTTATCAGTGGCGCACCTGTAGCAATAGTAATGGCGCACCACATGGTGCGCCACTAGTATTTGGATTACTAATGGCGCACCAGAGGTGCGCCATTACTATTTGTTACTAATGGCGTGATAATCGTGGCGCACCTATAGTGCGCCATTAATAGCCAAAAT
This sequence comes from Elymus sibiricus, assembly GCA_039707655.1. Classification (NCBI taxonomy): domain Eukaryota; kingdom Viridiplantae; phylum Streptophyta; class Magnoliopsida; order Poales; family Poaceae; genus Elymus; species Elymus sibiricus. Next base: position 391,731,849 of record CM077668.1, on the reverse strand, counting down.
AGGTGCGCCACTAACAGCCTTTTTTCTAGTAGTGTTATATTTTTCCTAAATTAAAATTTGATTAATTTAAATGTGTATTATCGCACGGAGGGGGGAAACGGCCACGTCCGGGCACAACCCTCCGCTCCGTGTCTGCCCGACGTGGCCGTTTCCCCCCTCCGTGCGACGGCGGCACCAAAACCGCAGAGGGATCACTTCGGTGTCATCGCCGTCCGTGAGGGGGGACCACACCCCGGAGCCGCGCATTGCCTCTTCGGACATGCCACCGCACGTTAAGACACGTGTGAGCACCCGTCGCGATGCTCTGGTGGCATTGCTACCCCCTAAGGCCCCCGGCAGGCCTAACCCTGGACCAGTTGACCCGCAGATCTACCCCTTTGACTTTCGCCGGACGGGCTTTGACCAATGGACCTCCCCACCTGGTTGTGATAGGTCAGCCCATGGGAACACTCCGGAACAGGGTCCGGGCCCAACCCACCACACGATCCCCTCCGTGTCAGCCCGACGCGGCCGTTTCCCCCCTCCAAGCGCCGGCGACGGCGCCGTCCGTGAAGGGGGTCACACTCCGGAGCCGCGTGCCCGGTGTTTGCACCCGCCACCGCACTTCCAGACGTGTAAGAGGACCCAGCGCAAGATCCTGTGGCATTGCTACCCCACGAAGGCCCCCGACCACACCCGTAGACATGCGAGGAACAATCCGGAAAGAGGAATTTTTCCACATACTTCGGCATCTCAAAAAATTATGAAAAATGACTACACATCCTATATCACATGTGTCTACACCGTGTAAAAAACTCATAATTTTATCTCCCTCCGGGTGTTCAGGAATATTCACGCAGCACCAAAACCGCAGAGGGATCACTTCGGTGTCATCGCCGTCCGTGAGGGGGGACCACACCCCGGAGCCGCGCATTGCCTCTTCGGACATGCCACCACACGTTAAGACACGTGTGAGCACCCGTCGCGATGCTCTGGTGGCATTGCTACCCCCTAAGGCCCCCGGCAGGCCTAACCCTGGACCAGTTGACCCGCAGATCTACCCCTTTGACTTTCGCCGGACGGGCTTTGACCAATGGACCTCCCCACCTGGTTGTGATAGGTCAGCCCATGGGAACACTCCGGAACAGGGTCCGGGCCCAACCCACCACACGATCCCCTCCGTGTCGGCCCGACGCGGCCGTTTCCCCCCTCCAAGCGCCGGCGACGGCGCCGTCCGTGAAGGGGGTCACACTCCGGAGCCGCGTGCCCGGTGTTTGCACCCGCCACCGCACTTCCAGACATGTAAGAGGACCCAGCGCAAGATCCTGTGGCATTGCTACCCCACGAAGGCCCCCGACCACACCCGAAGACATGCGAGGAACAATCCGGAAAGAGGAATTTTTCCACATACTTCGGCATCTCAAAAAATTATGAAAAATGACTACACATCATATATCACATGTGTCTGCACCGTGTAAAAAACTCATAATTTTATCTCCCTCCGGGTGTTCAGGAATATTCACGCAGCACCAAAACCGCAGAGGGATCACTTCGGTGTCATCGCCGTCCGTGAGGGGGGACCACACCCCGGAGCCGCGCATTGCCTCTTCGGACATGCCACCGCACGTTAAGACACGTGTGAGCACCCGTCGCGATGCTCTGGTGGCATTGCTACCCCCTAAGGCCCCCGGCAGGCCTAACCCTGGACCAGTTGACCCGCAGATCTACCCCTTTGACTTTCGCCGGACGGGCTTTGACCAATGGACCTCCCCACCTGGTTGTGATAGGTCAGCCCATGGGAACACTCCGGAACAGGGTCCGGGCCCAACCCACCACACGATCCCCTCCGTGTCGGCCCGACGCGGCCGTTTCCCCCCTCCAAGCGCCGGCGACGGCGCCGTCCGTGAAGGGGGTCACACTCCGGAGCCGCGTGCCCGGTGTTTGCACCCGCCACCGCACTTCCAGACATGTAAGAGGACCCAGCGCAAGATCCTGTGGCATTGCTACCCCACGAAGGCCCTCGACCACACCCGAAGACATGCGAGGAACAATCCGGAAAGAGGAATTTTTCCACATACTTCGGCATCTCAAAAAATTATGAAAAATGACTACACATCCTATATCACATGTGTCTGCACCGTGTAAAAAACTCATAATTTTATCTCCCTCCGGGTGTTCAGGAATATTCACGCAGCACCAAAACCGCAGAGGGATCACTTCGGTGTCATCGCCGTCCGTGAGGGGGGACCACACCCCGGAGCCGCGCATTGCCTCTTCGGACATGCCACCGCACGTTAAGACACGCGTGAGCACCCGTCGCGATGCTCTGGTGGCATTGCTACCCCCTAAGGCCCCCGGCAGGCCTAACCCTGGACCAGTTGACCCGCAGATCTACCCCTTTGACTTTCGCCGGACGGGCTTTGACCAATGGACCTCCCCACCTGGTTGTGATAGGTCAGCCCATGGGAACACTCCGGAACAGGGTCCGGGCCCAACCCACCACACGATCCCCTCCGTGTCGGCCCGACGCGGCCGTTTCCCCCCTCCAAGCGCCGGCGACGGCGCCGTCCGTAAAGGGGGTCACACTCCGGAGCCGCGTGCCCGGTGTTTGCACCCGCCACCGCACTTCCAGACGTGTAAGAGGACCCAGCGCAAGATCCTGTGGCATTGCTACCCCACGAAGGCCCCCGACCACACCCGTAGACATGCGAGGAACAATCCGGAAAGAGGAATTTTTCCACATACTTCGGCATCTCAAAAAATTATGAAAAATGACTACACATCCTATATCACATGTGTCTGCACCATGTAAAAAACTCATAATTTTATCTCCCTCCGGGTGTTCAGGAATATTCACGCAGCACCAAAACCGCAGAGGGATCACTTCGGTGTCATCGCCGTCCGTGAGGGGGGACCACACCCCGGAGCCGCGCATTGCCTCTTCGGACATGCCACCGCACGTTAAGACACGTGTGAGCACCCGTCGCGATGCTCTGGTGGCATTCCTACCCCCTAAGGCCCCCGGCAGGCCTAACCCTGGACCAGTTGATCCGCAGATCTACCCCTTTGACTTTCGCCGGACGGGCTTTGACCAATGGACCTCCCCACCTGGTTGTGATAGGTCAGCCCATGGGAACACTCCGGAACAGGGTCCGGGCCCAACCCACCACACGATCCCCTCCGTGTCGGCCCGACGCGGCCGTTTCCCCCCTCCAAGCGCCGGCGACGGCGCCGTCCGTGAAGGGGGTCACACTCCGGAGCCGCGTGCCCGGTGTTTGCACCCGCCACCGCACTTCCAGACATGTAAGAGGACCCAGCGCAAGATCCTGTGGCATTGCTACCCCACGAAGGCCCCCGACCACACCCGAAGACATGCGAGGAACAATCCGGAAAGAGGAATTTTTCCACATACTTCGGCATCTCAAAAAATTATGAAAAATGACTACACATCCTATATCACATGTGTCTGCACCGTGTAAAAAACTCATAATTTTATCTCCCTCCGGGTGTTCAGGAATATTCACGCAGCACCAAAACCGCAGAGGGATCACTTCGGTGTCATCGCCGTCCGTGAGGGGGGACCACACCCCGGAGCCGCGCATTGCCTCTTCGGACATGCCACCGCACGTTAAGACATGTGTGAGCACCCGTCGCGATGCTCTGGTGGCATTGCTACCCCCTAAGGCCCTCGGCAGGCCTAACCCTGGACCAGTTGACCCGCAGATCTACCCCTTTGACTTTCGCCGGACGGGCTTTGACCAATGGACCTCCCCAATTGGTTGTGATAGGTCAGCCCATGGGAACACTCCGGAACAGGGTCCGGGCCCAACCCACCACACGATCCCCTCCGTGTCGGCCCGACGCGGCCGTTTCCCCCCTCCAAGCGCCGGCGACGGCGCCGTCCGTAAAGGGGGTCACACTCCGGAGCCGCGTGCCCGGTGTTTGCACCCGCCACCGCACTTCCAGACGTGTAAGAGGACCCAGCGCAAGATCCTGTGGCATTGCTACCCCACGAAGGCCCCCGGCCACACCCGTAGACATGCGAGGAACAATCCGGAAAGAGGAATTTTTCCACATACTTCGGCATCTCAAAAAATTATGAAAAATGACTACACATCCTATATCACATGTGTCTGCACCGTGTAAAAAACTCATAATTTTATCTCCCTCCGGGTGTTCAGGAATATTCACGCAGCACCAAAACCGCAGAGGGATCACTTCGGTGTCATCGCCGTCCGTGAGGGGGGACCACACCCCGGAGCCGCGCATTGCCTCTTCGGACATGCCACCGCACGTTAAGACACGTGTGAGCACCCGTCGCGATGCTCTGGTGGCATTCCTACCCCCTAAGGCCCCCGGCAGGCCTAACCCTGGACCAGTTGATCCGCAGATCTACCCCTTTGACTTTCGCCGGACGGGCTTTGACCAATGGACCTCCCCACCTTGTTGTGATAGGTCAGCCCATGGGAACACTCCGGAACAGGGTCCGGGCCCAACCCACCACACGATCCCCTCCGTGTCGGCCCGACGCGGCCGTTTCCCCCCTCCAAGCGCCGGCGACGGCGCCGTCCGTGAAGGGGGTCACACTCCGGAGCCGCGTGCCCGGTGTTTGCACCCGCCACCGCACTTCCAGACGTGTAAGAGGACCCAGCGCAAGATCCTGTGGCATTGCTACCCCACGAAGGCCCCCGACCACACCCGTAGACATGCGAGGAACAATCCGGAAAGAGGAATTTTTCCACATACTTCGGCATCTCAAAAAATTATGAAAAATGACTACACATCCTATATCACATGTGTCTGCACCGTGTAAAAAACTCATAATTTTATCTCCCTCCGGGTGTTCAGGAATATTCACGCAGCACCAAAACCGCAGAGGGATCACTTCGGTGTCATCGCCGTCCGGAGGGGGGACCACACCCCGGAGCCGCGCATTGCCTCTTCGGACATGCCACCGCACGTTAAGACACGTGTGAGCACCCGTCGCGATGCTCTGGTGGCATTGCTACCCCCTAAGGCCCCCGGCAGGCCTAACCCTGGACCAGTTGACCCGCAGATCTACCCCTTTGACTTTCGCCGGACGGGCTTTGACCAATGGACCTCCCCACCTGGTTGTGATAGGTCAGCCCATGGGAACACTCCGGAACAGGGTCCGGGCCCAACCCACCACACGATCCCCTCCGTGTCGGCCCGACGCGTCCGTTTCCCCCCTCCAAGCGCCGGCGACGGCGCCGTCCGTGAAGGGGGTCACACTCCGGAGCCGCGTGCCCGGTGTTTGCACCCGCCACCGCACTTCCAGACCTGTAAGAGGACCCAGCGCAAGATCCTGTGGCATTGCTACCCCACGAAGGCCCCCGACCACACCCGTAGACATGCGAGGAACAATCCGGAAAGAGGAATTTTTCCACATACTTCGGCATCTCAAAAAATTATGAAAAATGACTACACATCCTATATCACATGTGTCTCCACCGTGTAAAAAACTCATAATTTTATCTCCCTCCGGGTGTTCAGGAATATTCACGCAGCACCAAAACCGCAGAGGGATCACTTCGGTGTCATCGCCGTCCGTGAGGGGGGACCACACCCCGGAGCCGCGCATTGCCTCTTCGGACATGCCACCGCACGTTAAGACACGTGTGAGCACCCGTCGCGATGCTCTGGTGGCATTGCTACCCCCTAAGGCCCCCGGCAGGCCTAACCCTGGACCAGTTGACCCGCAGATCTACCCCTTTGACTTTCGCCGGACGGGCTTTGACCAATGGACCTCCCCACCTAGTTGTGATAGGTCAGCCCATGGGAACACTCCGGAACAGGGTCCGGGCCCAACCCACCACACGATCCCCTCCGTGTCGGCCCGACGCGGCCGTTTCCCCCCTCCAAGCGCCGGCGACGGCGCCGTCCGTGAAGGGGGTCACACTCCGGAGCCGCGTGCCCGGTGTTTGCACCCGCCATCGCACTTCCAGACGTGTAAGAGGACCCAGCGCAAGATCCTGTGGCATTGCTACCCCACGAAGGCCCCCGACCACACCCGTAGACATGCGAGGAACAATCCGGAAAGAGGAATTTTTCCACATACTTCGGCATCTCAAAAAATTATGAAAAATGACTACACATCCTATATCACATGTGTCTGCACCGTGTAAAAAACTCATAATTTTATCTCCCTCCGGGTGTTCAGGAATATTCACGCAGCACCAAAACCGCAGAGGGATCACTTCGGTGTCATCGCCGTCCGTGAGGGGGGACCACACCCCGGAGCCGCGCATTGCCTCTTCGGACATGCCACCGCACGTTAAGACACGTGTGAGCGCCCGTCGCGATGCTCTGGTGGCATTCCTACCCCCTAAGGCCCCCGGCAGGCCTAACCCTGGACCAGTTGATCCGCAGATCTACCCCTTTGACTTTCGCCGGACGGGCTTTGACCAATGGACCTCCCCACCTTGTTGTGATAGGTCAGCCCATGGGAACACTCCGGAACAGGGTCCGGGCCCAACCCACCACACGATCCCCTCCGTGTCGGCCCGACGCGGCCGTTTCCCCCCTCCAAGCGCCGGCGACGGCGCCGTCCGTGAAGGGGGTCACACTCCGGAGCCGCGTGCCCGGTGTTTGCACCCGCCACCGCACTTCCAGACGTGTAAGAGGACCCAGCGCAAGATCCTGTGGCATTGCTACCCCACGAAGGCCCCCGACCACACCCGTAGACATGCGAGGAACAATCCGGAAAGAGGAATTTTTCCACATACTTCGGCATCTCAAAAAATTATGAAAAATGACTACACATCCTATATCACATGTGTCTGCACCGTGTAAAAAACTCATAATTTTATCTCCCTCCGGGTGTTCAGGAATATTCACGCAGCACCAAAACCGCAGAGGGATCACTTCGGTGTCATCGCCGTCCGTGAGGGGGGACCACACCCCGGAGCCGCGCATTGCCTCTTCGGACATGCCACCGCACGTTAAGACACGTGTGAGAGCCCGTCGCGATGCTCTGGTGGCATTCCTACCCCCTAAGGCCCCCGGCAGGCCTAACCCTGGACCAGTTGATCCGCAGATCTACCCCTTTGACTTTCGCCGGACGGGCTTTGACCAATGGACCTCCCCACCTTGTTGTGATAGGTCAGCCCATGGGAACACTCCGGAACAGGGTCCGGGCCCAACCCACCACACGATCCCCTCCGTGTCGGCCCGACGCGGCCGTTTCCCCCCTCCAAGCGCCGGCGACGGCGCCGTCCGTGAAGGGGGTCACACTCCGGAGCCGCGTGCCCGGTGTTTGCACCCGCCACCGCACTTCCAGACGTGTAAGAGGACCCAGCGCAAGATCCTGTGGCATTGCTACCCCACGAAGGCCCCCGACCACACCCGTAGACATGCGAGGAACAATCCGGAAAGAGGAATTTTTCCACATACTTCGGCATCTCAAAAAATTATGAAAAATGACTACACATCCTATATCACATGTGTCTGCACCGTGTAAAAAACTCATAATTTTATCTCCCTCCGGGTGTTCAGGAATATTCACGCAGCACCAAAACCGCAGAGGGATCACTTCGGTGTCATCGCCGTCCGTGAGGGGGGACCACACCCCGGAGCCGCGCATTGCCTCTTCGGACATGCCACCGCACGTTAAGACACGTGTGAGCACCCGTCGCGATGCTCTGGTGGCATTGCTACCCCCTAAGGCCCCCGGCAGGCCTAACCCTGGACCAGTTGACCCGCAGATCTACCCCTTTGACTTTCGCCGGACGGGCTTTGACCAATGGACCTCCCCACCTGGTTGTGATAGGTCAGCCCATGGGAACACTCCGGAACAGGGTCCGGGCCCAACCCACAACACGATCCCCTCCGTGTCGGCCCGACGCGGCCGTTTCCCCCCTCCAAGCGCCGGCGACGGCGCCGTCCGTGAAGGGGGTCACACTCCGGAGCCGCGTGCCCGGTGTTTGCACCCGCCACCGCACTTCCAGACGTGTAAGAGGACCCAGCGCAAGATCCTGTGGCATTGCTACCCCACGAAGGCCCCCGACCACACCCGTAGACATGCGAGGAACAATCCGGAAAGAGGAATTTTTCCACATACTTCGGCATCTCAAAAAATTATGAAAAATGACTACACATCCTATATCACATGTGTCTGCACCGTGTAAAAAACTCATAATTTTATCTCCCTCCGGGTGTTCAGGAATATTCACGCAGCACCAAAACCGCAGAGGGATCACTTCGGTGTCATCGCCGTCCGCGAGGGGGGACCACACCCCGGAGCCGCGCATTGCCTCTTCGGACATGCCACCGCACGTTAAGACACGTGTGAGCACCCGTCGCGATGCTCTGGTGGCATTCCTACCCCCTAAGGCCCCCGGCAGGCCTAACCCTGGACCAGTTGATCCGCAGATCTACCCCTTTGACTTTCGCCGGACGGGCTTTGACCAATGGACCTCCCCACCTTGTTGTGATAGGTCAGCCCATGGGAACACTCCGGAACAGGGTCCGGGCCCAACCCACCACACGATCCCCTCCGTGTCGGCCCGACGCGGCCGTTTCCCCCCTCCAAGCGCCGGCGACGGCGCCGTCCGTGAAGGGGGTCACACTCCGGAGCCGCGTGCCCGGTGTTTGCACCCTTCACCGCACTTCCTGACGTGTAAGAGGACCCAGCGCAAGATCCTGTGGCATTGCTACCCCACGAAGGCCCCCGACCACACCCGTAGACATGCGAGGAACAATCCGGAAAGAGGAATTTTTCCACATACTTCGGCATCTCAAAAAATTATGAAAAATGACTACACATCCTATATCACATGTGTCTGCACCGTGTAAAAAACTCATAATTTTATCTCCCTCCGGGTGTTCAGGAATATTCACGCAGCACCAAAACCGCAGAGGGATCACTTCGGTGTCATCGCCGTCCGTGAGGGGGGACCACACCCCGGAGCCGCGCATTGCCTCTTCGGACATGCCACCGCACGTTAAGACACGTGTGAGCACCCGTCGCGATGCTCTGGTGGCATTGCTACCCCCCTAAGGCCCCCGGCATTCCTAACCCTGGACCAGTTGACCCGCAGATCTACCCCTTTGACTTTCGCCGGACGGGCTTTGACCAATGGACCTTCCCACCTGGTTGTGATAGGTCAGCCCATGGGAACACTCCGGAACAGGGTCCGGGCCCAACCCACCACACGATCCCCTCCGTGTCGGCCCGACGCGGCCGTTTCCCCCCTCCAAGCGCCGGCGACGGCGCCGTCCGTGAAGGCGGTCACACTCCGGAGCCGCGTGCCCGGTGTTTGCACCCGCCACCGCACTTCCAGACGTGTAAGAGGACCCAGCGCAAGATCCTGTGGCATTGCTACCCCACGAAGGCCCCCGACCACACCCGTAGACATGCGAGGAACAATCCGGAAAGAGGAATTTTTCCACATACTTCGGCATCTCAAAAAATTATGAAAAATGACTACACATCCTATATCACATGTGTCTCCACCGTGTAAAAAACTCATAATTTTATCTCCCTCCGGGTGTTCAGGAATATTCACGCAGCACCAAAACCGCAGAGGGATCACTTCGGTGTCATCGCCGTCCGTGAGGGGGGACCACACCCCGGAGCCGCGCATTGCCTCTTCGGACATGCCACCGCACGTTAAGACACGTGTGAGCACCCGTCGCGATGCTCTGGTGGCATTGCTACCCCCTAAGGCCCCCGGCAGGCCTAACCCTGGACCAGTTAACCCGCAGATCTACCCCTTTGACTTTCGCCGGACGGGCTTTGAGCAATGGACCTCCCCACCTGGTTGTGATAGGTCAGCCCATGGGAACACTCCGGAACAGGGTCCGGGCCCAACCCACCACACGATCCCCTCCGTGTCGGCCCGACGCGGCCGTTTCCCCCCTCCAAGCGCCGGCGACGGCGCCGTCCGTGAAGGGGGTCACACTCCGGAGCCGCGTGCCCGGTGTTTGCACCCGCCACCGCACTTCCAGACGTGTAAGAGGACCCAGCGCAAGATCCTGTGGCATTGCTACCCCACGAAGGCCCCCGACCACACCCGTAGACATGCGAGGAACAATCCGGAAAGAGGAATTTTTCCACATACTTCGGCATCTCAAAAAATTATGAAAAATGACTGTACATCCTATATCACATGTGTCTCCACCGTGTAAAAAACTCATAATTTTATCTCCCTCCGGGTGTTCAGGAATATTCACGCAGCACCAAAACCGCAGAGGGATCACTTCGGTGTCATCGCCGTCCGTGAGGGGGGACCACACCCCGGAGCCGCGCATTGCCTCTTCGGACATGCCACCGCACGTTAAGACACGTGTGAGCACCCGTCGCGATGCTCTGGTGGCATTGCTACCCCCTAAGGCCCCCGGCAGGCCTAACCCTGGACCAGTTGACCCGCAGATCTACCCCTTTGACTTTCGCCGGACGGGCTTTGACCAATGGACCTCCCCACCTGGTTGTGATAGGTCAGCCCATGGGAACACTCCGGAACAGGGTCCGGGCCCAACCCACCACACGATCCCCTCCGTGTCGGCCCGACGCGGCCGTTTCCCCCCTCCAAGCGCCGGCGACGGTGCCGTCCGTGAAGGGGGTCACACTCCGGAGCCGCGTGCCCGGTGTTTGCACCCGCCATCGCACTTCCAGACGTGTAAGAGGACCCAGCGCAAGATCCTGTGGCATTGCTACCCCACGAAGGCCCCCGACCACACCCGTAGACATGCGAGGAACAATCCGGAAAGAGGAATTTTTCCACATACTTCGGCATCTCAAAAAATTATGAAAAATGACTACACATCCTATATCACATGTGTCTGCACCGTGTAAAAAACTCTTAATTTTATCTCCCTCCGGGTGTTCAGGAATATTCACGCAGCACCAAAACCGCAGAGGGATCACTTCGGTGTCATCGCCGTCCGTGAGGGGGGACCACACCCCGGAGCCGCGCATTGCCTCTTCGGACATGCCACCGCACGTTAAGACACGTGTGAGCGCCCGTCGCGATGCTCTGGTGGCATTGCTACCCCCTAAGGCCCCCGGCAGGCCTAACCCTGGACCAGTTGACCCGCAGATCTACCCCTTTGACTTTCGCCGGACGGGCTTTGACCAATGGACCTCCCCACCTGGTTGTGATAGGTCAGCCCATGGGAACACTCCGGAACAGGGTCCGGGCCCAACCCACCACACGATCCCCTCCGTGTCGGCCCGACGCGGCCGTTTCCCCCCTCCAAGCGCCGGCGACGGCGCCGTCCGTGAAGGGGGTCACACTCCGGAGCCGCGTGCCCAGTGTTTGCACCCGCCACCGCACTTCCAAACGTGTAAGAGTACCCAGCGCAAGATCCTGTGGCATTGCTACCCCACGAAGGCCCCCGACCACACCCGTAGACATGCGAGGAACAATCCGGAAAGAGGAATTTTTCCACATACTTCGGCATCTCAAAAAATTATGAAAAATGACTGTACATCCTATATCACATGTGTCTGCACCGTGTAAAAAACTCATAATTTTATCTCCCTTCGGGTGTTCAGGAATATTCACGCAGCACCAAAACCGCAGAGGGATCACTTCGGTGTCATCGCCGTCCGTGAGGGGGGACCACACCCCGGAGCCGCGCATTGCCTCTTCGGACATGCCACCGCACGTTAAGACACGTGTGAGCACCCGTCGCGATGCTCTGGTGGCATTGCTACCCCCTAAGGCCCCCAGCAGGCCTAACCCTGGACCAGTTGACCCGCAGATCTACCCCTTTGACTTTCGCCGGACGGGCTTTGACCAATGGACCTCCCCACCTGGTTCTGATAGGTCAGCCCATGGGAACACTCCGGAACAGGGTCCGGGCCCAACCCACCACACGATCCCCTCCGTGTCGGCCCGACGCGGCCGTTTCCCCCCTCCAAGCGCCGGCGACGGCGCCGTCCGTGAAGGGGGTCACACTCCGGAGCCGCGTGCCCGGTGTTTGCACCCGCCACCGCACTTCCAGACGTGTAAGAGGACCCAGCGCAAGATCCTGTGGCATTGCTACCCCACGAAGGCCCCCGACCACACCCGTAGACATGCGAGGAACAATCCGGAAAGAGGAATTTTTCGACATACTTCGGCATCTCAAAAAATTATGAAAAATGACTGCACATCCTATATCACATGTGTCTGCACCGTGTAAAAAACTCATAATTTTATCTCCCTCCGGGTGTTCAGGAATATTCACGCAGCACCAAAACCGCAGAGGGATCACTTCGGTGTCATCGCCGTCCGTGAGGGGGGACCACACCCCGGAGCCGCGCATTGCCTCTTCGGACATGCCACCGCACGTTAAGACACGTGTGAGCACCCGTCGCGATGCTCTGGTGGCATTGCTACCCCCCTAAGGCCCCCGGCAGGCATAACCCTGGACCAGTTGACCCGCAGATCTACCCCTTTGACTTTCGCCGGACGGGCTTTGACCAATGGACCTCCCCACCTGGTTGTGATAGGTCAGCCCATGGGAACACTCCGGAACAGGGTCCGGGCCCAACCCACCACACGATCCCCTCCGTGTCGGCCCGACGCGGCCGTTTCCCCCCTCCAAGCGCCGGCGACGGCGCCGTCCGTGAAGGGGGTCACACTCCGGAGCCGCGTGCCCGGTGTTTGCACCCGCCACCGCACTTCCAGACGTGTAAGAGGACCAAGCACAAGATCCTGTGGCATTGCTACCCCACGAAGGCCCCCGACCACACCCGTAGACATGCGAGGAACAATCTGGAAAGAGGAATTTTTCCACATACTTCGGCATCTCAAAAAATTATGACAAATGAGTGCACATCCTATATCACATGTGTCTGCACCGTGTAAAAAACTCATAATTTTATCTCCCTCCGGGTGTTCAGGAATATTCACGCAGCACCAAAACCGCAGAGGGATCACTTCGGTGTCATCGCCGTCCGTGAGGGGGGACCACACCCCGGAGCCGCGCATTGCCTCTTCGGACATGCCACCGCACGTTAAGACACGTGTGAGCACCCGTCGCGATGCTCTGGTGGCATTGCTACCCCCCTAAGGCCCCCGGCAGGCATAACCCTGGACCAGTTGACCCGCAGATCTACCCCTTTGACTTTCGCCGGACGGGCTTTGACCAATGGACCTCCCCACCTGGTTGTGATAGGTCAGCCCATGGGAACACTCCGGAACAGGGTCCGGGCCCAACCCACCACACGATCCCCTCCGTGTCGGCCCGACGCGGCCGTTTCCCCCTTCCAAGCGCCGGCGACGGCGCCGTCCGTGAAGGGGGTCACACTCCGGAGCCGCGTGCCCGGTGTTTTCATCCGCCACCGCACTTCCAGACGTGTAAGAGGACCCAGCGCAAGATCCTGTGGCATTGCTACCCCACGAAGGCCCCCGACCACACCCGTAGACATGCGAGGAACAATCCGGAAAGAGGAATTTTTCCACATACTTCGGCATCTCAAAAAATTATGAAAAATGACTACACATCCTATATCACATGTGTCTGCACCGTGTAAAAAACTCATAATTTTATCTCCCTCCGGGTGTTCAGGAATATTCACGCAGCACCAAAACCGCAGAGGGATCACTTCGGTGTCATCGCCGTCCGTGAGGGGGGACCACACCCCGGAGCCGCGCATTGCCTCTTCGGACATGCCACCGCACGTTAAGACACGTGTGAGCACCCGTCGCGATGCTCTGGTGGCATTGCTACCCCCCTAAGGCCCCCGGCATTCCTAACCCTGGACCAGTTGACCCGCAGATCTACCCCTTTGACTTTCGCCGGACGGGCTTTGACCAATGGACCTTCCCACCTGGTTGTGATAGGTCAGCCCATGGGAACACTCCGGAACAGGGTCCGGGCCCAACCCACCACACGATCCCCTCCGTGTCGGCCCGACGCGGCCGTTTCCCCCCTCCAAGCGAAGGCGACGGCGCCGTCCGTGAAGGGGGTCACACTCCGGAGCCGCGTGCCCGGTGTTTGCACCCGCCACCGCACTTCCAGACGTGTAAGAGGACCCAGCGCAAGATCCTGTGGCATTGCTACCCCACGAAGGCCCCCGACCACACCCGTAGACATGCGAGGAACAATCCGGAAAGAGGAATTTTTCCACATACTTCGGCATCTCAAAAAATTATGAAAAATGACGGTACATCCTATATCACATGTGTCTGCACCGTGTAAAAAACTCATAATTTTATCTCCCTCCGGGTGTTCAGGAATATTCACGCAGCACCAAAACCGCAGAGGGATCACTTCGGTGTCATCGCCGTCCGTGAGGGGGCACCACACCCCGGAGCCGCGCATTGCCTCTTCGGACATGCCACCGCACGTGAAGACACGTGTGAGCACCCGTCGCGATGCTCTGGTGGCATTGCTACCCCCCTAAGGCCCCCGGCAGGCCTAACCCTGGACCAGTTGACCCGCAGATCTACCCCTTTGACTTTCGCCGGACGGGCTTTGACCAATGGACCTCCCCACCTGGTTGTGATAGGTCAGCCCATGGGAACACTCCGGAACAGGGTCCGGGCCCAACCCACCACACGATCCCCTCCGTGTCGGCCCGACGCGGCCGTTTCCCCCCTCCAAGCGCCGGCGACGGCGCCGTCCGTGAAGGGGGTCACACTCCGGAGCCGCGTGCCCGGTGTTTGCACCCGCCACCGCACTTCCAGACGTGTAAGAGGACCCAGCGCAAGATCCTGTGGCATTGCTACCCCACGAAGGCCCCCGACCACACCCGTAGACATGCGAGGAACAATCCGGAAAGAGGAATTTTTCCACATACTTCGGCATCTCAAAAAATTATGAAAAATGACTACACATCCTATATCACATGTGTCTGCACCGTGTAAAAAACTCATAATTTTATCTCCCTCCGGGTGTTCAGGAATATTCACGCAGCACCAAAACCGCAGAGGGATCACTTCGGTGTCATCGCCGTCCGTGAGGGGGGACCACACCCCGGAGCCGCGCATTGCCTTTTCGGACATGCCACCGCACGTTAAGACACGTGTGAGCACCCGTCGCGATGCTCTGGTGGCATTGCTACCCCCCTAAGGCCCCCGGCAGGCCTAACCCTGGACCAGTTGACCCGCAGATCTACCCCTTTGACTTTCGCCGGACGGGCTTTGACCAATGGACCTTCCCACCTGGTTGTGATAGGTCAGCCCATGGGAACACTCCGGAACAGGGTCCGGGCCCAACCCACCACACGATCCCCTCCGTGTCGGCCCGACGCGGCCGTTTCCCCCCTCCAAGCGCCGGCGACGGCGCCGTCCGTGAAGGGGGGCACACTCCGGAGGCGCGTGCCCGGTGTTTGCACCCGCCACCGCACTTCCAGACGTGTAAGAGGACCCAGCGCAAGATCCTGTGGCATTGCTACCCCACGAAGGCCCCCGACCACACCCGTAGACATGCGAGGAACAATCCGGAAAGAGGAATTTTTCCACATACTTCGGCATCTCAAAAAATTATGAAAAATGACTACACATCCTATATCACATGTGTCTGCACCGTGTAAAAAACTCATAATTTTATCTCCCTCCGGGTGTTCAGGAATATTCACGCAGCACCAAAACCGCAGAGGGATCACTTCGGTGTCATCGCCGTCCGTGAGGGGGGACCACACCCCGGAGCCGCGCATTGCCTCTTCGGACATGCCACCGCACGTTAAGACACGTCTGAGCACCCGTCGCGATGGTCTGGTGGCATTGCTACCCCCCTAAGGCCCCCGGCAGGCCTAACCCTGGACCAGTTGACCCGCAGATCTACCCCTTTGACTTTCGCCGGACGGGCTTTGACCAATGGACCTTCCCACCTGGTTGTGATAGGTCAGCCCATGGGAACACTCCGGAACAGGGTCCGGGCCCAACCCACCACACGATCCCCTCCGTGTCGGCCCGACGCGGCCGTTTCCCCCCTCCAAGCGTCGGCGACAGCGCCGTCCGTGAAGGGGGTCACACTCCGGAGCCGCGTGCCCGGTGTTTGCACCCGCCACCGCACTTCCAGACGTGTAAGAGGACCCAGCGCAAGATCCTGTGGCATTGCTACCCCACGAAGGCCCCCGACCACACCCGTAGACATGCGAGGAACAATCCGGAAAGAGGAATTTTTCCACATACTTCGGCATCTCAAAAAATTATGAAAAATGACTACACATCCTATATCACATGTGTCTGCACCGTGTAAAAAACTCATAATTTTATCTCCCTCCGGGTGTTCAGGAATATTCACGCAGCACCAAAACCGCAGAGGGATCACTTCGGTGTCATCGCCGTCCGTGAGGGTGGACCACACCCCGGAGCCGCGCATTGCCTCTTCGGACATGCCACCGCACGTTAAGACACGTGTGAGCACCCGTCGCGATGCTCTGGTGGCATTGCTACCCCCCTAAGGCCCCCGGCAGGCCTAACCCTGGACCAGTTGACCCGCAGATCTACCCCTTTGACTTTCGCCGGACGGCTTTGACCAATGGACCTCCCCACCTGGTTGTGATAGGTCAGCCCATGGGAACACTCCGGAACAGGGTCCGGGCCCAACCCACCACACGATCCCCTCCGTGTCGGCCCGACGCGGCCGTTTCCCCCCTCCAAGCGCCGGCGACAGCGCCGTCCGTGAAGGGGGTCACACTCCGGAGCCGCGTGCCCGGTGTTTGCACCCGCCACCGCACTTCCAGACGTGTAAGAGGACCCAGCGCAAGATCCTGTGGCATTGCTACCCCACGAAGGCCCCCGACCACACCCGTAGACATGCGAGGAACAATCCGGAAAGAGGAATTTTTCCACATACTTCGGCATCTCAAAAAATTATGAAAAATGACTACACATCCTATATCACATGTGTCTGCACCGTGTAAAAAACTCATAATTTTATCTCCCTCCGGGTGTTCAGGAATATTCACGCAGCACCAAAACCGCAGAGGGATCACTTCGGTGTCATTGCCGTCCGTGAGGGGGGACCACACCCCGGAGCCGCGCATTGCCTCTTCGGACATGCCACCGCACGTTAAGACACGTGTGAGCACCCGTCGCGATGCTCCGGTGGCATTGCTACCCCCCTAAGGCCCCCGGCAGGCCTAACCCTGGACCAGTTGACCCGCAGATCTACCCCTTTGACTTTCGCCGGACGGGCTTTGACCAATGGACCTTCCCACCTGGTTGTGATAGGTCAGCCCATGGGAACACTCCGGAACAGGGTCCGGGCCCAACCCACCACACGATCCCCTCCGTGTCGGCCCGACGCGGCCATTTCCCCCCTCCAAGCGCCGGCGACGGCGCCGTCCGTGAAGGGGGTCACACTCCGGAGCCGCGTGCCCGGTGTTTGCACCCGCCACCGCACTTCCAGACGTGTAAGAGGACCCAGCGCAAGATCCTGTGGCATTGCTACCCCACGAAGGCCCCCGACCACACCCGTAGACATGCGAGGAACAATCCGGAAAGAGGAATTTTTCCACATACTTCGGCATCTCAAAAAATTATGAAAAATGACTACACATCCTATATCACATGTGTCTGCACCGTGTAAAAAACTCATAATTTTATCTCCCTCCGGGTGTTCAGGAATATTCACGCAGCACCAAAACCGCAGAGGGATCACTTCGGTGTCATCGCCGTCCGTGAGGGGGGACCACACCCCGGAGCCGCGCATTGCCTCTTCGGACATGCCACCGCACGTTAAGACACGTGTGAGCACCCGTCGCGATGCTCTGGTGGCATTGCTACCCCCCTAAGGCCCCCGGCAGGCCTAACCCTGGACCAGTTGACCCGCAGATCTACCCCTTTGACTTTCGCCGGACGGGCTTTGACCAATGGACCTTCCCACCTGGTTGTGATAGGTCAGCCCATGGGAACACTCCGGAACAGGGTCCGGGCCCAACCCACCACACGATCCCCTCCGTGTCGGCCCGACGCGGCCGTTTCCCCCCTCCAAGCGCCGGCGACGGCGCCGTCCGTGAAGGGGGGCACACTCCGGAGCCGCGTGCCCGGTGTTTGCACCCGCCACCGCACTTCCAGACGTGTAAGAGGACCCAGCGCAAGATCCTGTGGCATTGCTACCCCACGAAGGCCCCCGACCACACCCGTAGACATGCGAGGAACAATCCGGAAAGAGGAATTTTTCCACATACTTCGGCATCTCAAAAAATTATGAAAAATGACTACACATCCTATATCACATGTGTCTGCACCGTGTAAAAAACTCATAATTTTATCTCCCTCCGGGTGTTCAGGAATATTCACGCAGCACCAAAACCGCAGAGGGATCACTTCGGTGTCATCGCCGTCCGTGAGGGGGGACCACACCCCGGAGCCGCGCATTGCCTCTTCGGACATGCCACCGCACGTTAAGACACGTCTGAGCACCCGTCGCGATGCTCTGGTGGCATTGCTACCCCCCTAAGGCCCCCGGCAGGCCTAACCCTGGACCAGTTGACCCGCAGATCTACCCCTTTGACTTTCGCCGGACGGGCTTTGACCAATGGACCTTCCCACCTGGTTGTGATAGGTCAGCCCATGGGAACACTCCGGAACAGGGTCCGGGCCCAACCCACCACACGATCCCCTCCGTGTCGGCCCGACGCGGCCGTTTCCCCCCTCCAAGCGCCGGCGACGGCGCCGTCCGTGAAGGGGGTCACACTCCGGAGCCGCGTGCCCGGTGTTTGCACCCGCCACCGCACTTCCAGACGTGTAAGAGGACCCAGCGCAAGATCCTGTGGCATTGCTACCCCACGAAGGCCCCCGACCACACCCGTAGACATGCGAGGAACAATCCGGAAAGAGGAATTTTTCCACATACTTCGGCATCTCAAAAAATTATGAAAAATGACTACACATCCTATATCACATGTGTCTGCACCGTGTAAAAAACTCATAATTTTATCTCCCTCCGGGTGTTCAGGAATATTCACGCAGCACCAAAACCGCAGAGGGATCACTTCGGTGTCATCGCCGTCCGTGAGGGGGGACCACACCCCGGAGCCGCGCATTGCCTCTTCGGACATGCCACCGCACGTTAAGACACGTGTGAGCACCCGTCGCGATGCTCTGGTGGCATTGCTACCCCCCTAAGGCCCCCGGCAGGCCTAACCCTGGACTAGTTGACCCGCAGATCTACCCCTTTGACTTTCGCCGGACGGGCTTTGACCAATGGACCTCCCCACCTGGTTGTGATAGGTCAGCCCATGGGAACACTCCGGAACAGGGTCCGGGCCCAACCCACCACACGATCCCCTCCGTGTCGGCCCGACGCGGCCGTTTCCCCCCTCCAAGCGCCGGCGACGGCGCCGTCCGTGAAGGGGGTCACACTCCGGAGCCGCGTGCCCGGTGTTTGCACCCGCCACCGCACTTCCAGACGTGTAAGAGGACCCAGCGCAAGATCCTGTGGCATTGCTACCCCACGAAGGCCCCCGACCACACCCGTAGACATGCGAGGAACAATCCGGAAAGAGGAATTTTTCCACATACTTCGGCATCTCAAAAAATTATGAAAAATGACTACACATCCTATATCACATGTGTCTGCACCGTGTAAAAAACTCATAATTTTATCTCCCTCCGGGTGTCCAGGAATATTCACGCAGCACCAAAACCGCAGAGGGATCACTTCGGTGTCATCGCCGTCCGTGAGGGGGGACCACACCCCGGAGCCGCGCATTGCCTCTTCGAACATGCCACCGCACGTTAAGACACGTCTGAGCACCCGTCGCGATGCTCTGGTGGCATTGCTACCCCCCTAAGGCCCCCGGCAGGCCTAACCCTGGACCAGTTGACCCGCAGATCTACCCCTTTGACTTTCGCCGGACGGGCTTTGACCAATGGACCTTCCCACCTGGTTGTGATAGGTCAGCCCATGGGAACACTCCGGAACAGGGTCCGGGCCCAACCCACCACACGATCCCCTCCGTGTCGGCCCGACGCGGCCGTTTCCCCCCTCCAAGCGCCGGCGACGGCGCCGTCCGTGAAGGGGGTCACACTCCGGAGCCGCGTGCCCGGTGTTTGCACCCGCCACCGCACTTCCAGACGTGTAAGAGGACCCAGCGCAAGATCCTGTGGCATTGCTACCCCACGAAGGCCCCCGACCACACCCGTAGACATGCGAGGAACAATCCGGAAAGAGGAATTTTTCCACATACTTCGGCATCTCAAAAAATTATGAAAAATGACTACACATCCTATATCACATGTGTCTGCACTGTGTAAAAAACTCATAATTTTATCTCCCTCCGGGTGTTCAGGAATATTCACGCAGCACCAAAACCGCAGAGGGATCACTTCGGTGTCATCGCCGTCCGTGAGGGGGGACCACACCCCGGAGCCGCGCATTGCCTCTTCGGACATGCCACCGCACGTTAAGACACGTGTGAGCACCCGTCGCGATGCTCTGGTGGCATTGCTACCCCCCTAAGGCCCCCGGCAGGCCTAACCCTGGACCAGTTGACCCGCAGATCTACCCCTTTGACTTTCGCCGGACGGGCTTTGACCAATGGACCTTCCCACCTGGTTGTGATAGGTCAGCCCATGGGAACACTCCGGAACAGGGTCCGGGCCCAACCCACCACACGATCCCCTCCGTGTCGGCCCGACGCGGCCGTTTCCCCCCTCCAAGCGCCGGCGACGGCGCCGTCCGTGAAGGGGGTCACACTCCGGAGCCGCGTGCCCGGTGTTTGCACCCGCCACCGCACTTCCAGACGTGTAAGAGGACCCAGCGCAAGATCCTGTGGCATTGCTACCCCACGAAGGCCCCCGACCACACCCGTAGACATGCGAGGAACAATCCGGAAAGAGGAATTTTTCCACATACTTCGGCATCTCAAAAAATTATGAAAAATGACTACACATCCTATATCACATGTGTCTGCACCGTGTAAAAAACTCATAATTTTATCTCCCTCCGGGTGTTCAGGAATATTCACGCAGCACCAAAACCGCAGAGGGATCACTTCGGTGTCATCGCCGTCCGTGAGGGGGGACCACACCCCGGAGCCGCGCATTGCCTCTTCGGACATGCCACCGCACGTTAAGACACGTGTGAGCACCCGTCGCGATGCTCTGGTGGCATTGCTACCCCCCTAAGGCCCCCGGCAGGCCTAACCCTGGACCAGTTGACCCGCAGATCTACCCCTTTGACTTTCGCCGGACGGGCTTTGACCAATGGACCTTCCCACCTGGTTGTGATAGGTCATCCCATGAGAACACTCTGGAACAGGGTCCGGGCCCAACCCACCACACGATCCCCTCCGTGTCGGCCCGACGCGGCAGTTTCCCCCCTCCAAGCGCCGGCGACGGCACCGTCCGTGAAGGGGGTCACACTCCGGAGCCGCGTGCCCGGTGTTTGCACCCGCCACCGCACTTCCAGACGTGTAAGAGGACCCAGCGCAAGATCCTGTGGCATTGCTACCCCACGAAGGCCCCCGACCACACCCGTAGACATGCGAGGAACAATCCGGAAAGAGGAATTTTTCCACATACTTCGGCATCTCAAAAAATTATGAAAAATGACTACACATCCTATATCACATGTGTCTGCACCGTGTAAAAAACTCATAATTTTATCTCCCTCCGGGTGTTCAGGAATATTCACGCAGCACCAAAACCGCTGAGGGATCACTTCGGTGTCATCGCCGTCCGTGAGGGGGGACCACACCCCGGAGCCGCGCATTGCCTCTTCGGACATGCCACCGCACGTTAAGACACGTGTGAGCACCCATCGCGATGCTCTGGTGGCATTGCTACCCCCCTAAGGCCCCCGGCAGGCCTAACCCTGGACCAGTTGACCCGCAGATCTACCCCTTTGACTTTCGCCGGACGGGCTTTGACCAATGGACCTCCCCACCTGGTTGTGATAGGTCAGCCCATGGGAACACTCCGGAACAGGGTCCGGGCCCAACCCACCACACGATCCCCTCCGTGTCGGCCCGACGCGGCCGTTTCCCCCCTCCAAGCGCCGGCGACGGCGCTGTCCGTGAAGGGGGTCACACTCCGGAGCCACCGCATGTTAAGACACGTGTGAGGACCCGTCGCAAACATCATTGTTAGTTTATTCAAATTTGAAACATAGTATAGCAACTGAATCATTTCAAGATTATGATAAAAAACGATATAAAATTGGTCAAAATCAATGCAAGTATCGATTAGTTGTGATTTTGACCAAATATGTTTATGTTAAGTATAGATAAGTCAAATTCAAATAAAAACATAAAAAACAGATAATATATATGCCTACGGCAATGCCGTCGGCATAGTTTGCCACGTGGCGCACACTGCGGAAAGAAAACATACAATATCTATGCCGACGGCCTAACATCGGGGCCGTCGGTATAGATTTGACGGCGCCGGCGTGCCGTCTGAGTCCGGGTCGGCAGGCCCATATATGTGCCGACGGCCTATATATACCGACGGCTGCGGTCGGCATGAACGGACATATGCCGACGGCCTATATATGCCTACGGCGGCCGTCGGCATAGTCGGAGATATACCGACGGCATATCTATGCCTACGGCTTTCACAAGGCCGTCGGCATATAGCAGGGTGTGCCGACGGCCCCGACAAAAGGCCGTCGGCATATATAAATCCGTCGGCATTGGCTGTTATTCCGGTAGTGCGTGCATGCACATTGTACGTGAATGTGGGGAAGAAGAACTTCATCCTAATGCATTGTTGGTTGAAGTTGAATCGGCAACCCAAGTGGCTTCTATCCATTGCCCATACCGTCAAGACCGCCGGCATCGGCAACGAAGACGAAGATGGTGATCCAACTGACCCAACAAAAGTAGGGCCGGCTAAGAAGGTCAAAAGGGGGATCCGAGGGAGGAAGTGGGAGGAGGAGAAGGAGAACTGAGAAGGAGCAGCAACCAAGATGACGGAGAAGTTTGAGGGCATCATGGACAAGAAGGAGGAGGCATGTGCCAAGCGCCATGACATCAAGGAGTAAAAGAAGGCGAAGAGGTTTGACATCGTCATGGCCGCAACGGAGAAGAAGATCAACCTCGAAGAGCAAAAGACTAATCTCGAAGAAAAGAAGACCAAGCTCGAAGAGAGGAGGGTTGAGCTCGCGGCCGCTTCGGAGGAAACCAAGATGTTGACCATGAAGACGGACGAGTTGGACCCCAATGCGGCAAAGATCGTGCAAGCCATCCGTGCAAAGATGTTGAAGCGCTTGGCGGCAGAGATGGCGGAGGCGGAAGCTGCGGACGAGCTGGCGGCAGAGTGATGACGGATGAGGCACAGACAGCTGGTCTGGGAGGGCACAATTTGCACAGACTGCCGAACTGCAACTTTTGTGATCTGACAAATGTAAAAACTAATGAAAATTCGTCATTTTTTGGTTGTGAAGCATACATATGCATTTTTATTTGCTCATCAAATTGCTGTTGATCATTATTTGCACTTCAATATCAGGATGGGGCTGGACCTGGGCGGACGTTTCAGAGACGGTGTTAGATGTCCGGCTCCGGTATCCTTATCCGCAGACGGATAGTGAGTTCGATTTAGGGGACGGCATTGGAGATGCCCTAACATTGCCATATAAAATTTAAAATTTATGTAACCTGGAAATAATTTCATGTATGAACCTAGTCGATGTGACAATATATAAAGTACTGATCTACTGGTGATCAGGTTGAGAACTTGACTGCAAATATAAAGCAAAAGCAACATCTGAATTTTACTTATCAGTTATAACATACAAGTGCGCTAACAGAAACTGTGCTAATTAGGATTCTGAATTACTTATATGTTCCGGTATATATTGTTCTCAATTACTTATGCAAAGTAGTGGATGCCTTACAAATTACATAGGGAGTTAATACCTTCAGAAGAAAAAAACATCAGTCAAAGCCCATGCAGCAATAAATTGTAAAATAGCATGGATATCCCAGACGGAAACATCTGGGAGATAATGTTATGTCACCTTTTCACTGATCACATCATACTAGCATGTCTCACCCGACAACCATCTCACATACCGATCAACACTGACCACCATGTCCATCAATAATGCCAGTACCTACGAAGATAAATAAGTCAGGAAACCAATGACAACTCCGATGGAAAATCATCGATAGAAGAGAGAATTATAATGGGATATCTAGGTAAACTGAGAGGTGTGTAGTTGATGTTATCTGAGGAAAAAAGTAACATGAGACATAAAGAGAATTATTTACTCTCTAGTGAAAATGAACTCCTCGCTTCAGAAAGATATTCAACAAAACATAAAATACAACCTTTATTTATTCATTTGGTTTCAGCTTCGAAATGATAGTGTGCGTGTAACTAGCTTTAAGCTTCGCAAAGAGCCAATGGAGTTACACATTCAATTGGTTCAGTCTAAGCTTCCCCCTTATTTCTCTTCCATTTTTAACTGTTATGTATCACATTGTCAAGAGAGCCGCAGTCCAGTACTGAATATTAGCATAGCACAATTCATGCTAGAGAAAATATACTTTCTAGAAATCATCTTTAGTAAACTCAATTCCTTGTCAGACCAAGCGGAACAAATTAAGACATGCCGAAACTAAAAACCTGACAACAAACTAATAATATGCTCAGTCTATTCTTTTTCCACTTTTACAACAGAACTAGCTCATCACACAGGGCTCTTCCACGGGTGTCAAAAACTAGAGCGTCAATTCCCAACTGTTATGCTTGGGTGCTGAAAAGATATATATACTTCAGATACGGACATAAGACTACATATGAAACACAATTTTCTTTTAAAAGAATTCATCATGCAGCAAAGGGAAAAAATCGTCGTGATTTGAACTTCTATCATCAGCATAACACTCAAGGATATGATATGCATTTCAGCAACTAATTACTAAAAATAAATGTATCTTATAATACTGTGAAGTAAATAATATAAAGGCTTGCTTTTACCTGCAGGATAGAAACATGCAAATGGATAATGGAGACAGAAGAACCTCATATCGGAAAGTTTCTTAAACTCCATTGACTGGAGATAGACCATGAAGACACCAGAAGCTGTCAGTACAAGGATTGCATTACTCTCCTCGGTGAACCCCACTATATTGAGGGAGTATCCCTTGCAAGCTGATCTGAGCTCCTTGAATTCAATAGCTCTATCGAGCACCCATACAGCCAAACCATCAGAATCAGGCTCTCTCTTCCATAATTGGGCGTGGAATTTTGAGAGATGGATGAAGCCAAACACACCACCTTGGGCGGGCATAATCCATAACTTGTGAAAGCCGGGTTCTATGTGTGGTGGCAGCTCTGTCACAGCTAGGCTCTGCCTATCTAGATCAAACTCGAGTATGACATAATGACGACACACCCTAACTAACCAGCAAAGAGAATTCCCAATCAAAGTAGGTTGTTCCACAGACATAATCGGTTGCAGCTGCAGTGAGTTGATGTTGCCCCATATCCAGGTCTCCGACGAGTAAAGGCATGCGGAAACTCGAGTGTTACGCTGATGATTGAAGTTCAAATCACATCAATTTTCCTTTTGCTGCTTGACCAATTCTTTGAAAGAAAATAGTACTTACGGTCACTGTTCTACGCTGTTGGTCATATGTATAAATTGTGTTTCAAATGTAGTCTTATGTGCCTATCTGAAGTATATATCTTTTCATTTCAGCACCAGTTGCATAGCAGTTGGAAATCGACCCAATAGCTATTGTCGGTTGTGGAAGAGCCCTGCTGTGATTAGCTAGTTCAGACGTACAACTGGATAATAAATAAATAGGCCGAACCTATTATATTTCTAGTCAGATTTTTAGTTTTGGCGTGTCTTGATTTCTTTTTGCTAGGTCTGACAAGGAATTGAGTTTACTAAATATGATTTCTGAAAAGTCTCTTAATCTTTTCTCCCCTGTGAATTGTGTTATGGTAATATTCAGTACTGGGGTGCGGTTCTCTTGACAATGTAACACATAGCAGCTAAACATGGGAGCTGAGATTGAACCAGTTGAATGTGTAACTCCATTGCCACTTTTTAAAGCTAAAAGCTAGTTTCACTTCATTTGGAAGTTGAAACCAATCGAATAAATTGAAGTTATATTATATTTTGTTGAATGTCTTCTTGAAGTGAGGAGAGTCCATTTGCACTAGAGAATAAATAATTTCCTTTATGTCTCATGTTTTTTAATCTCAGATCACATAACTACACACCTCTTAGTTCGCCTAGATATCCCACTACGAGTCTGCGATTCTCTCCTCTATCGATAGTTTTCCATCGGGATGGTCGTTGGTTCCTGACCTACTGTGCTTGTAGGTACTGGCATTGGTGATGGACACGGTGGAGATGACGTGTTAGAAGATGTGAAATGGTTGTTTGTTGAGACATGCTAGTATGATGTGACGACTGAAGGTGATGTTACATTATCTCCTAGATGTGTCCATCGGGGATATCTATGCTATTTTACAATTTACTGGTTATTTCTGCATGGGCTTTGACTGACGATTTTTCTTATGAAATTATTAACTCCAGTAATTTGTAAGGCATCCAACATTTGGCCTAAGCAATTGAAAACTATATACATCAGAAATTAAGTAATTCAGAACCCTAATTAGTACAGTTTCCGTTAGCACATTGGTAAGTTATAACTGATAGGTATCTCTAGTCGAGCCAGATGTTGCTTTTGTTCTATATGCAGTCAATTTCTCTACTTGATCACTAGTTTATACTATATTGCACAAGATGAAAGTCACATGACTAGGTTCATAAATAAACGATATTTCCAGGTTACATAAGTTTGTAATTTTGTATGGCATTATTATATACTCCCTTCGTTCACAAATATAAGATGTTCTAACTTTTTTGTGAATCGGATGTATATAAACATGTTTTAGTGTGTTTGTTCATTCATTTCATTCCGTATGTAGTACATATTGAAATATCTAAAACATCTTTTATATTTGTGAACGGAGGGAGTACTTGTTAACTCTTGACAATAACAAAATAGCGGTCAAAGGCTCATCTTTTCTGACTTCTAATGCCATGCAAAGTTTAAAATGGCATCCATTTTGGGCTGAAAGAAATGTTGTTTTATGAGTTGACAACGTAGTATCTGCTAATACTAGTTCTTTTGAGTAGTTCCTGTTAAGGACAGCGAAGGGAAATGGTCTATTGTCTCAGGTAGCCTTCACTGATCTCAGATACAAGTTTGATTACACGAATGGAAGAACAGAGGAAAGGGGAATTAGGGTTCGTGCCGTCGCCGGTTCCGTGATCCTCTGGATGCCCTTGGTCGGTGGGTGGAGTTGTCCTTAAGTACTGGAGCAGCCTTGGGCTTCATTGGACCCAGTCGGGCCCTGTTACTCTGGAGCTGGGCTTGCGAGGCCTTTGTGGCCTGGTGCGGCCCGGCTGGGCGCCGCCGTCTTGAGGGCCCGGCCTGTCAGGGACCCTGACACCCCCCTCTCCTTGAGAGAAGGCTTGTCCCCAAGCCTTTGCTGCAGGAAACCTTGCTTGGAGTGCTTCACGATCTTCCCAGGTTGTTCCGATGGCAGCTTCGTCCGACCAGCATACCTGGACTTGCTCGACCATGGCGCCTGCCTTCTTGCGCCAACGTGACTGCAACACTTCCACTGGAACGGCCAAAACGTCCTGATCAGTAGGGAGTTCTGTGGAAACGGCTGTACCTGGCAGGAGTGCGTGACGCAGCTGAGACACGTGGAATACGGGGTGAACTGCTGCTTGTGGTGGCAGCCAGAGCTTGTACGCCACTGGGTTGATCTTGTCGATGATAGGGAACGGCCCGAAGAACTTGAAGGAGAGCTTGTGGTTGGCCCTGGGCGCCACGGATGTCTGGATGTATGGTTGAAGTTTCAGAAAGACCTGGTCTCCCACTGCGAATTGGCGAAAGGAGCACTTTTTGTCCGCCTGAGCCTTCATGCATTGCCGAGCCCGATGGAGGTGCTGTTGAAGGAGGTCCTGGATTACCGCTCGTTCTTCGAGCCATGACTGTAGGGCCAGCACTAAGCAAGATGCTGTTGCTGTGATGCCCCAGTGCCGCGGCTCGTGGCCGTACAGTGCCTTGAACGGTGTCATCCCGATGGCTGAATGGTGCGAAGAATTATACCAGAACTGCGCGAGAGGGATCCAGAAACTCCAACGACGCGGGCACGCTTGGGTGAAGCAGCGTAGAAAAGTCTCGATGCATTGGTTGACCCTCTCCGTCTGTCCATCGGTCTGCGGATGATTTGTTGTGCTCATCCGAAGCTCTGTTCCAGCATATTTAAACAGCTCTTGCCAGAAATGACTGGTAAAGACCGGGTCTCGATCAGAAACGATTGCCCCTGGGAAGCCATGCAGCTTGTAAATCTGGTTCATGTACAGCTTGGCCACCTTTGATGCAGTGTACGGGTGCGCCAATGGCAGGAAGTGAGCGAACTTTGATCTCTTATCGACGATCACCAGCAGGTAGTTGAACTTACCCGACTGAGGCAAGCCGTCAACGAAGTCCATAGTGATTAGATCCCATGTTTCCCTTGGGATAGGCAACGGTTCCAGCAGCCCTGGGTGGGCTGAACGGTCAGGCTTGGCCTGCTGACACACTTGGCAGCACCGCACGTATTGCTGGACGTGCACTTTCATCTTCGGTCACGCGAAGAGGCGTCGGATGCGATGGTAAGTGGCTGGGAACCCCGAGTGCCCTCCTAGAGCGCTGTCGTGAAAAGCAGCAATGATTTTCTGCTGCAGCTCTGTTGATCCACCCAGCCAGATGCGATCTTTGAACCGCAAAAGTCCTTGCTGCAGTGCGAACCTGCCCTTGTCATCAGGTCTGACAGCAAGCTGTTCCAGCAGGCGCTGCGCTTGTGGTTTGGTGTTGTAGCTTGCGACCACATCCTCTATCCATGCTGGTTGGCATGAGGTGATGCTGGAATGGACCTCACTCGGTGTGGAGCAAGAGAGAGCATCAGCTGCGTGGTTTTCCGCCCCTTTCTTGTACCTGATAGTGTACTGCAAGCCCAAAAGCTTGGTGAATGCTTTTTTTCTGCCATGGTGTCGACAGCCTCTGCTCCTCGAGGTGTGTTAAACTCTTCTGATCAGTGTATATGGTGAACTCGTCGTGTTGAAGATACGGCCTCCACTGATCGATGGCTACAATTATCGCCAGGTACTCCTTTTCGTATGTGGACAAGCCCTGGTAGCGGGGTGACAATGCCTTGCTCATAAACGCAATGGGGTGCCCTCCCTGCTGCAAGACGGCTCCGACGCCTCTCTCGCTCGCATCAGTCTGCACTATGAATGGCTTCGAGAAATCGGGAAGGGCGAGAACTGGGGCCGAGACAAGCTGTTGCTTGAGGAGCTGAAATGATGTTTCTGTTGCTTCAGTCCAAACGAAGGGAACACCCTTCTTCAGGAGATTGGACAACGGCCGCGCCACCATGCCAAAGTTGCGGACCAAGCGGCGGTAGTACCCCGCGAGCCCAAGGAAACTGCGCACCTCCTTGATGCTGTTGGGCGTTTTCCACCGTGTGACTGCTTGGATTTTCTCTGGTTCCGTGGACACCCCCTGTGCGCTCACGATGTGGCCCAGCCATGAGATCTTCTGTTGACCGAAAGAGCACTTGCTCCACTTAAATTTCCATTGCTCATGCCTTAGTAGTTGCAACACTTGTCGCAGGTGGTCTTTGTGATCTTCAAGTGTCTTGCTGAAAACGAGGATGTCATCGAAGAAGACCAACACACAGTGACGCAGAAGAGGATGGAGGGTGTCATTCATCGCTCCCAGGAAGGTGGGTGGTCCTCCTACCAGACCGAACGAGACCACCGTGAACTCAAAGTGGCCGGAGTGTGTTTGAAAGGCAGTCTTGTATTCCTCGCCAGGCGCCAGCTGATACGTCTCCATCATATCTATAATTTTTGATTGTTTCACGCCAATATCCTATAATTTCCACATACTTTTGGCAACATTTTATATTGTTTTTTGGGACTAACATATTGATCCAGTGCCCAGTGCCAGTTCCTGTTTGTTCCATGTTTTTTGTTTCGCAGAATATCCATAATCAAACGAAGTCAAAATGCAATAAAATTTTACGAAGAATTATTTTGGAATATATGTGATTTTTGGGAGATGGAATCAACGCAAGGCGGTGCTCGTGGGCCCCACGAGGCACCAGGGCACGCCAGGGGGGGCCCGGCGCGCCGTGGTGCCTCGTGAGGCCCTCATAGGTCGGTTAGTGCCCTTCTTCGGCCGTAAGGAAGCTAATATCCGGAAAAAAATCGTGTTAAAATTTCAGCGCAATCGGAGTTACGGATCTCCGGGAATTTAAGAAATGGTGAAGGGCCAGAAAACAGGAACGCGAAACAGAAGAGAACAGATAGAGAGATCCAATCTCGGAGGGGCTCCTGCCGCTCCGCCGCCATGGCAGCCATGGACCAGAGGGGAAACTCTCCTCCCATCTAGGGGGGGGGGGGCAAGGAAGAAGAAGAAGGAGGGGGCTATCTCCCCCTCTCTTCCGGTGGCGCCTGAGCGCCGCTGGGGGAAACATCGTGACGGCGATCTACACCAACAACTTCGCCGCCGTCATCACCAATTCTCCCCCCCTCTATGCAGCGGTGTAACACCCCTTCTCCCCGCTGTAATCTCTACTTAAACATGGTGCTTAACACTATATATTATTATCCAATGATGTATGGCAATCCTATGATATTTGAGTAGATTCTTTTTGTCCTATGGGTTGATTGATGATCGTGATTGGTTTGAGTTGTATGTTTTATTTTGGTGCTGTCCTATGGTGCCCTCCGTGTCATGCAAGCGTGAGGGATTCCCGCTGTAGGGTTTGCAATACGTTCATAATTCTCTTATAGTGGGCGGCTAGAGTGACAGAAGCTTACACCCGAGTAAGGGGGTTGTTGCGTATGGGAGTAAAGGGGACTTGATACTTAATGCTATGGTTGGGTTTTACCTTAATGATTTTTGGTAGTTGTGGATGCTTGTTAGAGTTCCAATCATAAGTGCATTTGATCCAAGTACGGAAAGTATGTTAGCTCATGCCTCTTCCTCATATAAAATTGCAATAATGATTACCGGTCTAGTTATCGATTGCCTATGGACAAATCTTTTCTCTTGTGTTACAAAAAGCTTTCTACTAAACAACTAACTTTTATTATCTTGCAAATTACTCATAGTTTTATTCTTGCAAATTAGTTCTAGCATTACACCTACAAAGTACTTCTAGTTTCATACTTGTTCTAGGTAAAGCAAACGTTAAGTGTGAGTAGAGTTGTATCAGTGGTCGATAGAATTTGAAGGGAATATTAATTCTACCTTTAGCTCCTCATTGGGTTCGACACTCTTATTTATCAAAAAAGCTACAATTGATCCCCTATACTTGTGGGTTATCAAGACCTTTTTCTGGCGCCATTGCCGGGGAGCAATAGCATGGGGTTGATATTCTCGTGTGCGCTTGTTTGCTTTATCACTAAGTAGATTTATTTTCTGTTCTAAGTTGTTCTCTATCTTTAGTTATGGATGTGGAACACGAAATACCAAAAAAATTAGTTGTACTTACTACTCATGGAGATGGGGAACCTCCTAAAACCCTCGATGCTCGTTATGTGGAAAACATTAAACACTACTTTGATAATCCTGAGAAAACCCCATTCAACTTGATAATGGGAGACACATTGGATCAACGTGAATACTTTAGGGATTATCGCTTATCTCAAAAAGGGAAACTATTATGGGATCAAATTGATTATTTGCAATGGTATGCTTGGAATTTATGCTTGAGATATGATTATACTTGTTGTTCTAGGATGAAGGATCCACACCTTCCCTTTTCATGTAAATTTAATAATAATGAAACCTTGGCTTCTTATGCTAATGGTATATATGATTACTATGATGTGGAACGAATAGAAGAATTTGTTGCTTTTAAGGGTGCTTATGAAATTGAATCTTTGTGTGAAAAGTATGAAGATTGTGATGATGCTATTTACAGATCTGAAAATTTTGCTATACTTAAATATTGCTACGAGAATTATAAATACAATGCCGATATTGATGAATTTATTGAGAAAGTCTCCGCTGTCCAAGAAGAGACTAATATTTTGCAGGAATCTATGGAAGAAGAAATTGATGACACTGTGAGCTCATTAGATGAAAAAATTGAGTAGGAGAGTGAAGAACAAAATGAGGAAGAGCGGATTGATCACCCGTGCCCACCTTCTGATGAGAGTAACTCTTTATCTCATACATTGTTTAAATTCCCTTCGTGCTTACCGAAGGATGAATGCTATGATCCCTTGGATTCGTTTGAAATATCCCTTTTTGATGAAATTGATGCTTGATATGCTTGTGGCCATGATGCCAATTTGAATTATGCTTATGGAGATGAACTTGCTATAGTTCCTTATGTTAAGAATGAAATTGTTGCTATTGCACCCACACATGATAGTCCTATTATCTTTTTGAATTCTTCCAACTACACTATATCGGAGATGTTTGCTCTTATTAAGGATCATATTGATGGGTTGCGTTTTACTATTGCACATGATAATTTTGATGGATATAATATGCATGTGCTTGCTGCTTCTTATTGCAATTATTATGAGAGAGGAACTACATCTCCGCCTCTCTATGTTTCCAATACGATAAAATTGCAAGAAACTGTTTATACTATGCATTGGCCTTTACTTGATGTGCATGAATTGTTCTTTTATGACACGCCGATGCATAGAAAGAGAGTTAGACTTCGTCATTGCATGATATATGTTGCTTTGTGCTCACTACTAAAATACAAATCATTGTTAATTAAAATTGGCTTTGATATACCTTGGGATCCGGGTGGATCAATTACTTGAGACTTTATGCCTAGCTTAATGGCTTTAAAGAAAGCGTTGCCTGGGAGACAACTCGAAAGTTTTAGAGAGTCATTTATTTTTGTTGAGTGCTTTTATAAAGTTAAAAACAAAAAAATATAGAGGGGAACCTAAAACTTTTTCAAAAAGAAAAGTGAAAGTAAGAAAGACGAGCACCGTTGAAGTGGGGGAGCTCCTTGAACTTTGTTCATGCCCATGGAAACTTTGCAAATCTTGAATTATAGAAACTTTTCAACAAAAATAATTATCGCCTTGTACAAATCCATTGTATTATAAAAATAATGTGCCAAGATTTACCGTTAGGATGTTTAAATTGCTTGTTTGGTATGTGCAGTGCAAAAACAAAAACTTTTGCTGTAGTGCGTGAATTTACATTTTTTACTGGAACTTGCAAAAATTCTGAAATTTTTACACGGTACTGCTATGCAAATTATTTTTTTTCCTAATTTTTTAGAATTTGTGGAGTTACAGAAGTATGGTCAATGTTCAGATTACTACAGACTATTCTGTTTTTGACAGATTCTGTTTTTGATGCATTGTTTTGCTTGTTTTGATGAAACCATGGATTGTATCGGAAGGTATAAGCCATGGAGAAGTTAGAATACAGTAGGTATAATGCAAAAATAAAATATGAATGGGTTTGAAACAGTACTTAAAGTAGTGATTTGCTTTATTATACTAACGGATCTCACGAAGGTTTTGTTAAGTTTTGTGTGGATGAAGTGTTCAAAGATCGAGGAGGTATTGATATGAGAAGAATGAGGAGAGGCAAGAACTCAAGCTTTGGGATGCCCAAGGCACCCCAAGTAAATATTCAAGGAGACTCAAGCGTCTAAGCTTGGGGACGCCTGAGGGTGTCCAGGATTAGGGGGTACTCGGGCTGCCGGCCTATC
The DNA here is from genome assembly GCA_039707655.1 of Elymus sibiricus. Classification (NCBI taxonomy): domain Eukaryota; kingdom Viridiplantae; phylum Streptophyta; class Magnoliopsida; order Poales; family Poaceae; genus Elymus; species Elymus sibiricus. The sequence goes on along the minus strand of CM077668.1, from coordinate 391,698,220 downwards.
TCTCATAGGCCGGGCTGGTGGGCCGTTCTCTACATGTCGATGGAAGCTAGATTATGGACGACCCCGTATGTCAGAAGGAAACCTCCGAATTCTTGGCGTCTCCTCCAAGGAATAGATGATGTAACCTACATGTTTATCCCAGATGGTAACTGACTATGTGTAACCCTAGGACCCCCTGGTGTCTATATAAACCAGGAGGTTTAGTCCGTAGGCGAGATATCATTACCTAGGGTTTAGCCCAGTCGATCTCGAGGTAGATCAACTCTGTAACCTTCATACAATCACATCAATACAGTCAAGCAGGACGTAGGGTATTACCTCCTTGAGAGGGCCCGAACCTGGGTAAATCGCTGTCTCTAAGCTCCCTGTTACCATCGACTCCTTGACCCATAGTTCGGATTCCCTACCCGAGATCTGCCGGTTTTGGTACCGACATTGGTGCTTTCATTGAGAGTTCCGCCGCGGGTCATCAAGGATCAATGGCTCGCCTAATCATCAGCAACAGCGTTAGCCGCAGGGGCACTTTTGTTCCCGGTCAGCTTTTTGCGTTCGGAGGCATCGTGCTACACGCCGATCCGGCCGGTCACCTTGGCCAGGTCGACGGCTTCACCCCCGACCAGGAGATCAAGTTTGGAAACTTAAAATTCGTCGCCGACTCCCGGGGAGATCTCATCCTTACGGGGTCCTCGGCCTCGCCTGACGGACCCACGAATCCTGAAGTGCCTACTTCGAGTACGGCCAATCCCACTGCCAATACGGCAGCCGCTGTGGATCCAACCTTGAGCCCAGATCCGACCTCCGTGCTCGGTTGCCGAACTCCAGCCTCGGCTGGACATAACTTCGGGGCAAATTCTGACACCCCCGTCACAGCCACGCTGCGGGTTGACCCCGCAAATTACCCGAACCTGGAATCAACCGATCTCTCGTCATTAAACGGGATACTAGATCGGATCCAAGCTCGGGGGATCACCGATGGCCAGTCCTCGGTATACGATCAGATCGGACTCAAAACCGACGACAGGGAAATTTACGTCCCCACCACCACTCACTTGGTCGCCGCTATCGAAGGCCCCTCAGAGGCCTCACCCGCTACCTTCGAGCCGAAAACGCATGAGGTGCAGGTTTCCGACCAACAGGCTTCGCCTTCCAGCTCGACAGCCGAATTCTGCTCCAGAGAGGGTTTAGAGCCGGAGTCCGGCTCAACATGCAAGTACGGATCCGCTCACCCGCACCTGGTCAATTATCCGGAGTTCGGCACACTGGATTCCATGACAATCCAGGACGCGACCCCCAAAACTCCGGACTCACACTCCGCTGGGATCAAGTTATTTATCCCACCCACCCCCCACATTGAGTATCGTCCGGATAACACAGGACGTCCCGACATATGGGACCTGATGTACGTCAAGCAGCAGCCCGGAGAGACAGTCCGCCACTTCTGGGCCAGATTCCTTATCGTCCAAAATAAGATGACGAACGGCTGCGACAAGGATATTCTAGAGATCTTCCGACAGAATTGCAGAAACGAGGGCATCTTAAATGCCCTCGCCCGCCGCCACATCCAAAATTTCTCCGATCTATCGGATCTGGTGTCCAAATATTGCGCCATGGAGTACGCTTGGCAGGCTCAGCTCGAGCAAACGGAGTCAATCCGCACAAAGGAGCTAAACCGAGCTTGGGCGAAACGCGCACTCCCTCGCCGGACATGCCAGTATGAGCCATCTGAGAAAAAGATGAAACCCCTGACAAGACCCAGAACGGTCCTCGACGGGATACTGGATAAACCATGTACCATACACTCCACAAACCCAACCCACAGCCTTCGAGCTTGCTGGGTGGTCCGGCAAGTCGCCAAGAGCGGTGAGGTCATCCTCCGATGCCCGTACTCCAATAAAAGTCCGAAAACGCCCCTTGACGCCGACACCGAAATCTTAACAATCTACGAGACCTACTCTTCGAAGAATCAGAGGAAGAGAGCCCTTCGGGAGCTCGCCCAAATTCACCACGTGGCAGAGACAGACTCCTGTACAGACACACCCATCACTTTTAGTGAACAAGACCAGCCGAGGTCCTGCCCTACTCGAGCCGCTGCCGCCCTTGTCCTTGATCCCATAGTGGATGGATTCCGACTACAAAAGGTGTTGATGGACGGCGGCAGCGGGCTAAACCTCATCTACGAGGATACCTTGGATAAAATGCAGTTTGACAGATCCCGCATAGAGCAAAGTCACACTACCTTTGGAGTTATCATCCCCGGAAAGGAGGCGCGTGCCACTGGCCGCGTGACTCTTGATGTGGTCTTCGGCACTCCCGAGAACTACAGATCCGAAGAACTGCTTTTCCACATCATGCCCTTCCGCAGTGGCTACCATGCCTTACTAGGGCGCGATGCCTTCGTACAATTCCATGCTGTACCACATTACGGGTACATGAAGCTCAAAATGCCAGGGCCAAACGGTATTATCACGGTAATAAGTGATCCGGACAGAGCCCTGCGAGCCGAGAATAAAACGGCATCGCTCGCCCTCGAAGCGTTGTCTGAAGCCCTCGCGGCCGAAGAATTAACCGCACTCCGCTCAACGGTGGACAAGGACGACGTCATCCTTGATAAAAAGCAAAAATCCACGTCCTTTAAACCAGCAGATGAAATCATCAAATTCCAAGTGCACCCAACAGATCCCAACAAGACAGCGTCCATCGGAGCCCAGCTGGACCCCGCTGTCGACGAAGAATTGCGCCAATTTCTGCGTGCAAACTGGGACATCTTCGCCTGGCACCCTTTAGACATGCCAGGGATCCCGTGCAGATTAGCCGAGCATAGCCTGAACATAATCAAAGGTTTCAAGCCAGTTAAACAGACTCTCCGTCGGTTTTCCGAACCCAAACGTCAAGCCATGGGTGAGGAACTGGCTAAGTTGCTCGAAGACGGATTCATCCGGGACATCAAACATCCTAAGTGGTTGGCCAACCTGGTCATGGTGCCGAAGAAGGATAAGTCCTGGCAGTTGTGCGTCGATCTCAAGGATTTGAACAAGGCCTGCCCTAAGGATCCTTTCCCCTTGCCCCGCATTGACCAGATCATCGACGCCCCCGCCGGGCACGACTCACTATGTTTCCTCGACGCTTACTCCGGATACCATCAAATCAAAATGAAGGAGTCCGACCAGGCGGCCACCGCATTCATCACTCCTTATGGACCATTCTGCTTCAACACAATGCCCTTCGGTTTAAAGACGCAGGGGCCACATACCAGCGCATGATCCAAACGTGTCTGGAGAAACAAATCGGCAAAACAGTCGAAGCTTATGTGGACGATGTGGTTATCAAAACCAAACACGTCAGCCAGCTGGTGGACGATCTCCGGCAAACCTTCGACAATCTTCGGACTTTCGATATACGGCTTAATCCAGAAAAGTGTGTCTTTGGAGTGCCAGCCGGCAAGCTGCTCGGCTTCATAGTTTCCCATAGAGGAATAGAGGCCAACCCAGCGAAAATCCGGGCACTGTCCGAGTTGGCTATCCCCACTGAGCTCAAACACGTCCAGAAACTTGCCGGCACTGTTGCAGCCCTAAGCCGCTTCATCTCGCGCCTCGGCGAAAAGGCCTTGCCGCTATATAAATTGCTCAAACGGACGAAGAACTTCGAATGGACCAGTGAAGCAGCGGCGGCACTCGAAGAAATAAAAACTCTACTGGCCAGCAACCCGATTTTGACGGCACCCAGCCCAGCTGAGCCAATGCTGCTATATATCTCGGCGACGAATCAGGTGGTCAGTGCGGTTCTCGTCATCGAACGAGAGGCCGAGGGTCATAAGCTCCAGGTACAGAAACCTGTGTACTACATATCCGAAGTGCTCACCCCGTGTAAAACGAGGTACCCGCATTACCAGAAGATCGCCTACGCAGTTTTCATGGCATCCCGAAAGCTCCGCCATTACTTCCAGGAGTGCTCGGTTACGGTAGCATCCGAAGTACCACTGAATGACATAATCAACAATCGCGACGTCACCGGGCGCATAGCCAAATGGGCTATAGAACTTCTCCCCTTCGAAATCATTTATCGACCATGCCGAGCTATTAAATCTCAAGTTTTGGCTGATTTCGTTGCAGAATGGACAGAAGCCGAACTCCCTAGGGAGTACAACACGTACTCACATTGGACGATGTACTTCGATGGCTCCAAAATGCTCGCAGGACTGGGGGCTGGAGTGGTCCTCACATCCCCCACAGGCGACAATATTCGGTACATACTCCAGATCATGTACACCGGCTCCAACAACGCAGCCGAATATGAGGCTCTGCTGCATGGACTTCGGATGGCGGTGTCAATGGGCATACAGCGGCTCGAGGTGCGGGGAGATTCTAATCTTGCCATCTCTCAAGTTAACGGCGAATTCGACGCAAAAGACCCAAAAATGACAGCGTACCGCAACGCCGTCCTGAAGATCTCCGCCCGCTTCGAAGGACTGGAGTTTCACCCTATACCTCGTGACAGCAATCAAGCTGCGGATATCCTTGCCCGAATGGGCGCTAAGCGCGACCGCGTCCCCGAGAACACCTTTTTGGAACGACTTTTCAAGCCGTCCGTAGTGTGGCAGGAGAACGCCCAGGGCTCGGGTACCAATACCTCAGGAGAACTCGTCCCTCCGCCTATTGAACCAGATAATGGAATTATCGGGGGCTCGGCCATTGAAATGACATCTTCGGCTCACGAAGTCATGGCAGTAATAGCGCCATGGTCCGAGCCCTTCCTCGCCTACCTCCTCCGCCAAGAATTACCGGCTGACCAGACTGAGGCCAGGCGTATCATTTGACGATCTAAAGCCTATAAAGTCCACGAGGGAGAGCTATATAAGAAAAGCACTACTGGCATCCTCCAGAGATGTATCTCCGAAGAGGAGGGGAGGCAGCTTCTGACCGAGATTCACGCTGGCATGGGTGGTCACCACGCAGCAGCTCGGGCCCTGGTCAGCAAGGCTTTCCGAGCAGGGTTCTTTTGGCCCACTGCCCGAACAGATGCCCAGACATTGGTCCAACATTGCGTTGGATGCCAGCTTTTTGCGAATCAAAGTCATATGCCCCCCACGGCCCTTCGGACGATCCCAGTTACTTGGCCTTTCGCGGTTTGGGGGCTGGACATGGTTGGACCACTTAAAGGGGGAACCGGGAACAAGATATATCTACTCGTCATGGTAGATAAATTCACTAAATGGATTGAGGCAAAGCCAGTCACTTCAGCCAAGTCTAAGCCGGTCATCAAATTTATATCCGGCGTCGTACACCGTTATGGTGTCCCCCATAGCATAATAACGGATAATGGATCCAAATTTACTGCCCAGGAAGTCAAAGACTGGTGCGCTAATTTAGGCATTAAGCTTGATTATGCCTTAGTATATCACCCACAGTCCAATGGACAGGTCGAGCGAGCTAATGGACTTATCTTGAGTGGCATCAAGCCCCGTTTGGTCCGATCCTTAAAAGAATCCGTCTGCCATTGGGTCGAGGAGCTCGACTCCGTATTGTGGGGATTGCACACCACTCCTAATCGATCCACGGGCTACACACCATTCTTCATGGTGTATGGAGCAGAAGTCGTCCTCCCCTGTGACCTTATTCACGACGCCCCTCGGGTGCGTATGTACGAAGAAAAGGAAGCTGAGCTAGATCGGCAAGATAACCTGGACGCCTTGGAGGGCGAGCGCGACATAGCTCGGGCTCGTTCTGCTTTTTATCAGCAGCAGGCCAGATGTTATTAGAGCAGGGAAGTACGGGCGAAGGCCTACAACGTTGGCGATTTAGTCTTGCGACTCCCGAAGAAGCAGAAGCATAAGCTCGCGCCCAAATGGGAGGGGCCCTTCATCGTCGACCAAGTACTCACGGGCGGGGCGTACCTCCTTCGCGACCCCACGGACGATCGCCTCGAACCGAACCCATGGAATGCAGCTCGGTTGCGACGTTTCTACGGCTAGTCCTGCCAACTTACCGTGATCGATTCATCCTTTCAGGATCTTTATCTTTCTAGTCAATAGTCTATCCCGGGTTGTGTTCGGATCTGTCGGATTGCGTTAAGTTCTTCTTCGGCAAACATCTTTGAATGTATCACACTTTATTACCTGGGGGCTTCTTTTACGAAGCTTATCAAATTTCATTTATGCAATCATTCGTTTTTTACGTGTTTGCAACCTTCCTGTGTCGCTCTAAAGCCACTATATGCATCAATTTGACTTAAGATTTGGCCAAGCTGGGTTGCCTCGCTCCTGTGTTTACCTCTACGTTCCCGATTGTTCGGCTAGGGAGTAAAGGGAGCACCTCTGTGATTGATACGTCTGGGTTACCCGGGTGCGTACCTCAGACGGGTGAAGCCGAAAGCTAGCGTTCTTAAGAATACAATTGGTCGGCCGCGGGGGAAGTGAAAATAATTGGTACCTATCGCCAAGTTTCCGGGTTTTTTTTTCCCGAAGTAACCATCCCCGTCTAATTCAGGTACTCGGTTATCCATCCACGACTACGTGGTCACCTGACGAAAGGAACCCATAGCGGAACTATTTACGTCGGAAAATGTTTCTTACGTTACTCAGTAATATAACATAACTCCCCGAGCACGTTTTTGTCTGTTTGCACCAAATGGCCGGATTGCCTGGTTTTTCGAAGTATCTTTCCGATGTTCTCGGATCGCATAGTAGGAAACACTCCTTGGCTCCTGGTCGAGGAGGCTGAAGCCGATGGCCAGTTAAGACAACGTTTTTTATGCACGGCTTGCAGACTATCCGATGTAAAGTACATAGGTACATAGAATCGACCTGTCAATCTTGATCTAGGCCATCTATTATGGTCTCCAGAGCACAATCTGCTTGGGACAGCCGAGCTGCGGGCATAACCTGGTCATATACCAGATGCACGGGCACTTCCTGCCCATCTGGCCCTACCGGCCCAACTCTCGCTAAATGCTCCGGTTCCAGCTTGGTGAAACGGGTCTTGATCATCGCCCATGCTTCCCGTGCTCCTTCACGACAAGATGACATCTTCCATAGCTCAAAGCGGCGCCGAGCTCCTTTGAAGCGACTTGCCAGTTCGGCCATCCCTACCGGAGCCACTTCGCCAGGCCACAGTGCTTTGAACATGCTCGTCATGGCTCTCCGGGCCCGCTCATGTACAACGGATAGCTCCTTCAGCAGATCCTCCCCGAAGGAACCGGCTTCCTCTTCAGGACGCCCGGTCAGCAGAACTACAATGGGACGTGGCGTTGTTCATATTGCTGCCTAATACGTTCAGTTAATTGAACGGACAAGTCAGATTGCACTTACCGAACATGCCCGCTTTTAGTCTCTGGTTCTCCTCTTGGGTTACAGTCAGTTGGGCTTTCAAGCTCTTGATTTCTTGGATCTGTTGTTCGCCTTCCGCCTTCAGTTTATCCCTCTCTTCATGACTTCGGGATAACACCCGGTAGCCAGCTTCTTGCTGTGACTCCGCATATCTTTGAGCTTTCCTGGCCGTATCCAGGTCCTTCTGCAGTTGCTTTATCGCCTCGGCTGCTATAGAATCGTTTTTCATTAGTGAAGGTGTTCCACCACGATTTCTATTTAATGAACTTTTGGTTCGGCACTTACCATGTGCCTCTCTGGTGGATTTCTTCACCCCCTCTAGCTCGGCTTTCACAGACTCTAACTCTGTTTGTGCCTGCTTCAGTTCCTCGGACAGCTTTTTGTTTTGCTCCCGAACAGTCTGCACAATAGCAGGGCAGCATGGATATCAGACCCTTAACTCGGCCGTCCCGCCCAAATTAAGGCTCGGGGGCTACTGGGTTAGATACTAGTTGTCAAAACTATTACCATACCTGCACATTCGTAGACATGAGCCTCACTGCGCCTTCAAGTCCCGTTCGGGCAGCGTCGAGGTACGCATCTACCGAACTAAGAGCATTGAACTCTTGATTCGACAGCGCGGAGTGCCGAAGTGATGCCTTGCACCGCCGATGATTCATCACACTTTCCACTTCGGAATTGGTGACCGAGACGCCTCCCGAGTCCTCGGGATTTTGGTCCTCGGCTGGGGCTTCCGAATTAACTTCGGTTGTAGCTGGCGTCTTCGGGTTTGAGTCACCCCTTCGCACCTCTTCAGCATCCTCGGCTGCGGGCGGTTCCACACATCGTCTACAGAACGCCATGGAGCAAATTATTGGCATATGCGGTGGATGTTGAAGATAGAGGCCATAACAATACGATGAATGCATTACCTCTTCGGGCCGGGCGCTGGTGATGTAACTCCCGTCGGGGCCGCGCGTGGGGTCACCCCACGACTACTTGTCGTTTGGGCCACTGGTGCTGCTCTTGCGGTTGTTCGGCGCGTCGTGCGGCGGCCCTTGGGAGTAGGTGTCAGTATGTTCGGACCTGCAGCGGCTGAGCGTTTCTTTCGAGAGGAAGCCCGTTGGCCACTTACCGCGGAGGAGGGAAGCGCCCCGGGATGATCGGCCAATAGAGCCACCTTGGAGCCATCAAGGCTCTCCTGGTAGAAGACCCCGTCCTCGAAATTAATCGATGTTTCAGGGTCGTCATGGAATCCGGGATCGTCATCACGAGAATAATTCTCCAGTTGAGGAGCGGGGCAACTCACCGTCTCGATCCATCGCCTCCAACCCTATTTGGATAAGATGAAGATTCGATTATGAAAAAACTGGAGTAACGCCCGAATTATAAAGAGTGGTCGAACTCACCATTTCGATGGGCTCATACATCGAGAAGCCTTGTTTGAGCTTTAGCCGAGCAAACTCTTGCTCTTCCCCCTTGAACAAATCGGCTAAAATGGCGGCTATCGCCGCCTGGTTGTCAGGCCCTTTCCGGGTGTACCGGGCTGCGTCGTCCTCCCCGTTGTAGTTCCATAGCGGGTGAATTCTCTGTTGGAGAGGCTGGACACATCGAGCGATAGCTATGGCCATCACGTCAACGATGGTTAGTCCATTGTGGGCTCACCACCTCACTTGAGCGGCCAGCCGAGCTACCTCGGCACTTTCCTCTTGGGCAGGACTCTTCGGGCGCCAGTTGAACCGCTTCGTTGGAGAAGCCAATAAAAATTCTGGTAGACCCCTCCGAACTGGATCGAATAAAGGGACGTCTTCAATATAAAACCATTCCGAAGTCCACTCTTCGGCATCCTTCTTCGGAGTCCCCACGGGGTATCCGGTTCCGGCAATGCGCCATACTTCGGCTCCGCCGACCTTGTAGATAACCCCTTCCCGGGTGTGGGGAACTAGGCAGAAGAATTTCCTCCACAGCTCGAAGTGCGCCTCGCAGCCTAGGAACATCTCGCATAAAGCGACGAAGCCCGAAATATGGAGTATCGATCCGGGGGTAAGGTGGTGGAGTTGAATCCGATAGAACTCTAGTAAACCCTTCAAGAAGGGGTGGATGGGAAACCCCAGGCCTCGCAGGATGAAGGGCACGAAGCAAACCCTCTCCTCCCCGTGAGGGGAAGGAAAACTCTCCGCAAGGGCCTTTCCGTCAGCGGAAGTTAATCCGGGGCGGGAGGATGTGAGATCTGAGGCAGGCAGATACCCCTGCGCCTCGAGCCCACGTAGTCGCATGCGAGATACGGAGCAACTCGCCCAATCGCCTTGACGGGGGCCATGAGGACGTGAGGAAGATCCTGGAATGCTCGCCATTGTTTGTTGACTATGGCTTTGTGAAGAGAAAAATGGCAGGGGATGGGGTGCGTTAACCTCCACGCCCTTGGTTTATTAAAGGGGCATTGTTTCCCCCCAGGAAGGGACATTTTTGTAAAAACCCATTGGGCCACTCGCATTCCGTGGGTACGCAGAAATCGAGGGTCGTCATTAAATTCTATCTCTGAGGATACCTCGGCAATTGACCTATCGGTGGCCGAATTATTGTTATTCCGGATATAGGTAACGGGAGGAACTCGCCATCCAAGCCGAAGACTCTTGAAGCATGAAGCTGCAGAAGACCGTAGACCTCGGCGTTGAAGGCTAGTTCGGGGGCTACTGAGGGTGTCCAGGATTAGGGGGTACTCGGGCTGCCGGCCTATCTCTCATAGGCCGGGCTGGTGGGCCGCTCTCTACATGTCGATGGAACGCTGGATTATGGACGACCCCGTATGTCAGAAGGAAACCTCCGAAGTCTTGGCGTCTCCTCCAAGGAATAGATGACGTAACCTACATGTTTATCCCAGATGGTAACCGACTATGTGTAACCCTAGGACCCCCTGGTGTCTATATAAACCAGGAGGTTTAGTCCGTAGGGGAGATATCATTACCTAGGGTTTAGCCCAGTCGATCTCGAGGTAGATCAACTCTGTAACCTTCATACAATCACATCAATACAATCAAGCAGGACGTAGGGTATTACCTCCTTGAGAGGGCCCGAACCTGGGTAAATCGCTGTCTCTACGCTCCCTGTTACCATCGACTCCTTGACCCATAGTTCGGATCCCCTACCCGAGATCTGCCGGTTTTGGTACCGACAATGCCCCGGAAGGCATCCCATCTTTATTCAACAATTATCGGTATGTCTCGGTTTTTGTTTTGTTCACATGATATGCGTAAATTCTTGGAGCAACATGTGCCTTTTCTTTTTCTTTTAATAAATGCACCATGCTGGTATGAGATAGTCCTTGGTTGATTTATAGAATGCTTCATGCACTTCACTTATATCTTTTGAGTATGGCTTTATAGAATGCTTCATGTGCTTCACTTATATCATTTGAAGTTTGGATGCCTGCTTCTCGTCATATAGAAAACCGTTATTTGTAGAATGCTCTTTTGCTTCACTTATATTTATTCGAGCATGGTCTTTTGTAGAAAGAATTAAAATCTCTTGCTTCACTTATATCTATTTAGAGAGTCAACAGGAATTGGTCATTCACATGGTTAGTCATAAAATCCTACATGATACTTGTAGATCACTGAATATGATATGTTTGATTCCTTGCAATAGTTTTGCGATATAGAGATGGTAATATGTGGGAGGTACCAGTGAATGGATGTGGTTTAGTAGGAATATTGGTGTTAAGGTTTGTGATTCCCGAAGCATGCATGTATAGTCTTTAGTTATGCTAAGAAGTTGGAGCATGATTTATTATTGAGTGACTTCCTTTGCGTGGAGGTCGGGGGCGCGCGATGGTTAACTCCTACCAACCCCCCCTAGGGGCATGCGTAGTAGTACTTTGCTTCGATGGCTAATAAACTTTCGCAATAAGTATGTGAGTTCTTTATGACTAATATGAGTCCATGGATTATACGCACTCTCACCTTTCCGCAATTTGCTAGCCTCTTCGGTACCGTGCATTGCCCTTTCTCACCTTGAGATGTGGTGCAAACTTCGCTGGTGCATCCAAACCCCATGATATGATACGCTCTATCACACATAAGCCTCATTATATCTTCCTCAAAACAACCACCATACCTACCAATTATGGCATTTCCATAGCCATTCCGAGATATATTGCCATGCAAACTTCCATCATCATCATATACATGACTTGAGCATTCATTGTTATATTGCTTTGCATGATCGTAAGATAGCTAGCATGATATTTTCAGGGCTTGTCCGTTTTTTGATAACTTTTGCTACGCTAGATCATTGCACATCCTGGTACACTGCCAGAGGCATTCATATAGAGTCATACTTTGTTCTAGTATCGAGTTATAATTTTTTGAGTTGTAAGTAAATAGAAGTGTGATGATCATCATTATTCATTATTAGAGCATTGTCCCAGTGAGGAAAGGATGATGGAGACTATGATTCCCCCACAAGTCGGGATGAGACTTCGGACAAAACAAAAAGAAAAAAAGAAAAAAAGTGAGGCCAAAAAGAGCCCAAAAAAAAGAAAAAAAAATGAAATGAGAGAAAGAGAGAGAAGGGGCAATGTTACTATCCTTTACCACACTTGTGCTTCAGAGTAGCACCATGTTTTTCATATAGAGAGTCTCCTATGCTTTCATTTTCATACACTAGTGGAAATTTTCATTATAGAACTTGGCTTGTATATTCCGATGATGGGCTTCCTCAATTGCCCGAGGTCTTGAGCAAGCAAGTTGGATGCACACCCACTTAGTTTTCAGTTTGAGCTTTCATACACTTATAGCTCTTAGTGCATCCATTGCATGAGAATCCCTACTCCTCGCATTGACATCAATTGATGGGCATCTCCATAGCCCGTTGATTAGCCGCGTCGATGTGAGACTTTCTTCCTTTTTTGTCTTCTCCATATTAATCTCTACCACCGCATTCTATTCCACCCATAGTGCTATATCCATGGCTTGCGCTCATGTATTGCGTGGGGGTTGAAAAAGCTGAAGCGCGTTAAAAAGTATGAACCAATTGCTTGGCTGACACCGGGGTAGTACATGATAAATACTTTGTGTTAAGAAGATGGAGCATGACAAGGCTATATGATTTTGTAGGGATAGCGTTCTTTAGCATTTTTATTCTGAAAGGCATGATTGTTTGTTGGGATGCCTGAGTATTGATGTCTTTATGTCAAATTATAGACTATTGCTTTGAATCACTCGTGTCTTAATATTCATGCCATGATTAGATTATATGATCAAGATTATGCTAGGTGGCATTCCACATCAAAAATTATCATTTTTATCATTTACCTACTCGAGGACGAGCAGGAATTAAGCTTGGGGATGATGATACATCTCCGTCGTATCTATAATTTTTGATTGTTTCACGCCAATATCCTATAATTTCCACATACTTTTGGCAACATTTTATATTGTTTTTTGGGACTAACATATTGATCCAGTGCCCAGTACCAGTTCCTGTTTGTTGCATGTTTTTTGTTTCGCAGAATATCCATATCAAACGAAGTCCAAATGCAATAAAATTTTATGGAGAATAATTTTGGAATATATGTGATTTTTGGGAGATGGAATCAATGCAAGGCAGTGCTCGTGGGCCCCACGAGGCCCCAGGGCGTGCTAGGGGGGCCCGGTGCGCCGTGGTGCCTCGTGAGGCCCTCATAGGTAGGTTGGTGCCCTTCTTCGGCCGCAAGGAAGCTAATATCCGGATAAAATTGTGTTAAAATTTCAGTGCAATCAGAGTTACGGATCTTCGGAATTTAGGAAACGGTGAAGGGCCAGAAAACAGGAACGCAAAACAGAAGAGAACAAATAGAGAGATCCAATCTCGGAGGGGCTCCTGCCCCTCCTCCGCCATGGCAGCCATGGACCAAAGGGGAAACTCTCCTCCCATATAGCGGGGAGGCCAAGGAATAAGAAGAAGGAGGGGGGCTCTCTCCCCCTCTCTTCCGGTGGCGCCAGAGCACCGCCGGGGGAAACATCGTGACGGCGATCTACACCAACAACTTCGCCACCGTCATCACCAACTCTCCCCCCTCTATGCAGTGCTGTAACACCTCTTCTCCCCATTGAAATCTCTACTTAAACATGGTTCTTAACGCTATATATTATTATCCAATGATGTATGGCAATCCTATGATGTTTGAGTAGATTCTTTTTGTCCTATGGGTTGATTGATGATCATGATTGGTTTGAGTTGTATGTTTTATTTTGGTGCTGTCCTATGGTGCCCTCTGTGTCGCGCAAGCATGAGGGATTCCCGCTGTAGGTTTGCAATACGTAATAATTCTCTTATAGTGGGCGGCTAGAGTGACAGAAGCTTACACCCGAGTAAGGGGGTTGTTGCATATGGGAGTAAAGGGGACTTGATACTTAATGCTACGGTTGGGTTTTACCTTAATGCCAGAGTTGAGCAGCTCTGCCACCTGGCGTTCAATTTCGTCTTTATGTTTAGGTTTGTGGCGGTAAGGTCTGATGCTCACCGGCTGAGCACCTGGGACCAAAGGTATCTTGTGATCATAAGCACACCTGGGAGGGAGTTCAGTTGGCTCTTGGAAGACGTCGTCGAACTCTGTCAGAAATTGCTGTATGCAGTATGGTGTGTCCTCAGCACTGCCCCCTGCTGACTCAACTGCACAAACCTGAACCCAATGTGTGATCGCCTTGCTGTTGCACAGCTGCTGAAGTTGCAGGCTGTTGATAACAAGGCACTCTGTCGAATTAGCTTCGTGGCCTTGTAGACGAATCTCTTTTGTTGGTGTTGGGATCTGAATCAACTTGGCCTTCCAATCCACGGTCATGGGGCTGTTTGCTTTGAGCTAGTCCATGCCTAGTATTGCATCATAAGTGCCCAGCGCAAGCACCTTGAGGTCTGTCCTGAATTCATGCCCCTGGCTGTGATACGTCTCCAACGTATCTATAATTTTTTATTGTTCCATGCTGTTATATCATCAATCTTGGATGTTTTTATATACATTTATAGCAATTATATTTCATTTTTTGGGACTAACCTATTAGCTTAGTGCCCAGTGCCAGTTCCTGTTTTCTGCCTGTTTTTTGTTTTACAGAATATCAATACCAAACGAAGTCCAAATGCCACGAAACTTTTTGGAGATTTTTTTCTGGACAATACCAACACTAGAAGCTTCGGGAGAAGACCAGACACCAGAGGAGGTGGCCATGAGCCACCAGGGCGCGCCTGGGGGGGGGGCAGGCGCGCCCTGGTGCCTCGTGGGCCCACCTCAGCTCCGTTTGACCTAATTCCACCACTATAAATTCCCAAAAATCTGGAAACCACCAGGAGAGTCCACGAAATATTTTTTTCGCCGCCGCAAGTTTCTGTTCTCGAGAGATCCCATCTGGAGGCCTTTTCCGGTACTCTGCCGGAGGGGGAATCGATCACGGAGGGGCTCTACATCAACCTTGCTTCCCTTCCGATGATGCGTGAGTAGTTTACCATAGACCTTCAGGTCCATAGTTAGTAGCTAGATGGCTTCTTCTCTCTTTTTGATCTTCAATACAAGGTTCCCCTCGATGTTCTTGGAGTTCTATCCGATGTAATCACTTTTTGTGGTGTGTTTGTTGGGATCCGATGAATTGTGAGTTTATGATCAGATTATCCATGAATATTATTTGAGTCTTCTCTGATCTCTTTATGCATGATTATTATAGCTTCGTATTTCTTCTCCAATCTATTGATTTGGTTTGGCCAACTAGATTGATTTATCTTGCCATGGGAAGAGGTGCTTTGTAATGGGTTCGATCTTGCGGTGCTCAATCCCAGTGATAGAAAGGGACATGACACATATGTATCATTGCTATTAAGGGTAAAAAGATGGGGTTTATTCATGCGTGAGTTTACTTTGTCTACATCATGTCATCTTGCTTAAGGCGTTACTCCGTTCTTTATGGACTTAATACACTAGATGCATGCTGGATAGCGGTCGATGTGTGGTGTAATAGTAGTAGATGCAGGCAGGAGTCGGTCTACTTGTCTCGGACGTGATGCCTATATACATGATCATTGCCTTGGATATCGTCATGATTATTTGCTTTTCTATCAATTGCCCAACAGTAATTTGTCTACCCACCGTATGCACTACAGGAATCAGAGAATTTGCCATCAGTCCACTCTTTGCCGTCTGCTAGCAGACGGCACAGATGGTCTTTGCCGTCTACTTCCATAAAGCAAACGGCAAAGAAAGGCCTCATGGCAAAGCTGGTTTGTGTCGTCAGTCCATTCTTTGCCGTCGGCTAGCGGACGGCAAAGACCATAAAAAGCGGACGGCAAAGGCAGGCGGACGGCAACTAGCAAAATCACAGACGGCAAAGAGCCCATCTGGACCCCACTGGGGCGCGACGCTGGTTAGGTCAAACGGACGGCCTAGATGCCGTCCGCTAGCGGATGGCAAAGAGCAGCAGACGGCAAAGATCATCAAAAAGCAGACGACAAAGAAAAATTTCACTAACATTTGTAACGGCCGCCGCGCGCGCCCCTCTCTCTCTCTCGCCGCGACCCTCTCTCTCTCTCTCTCGCCGCACCCCTCCACTCCCCTCTCTCTATCTCTCTCTCTCTCGCCGCCGCGCCCGTCGCCGCCGATGACCCACCGCCCCGCCGCGCCCGTCGCCGCCGCCGACCCACCGCCCCACCGCGCCCGTCGCTGTCGACGACCCGCCGCCCCGCCGCCCCACCGCGCCCTGGTGCAGATCCACCGCCCCGCCGCCCCACCGTCCGCGGCCGCCACCCCGCCGCCCCGCCGCTCCACTGATCTGCCACCGCCGCCCCGCCGGCACGCCGTCCGCGGCTCCGCCGTCCCCGACGCCACTCACCCCCGACGCCCCCCTCCGGTGAGTCCTGCTACTTGTAGCTTGCGTTGGTATTTCCCCGAAGAGGAAGGGATGATGCAGCACAGTAGAGATAAGTATTTCCCTCAGTTATGAAACCAAGGTTATCGAACCAGTAGGAGAATCACACAACACCTAGTAAGCAGTACCTGCACACAAACAACAAATCCTGGCACCCAACGCAAACAAGGGGTTGTCAATCCCTTGGCGGTAAGATTGCAAGATTAAATTGTATTTGATAGATTGATAGATTGCAGCAAAAATACTAAATAAAATAAATAAAAGAAAATGGCAGCAATATTTTTAGGGTTTTAGTAATATGATTTTCATAGACCCGGGGGCCATAGATTTCACTAGAGGCTTCTCTCGAGAAAATAGCATACGGTGGGTAGACAAATTACCGTTGGGCAATTGATAGAAAAGCAAATAATCATGACGATATACAAGGCAATGATCATGTATATAGGCATCATGTCCAAGATTAGTAGACCGACTCCTGCCTGCATCTACTACTATTACTCCACACATCGATGGGCTATCCAGCATGCATCTAGTGTATTAAGTCCATAAGAACGGAGTAATGCCTTAAGAACGATGACATGATGTAGACAAGAAAAACTCACGAATTAATAAACCCAATGAATAGATCCCATCTATTTACCCTTAGTAGCAACGATACATACGTGTCATGTCCCTTTCTGTCACTGGGATTGAGCACCGCAAGATCGAACCCACTACAAAGCACCTCTTCCCATGGCAAGATAAATCATCTTAGTTGGCCAAACCAAATCAAAAGATCGGAGAAGAAATACGAGGCTATAATAATCATGCATAAAAGAGATCAGAGAAGACTCAAATAATATTCATGGATAATCTGATCATAAACTCACAATTCATCGGATCCCAACAAACACACCGCAAAGAAAGATTACATCGGATAGATCTCCAAGAACATCAAGGAGAACATTGTATTGAACATCAAAAAGAGAGAAGAAGCCATCTAGCTACTGCCTAAGGACCCGAAGGTCTGTGGTAAACTACTCAAGCATCATCGGAGAAGCAGCAAGGTTGATGTAGAGCCCCTCCATGATCGATTCCCCCTCCGACAGATTACCGGAGAAGGACCCCAGATGGGATCTCTCTAGAATAGAGGCTTGCGGCGGCGTAAAAAGTATTTCGTGGACTCTCCTAAGGGTTTCTGATTTTTCCTGAATTTATAGTGCTGGAATTAGGTCAAACGGAGCTGGGGTGGGCCCACGAGGTACCAGGGCGCGCCACCCCCCTGGGGCGCGCCTTGGTGCCTCGTGGCCCACCTCTTCTTCTTCTGGCCCTCTCCCGAAGCTTCCAGTATTCTTCTTGCCCAAGAAAAAATCTCCAAAAAGCTTCACTGTATTTGGACTTCGTTTGGTATTGATTTTCTGTGAAACAAAAACAGGGCAGAAAACAACAACTGGCACTGGGCACTAGGTTAATAGGTTAGTCTCCAAAAATGATATAAAATTGCGGTAAATGATTATGAAAACATCCAAGATTGATATTATAACAGCATGGAACAATAAAAAATTATAGATACGTTGGAGACGTATCAGCATCCCCAAGCTTAATTCCTGCTCGTCCTCGAATAGGTAAATGATAAAAACAGAATTTTTGATGTGGAATGCTGCCTAACATATTTATCACATATTCTTTTTCTTTTTGTAGCATGGACATTGGACTTATATGATTCAAAGCAATAGTCTATAATTTGACAGGAAAACATAGATACTCAAGCATACTAACAAGCAACCATGTCTTTCAAAATATCAACGCTAAAGAAAGTTATCCCTAGCCCATTATGCTCAATCATTGATCCATTTATGAAACACACTCACATATTAGCTACAACCAATGCACAAGTATGACAATAGTGTTCTCTAGTTGGAGCTTTTGTAAGAGAAGATGGAGACTCAAGAAAAATAAAAATTGCATAAAAGTAAATAGATAGGCCATTCGCAGAGGGAAGCAGAGATTTGTCAAATGTGCTAGAGCTCAAAGCTGAAATTAAAGAGATAATTTTTTTTGGGAGGCATGCTTTTCCTGTCAACGAAAACGAATGAGAATTCCCAATATCTTCCATGCTACATACATCATAGGCGGTTCCCAAACAGAAAATAAAGTTTATTCCTTTCCACCAATTCTTTCACAATCCATGGCTAGCCGTATCCACGGGTGCCCTCCATACCATCACTTTCCAAGGAATTTATTATTGTGATCACATAAGATTTTTCATTTCACATTTCGGGACTGGACATCCCTATTACCGCCACACTCTCGTGCAATGACAAGTGAATAAACACTCATCTTAAGAATAACACACCTAGCATGGATGATATTGGCTACCCCCTTCCGCTTCATGAGCGGTATGGGCACACAAAACAGAAAAATTATTTTGAAATTTAGAGTTGGCACACGCAAATTTACTTGGAACGACATTGGAATACCGCATATAGGTAGATATAGTGGACTCATAAGGCAAAACTGGTTTTAAGGATTTTTGGATGCACAAGCAGTATTTCCGCTTAGTACAAGTGAAGGCTAGCAAAAGATTGAGAAGCAACCAACCAAAAAACGAAAACGGTCATAAACATGCATTGAACATAACTAACACCGAATAATGCACCATAGTAGGATATAACTTCATTGCATAACTATTGACTTAACGTGCTTGCATAAGGAATCACAAACCTTAACACTAATATTCTTACTTAAGCACAATTACTCACTAACATGGCATCACATATCATCATTTCCATATCGCAAAACTATTGAAAGGAATCACACTTGTCATATCCAATGATCTATATGAAAGTTTTTATCTATATCCCTCTTGAATATTCATCACTTTGGTACCAATTGCATAACATGTGCAAATTACCGTTACTATCATCATCTCTCAAAAAGATTTAAGTGAAGCATGAGAGTGCAAATATTTCTTCAAAATTTCAGTCTTAACAATTCTCAAAATAATATAAGTGAAGCACGAGAATTTATTTCTTCAAAATTTCAATCAAGTCAATTCTCAAAATGATATAAGTGAAGCATGAGAATTTATTTCTACAAAATTTCAATCAACTCTCAAAATAATATAAGTGAAGCATGAGAGTTTATTTCTACAAAATTTCAATCAACTCTCAAAATAATATAAGTGAAGCATGAGAGTTTATTTCTACAAAATTTCAGCCACCACCATGCTCAAAAGGATTTAAGTGAAGCACTAGAGCAACTGCCTAGCTCAAAAAATTTAAGTGAAGCACATAGAGTATTCTACAAATTATGATGATAACGTGTGGCTCTCTCAAAATAGGTGTGTGCAGCAAAGATGATTGTGACAAACTAAAAAGTAAACAAAGCAAAGACTCATCTCATACAAGACGCTCCAAGCAAAACACATATCATGTGACGAATAAAAATATAGCTCCAAGTAAAATTACCGATGGTCGGTAGAATAAAGAGGGGATGCCTTCCGAGGCATCCCCAAGCTTAGACGCTTGAGTCTTCCTTGAATATTACCTTGGGGTGCCTTGGGCATCCCCAAGCTTAGGCTTTTGCTACTCCGTATTCCTTCATCCATCGTGATCTCACCCAAAACTTGAAAACTTCAATCACACAAAACTCAACAAAACCTTCGTCAGATCCGTTAGTATAACAAAACAAATCACTACTATAAGTACTGTTGCAAACCCATTCATATTTTATTTTTGCATTATACCTACTGTACTCTAACTTCACCATGGCTTATACCCCCCGATACAATCCATAGATTCATCAAAACAAGCAAGTAGTGCATCAAAAACAGAATCTGTCAAAAAGAAAACAGTCTGTAGCAATCTATTTAAAAGCCAAACTTCTGTAACTCCAAAAAATCTGAAAAATGAGAAAAAGGTGGACAATTCATATGCCAATAGTGTGTAAAAATTTCAGATTTTTCTGACGCTCCAGTAGAGAAACAAAATTCGGGCACTGGACGCAAAACTTTTTGTTTTCCAAACAGCATCAATTATACTATCTTCCAAATCACCCCAAAGGCTTTACTTGGCACAAACACTAATTAAAAACATAAAAATACTATCATACCAGTAGCATGACAGTAAAAACACACCATAACAGAAACTTATAACAAAAATTTATTTTATTCATTGGGTTGCCTCCCAACAAGCGCTATTGTTTTATGCCCCTAGCTAGGCATAATGCATAATCTCAAGTGTTGTCATCTTTGGTTTCCAACTCCTCAATCACACATCCATTTTTTTAATAGATTCAACATAAGTGTTTCTCATCCTCACACTTCTAGGCACTAAATCAAGAATTTCACTTTTGTGAATAGGTTCCTTAATCATGTCAATGAAATTGGGGTGCACGCTAATCATTTTAAGATCCTCATTTCCCTTACTGAAAGTAGCACCATTGGTTTTAGGAACATACACGAACTTGCATTTTTTATTGGGAGGAGTTTTATCAATATTCTTAATGGAGGAAAAAGCCGATCCCAAATTGATAATAATTTCTTCTATCTTATCGATTCTAGCGGGACCTTGTTCTATTCTTTCATTAACTACCGGTTCCTTTTCTTTTAAGGTTTTCAAATGCATTTCCTACCTTAGAACCAAATTGAGTGATATGATTATGCAATTTTTTATCCAAATTCTCAAGGTGTTCATTAGTAGACATCTTACTTTCAATAGCCTCTAACCTTTGCATAACATGTTCCAAAGTCAAAGTTGTTTCATTAATAGTGATAGGTGGTGATCCCACTAAATTTCCCATAGCATTAAAAGCATCCGTAGAGGGACACATCAAGAAATTCCCTCCAGTAATAGTGTCAAGCACAAATCTATACCAAGTAGTGATTCCCACATAAAAATTGCGAAGGAGAATAGTGGAGGATTGCTTATACGAGTTGATCTATTATGAGCATCGCAAATCCTATACCAAGCATCTTTTAAATTCTCTCCTCCCCTTTGTTTAAAATTAAGTACTTCATTTTCATGGGTAATAGTAATGAGCGAAGAACTAGCCATAACGATAAGCAAGCAAACAAGCAAACAAGCAAACAAGCAAACTAGAAAAAAGGCAAAAAGGCAAAGGAAAATATTTTTGTATTTTTGTAAAAACGTTTTAGAAGTGGGGGAGATGAAAACGAGAGGCAAATGGCAAATAAAGTAAATGCAGGGAGATGAGAGTTTGGGCAAAGGTTCTTGATAAATGTTGATGCTGTCTCCCCGGCAACGGCGCCAGAAATTCTTCCTGCTACTTGTAGCTTGCGTTGGTATTTCCCCGAAGAGGAAGGGATGATGCAGCACAGTAGAGATAAGTATTTCCCTCAGTTATGAAACCAAGGTTATCGAACCAGTAGGAGAATCACACAACACCTAGTAAGCAGTACCTGCACACAAACAACAAATCCTTGCACCCAACGCAAACAAGGGGTTGTCAATCCCTTGGCGGTAAGATTGCAAGATTAAATTGTATTTGATAGATTGATAGATTGCAGCAAAAAATACTAAATAAAATAAATAAAAGAAAATGGCAGCAATATTTTTAGGGTTTTAGTAATATGATTTTCATAGACCCGGGGGCCATAAGTTTCACTAGAGGCTTCTCTCGAGAAAATAGCATACAGTGGGTAGACAAATTACTGTTGGGCAATTGATAGCAAAGCAAATAATCATGACGATATCCAAGGCAATGATCATGTATATAGGCATCACGTCCAAGATTAGTAGACCGACTCCTGCCTGCATCTACTACTATTACTCCACACATCGATGGGCTATCCAGCATGCATCTAGTGTATTAAGTCCATAAGAACGAAGTAATGCCTTAAGAACGATGACATGATGTATACAAGACAAACTCATGAATTAATAAACCCAATGAATAGATCCCATCTTTTTACCCTTAGTAGCAACGATACATACGTGTCATGTCCCTTTCTGTCACTGGGATTGAGCACCGCAAGATCGAACCCACTACAAAGCACCTCTTCCCATGACAAGATAAATCAACTTAGTTGGCCAAACCAAATCAATAGATCGGAGAAGAAATACGAGGCTATAATAATCATGCATAAAAGGGATCAGAGAAGACTCAAATAATATTCATGGATAATTTGATCATAAACTCACAATTCATCGGATCCCAACAAACACACCGCAAAGAAAGATTACATCGGAAAGATCTCCAAGAACATCAAGGAGAACATTGTATTGAACATCAAAAAGAGAGAAGAAGCCATCTAGCTACTGCCTATGGACCCGAAGGTCTATGGTAAACTACTCACGCATCATCGGAGAAGCAGCAAGGTTGATGTAGAGGCCCTCCGTGATCGATTCCCCCTCCGGCAGATTACGGGAGAAGGACCCCAGATGGGATCTCTCTGGAACAGAGGCTTGCGGCGCCGTAAAAAGTATTTCATGGACTCTCCTGAGGGTTTCTGATTTTTCCTGAATTTATAGTGCTGGAATTAGGTCAAACGGAGCTGGGGTGGGCCCACGAGGTACCAGGGCGCGCCCTGGTGTCTCGTGGCCCACCTCTTCTTCTTCTGGCCCTCTCCCGAAGCTTCCAGTATTCTTCTTGCCCAAGAAAAAATCTCCAAAAAGTTTCATTGTATTTGGACTTCGTTTGGTATTGATTTTCTGTGAAACAAAAACAGGGCAGAAAACAGCAACTGGCACTGGGCACTAGGTTAATAGGTTAGTCTCCAAAAATGATATAAAATTGCTGTAAATGATTGTAAAAACATCCAAGATTGATATTATAACAGCATGGAACAATCAAAAATTATAGATACGTTGGAGACGTATCAAGTCCTCCCCTTATTCTCTGTTTTTTTCTTTCTTTTTCATTTAATTGCTACTGTTAGTGCTATATTACTCATATTTAGTGAGGTTAGTGCTAGGTTAGGTTAGAAAAGAACTAGGAGAAGAAGATTTTAGGTTAGTCATATTTTAGGTTAGTCAAAATTAGAAGAAGAAGAAGAAGATGAAAAAAAGAAGAAGTAAAGAAGAATAAGTAGAAGAAGAGGAAAAAGGGAAAGAAGAAGAAGAAGAAGAAGAAGAGGAGGAGGAGAAGAAAAGAAGAAGAAGAAGAAGAAGAAGAAGAAGAAGAAGAAGAAGAAGAAGAAGAAGAAGAAGAAGAAGAAGAAGAAGAAGAAAAAGAGGAGAAGAGGCGAAGAAGAAGAGGAGAAGAAGAGGAAAAAGGAAAAGAAGGAAGAAGAAGAAGAAGAAGAAGAAGAAGAAGAAGAAGAAGAAGAAGAAGAAGAGGAGGAGAAGAAAAGAAGAAGAAGAAAAAGAGGAGAAGAAGAGGAAAAACAGGAGAAGAGGAGAAGAAGAAGAAAAAGAGGAGAAGAAGAAGAGGAGAAGAAGAAGAAGAAGAAATAGAGATTTTTTATATAGAGAGAGATTTTTTATATATAGAGATTTTTTATCGGGATTGAATATTCGTGTTGATCGGGTGGATTTAAATGTGCAGTTGTTTCGTCGCTGCGAGGGTCTGGTGTTCGACGACCTCCCCGTGCGTTCGACGAGCTCCCCTGCATTCGTGGGTGAGCAAAAATGACATCTCCTCCTCCCCCCTTCATTTGCTCTGTTCCGGTCTTCGTGCCGATGATACTTGCTAGTTATAGGTAGATTCAATCATCAGTATGCGTGACCAGTATGCGTCTCCCGTTCGAAAGGGTTAACGTTATAAATATGCATGCATTTGCGTATTTATAACCGTGATTCTTTCGAATTGTCCAACGTTATCCATGGACAGCCCGAGCATGTGTAGATTGGGTTCGTTTTCCCATGCTCTGCTCCGGATCCGATGCAGAATTTCGTCAGTGCCTCCCTGTTGTTCTCCGGGTACACATCCTCTCTGTTTATTTCCGAGACGTGTATCAGGAGAACAGCGGGGAGGTGCTACCGAAATTTTGCGTCGGATCCGGAGCAGAGCATGGGAAAACGAACCCAATCTACACATACTCGGGTGGGATTAGGACCTATCTTTACCTATTAGCGTGTAGGTTGCATGGACGTAATAAAATTGACAAACTTGATTAACTGATGAATATATATATGCTGAATTATATATATATTTCTTGTGTGTTTAGTAGGTAGGCAAGATGAGTGATCGTGCGTGGATGTACACCGATCACACTAGTCAGAAAGACACGACCAATGAATGGTTAACAAAAACCAAGGAATTTGTGAAAGCCGCATTTGCAAATGGCCAGAGAAAAACCTGGTGCCCCTGTGTTAGGTGCGACAACTTTTCACAGAGGACAGAGGGTGAAATGGGTAAACACCTGTAGAAGTGGGGTTTTACGCCTGATTATACGGTGTGGACATTTCATGGTGAGTCTGCCCAACGTACCAGAGCCGAGGTGGTTCGTCGTCGCACCGACGAGCATGGTACCGGGATCGAAGACATGGTGCAAGACTTTGACGATGCTCGGGATTCGGACGATGAGATGGAGGAATCTGCAAAGGCCTTGAATGAAATGTTGGAGTCTTCAAAACGTCCTCTCCACGAGCACACTGAGCTTTGTCAGCTGGATGCCATCGCACAAGTAATGGCTCTGAAGGCTCAATTCAACTTGGGCAGAGAATGCTACGACGCGATGATGACACTATTTGGACGCTTTCTACTCAAAGGCCATGTAATGCCTGCAAACCTGTACTAGTTGGACAAAATCCTCCGTGTACTTAAGATGCCATATGAGAAGATAGATGCCTGTGAGAAAGGATGTGCCTTATTTAGGCTTGAGTATGCGGGCTTGAATTATTGTCCTATTTGCTAGTCTTCCAGGTATGTTGTGG
This sequence comes from Elymus sibiricus, assembly GCA_039707655.1. Classification (NCBI taxonomy): domain Eukaryota; kingdom Viridiplantae; phylum Streptophyta; class Magnoliopsida; order Poales; family Poaceae; genus Elymus; species Elymus sibiricus. The sequence continues at coordinate 391,673,216 of CM077668.1, read as the reverse complement.
TAGACAACGGTATGGGTGAGAAGAGGCAGACCAAAATCCCCGTTAATGTTCTTCGGTATCTGCCAATCGTACCAAGACTTCAACGTCTTTTCATGGTCGAAGAGACGGCCAGACAGATGACATGGCACAAATTGGGCAAAAGAACCGAACTAGATGCAGATGGGAATCAGATGTTGGTACACACATCGGATGCTTTTGCGTGGAAGCACTTCGATGCATTACATAAGGATAAAGTGGCAGATCCAAGGCATCCTCGAGTCTGCATCGGCACAGATGGGTTCAATCCATTTGGTATGACGGCAACCCAATACAGTTGTTGGCCTGTATTTGTCATTCCACTCAATCTCCCCCCCGGACAGATTATGCAAAGAAAGAACATTTTCCTGACGTTGCTAATTCCAGGGCCCAACTATCCGGGGAAGAATATGAATGTGTACATGCAGCCGCTTAAGGATGAATTGCAAGAAGCTTGGGATAATGGGTTCAAGACATACGCCGCCACTAGAAAACAAAACTTCACAATGCATGTCTGGTACATGTACTCGATGCATGACTTACCGGAGTATGCGCTATTCATTGGCTGGTGTGTGCATGGAAGGTTCCCGTGCCCCACATGCAAGGCAGCTCTTCAGTTTTGTTGGCAGGAGGCAGGTCGCAAGTATTCTTGCTTCGACTTGCATAGACCGTTCCTGGATCCTCGCCATAAGTTCAGAAAAGACAAGAAGAACTTCATCAAAGGTAGAGTTGTCAAAAACTCTGCACCACCTGCGTTGATAGGCCAACAGATCCTGGATCAGTTAAATGCTCTCGAGCCTGATCCAGAGCGTCCAGGGTATTTCAAGGGGTATAATTCGGAACACGCCTGGACTCACAAGACATGCTTGTGGGATCTACCTTACTTCAAAGACCTCCTTCTTCCACACAACATCGACGTGATGCACACTGAAAAGAATATCAGCGAGGCCCTTTTTGGTACATTGTTCGGCATAGAGGGGAAGTCAAAGGATAATCCTAAGGCTAGAGTCGATCAACAGACTCTATGTGATAGACCGTTACAAAACATGCGACAACCGAAAGGAAAGAAGAACTAGTCGAAGCCAAAAGCCTGGTTCAATCTTGGAAGGGGAGCTATGAGGGAAATTATCTTGTGGGTGAAAATGCAGTTGATGTTCCCCGATGGGTATGCAGCGAATATAAAGAAGGGAGCGAGTCTTGAAAAATTGAAAATATTTGGTCTCAAGAGTCATGATTGGCACATATGGCTTGAGCGGGTAATGCCGGTGATGTTGCGTGGCTTTATCCCTGAGGATGAATGGCTAGTACTGGCAGAGCTGAGCTATTTCTTCCGTGTTCTTTGTGCGAAAGAACTATCGCCTGGCATGCTAGATGACATGGAAAAGTTGGCGCCGGAATTGCTCAGCAAGTTAGAGAAGATCTTTCCACCGGGCTTCTTTAATCCAATGCAGCATTTGATTTTACATCTCCCGACCGAGGCAAGATTGGGGGGGCCCGTGCAAAATCGTTGGTGCTATGCAACTGAGAGGATGCAGAAGACGCTTCGAGCAAAATGTAAAAATAAACGTAGAATTGAAGCATCGATGGCCGATGCATTCATTACTGAGGAGGCGGCAAACTTCGTGACAGCACACTACGAAGCCAAAAATCGTCATTTGCATAATCCGAAGCCTCGGTACAATGCTGGCGACCCTAAAAAAGGTGGATCCAACCTCAGCCTATTCAAAGGGAAGCTCGCACCAGCCGGTGCTTCGAAACCAATACCGTTGGATGTCGAAGAATGGCGGACCATTTCATTGTATATCTTCAACAACCTAACAGAAGTGTGGCCGTACATCGAGTAAGTTATCAGTACATTGTTTTGCAACTTCTAATTCCTTTGAACTGCTCTTATTCCCGGATATTTGATACAGTCGATACGTCGCCAAATTCTCGGATGGAGCGGTGATCCAAAAGGATTTCATCGAAGAGTATGAGCTTCTGGCAAAGCATGGAGGCGGCTATCCCGGTTTCATATCTTGGTTCAAACAAACGGTAATTACCATTAATAGACCATTTCATTTCTTCGTCTAATTTGCGGCTAATGCAACAATCCTTTCGTATTAAACTTGTAGGCTAATTCAGAGTCTATGGACGCCGAATTGAGACAAGCCGCTAATGGTTTTGACTATAAGGTCCGTTCATTTGAGAAATACGACATCAACGGGTATCGCTTTCGTACCTTTGGCAAAGAGCTATCTATGGCCGACCGAAAATCTACAAATTGTGGTGTCTCTGCTATCGGCGAAGGAGGTACCGAGTATTATGGAAGAGTTGAAGCAATTTATGAACTTCTATTCTATGGTGAAAACCCACCGAACGTCGTAGTATTCAAATGTTATTGGTTCCAGCCGAAGGAGACTAGAAGGACTCATGAACATATAGGGCTAGTCGAAATCAAACAAAGCACCCATTTAGATGTTCCCGATGTCTATATTACGGATCAACAGGTGACCCAAGTTTTCTATCTACCATGGGCCTGCCAAACTAATACAAATCTGAATGGTTGGGATGTCGTTTATGAAGTGCCGCCACGTGCTAGACCACCTCCCCCCAATGAAGAGGATTATGAACCTCACATTAACCCAGACACATATGAAGGAGAATTCTTCCAAGAAACACGTCTTTCCAAAAAACGTTTCAAGAACCGCTCTACTTCACCCCAGAACATGGAAGTAGACAGCGACAGTGAATCCGACTTCACCCCTGAGCCAGAACAAGAAGAGCCGGAACAAGAAGAGGTTACTGCTGCGGATGACCTGTCAATGCTTGACCGATTACAGAAAGGCCTTCCACATGTTGATGCCGCTGAACCCGATGAGCACGTCATTCATGACGACACGCGTGATAGTGATGATGATGATGCATTTATTGATCCAGACGATCCAGACTATTATTTGTTTGTATGCATCCCAACTTAAATTATATACATATTATTATTCATGTCAGGTATTCAATTTTTTTATGTTGTACTAATTTCGTTTACTCTTTGTCATGGCAGGTGTTGAAAGATGGTGGGTGCGGGTCCCGAGCGCTCCGCGGGTACTTCGGCGGCGGCCCGCGTGAGGGCTACTTCCATTCCACCCCTACCTCTCCGGAGAGCGTTGATAGAGAGTATGGGGACACCGGTGGGCGCTTCTTCGTCGGCGTCGTTGCCCACCGGGAGAGGAGGTCAGGGAGGGAAGAAGAGAGGTGGAGGACGTGGCCGCGGGAGAGGTAGGCAGACTGCTACGCCTTCCTTGCCGCCACCCCCAGCTCATTCACCCGAGCACAGGACTGCTAGGGTGGACCCGTCTGAGGTGGAGGCTACGGGGACTCCGGACCACGAGCCTCGGGTCGACGAGCCTTCGGCCCACGAGACTCCGGTCCCAGAGGCTTCGGCCCACGAGACTTCGGCCCACGAGACTCCGGACCAGGACGGGGATCGGGAAACGTCCGGATGGGGTACCTGGCCGGATCCGTCTCAGGGGCCGAGTGGCCATGTTGATGGCGGCGGGGATCAGTTTACTGATAGTGAGGGCGAGGTGGTTGAGGGGGTCACCGTGTACCAGCGTGGTAGTACACGGCTCCCGCCCCTGCCGGCGACCCGTGAGTAGAGGCCGGTGATTAGGCCTGATGGGGAGAAGTAAGTGCATTTACTCTTTTTGTACATTTTGCCTTCATGTTTCTTCAAATATCTAATGCGTTGGCCTTGTCATACTGCAGGGGTTGGGTACACGCCAGTGGAGTCCACAGGCCCAACAGCGTCCTTGGTGTGCTTTGCCGGCAAAATTTCTCAGGGTTTGTCACGTTGCCCGGTGAGTGTCAGCTTCCACAGCTAGGATTGAGCTGGGAGCACTACTTGGCTGCCCAGGCCCCACCGGAGGAGATGATCAACGGTGTCTTTTGCCACACGAGGGCCGAGATGGTGATCAGAAGCTTTTGGGTAATTTCTCCTTTACACAATTAAAAATTAACAATAGCTAGTTATTGTACTAATCAGTGTTGTCTCGTTTGATTGCAGACCTTCTACAGGTGCGAGGAGGGATACGAGGAGGACGTGGCAAAGGTTATCGATACCGAGTGCAAGCGCCTATTACAAAACTTACGGCACGAGGCTCGGCCGCAGGCTGTTCGAGACTACTACGCCATGCGTGGTATTAAGAAGGACAAGCCATCGTGCCATGAAAAGTTTCTGAAGAAGCATCAGTACATGAAGGTAATTACCTATTCTTAAGGTCTTGTACTTAGTTTCCTTGATTTGATTCATAGGCGTAGCGCTCAAATTTCTCTTTACTAACTTAGGTGCCCCCGAGATGGTGTGCGGATAAGATGGATTGTTGGGAGGCGTTGGTGGATGAGTGGTGCACAGACCACTGGCGAGCCGTCCACAACAATGCCAAGGACCGGCGTGCCCAAATGGTTGGTGTACCACACCATCAAGGCAGCGCCAACTTATTTCAGTACGGGCGGAACTGGGTATGTGGTTTGCTTCATGATTCATGCAATTCATTCTTCATGCTAGCTTGAGCCCTTTACTAATACTTTGTTCCTCTCTTTTAGGCACAACACAATAAGACGGAGGTGCCAGAGGTGTACGACCTCTATGCCATGGCCCATACTGCCTCGTACAAGAAGGCCAAGGCATTCTCTGAGTCTGACCTCGATCATCCAGAAAAGTTCATCAACATCTCCTCCCACCACAAGCTCATGATGTACAACAAGGAGGCGAAGGCGAGGAAAGGGGAGGACTATAACCCGAGCCAGAATCCTATTGATCCAGAGCTGGTGATGATAGCTGGTCGCGGGAGGCCCCATGGCTCGATAGCCATTTGAGATGGACTGATACGTTGTCCTCTCACTCTCCCGGAGATCAAGGCGCGCCAAACGAGCTCCTCGCCTGAGATAAGGACTCGTCCACGGCCAGTCGATCTCGCCATCGAGGTTAGTTATACGGACTCAGATATCTTTCCTCCATCACATTGTGTGTGCGGCCATCGATGATTACAATGCTAACGAGGAGTGGTGTTGCAGGCTGCTCTTCAGAAAGAGAGAGCGACAACCCAGGCGCTTCTGGAGGAGAGGGACCGGGTGGCTGCGGAGAAGGAACTGCTTTTGGAGGAGAAGACGGCTAGGTTGTTGGAAGAGGAGAGGGCACGGAATGAGGCGGCTCACCGGGCCATGTACGAGCTCCTCGTGGTAAGTTTCTTCTGCATATTAGCCAAATCATGCACGTAATGTTCGTTTCATTACTAACTAATATGACTGACTCGTCAAAACCAAATGTGCAGTCTATGTGCGAGAAGACCGGTCAGACCCCTCCGCCGATGCCAGTCATTACTCCGGTGGGAACGGTGAGTTTCATTTGAATGGTCATTAGTTACTAGTCTTAACATTTGAGTGTCATCATGCTAACGAGACATTGCAAATGATCTTTGGTGCAGCATAACTCCCGAGCCGCATCGCAGAACCGTTCTGAAGGGCAACCTTCTCCAGGTGAAACCGGCCCGAGCAACCCCAGTGCTTGACCTCCGTGATGACGACGACGGTAAGTTTTCTCTAGTGTTTTGCTTAACAAATGCATGCTTAGCTTCGTACATGCTAGTTAGCCCTAATATGCCACATACTTAGCTTATTTTCCCCAAAAAGACATACTTAGCTAATTATCCTCCAAAATGACATAATTAGCTTATTTAGTTCATTTATGACATAATTAGCTTAGTTAGGTCAAAAATGGCATAATAACCTTGGTTAGCTCATAAATGTCATATACTTAGCTTATTTTCCTCCAAAATGACATAATAAGCTAAGTTAGCTCAATAATGACCTATACTTACCTAAGTTAGCTCAATAATGACCTATACTTAGTTTCGTTTCCTCCAAAATGACATAATAAGCTTAGTTAGCTCAAAAATGGCATAATTACCTAGGTTAGCTCAGTAATGACCTATACTTACGTTATTTTCCTCCAAAATGACATAATAAGCTTAGTTAGCTCCAAAATGACATAATTACCTATGTTAGCTCAATAATGACCTGTACTTAACTTCTTTTCCTCCAAAATGACATAATAAGCTTAGTTAGCTCAAAATGGCATAATTACCTAAGTTAGCTCAATAATGACCTATACTTACCTTATTTTCCTCCAAAATGACATATTAAGCTTAGTTAGCTCCAAAATGGCATAATTACCTATGTTAGCTCAATAATGACCTATACTTACCTTCTTTTCCTCCAAAATGTCATAAGAAGCTTAGTTAGCTCAAAAATGGCATAATTACCTAAGTTAGCTCAATAATGACCTATACTTACCTTATTTTCCTCCAAAATGACATAATATGCTTAGTTAGCTCTAAAATGGCATAATTACCTAAGTTAGCTCTAAAATGACACAAATAAGGAATAAGAAGAAGAAAAACAAGGAAGAGGAGAAAAAGAAAGAATAGAAGAAGAAAGAGAAGAAAAAGAAAGAATAAAAGAAGAAGAATGAGAAGGAAAAGGATAAAAAGATAAAGAGAGAAGAAGAAGAAAATATATTCTTATTCTTCCTTTTTCTCTTCTTTCTTTTTCTCCATCTTCTACTCCTTCTTCTTATTCTTATTCTTCTTCTTTCTTCTTCTTCTTCTTCTTCTTTCTTCTTCTTCTTTCTTTCTACTTATTATTTTTCTTCTCTTTCTTCTTCTTCTTCTTCTTCTTCTTCTTATTATTATTATTATTATTATTATTCTTCTAGTCTTCTTCTTCTTCTTCTTCTTCTTCTTCTTCTTCTTCTAACTTTCCTATTCCCATTTTGCAGATTTGATTCACTTCATGGAAGCTGGCATTGATGGACTGCTAGTGTTTAGTTTTTGTTTTGATTTGTATTGATGAACAATGTGAAACTATGTATGTATATATGGATGAACAGTGTGAAACTATGTATGTATTGGTTCTTTTAATAGCCTATGTGTTCTCTTGTTCAATATTTCACGATGATGTTGGATAGTACATACTATTTGTTGGAATACATGGCCTATGCTTCAGCTTGAAACTATATATATCATATATGTGTTGTGAAAATGCAGGGAAATAACAGAAAACAGATAAAAAAGTGGTAATACAGGCACTTTGCCGTCTGCCAGCGGACGGCAATTCCCTTTGCCGTCGGTAGGCTAACGGCAAAGGTGCCACGTGGCAGCAACCTGTGCAACCTAGGAGAACCATGCCTGACCCATTTGGTCATTCTGCCGTCAGCTGGCAGACGGCAAAGACAACACTGGCAGACGGCAAAGACAAAGCAGGACTGACGTGCAGCCACAGGCCAGCTGACGTCACTCGGCAGACGGCAAAGGCAAGTGTTTGTTTGCCGTCCGCAGGCATACGGCAAAGTCTTCCGTTAGCCACCTGATGGGGCTAACAGCTACACTTTGCCGTCCAGGACCTTTGCCGTCAGCTGTGCCAGGAAGGCGGACGGTAAACGTCTTTGCCGTCCGCGGCGCTTCTGCAGACGGCAAAGAAGTTGATTACCATGACTTTCAGTGCTGAAAGTTGTGCCGTCAGCCAGCAGACGGCAAAGATGTTTGCCGTCCGTAATCTGGTCCTTTGCCATCTGCTATGGCAGACGGTAAAGGACCTGATTCCTGTAGATGCTATTTTCTTGAGAGAAGCCTCTAGTGAAAACTATGCCCCCCGGGTCTATCTAAATCATATACTAAAACCCTAAAAATACTTGCATCACTTTTTCTTTATTTATTTTATTTTATATTTTTATTTCAATCTATCTATCTATCACATACAATTTAATCTTGCAACTTACCGCCGAGGGATTGACAACCCCTTGTTTGCGTTGGGTGCAAGGATTTGTTGTTTGTGTGCAGGTACTGCTAATGAGGTGTTGCGTGATTCTCCTACTGGATTGATAACCTTGGTTTCATAACTGAGGGAAATACTTACCTCTATTGTGCTGCATCATCCCTTCCTCTTCGGGGAAAATACCAATGCAATCTACAAGTAGCGGGAAGAATTTCTGGCGCCGTTGCCGGGGAGACATCATCAACATCTATCAAGTACCTTTGCATAAACTCTCATCTCCTTGCATTTATTTTATTTGCCTCTCGTTTTCATCTCCCCCACTTCTAAAAAGTTTTTACAAAAATACAAAAATATTTTCCTTTTGCTTTTTTCTTGTTTGCCTGTTTGATTGCTTGCTTTATCATTATGGCTAGTTCTTCGCTCATTAATATTACCCCTGAAAATGAAGTACTCAATTTTAAACAAAGGGGAGGAGAGAATTTAAAAGATGCTTGGTATAGGATTTGTGATGCTCAAAATAGATCAACCCGTAAACAATCCACCACTATCCTTCTTCGCAATTTTTATGTGGGTATTACTACTTGGTATAGATTCGTACTTGATACTATTACCGGAGGGAATTTCTTGATGTGTCCCTCTATGGATGCTTTCAATGCTATGGGAAATTTAGTGGAATCACCACCTATCACTGTTAATGAAACAATTTTGACTTTGGAACATGTTATACAAAGGTTAGAACCTATTGAAAGTAAAATGCCTACTATTGAACATCTTGAGAATTTAGATAAAAAATTTAATAATCATATCACTCAATTTGATTCTAAGGTAGGAATCGCATTCAAAACCTTAAAGGAAAAACAACCGGTAGTTAATGAAAGAATAGAACAAAGCCCCTCTAGAATCGATAAGATAGAAGAAATTATTAATAATTTGGGGTCGGCTTGTTCCTCCGTTAAGAATATTGATAGAACTCCTCCCAATAAAAATTGCAAGTTCATATATGTTCCTAAAACCAATGGTGCTACTTCTAGTAAGGGAAATGAGGATCTTAAAATGATTAGCGTGCACCCCAATTTCATTGATATTATTAAGGAACTTATTCACAAAAGCAAAATTCTTGATTTGGTGCCTAGAAGTGTGATGATGAGAAACACCTATGTTAAATCTATTAGAAAAAATGGATGTGTGATTGAGGAGTTGGAAACCAAAGATAACAATACTTGAAACTATGCATTATGCCTAGCTAGGGGCATAAAACAATAGTGCTTGTTGGGAGGCAACCCAATGAATAAAATAATGTTTCTTTTTGTTTCTGTCATAGTGTGTTTTCATATTTATGCTACTATTACGATTGAGTTATTATGTTTTTAATTAGTGTTTGTGCCAAGTAAAACCTTTAGGATGATTTGGAAGATAGTATAATTGATGCTGTTTGGAAAACAGAAATTTTTGCGTCCAGTGCTGGAATTTTGGTTCTGTACTGGAGCATCAGAAAAATCTGAAAGTTTTACACAGTATTGGTATATGAATTTCCCACGTTGTCCTAATTTTTCAGAATTTTTTGAGTTACACAAGTATGGCTTTTAAATAGATTTCTACAGACTGTTCTGTTTTTGACAGATTCTGTTTTTGATGCACTACTTGCTTGTTTTGATGAAACTATGGATTGTATCGGGGGGTATAAGCCATGGAGAAGTTAGAATACAGTAGGTATAATGCAAAAATAAAATATGAATGGTTTTGCAACAGTACTTAAAGTAGTGATTTATTTTGTTATACTAACGGATCTCACGAAGGTTTTTGTTGAGTTTTGTGTGATTGAAGTTTTCAAGTTTTGGGTGAGATCACGATGGATGAAGGAATAAGGAGTGGCAAGAGCCTAAGCTTGGGGATGCCCGAGGCACCCCAAGGTAATATTCAAGGAAGACTCAAGCGTCTAAGCTTGGGGATGCCCCGGAAGGCATCCCCTCTTTCTTCTACCAACCATCGGTAATTTTACTTGGAGCTATATTTTTATTTGTCACATGATATGTGTTTTGCTTGGAGCGTCGTGTATTATATGAGTCTTTGCTTTGTTTTCTTTTTAGTTTGTCACAATCATCCTTGCTGGACACATCTATTTGAGAGAGCCACACGTTCATCATAATTCGTTAGAATACTCTATGTGCTTCACTTAAATTTTTTGAGCTATGCAGTTGCTCTAGTGCTTCACTTAAATCTTTTTGAGAACGGCGGCGGCCATATTTTGAAGAAATAAACTCTCATGCTTCACTTATATTATTTTGAGAGTTGATAAGACTAAAATTTTGAAGAAATATTTGCACTCTCAGGCTTCACTTATATCTTTTTGAGAGTTGATAATAGTAACGGTAATTTGCACAAGATATGAATTTGGTCCCAAAGTGATGAATATTCAAGAGGGATATAATAAAAACTTTCATATAGATCATTGGATATGATAAGTGTGATTCCTTGCAATAGTTTTGCGATATGTAAATGATGATACGTGAGTCATGTTAGTGAGTAATTGTGATTTAGTAAGAATATTCGTGTTAAGGTTTGTGATTCCCTATGCATGCACATTAAGTCAATAGTTATGCAAAGAAATTATATCCTACTTATGGTGCATTATTCGGTGTTAGTTATGTTCAATGCATGTTTATGACCATTTTCGCTTTTTGGTTGGTTGCTTCCCAATTTATTTGCTAGCCTTCATTTGTACTAAGCGGAAATACTGCTTGTGCATCCAAACTCCTTAAACCCAAGTTGTGCCAAATGAGTCCACTATATCTACCTATATGCGGTATTTCCTTGCCGTTCCAAGTAAATTTGCGTGTGCCAACTCTAATTTTCAAAATAATTTTTCCGTTTTGTGTGCCCGTACCGCTCATGAAGCGGCAGGGGGTGGCAAATATTTTCCATGCTAGGTGTGTTATTCTCACGATGAGTGTTTATTCACTTGTCATTGCACGAGAGAGTGGCTGGTAATAGGGATGCCCAGTCCCACAATGAAATCAAAATTAATAACAACAAAATTCCTTGGAAAGTGATGGTATGGAGGGCACCCGTGGATACGACTAGCCATGGATTGTGAAAGAATGGTGGAAAGAAAATAAACTTTACTTTCTGTTTGGGAACCGCCTATGATGTGTCTAGCATGGAAGATATTGGGAATTCTCGGTCGTTTTCATTGACAGGAAAAGCATGCCTCTCAAAATATTTTATCTCTCTAATTTAAGCTTTGAGCTCTGGCACATTAGCAAATCTCTGCTTCCCTCTGCGAAGGGCCTATCTATTTACTTTATGCAATTTTTATTTTTATTTTGAGTCTCCATCTTCTCTTATAAAGCACCAACTAGAGAGCACTATTGTCATACTTGTGCATTGTGTGTAGCTAATATTTGAGTGTGTTTCATGAATGGATCAATGATTGAGCATAATGGGCTAGGGATAACTTTCTTTAGCATTGATATTTTGAAAGACATGGTTGCTTGTTAGGATGCTTGAGTATTTATATCTTCATGTCAAATTATAGACTATTGCTTTGAATCATTCAAGTCCAAATGTCCATGCTACAAAGAAAAGAAAACATGATGAATATGATAGGCAACATTCCACATCAAAAATTCTATTTTTATCATTTACCTACTCGAGGACGAGCAGGAATTAAGCTTGGTGATGCTGATACGTCTCCAACGTATCTATAATTTTTGATTGTTCCATGCTTTTATATTATCAATCTTGGGTGTTTTTATATACATTTACAACAATTATATATCATTTTTTGGGACTAACCTATTAACTTAGTGCCCAGTGCCAGTTCCTATTTTCTGCCTGTTTTTTGTTTTACAGAATATCAATACCAAACGAAGTCCAAATGCCACGAAACTTTTTGGGGATTTTTTTCTGGACAATACCAACACTAGAAGCTTCGGGAGAAGACTAGACGCTAGAGGAGGTGGCCACGAGCCACCAAGGCGCGCCTGGGGGAGGCAGGCGCGCCCTGGTGCCTCGTGGGCCCACCTCAGCTCCGTTTGACCTAATTCCACCACTATAAATTCCCAAAAATCTGGAAACCACCAGGAGAGTCCAGAGGGGGAATCGATCACGGAGGGGCTCTATATCAACCTTGCTTCCCTTCCGATGATGCGTGAGTAGTTTACCACAGACCTTCAGGTCCATAGTTAGTAGCTAGATGGCTTCTTCTCTCTTTTTGATCTTCAATACAATGTTCTCCTCGATGTTCTTGGAGTTCTATCCGATGTAATCACTTTTTGCGGTGTGTTTGTTGGGATCCGACGAATTGTGAGTTTATGATCAGATTATCCATGAATATTATTTGAGTCTTCTCTGATCTCTTTTATGCATGATTATTATAGCTTCGTATTTCTTCTCCGATCTATTGATTTGGTTTGGCCAACTAGATTGATTTATCTTGCCATGGGAAGAGGTGCTTTGTAATGGGTTCGATCTTGCGGTGCTCAATCCCAGTGACAGAAAGGGACATGACACGTATGTATCATTGCTATTAAGGGTAAAAAGATGGGATTTATTCATGCGTGAGTTTACTTTGTCTACATCATGTCATCTTTCTTAAGGCGTTACTCCGTTCTTTATGGACTTAATACACTAGATGCATGCTGGATAGCGGTCGATGTGTGGAGTAATAGTAGTAGATGCTGGCAGGAGTCGGTCTACTTGTCTCGGACGTGATGCCTATATGCATGATCATTGCTTTGGATATCGTCATGATTATTTGCTTTTCTATCAATTGCCCAACAGTAATTTGTCTACCCACCGTATGCTATTTTTTTGAGAGAAGCCTCTAGTGAAAACTATCGCCCCCGGGTCTATCTAAATCATATACTAAAACCCTAAAAATACTTGCTGCACTTTTTCTTTATTTATTTTATTTTGTATTTTTATTTCAATCTATCTATCTATCACATACAATTTAATCTTGCAACTTACCGCCGATGGATTGACAACCCCTTGTTTGCGTTGGGTGCAAGGATTTGTTGTTTGTGTGCAGGTACTGCTAACGAGATGTTGCGTGATTCTCCTACTGGATTGATAACCTTGGTTTCATAACTGAGGGAAATACCTACCTCTACTGTGCTGCATCATCCCTTCCTCTTCGGGGAAAATACCAACGCAAGCTACAAGTAGCAGGCTGCACCATGAACAGCTCGGGACTACTGATGAGCACAGCAGTTCCCCTCCATCAGCAACGCGTACTCGGTAAGTCTTGGGTAGTGGAACAACCCCCTCAAGTGAGCTGGTGAGCTGGTGATTAATGAAGGACGTTGAGCTGCCGAAATCGACGAGCATGAGGACTTCCTTCCCCTGAATCCATGCTCGCAGTTGGAAAGCCTTGCCGGATACCCCTCCAGAGACAGCCGAGCGGGAGATAGCCATGACCTCTCCAGTGTCACCTCCAGGAGGATCCCTCATGTCAATGTCGCTGTCGATGCCGAAGAGCTCGAGGAGTTCCTCGACGACATGGAGCTGGACCGACGTGGGGCACACATGATCGTGGCCCCACCTCTCGCCACACTTGAAGCATAATCCGCGGGCGCGGCGATAATCCCGCAGCGTCTTGAGCTTGGCGGAGTCCGCTCTTGCCGGTTCCACATCGCGATTGTCGGCCGCGGCAGCCGGCGTAGCTTGCGGTAGCCGCGGTGGTGGAGGCAGAGGCAGAGGCGTGCTCGCGCTCGACCGCGGTGGCAACTCCGGTGGCCGCGGAGCGTGCTGACGCGGGAGGTTGCCGTACGCGCTGTCAGCTACCTCCTCTTGAAGCAGCGCCAGTGCACACGCCGTATTGAGATCGGGTGGCCGCTGCACCAACACGACTACCCTGATGTCCGGCCAGAGTCCCTCGACAAAATAGGTCAAGAAGTAAAATGGGTGAATAGAGTTGGAATATAAACTCAAATGGTTAATTATCAGCTCAAAACGCTCAATGTAATCAGCCACTGTGGAGGTTTGGCGCACAATGTAAAATTGCCTGATAAGCAATTGGTGCCGATCCCGGCCAAAGCGGGTACAAAGCAGAGCAGAAAAAGACTCCCAATCATAATCAGCAAGTTTCTTTTGAATAGACTGCAACCAAATAGATGTTGAACCAGAGAAATTGAGAGCAGCCATGGGCACCCAGAACGTGCTATGGATGCCAAACATTTGGAAATATTGCTCACATAAAGTTTTCCATGTAGGGGAACGCGATAGAAAACAAAAAAAAATTGGTACAGCGAGCACGCCCAGGATCACTATGGAGACTGCATACAGGGTTTGATCTGATCCGTACCGACTCGTAGCACAGCGGAAGAAGAGTCGGTGTAGATCGTCGGTGCAGATCCCCGTAGATAGGATTTACAACCTCCCAACCGCGAGGATGTACTCCCTCGTCGGACAGCCCTTCGGGAGGCGGTCGGACTGTCCCTCGGACGATGTCACGGACAACCCTTCGGGAGGACACTCGAAACTCGAACGGAAACTCGGACAGCCCTTCGGGAGGACACACGAACAGCCCCTCGGGCAAAAGATCGAAACTACGACCTCTCTACGGGGTTGTACACATACGGTGTCAGCTATCCGGCAGGGCTTCGCCGTCCAGAACTAGTTCCTGCCGGAACCCAGACAGCCTTTCGGCTCTATGAAACTATTTCGTGGGAGCGAGAGAGAGAGAGAGCCAGACGAGCATGACATGTGTATGAGAGCAAGGATGATGTTTGGAGAGCACCCCTCCACCTCTATTTATAGGAAAGCCAAGGGGTAAAGTTGGCATTCAAAAATACCAAAAGTACCCCCACTTTATGTCTTTACATAAAAGAATAAAGCAAAAAGGGATGGCATGTGGAGCTCCAACGAGCTCCACCTCCTTTCGCCGGCCACCCCTTGGGGCCCCCGCATGAGGGGCTTCCTTGGCCCCCAAGCCCTTCTAGAAGCCTTTTGGGAAATATCCCAAAAGGTGCTTTCCAAAAAATATCCATAAAGCACTTTCACTATTCACGAAGACATTTTTTTGCACCCGTTAAATCCCAAATTATTTCTGTGTGCCTAGAATAATTCCAGTACCCACAAAAACAATTTTGAACGCATTCCGAAACAATTCCGGAACAATGTTTTTCTTTAGCGAAAAGCTACCATTGCGGTTCCGGCTGCTCCGGAACATTTCCGGTTTTTCTCTCCAGAAAAATTCCAGAAGTTACCAGAACAATTCTGGCACCCTCCAAGAATTTCCAGGCATGTGCCAGAACCAATATGACTTAATGGAATACCCTGAAACAACTTTTCAGTTTCACCGAAACTATTCCGGTGTTCTCTCCGGAATGTTTCCGTTGTCTCCGAAACTTTTCCGGTGATTTTCTCTCAGACTCCCTGTCTAGTATTCAGTAGATAGATGACCCTTAAGCGTGTGACCCTATAGGTTCGGTGAAGTATAGACATGACCCGGAAAACTTTCGGATCAATGATCAACATCGGAGCCGTGGACACCCATATTGACCCCTATACCCACACGAATGAATATTCGAGCGAACCTCCAGTTGCCGTGTGCTATTCCTGTTGCTTCACGATATATTACAAACACCCGAGGTGAGATTTTCTGCATCCCCGTTGATCAACAACTTGTCCACTATGCAAGTTACCTCGTTACCGGTTTTGTTCTCTTTTCTCGTATTCGTGTTCCGGCATCCCAGTGATCAAATCACAATGTGTCTGGCCAGACGATGATGGATACCGTAACACCTAGAGGGCCCGAGAATATCTCTCCATCATCGGAGGAGCAAATCCCAATCTTGAGCTATCTTGTTTCTTGTCATACTTTTCCGTGAACCCGTAAGCCGCCGTAATAGCCACCCAGTTACGGATGACGTTTAACAAACCCCAAAGTTCACGAAGCAAGTACGAAGGAACTCGATACTCTCATGGTCTAAGGAATTATGCAAACATTAACTATCTCTGTGTTATTAACCATTAACTTGTGATGAATGTATCTCATAGCATAACATCAATTCGGGTCGATTCAACACAAGTGTTCTACTAACATTGTGCCCTCAAAATTGCCAGCATAGACATGCCCATGATCAGGAAAACAGGATCATCATGCAATACTTGAGGTCAGTCTTAGAGGCAAGACTAGGAATACATTTTACCGTTTATTATACCACACGTGCACATGAGTTTCCCTCCGAGCCTCGTGGATATTGCAGACTAGAGAATCATTGCAGTTATAGCATGGAACATAAACATTCTTTACAAACTCGGAGATACAAAATAACTGTTATTACTGCCTCTAGGGCATATCTCCTACAGACTCCCACTTGCACTAGAGTCATAATCCAGTTACATGGCTTCCCTAACACCAATGGCATACATAATAGAACCAACTACCGAATCATATGGAACATCATTCATCTGTACTCGCTCATCGAGAGTCCGAGGACACTGATTCTTGCAAAGCACTGTGTGCCAGGTGACATGGGGAGTAGGCCTTTCTTGGAGTTCTCCATGTTGAACCTTTTCAACACCTTGTCAATGTACGTGCATTGGCTAAGCGTTATCAGGCGTTTTGATCTATCTCTATAGATTCTGATGCCCAATACATATGCCGCTTCGCCTAAGTCTTTCATTGAAAAACTCTTTTTCAATAAGTCTTTTATTTCGCTAAGAAAATTCACATCATTTCCAATCAACAATATGTCATCCACATACAAGATTAGAAATGCTTTTGCGCTCCCACTAAACTTGTAAACACAAGATTCTTCGTCATTCCTGATGAAGCCAAACTGTTTGACCAGTTCATCAAAACGAATGTTCCAGCTCCTTGACGCTTGCTTCAGACCATAAATGGCTTTTTGAAGTTTGCATACCTTTCCAGCATCCTTATGAACGACAAAACCTTCTGGCTGTATCATGTATACATCCTCTTAGAGGTTTCCATTTAGGAAAGCCGTTTTGACGTCCATCTGCCATATTTCATAATCGAAATAAGCAGCAATTGCTAGTAATATCCGAACAGACCTAAGCATAGCTACGGGCGAGAAAGTCTCGTCGTAGTCCACTCCTGGAACTTGCGTGAACCCTTTCGCGACAAGTCTAGCTTTGTAGATAGTAATGTTACCATCCGCGTCCGTCTTTCTTTTGAAAATCCATTTACAGCCAATGGGCTTTACGCCCTCTGGAAGTTCTTCCAAGTTCCAAACTTGGTTTTCGTACATGGATTCCATCTCGGATATCATGGCCTTGTGCCATTCCCTTGAGCTGGGCCCCGCCATCGCTTCCTTGTAGTGCGCAGGTTCATCGTCTTCAAGAATGAAGATTTCGTTATGAAACCACTCAGGTGGCTGGATAGCCCTACCTGATCTGCGCGGTTCAGTTACAACATTGTCTGAAGTTTCTGCATCACATGCGACAACTTCTGGCTCGGTTGTAGGGATAATTAGCGGAATTTCTTCCGGTTCCTTAGCCATATCAATGGTTGCCGAAGATTCAATAATCTCATCAAGTTGTACTGTCCTTCCACTCACTTCTTTGGCGAGAAACTCTTTCTCAAGAAATTGTCCATTTCTAGCAACAAACACTTTGTTATCGGACGGGTGGTAGAAGGAATATCCAATTGTTTCCTTGGGATAACCTACAAAGTAACATTTGTCTGATCTGGGATCGAGTTTGGAAGGTTGTAAACGTTTTACGTATACCCCACAACCCCAAATTCTGATATGCGACAAACCGGGTTTCTTCCCGTTCCATAACTCGTATGGTGTCGTCTCAACAGACTTAGACGGTGCTCTGTTTAATGTGTGAGCGGCAGTTTCTAGTGTGTGACCCCAAAAAGATATCGGTAGATCTGTAAGAGACATCATCGACCTTACCATGTCTAACAGGGTTCGGTTACGTCTTTCCGATACTCCGTTTCTTTGTGGAGTTCCGGGAGGCGTAAGCTGTGAAACGATTCCACGGTCACTGAGATGTTGGCCAAACTCATGACTAAGGTATTCGCCCCCGCGATCAGACCGCAGAAACTTAATCCTTTTGTTACGATGATTTTCTACCTCATTCTGAAATTCTTTGAACTTTTCAAAAGTTTCCGACTTACGCTTCATCAAGTAGATATATCCATACCTACTCAAATCATCAGTAAAAGTCACAAAGTAGAAATACCCACCCCGTGCGATTGTGCTCATTGGACCACATACATCACTATGTATTATTTCCAATAATTCACTCGCCCGTTCAGGATGACCGGTGAACGGCGTCTTGGTCATTTTCCCCATCAAGCAAGCTTCACATGTGTCAAATGATTCAAAATCAAGGGACGGTAAAACTCCATCTTTATGGAGTCTTTGCATGCGTTTCTTTCTGATGTGGCCAAGCCGACAGTGCCACATGAAAGTGGTGGTGGTATCAGCCTTCTTAAGGCGTTTAGCATTCACGTTAAAGACATCATTTCTACATTCAAGATTTAGAATGAAAAAGCCCCAACAATGGGTGCAAATCCATAAAACATATCCATACAATAAAGTGAACAACCATTGTTCTCAGACTTGTACGAATACCCATCGTGTACTAAACATGATCCAGAGATAATGTTTCTACACAATGGTGGAACAAAATAACAATTATTTAGTTCTAAGATAAATCCTGAAGGGAGACGTAGAGGCATAATGCCGACGGCTTAAGCGGCGATCCCAGCGCCGTTCCCGACACGCATCACGACTTCATTCTTTGCTAACTTGCACACCTTCTGTAGTCCCTGTATCGAGTTGCAAATGTGAGCAACCGATCCGGTATCAAATACCCAAGACTTAGAATTTTCGCTAGCAAGCAAAACGTCAATGACATTAACTTGTATAACAATTATACCTTTTCCGGTTTTCCCGGACTTCTTATCTTCCAGATACTTCTTGCAGTTTCTCTTCCAATGTCCTGTGCCCTTGCAGTAGAAGCACTCAGTTTCATTCTTGGCTCCGCCCTTAGAGTTGCTTTGGGAGCTGGTCTTATCGGCGCCCTTGCCCTTCTTTGGCTTGCCTTTCTTTTTGAAACTGGCAGTTTTATTCACAAGCAACACTTGCTTGCGATTTTTCCGCAGTCCTCCTTCCATAGTTTTCAGCATGGCGAGCACCTCTTCCGGTGTCTTCTCCATCCCACTCATGTTGTAGTTCTTGACAAAACCATCGTAAGACAGGGGGAGTGAAGAAAGCATCATGTCCATCATATGGCCCGGTGGAATTGGAAATTCCAGGGTTTTGAGCCTTTCAACACAGCCAATCATTTTGACTACGTGTTCGCCAACTGAACTACCCTCAGCCATCTTGCATTCCATCAAGGCCTTCATGATATCAAATCGTTCAGACCTTGCGGTTTCCTTGTACAGAGCATCCAATTCCCGGATTATATCAAGGGGTTTATGGCATTCAAAACGTTTTTGAAGCCCTGCACTCACGCAAGCTAGCATGAGGCACTGCACTAAGTTGTGATCATCATCCTTAGTGGCCCAGACATTTTGTTCATCTTCCGGGGCATCGGCCGCCGGTTTAGCTGGAAGAGCATTTTCAAGCACATACATTTTCTTAGCGCTCCTAAGGACAATCCTCAGGTTACGGACCCAGTCCGCATAGTTGTTTCCAGTCGCAGCTAACTTCTTTTTATCTAACATCGGGCCTAAGTTGAATGCGGTGTTGCGAGCCATTTGATCTACAACGGTAAACACAAGTTTCACTTAGACTTTGTTCATAATGGATTTGCACTAGTGAATAAAACATTTTATTTTAAAGTGCGCTCCCACTCAAATCAATATCTCTCATAATTGATTGTGAGTGATTCAAGATCCATATTTCAATTCGACGCCATTGACGGGTTCATCACTGATGACGTGAATTTCAATCGGTAGGCCAACTTGCCGATCACATATCTATGTGATTCTTGTTCATCTTTCGATGGGCGTGTTCCGAGCTCAGGACTCTCCTGCCTGAACGTCAAAGACAACCAAGTGATCTTGCTGCGAGGTCTGGCCTCACCCGCCTCATTCCTCTCGATTCGTTCGTGCTCATGTGTATATGGTGCACCCCGAAAAGATAAGAATTTCAGACGGTGCTACACTTGGGTGAACACTAACTACTTTGATATTTTTAAGTGAGAGATCAGCCTAATAAAAAGCGAGTGCCGCGCAATCAAAAGGGTGCATCATCAGGGATAAACATCTCAGGCAATTCATAATAGCATGATATGGTATAGCCCTTTCTGACGGAGAAGTCAAGTATTTCTTCGTCTTCGGCATTTGCTTCGGTGTTCACCTTCGCGAAGATTGCCACCACCTTGTCGATGCACCAGATAATATTGCTATCTCTATAGCTAATAAAATAAGTGCATTACTTAAGGTTGACACACAGGTCATTAAAGTGACAATCATATGGCTCCAGCCATCATGCCGAATCATGACACGCAGGTCATGTTAATAAATTTACATCATATAGTCATCTCATACATAATCGAATTAATATGAGCATTGCTATACCACATCACATGCACATCCTGCAAAACCAAGTCAGACGCCTCTAATCGGTTTATGCAAAATTTTATTTTACGTGGCTTCTAAGGTTTTGACTTAAACCGCAGCTACCAATGTTTTATCATCAAGTATGATTATTCAAGTCGCTAGATTAACATCGCGGGGTGTATGAAACACGAGATAATAAAATCTTGAGCCCCATACTAAACTTCGTCATACGCATGACCCCCGTGCAGATCATATCTGCATTGCCCTTTCGTCTGCGAATTTCATCTTTCTTTTGACTATGGCGGAACCCAAAGAACTGATAGCACTTCATTGATCAATCAGGATCGTGGATTGCCAGAACTTTGTCAAATTCCACGATGCTGTCTCGAGATCAAAAATACGCAAATTCTAGGGAAGCAACAAGAACATCGGGTAACAGATTTCATCTGCTACCCGCATAAATAATTTTTAGCAATAGATCTCATCTACTCCAAAATTATATTATGCAATACCCATACATCTCCATGTATTCTAGATTGTAGCCTGCATCTACGCATAGCACGGCTCATGATGCCACTGTAGGGGAATGCGACAGAAAACAAAAAAATTCGGTACAGCGAGCACGCCCAGGATCACTATGGAGACTGCATACAGGGTTTGATCTGATCTGTACCGACTCGTAGCACAGCGGAAGAAGAGTCGGTGTAGATCGTCGGTGCTGATCCCCGCAGCTAGGATTTACAACCTCCCAACTGCGAGGATGTACTCCCTCGTCGGACAGCCCTTTGGGAGGCGGTCGGACAGTCCCTCGGACGATGTCATGGACAGCCCTTCGGGAGGACCCTCGAAACTTGAACGGAAACTCGCACAGCCCTTCGGGAGGACACTCGAACAGCCCCTCGGGCAAAAGATCAAAACTACGACCTCTCTACGGGGTTGCACACATACGGTGTCACCTGTCCGGCAGGGCTTTGCCGTCCAGAACTAGTTCCTGTCGGAACCCAGACAACCTTTCGGCTCTACGAAACTATTTCGTGGGAGGGAGAGAGAGAGAGCCAGACGAGCATGGCATGTGTATGAGAGCAAGGATTATGTTTGGAGCTCCACCTCTATTTATAGGAAAGCCAAGGGGTAAAGTTGGCATTCAAAAATACCAAAAGTACCCCCACTTTATGTCTTTACATAAAAGAATAAAGCAAAAAGGGATGGCATGTGGAGCTCCAAGGAGCTCCACCTACTTTGGCCGGCCACCCCTTGGGGGCCCCCCATGAGGGGCTTCCTTGGCCCCCTAGCCCTTCTAGAAGCCTTTTGGGAAATATCCCAAAAGGTGCTTTCCAAAAAATATCCATAAAGCACTTTCACTATTCACGAAGACATTTTTCGGCGTCCGTTAAATCCTAAATTATTTATGTGTGCCTAGAATAATTCCAGTACCCACAAAAACAATTTTGAACGCATTCCGAAACAATTCCGGAACAATGTTTTTCTTCAGCGAAAATCTACCATTGCGGTTCCGGCTGCTCCGGAACATTTCCGGTTTTTCTCTCCAGAAAAATTCCAGAAGTTACCAGAACAATTCTGGCACCCTCCAAGAATTTCCAGGCGTGTGCCGGAACCAATATGACTTAATGGAATACCCTGAAACAACTTTTCAGTTTCAACGAAACTATTCCGGTGTTCTCTCCGAAACGTTTCCGTTGTCTCCGAAACTTTTCCGGTAATTTTCTCTCAGACTCCCTGTCCAGTATTCAGCAGATAGATGACCCTTAAGCATGTGACCCTATAGGTTCGGTGAAGTATAGACATGACCCGAAACACTTTCGGATCAATGATCAACATCGAAGCCGTGGACACCCATATTGACCCGTATACCCACACGAATGAATATTCGAGCGAACCTCCAGTTGCCGTGTGCTATTCCTGTTGCTTCACGATATATTACAAACACCCGAGGTGAGATTTTCTGCATCCCCGTGGATCAACAACTTGTCCACTATGCAATTTACCTCGTTACCGGTTTTGTTCTCTTTTCTCGTATCCGTGTTCCGGCATCCTAGTGATCAAATCACAATGTGTCTGGCCAGACGATGATGGATACCGTAACACCGAGAGGGCCCGAGAATATCTCTCCATCGTCGGAGGAGCAAATCCCAATCTTGAGCTATCTTGTTTCTTGTCATACTTTTCCGTGAACCCGTAAGCCGCCGTAATAGCCACCCAGTTACGGATGAGGTTTAACAAACCCCAAAGTTCACGAAGCAAGTACGAAAGAACTCGATACTCTCATGGTCTAAGGAATTATGCAAACATTAACTATCTTTGTGTTATTAACCATTAACTTGTGACGAATGTATCTCATAGCATAACATCAATTTGGGTCGATTCAACACAAGTGTTCTACTAACATTGTGCCCTCAAAATTGCTAGCATAGACATGCCCATGATCAGGAAAACAGGATCATCATGCAATACTTGGGCCAGTCTTAGAGGCAAGACTAGGAATACATTTTAGCGTTTATTATACCACACGTGCACATGAGTTTCCCTCCGAGCCTCGTGGATATTGCAGACTCGAGAATCATTGCAGTTATAGCATGGAACATAAACATTCATTACAAACTCGGAGATACAAAATAACTGTTATTACTGCCTCTAGGGCATATCTCCTACATTCCAGAAGTTAGGGTTTTCGCCCGAGAATTGGGGAAAAACAATGGATGGATGCGCTTGACCCAATCCCGCCAGGAGCTGACTGGCGTGAGCAAAAGGCGAGAGGGGAGGAGCTGGGTGTAGGGGAACGCAGTAGACAACAAAATTTTTCCGACCTACGCACCAGCCCAGGACCACTATGAAGACTGCATACAAGGTTTGATCTTTTCGTTACCGACTCGTAGCGCAGCGGAAGTAGAGTCGATGACGATCGGCGGTGCAGATCCCCGCAGCTAGGATTTACAACCTCCCAACCGCGAGGATGTTCTCCCTTGTCTGCTCGTCGGACAGCCCTCCGGGAGGGGGTCGGACAGTCCCTCGGACGGTGTCACGGACAGCCCTTCGGGAGGACCCTTGAAACCCGAATGGTAACTCGGACAGCCCTTCGGGAGGACCCTCGAAAACCGAACAGTAACTCGGACAGCCCGTCGGGAGGACCCTCGAACAGCCCCTCGGGCAAAAGATCGAAACTACGACCTCTCTACGGGGTTGCACACATACGGTGTCAGCTATCCTGCCGGGCTTCGCCTTCCAGAGCTAGTTCCTGCCGGAACCCAGACAGCCTTTCGGCTCTACGAAACTATTTCGCGGGGAGGGAGAGAGAAGGCCAGATCATGCATGGCTTGTGTATGTTGAGAAAGAGTGAGTGTTTAGGCAGCCCCCTCCACCCCTATTTATAGGCCAAGCCCAAGGGTGGCTTCTCCAAGAAGCCAAGGGGAAAAATACCAAAAGGCCCTCAAGGTGGCTTCTCCAAGAAGCCACCCAAAAAGCACTTTCACTATTCATGAAAACATTTTTCCGCGACCGTTAAATCCGAAAATATTTCTGTGGGTCTTAGAATAATTACAGTACCCACTAAAATGATTTTGGACGCGTTCCGAAACAATTCCGGATTAGTGATTTTCATCTGCGAAAAGCAACCAAACCGGTTCCGGCAGCTCCGGAAATTTTCCGGTTTTTATCCCGGAAAAATCCCAGAAGTTTCCAGAATAATTCTGGCACCCTCCAAGAATTTCCAGGCGTGTGCCGAAACCAATTTGACTTAATGGCATACCCCGAAACAACTTTTCAGTTTTACCAAAACTATTCCGGTGTTCTCTCCGGAACGTTTCCGTTGTCACCGAAACTTTTCCGGTGACTTTCTCTCAGACTCCCTGTCTATTATTCAGCAGATAGATGACCCTTAAGCGTGTGACCCTATAGGTTCGGTGAAGTATAGACATGACCCGGAACACTTTCCGATCAATGATCAACATCGAAGCCGTGGACACCCATATTGACACCTATACCCACACGAATGAATATTCGAGTGCACCTTCAGTTGCCGTGTGCTATTCCTGTTGCTTCGCGATATGTTACAAATACCCGAGGTGACAATCATCGACATCCCCGTGGATCAACACTTGTCCACAATGCCAGTTACCTCGTTACCGGTTTTGTTCTCTTTTCTCGTTCCCGTGTTCCGGCATCCCTGTGATCAAATCACAATGTGTCTGGCCAGACAATGGTGGATACCGTAACACCGAGAGGGCCCAGAGATATCTCTCCATCATCGGAGGAGCAAATCCCAATCTTGAGCTATCAAGTCCCTTGACATACTTTCCCATCAACCCGTAAGCCGCCGTAATAGCCACCCAGTTACGGATGACGTTTAACAAACCCCAAAGTTCATGAAGCTAGCATGAAGAAACTCGACACTCTCATGGTCTAAGGAATTATGCAAACATTAACTTTTTCTATGTTATTAACCATTAACTTGTGACGAATGAATCTCATAGCATAACATCAATTTGGGTCGATTCAACACAAGTGTTCTCCTAACATTGTGCCCTCAAAGTAGCTGGCATAGTCATGCCCATGATCGGAAAAAATAGAAACATCATGCAACACTTGAGCTAGTCTTAGAGGCTAGACTAGGAATACTTTTTACCGTTTATTATTCCACACGTGCATATGAGTCTTCCTCCAAGCCTCGTGGTTATTGCAGACTCGAGAAACATAGCAGTTATAGCATGGAATATAAACTTAACTACAAACATGGAGATAAATAATAACACTTATTATTGCCTCTAGGGCATATCTCCTACACTGGGGATGCGGCGTGGGACTGACCGTTGGCTGGGAGTGGCGACGGCGTCTGGAACGACGCCGCCGTCAGCCCCCGTGGCAGGTGGAACTCGCCGCGGTCCGTAGAACCGTGGCCCGCTCCGGCCGCGCCTGCCCCGAGCTCAAGTTGAGTCGCGGGTGGCTGCAGTCATGGGGAACGATCCTTTTCCCCTGGGAGCGCCACTATCGGAGGGGGGGACGACAACGGCTGTGCCTGCTGCAGCACGGAGATCGCCGCGCCGAGATCCGCCACCCTCTTCTCCAGATCGGGCCGCCAGGTGATCAGGTCGTCGAGCTTGGTGGTGACCACCGCGAGCGTCGCGCTGTTGGACTCCATCATGGACGTCCACTTGTCGAGGTAGGCTTGAACGCCTGGATCCATGGCTTCCAGAGTTTGCCTCGCCTGGCGCAGGCTCCTTATTTCCACGAACAACGCCAGCCTCGGATCGATGTGGGAATGGTGGTGGAGTGGCCTCTGATACCAAGTGTTAAGGACAGCGAAGGAAAATGATCTATTGTCTCAGGTAGCCTTCACTGATCTCAGATACAAGTTTGATTACGCGAATGGAAGAACGGAGGAAAGGGGAATTAGGGTTCGTTCCGCCGCCGGTTCCATGATCCTCTGGATGCCTTGGTCAGTGGGTGGAGTTAGTACTGGAGCAGCCTTGGGCTTCATTGGGCGATTGCAGCTACAGTGAGTTGATTTTGCTCCATATCCCGGTCTCCAATGAGTAAAGGCATGCGAAAACTCTTGTAGGATTACTAACTTTGGCATGGGCTATCAGGGCCACCTGGAAATGGCCATGACCGCGGGCAGGGCGAAGCACCGCCCCGTTGAACATGAGCATCTGGTCGTTGTACAGCTCTAGTGGGACGATGAGCCGGCGCTGGTCGCGGGCGATGGGGTCCCACAAAAGTAGGCGGCGGCTCCGGCGGATGAGAAGGACGAATCCGTGGCGGCAGTCGACGATGCAGTTGCCCTTGCTGAGAGGCATGGAGAAGCGAGCGCGAGGGATGCGATCTGGTCGATCTAGTATTGGAACAAATGGAGAGGACGGATAGTCCTTGAGGAAGAAGCCAAGGAGAGGGGGCTTGCCGTGGTGGTCGCGGAAGCGGCGTCGGAATTGGGGATCGGCGACGAGGTTGCGCCAACGCTTGCAGACGAGGGAGGCCCGGGGGAGGGAGGAAGGCCGCGGGGGGAGGCGGAGGAGAATCTCCCAGAGCATGTCGTCGTCGTCTGGCAGAGACGCAGGCGGCGGAGAGGTGCTCCGGCGGCGAGGATCCATCTCCCCTCTCATGCTCATGCTAGGGCTCCTCTCAGTAAACAGCGCAGAGGATGTCAATTGATCTGGGGAATTGGCTGCCGGCGCACAGGTCAACAGTCAACTACAGGTTCATTTAAAAAACGAGACCAACCCTAGCCCGTTGGCATTTTTTTATAGAAGAAAACTCCGTGAGCACCAAGCGCTCGAACCGAGACTCGAACACTGGTGGGGTGGCTGCGAACTCCTGCGCCTTGCCAACTGAGCTACGCTCCGTTCTCCTGCAGGTTCATTTTAACACCCACACACATAAAAGCTCCACTGAACATATGTGTATTTTTCTTCCGTTTGAAATCATACACCGTTAGGCACACCTCACTTTTTTCTCAAAAGAAAAGGCACACCTCACTCAGTGTCTACTTATACTGCTTCCGCCCTTCGACATGTGGCACACAAGCCTTTCAAAATGTAAGTTTGACCGTTAATTTTAACTAGAGTTGGTTATTTTTCACAAAATTATACTATCATCTGATTCTGTTCAAACAAGTCTCCAATGATATGAATTGTTAATCAAATTGTTAATCACACAAAACATGTAGGCCATGTACAAGAAGAGATATCTATGCATCGAGTGGGAACAAAAGTTTCCCACTTGTGATGGTTCTGGAATTACAATGGAGCTTCTCCGACCATGCTCCTCTTTGCCGCTTACATGGGGAATAAATCAGCTTTCTCTTTCGAGTCATCGTGGTTGAGAGAGAAGGTTTCATTAACTTGGCGGTTGTTAATGGTCGAAGAAGACACGTGCCACCACTTATGTTGAGAGGTGGCAATTTATAATTTATCATCTTAGACAGTTCATGTGGAAATGGGCTAAGAGCGTGAATCATGTGTATAGAAAACAAAAGGGAAAGCTATTACTGCTCAATTATGTGTGGGATATTAAAGTAGAATCGACCTTCCTAAACTTGATGGAATGCATTGCCAAAAGAGAGGATGGGGAGAGCTTAGCCAAGCCAATGTCCAAGGAAGAGATAAATTGGGTCTAATGTGTTAAAGTTAGACATGATAGGTAAGAGGATAATAATACGAAGTTCTTCCATTTGATTGTAAATGGGAAGCACTAAAAAAAGTTGTCCAAATAGAACAAGATGATGGGACCATTGTGGGTCAGGATCATCTTAAATCATACATGTCGAATCATCATTTGGAGTTGTTTGACTCCCTGTATCGATGGATGAGGACACCACATTGACATTCATCAACTCTTTCTGAAGGAGAACTTTGTGTTGATGACACCTTTTTTTAGGAGAAAAGAGGTGTATGATGCCATCTCTTAAATGAAGAGCAATAAAGATCCGTGTACATGGGTTCCTAGAGCATTTTTATGAGAGATGTTTTGGGGGGGGGGGGAGGTCATCAAAGGAGACCTAATGTCGATGTTTCAAGACTTACTCAAAGATGATTTTACTTTGTTTAAGCTTAACGTCGGGGCTCTCACGTTTTCGGAAAAAGGATGCAGTGAGGATGAGAAATTCCAAACAATCTGTCTACTCAACATTAGTTTTTTCATCAAGGTGGGTACGAATAGGCTGGCCGTGATTGCAGACATTGCGGTTCATCTGACATAGATGACTTCCATTCCTTGGCGACACATTTTGAAGGGGGTGGTCATCCTCATGACTCTATTCATGAGTTGAATACAAGGAAATTAACAAAGTTATATTTAAAGTGAATTATGAGAAAGTCATGATAAACACAAATGGCTTTATGTGGAACAAGCTCTCATCCAGAAAGGTTTTGATCCTAACTGGAGAAAGTAGATAGAGACCTTTTGTTTTGGATGGAAGCATTGGGGTGAAAGTATACGATGACATAGGTTATTATTTCCAAAAATACATGAGGGGTTGCGATGGGAAGGGGGGGTTGTTGCCCATTCTCTTCAACATCGTTGAAGATATGCTAGCGATCCTCGTGGTACGAGACAGGGAGGATGGCGAGGTTGTTGGCCTCCTTCACATTTAGTGGATGGTGGTGTGTCCATTCTCTAGTATGTTGATGATACTATCATTTTCAAGGAACACAACTCAGACACGTTCGTTAATATGAAATTTATCCTTTGTCTCTTCGAGCAACTATCCGGACTTAAAATAAACTTCCACAAAAGTGAATTCTTTTACTTTGGACGCACCGGAGAGGAAGATGGCCATTATAAAGAACTTTTCGGTTGTGAGGTTGGTAAACTTCCATTCCGGTATCTTGGGATACCGATTCACTTTCTTAAGCTTACTAACAAAGAATGAGAGTGTATTGAGAACGTGTTGGAAAATAAGCTCAACTATTGGAAGGAAAAATTTACGTCTTATGGAGGGAATTTAGTCCTCATAAAGGTTGTGGTTACTAGCCTACCAATGTTCATGTTTTTGTTATTCGAAATAGCCAAGGTGTCTAGACAAGATTGGATTATTACATGTCTAGATTTTTCTTGCAAAGTGGTGATCATAAACGTAAGTGCCGCTTAGCTAAGTGGGACATTTTCTGTAGGCCCAAGGACTAGCTAGGACTAGGGGCAGTGATCTAGAAATTAAGAACAAGTGCTTGGGGGTGTTTGACAGGAGTTGCTCGGTAACAAATACCTTCACTCCAAGGCATTGCCTCAGGCTGATGCAAGAAAAAAAAATCTAATGGATTCAGCCTTTCGGAAAGGCTTGATACGGTTTAAGCCAGCTACATGGAATTGAGGATCAAATTGCCCTCCGAAAAATGAAGGCGACTGGAAAACCCTTGTAGATCCAACAAGACAGATTCCAGTAGGCCTTACCTCAGTAGCTTCCAATGAAGCCGAAGGTAGTCGTGCATCACTGAGCGGAGAAAAATCCAAAAGAACAAAACATGAACTGTCGCTAATATTGTCGAACGACGCCATCCTCCCCGTGGAACGATGTAGTCCAAGACCACCTAGACGAAACGTAGAAACAAAAGGGGCCCAAAATCTATACTATATTGTTGAGTAAATAGGCAATTTTTCGATTAATTTAATCCAGGAAAGAATCATGAACATGGCATTGACAGAATTAATGACATACTGATTACGATCTAGACATGCACGTACTACGCAAACAGTAGACACATCTACATATAATGCTAGTACGGCTAACAAAGAAATAAACAGGAGGGGGATAAACGAGTTATACCCTCCAGTAGGCCAGGCAGGGGCCGCGGCGGCAGCGGTGGCAGTAGCGGCGTCCTCGGCGGCCTTTTTCTCGGCCTCGAGCTTCTCGGGGGCGAGACGGTCGGCGTCGGTTGGCTGAGACATGGTGATGACGAAGACGTAAGGGAAGCAGTGGATCGGTGGCGAGCAGTCGCGTAATCGCTCCCCAAAAACCTAATCGCCCCTCTCCCGTACAGGATCCGGAGAGGCGGGGTTTCGGATACCTGCTCTCCCATCAACCATGTACGCGGTGAACGGGATGGAGTCACCGGCGGCAGCAGCAGTAATGGAACGACGTGGGCGTGGAGGCAGATGCGATCTATTTCGCGTGACGGCTAGGGTTCGCAGCGCGTCACGTATATAGGCGCGGCTGCGTGAAGACACGTGGGCTGAACCCACGTCCAAGTCGGTGAAAGCCCATGATCTGACGTCTCAGATCTAGACATGCACGTACTACGCAAACAGTAGACACATCTACACATAATGCTAGTACGGCTAACACGGAAATAAACAGGAGTGGGATAAACGAGTTATACCCTCCAGTAGGCTAGGCAGAGGCCGCGGCGGCAGCGGTGGCAGCAGCGGCGTCCTCGGCGGCCTTTTTCTCGGCCTCGAGCTTCTTGGCGGCGAGACGGTCGGCGTCGGTTGGCTGAGACATGGTGATGACGAAGACGTAAGGGAAGCAGTGGATCGGTGGCGAGCAGTCGCGTAATCGCTCTCCAAAAACCTAATTGCCCCTCTCCCGTACAGGATCCGGAGAGACGGGGTTTCGGAGGCCTGCTCTCCCATCAACCGTGTACGCGGTGAACGGGATAGAGTGACTGGTGGCAGCAGCAGTAATGGAACGACGTGGGCGTGGAGGCAGATGCGATCTGTTTCGCATGACGGCAAGGGTTCATAGCGGGTCACGTATATAGGCGCGGCTGCGTGAAGAGACGTGGGCTGAACCCACGTCCAAGTCGGTGAAAGCCCATGATCTGACGTCTCAGATCGTGGCCCCATCTGATCGTGGCCCCATCTGTCAAAGACTCTCCGTTCCTGACCGGCAAAAAGAAGCGCATAGGTGTGAGCTCGGCTCGGCTCAATCCCGCAACCCGCGGCACGTCGTGACGAGGCGTGGCGTGGCGAGGCGGGCGGCGGAGGAGGAGCGTGCGGGAACCACTTCTCTTCTCAAGCTCCAATAGTATGTGGAAGAGAATCCCTTATAAGGAGGTCCAACTCCTTCTCCACTTGCGGTATGGGACTAAACTTCCCACCACATCTAGTGCCATATACCCACATGGGCCCTTAGAGATTTTCTGAAATTGTTAGATGGGCCCTAGGCCCAACTCAAATTTCAACAATCCCCCACCAGATCTCAAGGGCCCATTTTGTCCTTTTGTTCCAAACACTGTTTTGATATACCAGCATTTCAGTGAAGACCGGTTAAGGTTGAACTTCACCTTGAGCAAGTAGTTACACTCCTTCACAACTGAACAATGGACTATGCCTTGAATTGTCAGTTTGGCGTAAAGAAGTTTCACCACATGTCTTACTAGTACGAGACTGTCGAAGGCTGACCCCTCGGGTGGAGCATATTAGTCACACTCCTGGCCTATTCATGAGCTTGCTAGGGATCACCCCAATCTCATATACTGTGACCAGCAGTCAGGCTCATATATGTGTGTTCCTCCAAAGATTACTCTGTAGGACAGCATCTTGCTTATACATATAAGCCTTGGAACATATTAAGACAATAGTCAACCTACCATACATTTTCCGAGAGTATTGCATCTCCAACGGAGTGGGTTAGTAAAGTTACTCTCCTCAGTTCACCACTGGCTTGTTTTCCCAGGTCCCACTTCACGGGATCTGCGATCACATAGGTTGGGTTACTACCATGGCAACTCATCTGGGTCTCATACCCATCTCCCTTGATGCACTATCTATCACAACACGTGATAGCCCTTTAGTAAAGGGATCTGCCAGATTCTTAGCCGTTTGGATATAATCCAACGCTATCACTCCGGAGTTTCTTAATTTTCTGACAGCTTTCAATCTCATTCTTATGTGTTTGTTGGACTTCATGTTGTCCTTTGAACTCTTCACCTTGACAATAACTGTTTGATTGTCACAGTTCATAAGGATGGCCGGAACCGGCTTCTAAACCACTGGCAAGTCCATCAAAAGATGTCGAAGCCATTCTGCTTCACCACCAGATGTGTCTAACACTATTAATTCTGCTTCCAATGTTGATCTCGTTAAGATCGTTTGCTTGCAAGACTTCCAGGAAACAGCACCACCTCCAAGAGTAAACACATACCCAGTTGTGGCCTTCATATCATCAGCATCAGAGATCCAATTCGCATCACTATACCCTTCAAGTACCGACGGGTATCCGGTATAGTGAAGTCCATAGTTCATAGTACCTTTCAGATAACGCATAACTCTTTCAATAGCATGCCAATGTACATCACCCGGTTTGGAAACAAACCGGCATGCTTTGCTCACAGCAAACGCGATGTCAGGCCTCGTTGCGCTCGCTAGATACATGAGTGAACCAATAATTTGAGAGTATCTCAATTGATCTTTAGGTATGCCTTCGAACTTTCGAATCAGCACACTAGGATCATATGGTGTCTGAGATGGTTTGCAGTCCGAATATCCAAAATGACTCAACACCTTCTCAACATAATGGGATTGCAGAAGTGTAATCCCACCCTCATCATCTCTCAATAGCTTGATGTTCAAAATAACATCAGCCACTCCAAGGTCCTTCATCTCAAAATTCTGAGATAAAAAGGACTTAACTTCCTCAATCACTTTGAGGCTAGTTCCAAATAACAGTATGTCATCAACATACAAGCATAGTATAACTCCGTCGCCCCCACCATAGCGATAGTATACACATGTGTCAGCTTCATTAACAAAGAAGCCAACAGATGTCAAAGTTTCATTAAATTTCTCATTCCATTGCTTAGGTGCTTGTCTCAGACCATATAAAGATTTCAACAACTTACACACCTTTCCTTCCTGACCATCTATCACAAAGCCATCAGGCTGTTGCATGTAGATTTCCTCCTTTAGCTCTCCGTTCAGGAAAGCCGTCTTAACATCCATCTGGTGGATGAGAAGACCATGCGAGGCCGCCAACGAGAGTAATACTCGAATGGTGGTCAGTCTGGCCATAGGTGAATAAGTATCGAAGAAATCTTCTTCTTCTTTCTGGGCATAGCCCTTGGCCAGAAGCCTAGCCTTGTACTTTTCAATCGTACCGTCGGGCCTAAGCTTCTTTTTGAACACCCACTTACATCCCAATGGTTTGCAACCATAGGGATGTTCAGTAATCTCCCAAGTCCCGTTAGCCATGATGGAATCCATCTCGCTACGGACCGCATCCTTCCAGTAGTCAGCTTCTGGAGATGCATAAGCTTCTGAAATAGAAGTGGGAGTATCATCCACGAGGTACACGAGGAATTCATCACCAAAGGTCTTTACAGTCCTTTGTCTCTTGCCCCTACCAAGGGTTTCCTCGTCATCCTCCTCCGGATTTTCATCATGTGTTTGTTCATAATATTCCATCGGAATGGCAGGTTCAGGAGTCTCCTCAGATTCCTGTCTAGAAGTGCTTTGCATATCTCTCATAGGAAAAATATCCTCAAAGAATGTAGCATCCTTAGACTCCATAATTGTACCGACCTTCTGGTCAGGTACCTCAGATTTCACTACTAGAAATCTATAGCCAACGCTATTCTTAGCATAGCCCAAATTAACGCAGTCCACGGTCTTTGGTCCAAGCTTACGTTTTTTGGGGATTGGCACGTCGACTTTCGCCAAACAGCCCCAAGTACGCAAGTACGAGAGTGTTGTCCTTCTCTTCGCCCATTTCTCATAGGGAGTGATCTCATTATCCTTTGTCGGAACTTTATTCAGGACATGACATGACGTCAATATAGCCTCCCCCCACCATGCCTTGGATAATCCCAATGTATCTAACATGGCATTAACCAAATCAGTTAGAGTACGGTTTTTCCGCTCGGCAACCCCGTTTGACTGGGGCGAATAGGGAGGCGTCCTCTCATGAATAATACCGTGTTCCGCACAAAAAGAATCAAACTCACTCGAGAAGTACTCTCCACCACGATCTGACCGGACTCGTTTAATTTTCTTTTCAAGTTGATTCTCAACTTCTGCCTTATAGATTTTAAAGTAGTGTAGAGCGTCATCTTTAGTATTTAACAGATACACATAGCAATATCTAGTGGAATCATCTATCAATGGCATGAAGTATTTCTTTCCACCTTTAGTCAACACACCATTCATCTCACAAAGATCAGAATGTATGAGTTCTAATGGCGCCAAGTGTCTCTCCTCCGCAGCCTTGTGAGGCTTGCGAGGTTGCTTAGCTTGCACACACGTAAGGCACTTAGAACCTTTGGCTAAAGTGAAACTCGGGATTAAATTCAGTTTTGCTAGCTGCGTGATAACACCGAAACTAATGTGACAAAGACGTGAATGCCAAACTTCAGATTCATTAACACTCGAATGAATATTGTTCATGACTTTATTACAAAAATCAGCGAGAGAATGGGGAACATTCCTCCGCATTCATAACCCTTTCCAATAAATAGTCCATATTTTGTAACAACTACTTTATTAGACTCGAAGACCAACTTAAACCCTTCTCTACACGGAAGGGAGCCACTAACAAGGTTCTTCTTGATGGCGGGGACATCGTGCATGTTCTTCAGCTGCACGATCCTTCCCGAAGTAAACTTCAGATCGACCGTGCCAACACCATGAACAGAAGCACTCACGCCATTCCCCATCAATACGGACCCGTGACCTGTGGTCTGGTAAGAAGAAAACAATGAAATGTCAGCACACACATGAACACCTGCACCTGTGTCCACCCACCAATCGGTGGACTGACAAACTGAAAATACATCAAATAAATTACCGTACCCAGATGCACCAGTCTCATTGTTGCTCACAATCATAATGGCATACTTCGAGTCTTGCCCTGGCTTCTTGTACTTGTTGGGGCACTTGTTGGCCCAATGTTCCTCCGAACCACAAGTGAAGCAGCCATCTCCCTTCTTGTTCTTCTTGAAGGCCTTCTTACCCTTCTTCTTAAAGTCGGTATTCTGTTGGACATCGTTCCTTCCCTTGGGCTTGTGGGAATTGAAGTTCATCTGATGCACCATGTTGGCCACAAAAGTTCCTTCGACCCCTTTTCCGTGAGAGTCCTTTGCTCTCGAGTTCTGCTCAACACTCAGATGGCCGATGACATCCTCTACTGAGAATTCATGCCTCTGATGTTTCAGAGTGGTAGCAAAGTTCCTCCAGGAATTAGGGAGCCTAGAGATTATATAGCCCGCGACAAATTTGCCAGGTAAATCGCATTTCAGAAGCTCAAGCTCCTTAGCGATGCATATTATCTCATGAGCCTGTTCCAATACAGAACGGTTCTCGACCATTTTGTAATCGTGGAACTGATCTATAACATACATCTCGCTCCCAGCATCGGTGGCCCCGAATTTAGATTCGAGCGCCTCCCACAAGTCCTTGGCAACCCGCAGATGTAAATATGCGTCAACCAGCTTATCTCCGATCACGCTTAGAGCTGCTCCGAGGAATACGACGGTGGCCACCCTGAACGCCTTCTCCTGTTCAGGAGCAATCGTTCCCGTGGAAGGGACACCGGCGACCCAGAACACGTTCATGGCCATGAGCCATAAGGTGGTTTTGGTCTGCCAACGCTTAAAATACGTACCGGTGAACTTATCCGATTTCAGTGCAGCGGCAAAACCACTAGCCGAAAAATGCCTACACAGATTAGGTTTTTGGATTGTTGAGTAAATAGGCAATTTTTTGATTAATTTAATCCAGGAAAGAATCATGAACATGGCATTGACAGAATTAATGACATACTGATTACGATCTAGACATGCACATACTACGCAAACAGTAGACACATCTACACATAATGCTAGTACGGCTAACACAGAAATAAACAGGAGTGGGATAAACGAGTTATACCCTCCAGTAGGCCAGGCAGAGGCCGCGGCGGCGGCGGTGGTAGCAGTGGCATCCTCGGCGGCCTTTTTCTCGGCCTCGAGCTTCTCGGCGGCGAGACGGTCGCCGTCGGTTGGCTGAGACATGGTGATGACGAAGACGTAAGGGAAGCAGTGGATCGGTGGCGAGCAGTCGCGTAATCGCTCCCCAAAAACCTAATCACCCCTCTCACGTACATGATCCGGAGAGGCGGGGTTTCGGAGGCCTGCTCTCCCGTCAACCGTGTACACGGTGAACGGGATGGAGTCGGCGGCGGCAGCAGCAGTAATGGAACGACGTGGGCATGGAGGCAGATGCGATCTATTTCGCGTGATGGCTAGGGTTCGCAGCGCCTCACGTATATAGGCGCGGCTGCATGGAGAGACGTGGGCTGAACCCACGTCCAAGTCAGTGAAAGCCCACGATCTGACGTCTCAGATCGTGGCCCCATCTGATCATAGCCCCATCTGTCAAAGACTCTCCGTTCCTGACCGGCAAAAAGAAGCGCATAGGTGTGAGCTCGGCTCGGCTCAATCCCGCAACCCGCGGCGCGTCGTGACGACGGGCGGCGGAGGAGGAGCGCACGGGAACCACTTCTCTTCTCAAGCTCCAATAGCATGTGGAAGAGAATCCCTTATAAGGAGGTCCAACTCCTTCTCCACTAGCGGTATGGGACTAAACTTCCCACCACACCTAGTTCCATATACCCACATGGGCCCTTAGAGATTTTCTGAAATTGTTAGATGGGCCCTAGGCCCAACTCATATTTCAACAATCCCCGACCAGATCTCAAGGGCCCATTTTGTCCTTTTGTTCCAAACACTGTTTTGATATACCAGTATTTCAGTGAAGACCGGTTAAGGTTGAACTTCACCTAGAGCAAGTAGTTACACTCCTTCACAACTGAACAATGGACTATGCCTTGAATTGTTAGTTTGGCGTAAAGAAGTTTCACCACATGTCTTACTAGTACGAGACTGTCGAAGGCTGAGTCCTCGGGTGGAGCATATTAGTCACACTCCTGGCCTATTCATGATCTTGCTAGAGATCACCCCAATCACATATACTGTGACCAGCAGTCGGGCTCATATAGGTGTGTTCCTCCAAAGATTGCTATGTAGGACAGCATCTTGCTTATACATATAAGCCTTGGAACATATTAAGACAGTAGTCAACCTACCATACAGTTTCCGAGAGTATTGCATCTCCAACGGAGTGGGTTAGTAAAGTTACTCTCCTCAGTTCACCACTGGCTTGTTTTCCCAGGTCCTACATCACGGGATCTCCGATCACATAGGTTGGGTTACTACCATGGCAACTCATGTGGGTCTCATACCCATCTCCCTTGATGCACTATCTATCACAACACGTGATAGCCCTTTAGTAAAGGGATCTGCCAGATTCTTAGCCGTTTGGATATAATCCAACGCTATCACTCCAGAGTTTCTTAATTTTCTGACAGCTTTCAATCTCATTCTTATGTGTTTGTTGGACTTCAAGTTGTCCTTTGAACTCTTCACCTTGACAATAACTGTTTGATTGTCACAGTTCATAAGGATGGCAGGAACCGGCTTCTCAACCACTGGCAAGTCCATCAAAAGATCTCGAAGCCATTCTGCTTCGCCACCAGATGTGTCCAACGCTGTTAA
Organism: Elymus sibiricus; assembly: GCA_039707655.1. NCBI lineage: Eukaryota > Viridiplantae > Streptophyta > Magnoliopsida > Poales > Poaceae > Elymus > Elymus sibiricus. The sequence goes on along the minus strand of CM077668.1, from coordinate 391,635,920 downwards.
TTCTTCTTCCATTGTCGATCTCGTTAAGATCGTTTGCTTGCAAGACTTCCAGGAAACAGCACCACCTCCAAGAGTAAACACATACCGAGTTGTGGCCTTCATCTCATCAGCATCAGAGATCCAATTCGCATCACTATACCCTTCAAGTACCGACGGGTATCCGGTATAGTGAAGTCCATAGTTCATAGTACCTTTCAGATAACGCATAATTCTTTCAATAGCATGCCAAAGTACATCACCCGGTTTGTAAACAAACCGGCTCAGTTTGCTCACAGCAAACGCGATGTCAGGCCTCGTTGCGCTCGCTAGATACATGAGTGAACCAATAATTTGAGAGTATCTCAATTGATCTTTAGGTATGCCTTCGAACTTTCGAATCAGCACACTAGGATCATATGGTGTCTGAGATGGTTTCCAGTCCGAATATCCAAAACGACTCAACACCTTCTCAACATAATGGGATTGCAGAAGTGTAATCCCACCCTCATCATCTCTCAATAGCTTGATGTTCAAAATAACATCAGCCACTTCAAGGTCCTTCATCTCAATCACTTTGAGGCTAGTTACAAATAACAGTATGTCATCAACATACAAGCACAGTATAACTCCTTCGCCCCCACCATAGCGATATTATACACATGTGTCAGCTTCATTAACAAAGAAGCCAACATATGTCAAAGTTTCATTAAATTTCTCATGCCATTGCTTAGGTGCTTGTCTCAGACCATATAAAGATTTCAACAACGTACACACCTTTCCTTCCTGACCATCTATCACAAAGCCATCAGGCTGTTGCATGTAGATTTCCTCCTTTAGCTCTCCGTTCAGGAAAGCCGTCTTCACATCCATCTGGTGGATGAGAAGACCATGCGAGGCCGCCAACGAGAGTAATACTCGAATGGTGGTCAGTATGGCCACAGGTGAATAAGTATCGAAGAAATCTTCTTCTTCTTTCTGGGCATAGCCCTTGGCCACAAGCCTAGCCTTGTACTTTTCAATCGTACCGTCGGGCCTAAGCTTCTGTTTGAACACCCACTTACATCCCAATGGTTTGCAACCATAGGGACGTTCGGTAATCTCCCATGTCCCGTTAGCCATGATGGAATCCATCTCACTATGGACCGCATCCTTTCAGTAGTCAGCTTCTGGAGATGCATAAGCTTCTGAAATAGAAGTGGGAGTATCATCCACGAGGTACACGAGGAAATCATCACCAAAGGTCTTTACAGTCCTTTGTCTCTTGCCCCTACCAAGGGTTTCCTCGTCATCCTCCTCAGGATTTTCATCATGTGTTTGTTCATAATATTCCATCGGAATGGCAGGTTCAGGAGTCTCCTCAGATTCCTGTCTAGAAGTGCTTTGCGTATCTCTCATAGGAAAAATATCCTCAAAGAATGTAGCATCCTTAGACTCCATAATTGTACCGACCTTCTGGTCAGGTACCTTAGATTTCACTACTAGAAATCTATAGCCAACGCTATTCTTAGCGTAGCCCAAATTAACGCAGTCCACGGTCTTTGGTCCAAGCTTACGCTTTTTGGGGATTGGCACGTTGACTTTCGCCAAACAGCCCCAAGTATGCAAGTACGAGAGTGTTGTCCTTCTCTTCGCCCATTTGTCATAGGGAGTGATCTCATTATCCTTTGTCAGAACTTTATTCAGGACATGACATGACGTCAATATAGCCTCCCCCCACCATGCCTTGGATAAACCCGATGTATCTAACATGGCATTAACCAAATCAGTAAGAGTACGGTTTTTCCGCTCGGCAACCCCGTTTGACTGGGGCGAAAAGGGAGGCGTCCTCTCATGAATAATACCGTGTTCCGCACAAAAAGAATCACACTCACTCGAGAAGTACTCTCCACCACGATCTGACCGGACTCGTTTAATTTTCGTTTCAAGTTGATTCTCAACTTCTGCCTTATAGATTTTAAAGTAGTGTAGAGCGTCATCTTTAGTATTTAACAGATACACATAGCAATATCTAGTGGAATCATCTATCAATGGCATGAAGTATTTCTTTCCACCTTTAGTCAACACACCATTCATCTCACAAAGATCAGAATGTATGAGTTCTAATGGCGCCAAGTGTCTCTCCTTCGCAGCCTTGTGAGGCTTACGAGGTTGCTTAGCTTGCACACACGTAAGGCATTTAGAACCTTTGGCTAAAGTGAAACTCGGGATTAAATTCAGTTTTGCTAGCCGCGTCATAACACCGAAACTAATGTGACAAAGACGTGAATGCCAAACTTCAGATTCATTAACACTCGAATGAATATTGTTCATGACTTTATTACAAAAATCAGCGAGAGAATGGCGGAACATTCCTCCGCATTCATAACCCTTTCGAATAAATAGTCCATATTTTGTAACAACTACTTTATTAGACTCGAAGACCAACTTAAACCCTTCTCTACACAGAAGGGAGCCACTAACAAGTTTCTTCTTGATGGCGGGGACATGGTGCATGTTCTTCAGCTGCACGATCCTTCCCGAAGTAAACTTCAGATCGACCGTGCCAACACCATGAACAGAAGCACTCGCGCCATTCCCCATCAATACGGACCCGTGACCTGTGGTCTGGTAAGAAGAAAACAATGAAATGTCAGCACACACATGAACACCTGCACCTGTGTCCACCCACCAATCGGTGGACTGACAAACTGAAAATACATCAAATAAATTACCGTACCCAGATGCACCAGTCTCATTGTTGCTCACAATCATATTGGCAGACTTGGAGTCCTGCCCTGGCTTCTTGTACTTGTTGGGGCACTTGTTGGCCCAATGTTCCTCCGAACCACAAGTGAAGCAGCCATCTCCCTTCTTGTTCTTCTTGAAGGCCTTCTTACCCTTCTTCTTAAAGTCGGTATTCTATTGGACACCGTTCCTTCCCTTGGGCTTGTGGGAATTGAAGTTCATCTGATGCACCATGTTGGCCACAGAAGTTCCTTCGACCCCTTTTCCGTGCGAGTCCTTTGCTCTCGAGTTCTGCTCAACACTCAGATGGCCGATGACATCCTCTACTGAGAATTCACGCCTCTGATGTTTCAGAGTGGTAGCAAAGTTCCTCCAGGAATTAGGGAGCTTAGCGATTATATAGCCCGCGACAAATTTGCCAGGTAAATCGCATTTCAGAAGCTCAAGCTCCTTAGCGATGCATATTATCTCATGAGCCTGTTCCAATATAGAACGGTTCTCGACCATTTTGTAATCGTGGAACTGATCTATAACATACATCTCGCTCCCAGCATCGGTGGCCCCGAATTTAGGTTCGAGCGCCTCCCACAAGTCCTTGGCAACCCGCACATGTAAATATGCGTCAACCAGCTTATCTCCGATCACGCTTAGAGCTGCTCCGAGGAATACGACGGTCGCCACCCTGAACGCCTTCTCCTGTTCAGGAGCAATCGTTCCCGTGGAAGGGACACCGGCGACCCAGAACACGTTCATGGCCATGAGCCATAAGGTGGTTTTGGTCTGCCAACGCTTAAAATACGTACCGGTGAACTTATCCGGTTTCAGTGCAGCGGCAAAACCACTAGCCGAAAAATGCCTACACAGATTAGGTTTTTGGATTGTTGAGTAAATAGGCAATTTTTCGATTAATTTAATCCAGGAAAGAATCATGAACATGGCATTGACAGAATTAATGACATACTGATTACGATCTAGACATGCACGTACTACGCAAACAGTAGACACATCTACACATAATGCTAGTACGGCTAACACAGAAATAAACAGGAGTGGGATAAACGAGTTATACCCTCCAGTAGGCCAGGCAGAGGCCGCGGCGGCGGCGGTGGCAGCAGCGGCGTCCTCGGCGGCCTTTTTCTCGGCCTCGAGCTTCTCGGCGGCGAGACAGTCGGAGTCGGTTGGCTGAGACATGGTGATGACGAAGACGTAAGGGAAGCAGTGGATCGGTGGCGAGCAGTCGCGTAATCGCTCCCCAAAAACCTAATCGGCCCTCTCCCGTACAGGATCCGGAGAGGCGGGGTTTCGGAGGCCTGCTCTCCCATCAACCGTTTACGCGGTGAACGGGATGGAGTCGGCGGCGGCAGCAGCAGTAATGGAACGACGTGGGCGTGGAGGCAGATGCGATCTGTTTCGCGTGACGGCTAGGGTTCACAGCGGGTCAGGTATATAGGCGCGGCTGCGTGAAGAGACGTGGGCTGAACCCACGTCCAAGTCGGTGAAAGCCCATGATCTGACGTCTCAGATCGTGGCCCCATCTGTCAAAGACTCTCCGTTCCTGACCGGCAAAAATCTCCGTTACAAAGCGCATAGGTGTGAGCTCGGCTCGGCTCAATCCCGCAACCCGCGGCGCGGCGCTGCGGGCGGCGGAGGAGGAGCGCACGGGAACCGCTTCTCTTCTCAAGCTCCAATAGCATGTGGAAGAGAATCCCTTATAAGGAGGTCCAACTCCTTCTCCACTAGCGTTATGGGACTAAACTTCCCACCACACCTAGTGCCATATACCCACATGGGCCCTTAGAGATTTTCTAAAATTGTTAGATGGGCCCTAGGCCCAACTCATATTTCAACATATTGGAGCTCCATACAACCTCCGCCAACTAATCAACATCGCCAGAACAAGTACAAGATAGGAAGGACTTATTCCATGCGCTGATGATGTCATTGCCTTGGCACCACTAGCCAGGCATCTAGACTGAACCCTAGCCATCGCTAGGATGTCCCGAACTAGGGAAAAAACTGGGCTTTCCCCTACCTCGCTGATGCCGAAAGGCATCTAGAGGCAAGGGGAACTAGCGACGGCGCAACACTTACCAAGAAACCTAGCCGCATTTCTTTACCGAATGATGGGCTCGAACAAAAAAATATCATGTGTTTAATATTGTCAAACTGGGCTTTCCCCTACCTCGCTGATGCCGAAAGGCATCTAGAGGCGAGGGGAACTAGTTCTTTGTAAATTGCCAAATCTAAAAAAAAAATAGAATATGTCATACATCATGCGTAGTCCCCTTGTTGCATTTGGACTGCAATTTTTTAGTAACGGAGGTTTCTATGCAAAATTTGAAATATATTATATTAGGAAGGAGCAATATAAAGAATTTTAATTGGAAAGGAGCGGCATTTTCCCAATCCGTCGAGGGCAATATGGCGCAAACCTCTTTTTACCGGTTCCGGGAGGTACCGGCGAACCATCCACCGTTCATCTGGTTGGCGATTCGTGCGTTCTCCTGGTCCACCTCTCGTATAGCATTGTATTCCCATAACCCACCTCTCGTATAGCAATGTAGTACGTCAGATCAGATGGCTGGCCCACCTCTTTTCACCACTTTGGATTACTAGTAGTATGTCAGCTAGGTACTGCTTTTGTCAGCGCAGTGTACGCATGCATGCAACTTCTTTCCTCTCTCTCCCCTCCCAAACAAATCCATCTTTTTTATTTTTGCTTACAATTTTAGATGGTCACTATCTTTCGCATTAAAATTTTGTTATTGAATTTTTTATATATATTCAAATTCCTTGCAACATGATCTTCAGAACAAGATCAATCTTGAATATTTTTAAACTAGATTAAAAATAACGTGTTTCACAGTCTCCAAAAAATATCTCGTTTCATAGATTTCACTTAGTTCAAAAAATAAATTTCACTAAGTTCATAGATATAAATTATTTCAAAGAATTGAAACATATATTTTAAGTCAAAATGATTGAAAGTCAATTTTTTCTAATGACTGAAATCGGTTTTCTAAAATGAGTGAAATAATTCAAGCATGTCTTTTCAAATGAAACGAACGAAATTAGTATTTTCAAATGAGTGAAATCAGTTTTCTAAAATGAGTGAAATAGTTTTTATTTGAATGATATTTTTTCAATGATTGAAATTGTTTTTAAATTGAAATATTATTTTTGTGAAACTCCTTATTTCAGTGTATATTGTGAGTGTAATGTGTTTTCTGAAACTAGTGAAATGGGTGAAATCTATCTTTTGTAACGAGTGAAATCACTTTTTTGAAACAAGTGAAATATAGTATTTCAATTGAGTGAGTGTAATATGTTTTCTGAAATTAGTTTCTTGAAATATTATATTTGTGAAATATTTTATACCAGCTTTTTGAAATGAGTGAAATTAAATTTGTTGAAATGAGAGAAATTAGTATTGGAAAATAATTCAAACTGTGTTTTTCAATTGCAAATGAATGAAATTAGTCGTTTGAGATGAGTGAAATAATCGAAATACAATAAATTGAAATATGATACACAGAATTCAAACTAGTCAAAATGTATCCAAGATTGGTCTTGTTTGAAAGGTCTTATCGTCCTGGATTCAAATATATAAAAATTTACAAAAACGGAAATATGGTTGACAAGTTATCAGTAATTTAAATTGTGGTCCTGAAATTAAAACCCAAGTCTTTATGTGGGAGAGAGAGAATATTGCATGCATGCAGCCATCCAGCCTCACACTCTCTTTCCTCTGAAAAGCTTGTCAGGTGTGTCAGCCGTATTACTCAGTATAGTTATGTGAAATGCTTTATACATGTTTATACCCCCAGCGGCCTCACCAATCTAGATGAAATTGATGGACGGTCGATTCCTAACCGGTACCTACCGGAACCGGTAAATTTACTTATTCGGGCAATACGGCCCTACGGTTCAAAGTACAGCAAACCCTACACCTGCCGCCGCGCGGCGACCCCGTTGAATGCGATGGCCTCGAGTTCCGCGGAACCACCCACCGCCGGCGAGGACGCGGCTGACGTTCGCTTTGCCGAGTTCTCAGACCTGCAGCTGCGGGAGAGGTTGCAGCGCATACAGATTTGGCTCGACAGAGGCGTCTACAGCGGCCTCCCCGACGGCGCCGCTCGGCTCACTCGGGAGGCAGGAAACCGCACCGCGCCCCGGTGAGTGCGATACCCTCCGGCGGCGAGGCGGGGGTCGAGGATGCGGTGGAGGATAGGCACACCGCACTGCGCCAGCTTTCGGACCCTTGCTCTGCGGGAGCAGTTGCGGTGCTTACAGGGCGGGCTCGGCGTCCTCGGCCGCCACCTCCCCGACGGCGGAAGGAAGTACTTTGAGTACATCCGTGCCGTCCGCCTCGAGCTCGCTCGCCGCTAGGCCCTGCCCTCCCGCAACCAGCCGGCCGCCGCCGAACCTGGAGCAGGTGCGGTGTCGAAGGTCCTCATCGTCATAGGTATCCCCATGATCTCCTCTCGGCTCCTCCCTCTGGTAGTGATGGTTTAGCTAGCTCATCCTGTTGTTTGGCTCTCGGGCAGCAACGCAGACGGAGATGCTCCCACTCGTCCACCGGTTCCAGCTCTTCGAGGCGCCCGCTCGCGAATCCAAGTTAGTTTTTCCAGGAGTTAATCGCACAAAACTACCACATTTCGGTTAGGTTTGCCGAAAACCACTTAGTCGGTAATCCGCGTTGGAAAAATCACTGTGTTCCCAGTAATCTTTTTTACAAAAAGCATTGATCGGGTGATTTGACCCGTTTGATCACTTTCTGACAAGTGGGGTCTGGTTGTAAGGAGCCACTGCACTACTGCCGGAGCAGCGCGAGCTCGGCTGGCACGGTAGTGCCCTGCTCTGCCGTCCGCCGGGATGCCGTGGCCGCGCCTCGTCCATCTGTCAGCTCTCTGCGAGCACTGCTGCATTCCCACCCACCGCACTGCTCTGACTCGGATCCGGAGGACGGTGCGAAGTCGACGCTTTTGGCTGCGATGGGGAGCGTGAGTCCCTGTAGGGCGGACGCAGAGACGAGGAGGAGGTGGAGCGAGGAGGAGATGGACATGAGCGAGCCGGCGAGAGAGGCATGTGTGCCCCCGAGCACAGCGCCTCGGCCTCCTGCTCGGCGCGCCCGCGACGCAGAGACGGCTATGGCCTGGTCCTGCAGTCCCCACGGCGGCAGAGATGGCTACAACGATGGCGGAGAGCGGCGGGGGCTGCGGGCTGCTGCGGAATTCAGCTCCCTCTCGACATTGCCGTGGTTGGGCTGGCAGCGGCTGGGCAGGCAGGGGCAACATGTGCGTCGTCTCCCTCGACGAAGAAGGGCACGACAGCGCTCGCAGTCATCTCCGGCGATGGTCGCGGTGGATCCGACGGTGGAGGAGCAGTGCTAGCCGGACAGCAGTACTGCGGCGGCGTGGAGTGGTCAGGGGCGTCGGGGGATTTGGCCTACTAGCGGTTGTTAGGGGAGGGGGTCTGATTGCTTTTTTTAGATCTAGACTAGAGGTAGGTGTGTTGATATTTTGCTAAGTCAGCTCCTTACAATCCGGCCCCACTTGTCAGAAAGTGATCAAACGGGTCAAATCACCCGATCAATGCTTTTTGCAAAAGGTTACTGGGATGCGGTGATTTTTGCAACGGGTTATCGACTAGGTGGTCTTCTACAAATCTAGCTGCAAATGTGGTAGTTTTGTGCAATTAACTCTCTTTCTAGTCACCTTTTTGTTTGAAACTTTGAATGCAGAGTCACTGGTCAGGCTAAATGATTATTTTGTTCGAATACCTAGTGAATTGCAACTTTTTTCTGGCGATGATTTTGTTGTGCCTTAATAAGTTATATACACAATTCTCTGTGGTTGAAATTCTTGGGTATGCACGGATGATATATGTTGCCATAGAAGTTTCAGTGGCATCCAGTCTTCATTTCAGAGTTAGTTCGATATGACAATCTGAATCAGGCCGTCTGATAGTTAACGAACATAGTTTATTTTTAGGATTGCATTCTTGAGTCCAAATTAGGCTCAACCTGCTCTCATCAGCTTGCTTTGCTTATGACTCTGAATTCGAGTCCTTTTGAAATGCACACCCGACAGATTTCCAAGAGGTTCCCCATGGATGAGATACCACGGCAACTACAAAGGCCTCCACATTGACCTTGTATGGCCTGGAAAAGATCCCGCTCTCGGTAAGGCATCTACCTCCTAAGACAGATTCTTAGTACTCCGTATTACAGTGTAGTTCAGTCTGCAACAACAGCAACAACAAAGCCTGTAGTCTCAAACAAGTTGGGGTATGCTAGAGGTGAAACCCATAAGATCTCGCAACTAAACGTAATCTCGCTAGAAGGACTCGAACCTCCGACCTTATGGTTATCAGTGTAGTTCAGTTTGAATGGACAATTTCTCTTAAGCACATGTGCATTGTTCTGAGATAACTCTCCGCGATTAAATTTTATTTCTTACTTCTTTCAGGAGTTGACAGCGTCGGCACATTATCAGAAGCTCTTGTGACATACGCTTCTATTCAATTCTTGAAGCCAGACCTTATTATTAATGCTGGTACTGCTAGTGGCTTCAAGGTAGTGTTTGGCAATATTAAACTTTTGATGCTGTAGTTTTTGGACCAGAGTTTTTCTGATCTTTGCCGTATTGTATTCTAGGCCACAGGAGCAGGCATCGGAGATGTTTTCTTGGCATCAGACATTGCATTTCATGATAGAAGAATACCAATTCCTGTGAGTATTGTCTAGCATTTCTAGTCTATGCGTGCGTGCGTGCGTGCGTGCGTGTGTGTGTGTGTGTGTTTTGAAAAAAAAACAAGGCTGAGACGGTAGAGCAAATTTACATGAAGTTAGTTTGGAGCAATGGCCGCACCAAAGATGCAATGTCTATGTATTCTTGAGTAGCACCCATTCTTTTCTTATATAGTAGGATTACCTTGATCCTTGGAGTTATTAATAGTTAGGTCATACTTCTGGACACCAACATTTAACTAGTATTACCAAACCAATTATACAATTCCATCCATTTTTCTGATTACTTAGAGTTTCAGCGTGCACTACTCGCTCATGCTTATCGTTAATTAGATCATTCTTTTTGTTTGTATATTATCTGTACATTGTTTGTCTTCTAGTCCGTAGTTGCAGCGGCTGGCAACGCTGTCATTTAGCGTTAGGTCTAGTGTTCGACTTCACCCGCATTTTTCGTAGATCCGTTTATTCAAAACGTTTTATCTTTTAAACTGTGCGTCCAAATCTCGAACCGTTTTCATCATTGGATTCCTCGCGTCGAGATCTCCAAAACTAAATCCCATGTTGACATGTTTTGATGAACTTTTTTTTACGAAAAAAATGGACGAAAAAACCGAACCGGGAGCACGTTTTTTTTTCCTTTCCGAAAGAGGCATGGCTGTGCCTCTCGCAAAGCAAAAGCGTGCCTCTCGTGGAAGAAAAAAAAACAGAAAACAATTTTTTTTTCGTTTTCCGAGAGGCACGGCCGTGCCTCTCGCGGAAGCAAAACCGTGTCTCTCGCGGAAGGAAAAAAAACAGAAACACGTTTTTTTTCATTTCCGAGAAGCACAGCCGTGCCTCTCGCGAAAGCAAAACTGTGCCTCTCGCGGAAGGAAAAAACAGAAAACACGTTTTTTCCCGTTTTCAAGAGGCATGGCCGTGCCTCTCGCGGAAGGAAAACCGTGCCTCTCGTGGAAGCAAAAAAACACGTTTTTTTTAATTTTTTTGTCCAAAAGCTAAGGAAAACCGGTGGAAACATAAAAGCCGAAAAAACCGTGAAAAAACCATTTAAAAAGCCGAAAACGCGTGCGGAAAAATTAAAAAAAAAACAAAATCCGGTGGAAGGGCCTAGAGTGCGACACATGGCGGCGGCTGATCCCCAAGTGATCGTTGGGAGGCTCCCGAAGGAGCGCTAGTCAACGAGTTGCTCTCGCGTCGAACAGGAGCTCTCGCGAGCGTCCAGGTGCTGCGCTTCCGCAGAAGCGCTCGTGCGAGCACCGCGAAAACGGGCCGGCCTACTTCGAGCATTTGAGCAGTTTCAGGTAAGCCGGTTTTGGGAACCTTCCTTCTAGAAGGTTCCCTCAACCGGTTTTTTCTGGTTTTTTTATCTTTTGCCGGGTTATGGTTTTCCCAGTTTTCTTTTTCCTTTTTTTTTCTGTTTCTGTTTATATTTCTTTTCTTTCTTCCTTTCCTTTTATTTATCCTTTTTCGTTTTTACTTTTATCCCTTGTTTTTATTTTTATTTTGAAATTCCAAATTTTGTTCATGATTTAAAAAAAATGTTCACAGTTTTCAAATTTGGTTCAATTTTTAAAATATTGTTCACAATTCAAAAATTTGGTCATCGTATATCACAACAATGTTCAATATGTATTTAAATTTTGTTTAGCATATATCACAAAAATGTTCAATGTGTAGTTAAAATTGTTCAACGTATATTACTCAAAATGTTTAATGTATATTTAAAAGTTGTTCATCGTATATCACAAAAATGTTCAGTATGTTTTAAATATTGTTCAATGTATATGATAAAAATGTAAGTGTAGTTGCAAATTGTTCAGCGTATATTACAAAAATGTTCAATATATATTTAAAATTTGTTTATCAGACATAAAAAATTCAATAAATGTTTGGAATTTCATAATTGTATTCATGTTTTAAATAATTGTTCACGTTAAAAAAATACATTTTAAAAGTTGGTTTGAGTTTTGAAACTTGTTCAAGAAAACATTATTCAATTTTTTAAAGGAAGATTAAAAACCGGATCTGCCGGTGTACATAGTCCCTAGTTGCAGCGGCTGGCAACACTGTTATCCAGCGTTAGGTTGAGGGTTCGACTCCATCCTACGATAGTATTTTCCGTGACAATTTTTATTATGTTCACTCCTCTCCTGGGAATGGGCCGGCCCGTTTGGGCGAATCCTTCAGCGAACCCTTCTCTGTTTCACGCGAATGAGCGTCGAACAGGAGCTCGGGAGCTCCTACCAGCCGCTCTCTGCGGCAGGTTGTCGCCCACACGCACAGGGGGTCTACGACTAGGCCAGCCCGATTGAGAACTGTAGCTCAAAAATAAAGGACTGATCGAGAGCTGTAGCTCAAAAATAAAGGTGCCCTGCGGGGATCAAACCGAGGATCTCGTCCTGGCGACAATGCGCTACTACCGATAGAGCTAGCAAGCTTTACTCCTCGCAAATACAGCGCAAACCTTTAAGAACCAAAAACCGAGCGCAGATCCGGTTTTTTTTTAAAATTTTAACCGCATTTAAAAAAACTGAATGTTTTGTGAAACGCAATTACTTTTGAAAGTCGTGAACAATTTTTTTACAAAACGGCCACATTTTCGAAAATCATGAACAATTTTTTGAAATGGGGCCATTTTTGTAATTCCAGAACAAAATTTGCAAATGTGAAAAAATTAGACTCCCAAAAAAAATTGAAAACATTTTCATTTTTTTAAATTTGCAAACTATTTTTGAAACAGTATTAGAAAATCCTGAAAAAAATGGAAACATAGACATTTTTAAAAAATAATGAACAATTTTTGAAGACGGAAACCTTTTTTGAAAAGTTGTGCTAATTCTGAAAGGAAACATTCTAAGCATTTTTTGAAATTTGCGAACAATTTTTTATATTGGAACATTTTTTGAAACTCTGGAAAAAAAATTAAACATGAACTTTTCCAAAAATTTATGCACATTTTTTGAAAACGAGAACATCTTTTGAAATTCGGAACATTTTTCGAAAAGCTGTGAATTTGAAAAATATTTTTCAAATGTTGATCAACCATTTTAAAAAGTTCAAAAGTACGTAAAGGAAAGTTTTTGACCATGTATTAAAAAATGTTAATCTTGTATATGAAAATGTAAAAAATGTATATCGGAAAAAATGTTGACCATGTATAAAAAAATAAATTTGTATTGGAAAAATGTTAAACGTGTATTAGAAAAATGTTGTTGACATGTACAAAAAATGTAGAACGAAAATCAAAAGAATCAAAGAAAACCGAAGGAAAAAAATAAACCGCAGAAAAAATAAAAATAAAAATGAAGAAACAAATGCAGAAAGAATGAAAACAAAACAAAAAAAATGGAGAAGAAAAAAGAAAAGAAACAAAAGAAAACCATAAACGCATAGAAAACCATGAAAGAAATTAAAAAAAACAAGTATAAAACAAGGAAAATGAGTAAGAAAGAAAACCCAATAAAAACAATGAAGTAAACAAAAGAAAAACAAAAAATCGGAGAAGAAATAAGAAAAGCAAATAAAAAACAAAAGAGAAGGGGGGAAAGACAAAAATCCGCAGAAAACCGAATAAAAATGAAGAAAATGACAAAAAGGAAAAAAAAACAGTGTAAGCAGGAAAAAGAAATGAACCAGTGTAAAAACCTGCTCTTTTTTCCTTCTAGTGCGTCGCGCCCTACCTATTGTACACCAACTCGACATTGGCGAAGTGGCTAGCAGTGCCTCGAAGAAACTGGGAGATCCCAGGATCAACCCCTCGCACGCACCGTCCGAGATCCGTCCGTCTCGCTTAATGCCGGACATAGCTCTCGCGCTCCAAAAGGAGGGCGCGAGAACTCCGTCTCGCGTACAACAAGAGTAACTCCTGCCTTGCGTGAAACTTTCCGTGTGGCCTACTGATACATCTCCGTCGTATCTATTTTTCCAAACACTTTTGCTCTTGTTTTGGACTCTAATTTGCATGATTTGAATGAGACTAACCCGGACTGACGTTGTTTTCAGCAGAATTACCATGGTGTTGTTTTTGTGCAGAAATCAAAGTTCTCGGATTTGGACGAAACTTTTTGGAGAATTTTTATGGAATATATAAAAATTATTGGCGCAAGAATCAACAGAAGAGGGGCCACCTGTTGCCCACAAGGCAACAGGGCGCGACCCCCCTAGGGCGCGCCCTGATGCCTTGTGGGGCCCACAGGCGGCCGTCTGACCTAATCCCAACGCTATAAATTCTATTTCCCCGAGAAAAAAATAAGAGAAGAAGTTTCATCGCGTTTTACGATAGGGAGCCGCCGCCACCTCCTGTTCTTCATCGGGAGGGCTGATCTAGAGTCCGTTCGGGGCTCCGGAGAGGGGGATTCGACGCCATCGTCATCATTAACCATCCTCCATCACCAATTTCATGATGCTCACCAGTGGGCGTGAGTAATTCCTTCGTAGGCTTGCTGGACGGTGATGGGTTGGATGAGATTTATCATGTAATCGAGTCAATTTGTTAGGGCTTTGATCCCTAGTATCCACTATGTTCTGAGATTGATGTTGCTATGACTTTGCTATGCTTAATGCTTGTCACTAGGGCCCGAGTGCCATGATTTCAGATCTGAACCCTTTATGTTTTCATGAATGTATCTGTGTTCTTGATCCTATCTTGCAAGTTATATGCACCTATTACGTGTCATGATCCGCATACCCCAAGGTGACAATAATTGGGATTATTTCCGGTGATTGCCGTAGTTTGAGGAGTTCATGTATTCACTAAGTGCTAATGCTTTGTTCCGGTTCTCTATTAAAAGGAGGCCTTAATATCCCTTAGTTTCTTTAAGGACCCCACTGCCACGGGAGGGTAGGACAAAAGATGTCATGCAAGTTCTTATTATAAGCACGTATGACTATATACGGAATACATGCCTACATTACATTGATGAATTGGAGCTATTGTGTATCGCCCTAGGTTGTGACTGTTATATGATGAATATCATCCAACATAATTATCATCACCGATCCAATGCCTACGACTTTTTCATATCGGTTTCTGCTAAGTTACTTTGTTGCTACTGCTTTACACTTGCTACAAAACTGCTACTGTTACTATTGCTGTTACTATTGTTACTGTTGCAACTGCTGTCAAACTATCATATTCTGTGCTACTAAATACTTTGCTGCAGATATTTTATCTCCAGGTGTGGTTGAATTGACAACTCAACTGCTAACACTTGCAAATATTCTTTGGCTCCCCTTGTGTCGAATCAATAAATTTGGGTGAAATACTACCCGCAAAAACTGTTGCGATCCCCTATACTTGTGGGTTATCAAGACCTTTTTCTGGCACCGGTGCCGGGGAGCATAGCTCTATTTGTTGAGTCACTTGGGATTTATATCTGTTGATCACTATGAAGAATCTGAAAGACGCTAAAACCAAGATCGTTCCCTCTAAGACGAGGGGAGGTAAGGAACTGCCATCTAGCTCTGCACATGATTCACCTTCTGTTTTGAGTAGACTTGCGACACCACCACCTGTTATGCATTCTGATATGTCGCAAGTTATTGATGATACTACTTCTGCTATGAATGATACTTATGATGATGCTAGCACTATGCTTGAAAATACTGTGCCACTTGGTAAATTTCTTGATGAACAAATTGCTAAAGCTAAAGAAACTGAAAATGTTGAAACTCTTGAAAACTATGATTCACCTATTATGCCTAGCTCTCCTACTAGAGTTGAATCACCCGATGAACATGTCTTTGATAGGTAGACGGCTAGAGACATTCTTGCTTGTAATGGTAGAGATGAAGTTATAAAATTGCTTGCTGAAATGAAAGAAAAATCTATGAGGGAGAGAATGAAATATGATCCTAAGTTTGCTACCTCTCCCATATTTGTTAATGATAAGGATTATGAATTCTCTGTCGATCCTGAGTTAATCACTTTGGTTGAATCTGATCCTTTTCATGGTTATGAAACTGAAACTGTTGTGGCACATCTTACTAAGTTGAATGACATTGCCACCCTATTTGCTCATGAGGAAAAAATTCGCTATTACTATATTCTTAAGTTGTTTCCTTTCTCATTAAAGGGTGATGCTAAGAAATGGTTTAATACTCCTGCTCCTGGTTGTGTGCGTGGTCCCCAGGATATGATATATTACTTTTCTGAAAAATATTTTCCAGCTCATAAGAAACAAGCTGCCTTACAGGAAATATTTAACTTTGTGCAAATTGAAGAAGAGAATCTCCCTCAAGCTTGGGGGAGGCTTCTCCAATTACTTAATGCTTTGCCTGATCATCCTCTTAAGAAAAATGAAATACTTGATATCTTTTATAATGGACTAACCGATGCTTCTAGGGACTACCTAGATAGTTGTGCTGGTTGTGTTTTCAGAGAACGAACTGTTGGACAGGCCGAAGAACTATTGAATAATATATTGAAGAATGATAATGAGTGGACACTTCCTGAACCACCGTACAGGCTAACTCCGAAGAAGAGGGGTATTCTATTCCTCAGTCCTGAAGATATGCAAGAAGCTAAGAAATCTATGAAGGAAAAAGGTATTAAAGCTGAAGATGTTAAGAATTTACCGCCTATTGAAGAAATACATGATCTTGATATCCCTACACAGGTAGTGGAGGTAAATTCTCTCACTAGATTTGATGAAGGTGATATTCCGTATAATAAATCTGCTAGTCAATGCTTGTATGAATTTGATAATTACATCATTAAACAGGAACACTTTAATATGTATGTTAGCAATCAACTAAAACGGAATGCCATCATGATTAACGTTTGAGTGATTTGATGTTTAGAACTGCCCCAAGGATCATTTCCCACTCCCCCGCATAGATCAAATCGTACATTCCACTGCGGGTTGTGAGCGACTGTCTTTTCTGGATGCGTACTCCGGGTACCACCAGATCCGACTGTATGGGCCAGATGAAATAAAAACAGCCTTTATCACCCTATTCGGGTGTTTCTGCTATATCACCATGCCATTCGGTCTTAAAAATGTTGATGCCACTTTCATGCGCATGGTGCAGAAGTGTTTGCATAAACAGATCAGTCGGAACATCGAGGCATACATGGATGACATAGTGGTTAAGTCCAGAAAAGGTTCCGACCTGCTGGCTGACCTAGCGGAAACATTCGCAAATCTGCGGAAGTATGATATCAAGATGAATCTGGCGAAGTGCACTTTCGGGGTTCCTGGGTGCAAGTTACTCGGTTTCCTCGTTTCCGAACGAGGGATAGATGCAAATCCTGAGAAGATCGAGGCGATTGTAAGAATGAAACGTCCTGAACGTCTTCATGATGTGCAGAAGCTCACGGGTTGCCTCGCAGCTCTGAGCCGATTCATCTCCCGTCTCGGTGAGAAGGCACTGCCCCTGTACCGATTGATGAAGAAATCTGATTCGTTCGAGTGGACTGCTGAAGCACAAGCAGCGTTTGTCGAGCTCAAAGCCCTGCTTTCCACCCAGCCGGTGCTTGCCACTCCGAATAGCAACGATCTGTTGCTCTTGTACATTGCGGCCACTGGTCAAGTTGTCAGCAGTGTCCTCACAGTCGAGCGAGAAGAACAGGGCAAGGCTTACAAAGTTCAACGCCCAGTCTATTATATTTCTGTAGTTCTGACTCCGTCCAAGCAGAGGTATCCTCATTACCAGAAGCTCGTCAACGGTATTTACCTGACTGCGAAGAAAGTAGCCCATTACTTCCAAGAGCACACTGTGTCAGTCGTCAACGACGCCCCGCTGTCTGAGATCATGAACAATCGGGATGCGACTGGTCGAGTGGCGAAGTGGGCTATCGAGCTCCTACCCCTGGACATCAAGTTCGAGGTGAAGAAGGCGATCAAGTCCCAAACATTAGCCGATTTTCTAGCCGAGTGGACTGAACAGCAGCAACCGACTCAGAGTCACCCGGAACACTGGACCATGTTCTTTGACGGTTCCAAGATGCTGAATGGTTCAGGAGCTGGAGTGGTGTTGATATCTCCGAAGGGAGATCGTCTCAGATATGTTCTGCAGATTCACTTTGATTCCTCCAACAACGAAGCCGAGTACGAGGCGCTCCTTTATGGTCTACGTATGGCCATCTCACTCGGCGTCCGGCGCCTGATGGTCTACGGAGACTCGGATCTAGTTGTGAACCAAGTGATGAAGGAGTGGGACATCAGAAGCCCCGCTATGACAGGATACTACAACGCAGTGAGAAAGTTGGAGAAGAAATTTGAAGGTCTGGAGCTGCTGTAGGGTAACGCAGTAGAAAACAAAAAATTTCCGACCTACGCACCAGCCCAGGACCACTATGGAGACTGCATACAAGGTCTGATCATTTTTGTTACCGACTCGTAGCGCAGCGGAAGTAGAGTCGATGACGATCGGCGGTGCAGATCCCCGCAGCTAGGATTTTACAACCTCCCAACCGCGAGGATGTATACCCTCATCTGCCCCGCAGACAGCCCTCCGGGAGGCGGTCGCACAGTCCCCCGGACGGTGTCGCGGACAGCCCTTCGGGAGGACCTCCGAAACTCGGACAGCCCTTTGGGAGGACCTCCAAAACTTGGACGGTCACACGGACAGCCCTTCGGGAGGCACTCTCGAACTAAGACCGAAACTACGATCTCTCTACAGAGTTGCACACATACGGTGTCATCTATCCGGCAGGGCTTCGCCGTCCAGAACTAGTTCCCACCGGAACCCAGACAGCCTTTCGGCTCTACGAAACTATTTCGCTGGGAGGGAGAGAGAAGCCAGAAATGTCATGGCATGTGTATGTGAGAGCAAGGATGAAGCATATGGGGCTGCCTCCTCCCCTCTATTTATAGGAAAAACAAGGGGTAGGATGGGCATATCCAAAATGCCATGTCATCCCAAAATATCTTGGGAAGATATTTGTGGAAAGCCAACTTCCAACCATATCCATAAATCTGATTTCACTATTCACGACGACATTTTTCAGCGTCCGGTCGAACTGAAAATATTTATGTGGGCTTAGAACAATTCCAGTACCCACTAAAATAAGTTTCAATGCGATCCGGAACAATTCCGGTTTAGTGATTTTCATCTGCGAAAAGCATCTGAAGCGGTTCCGGCAGCTCCGGAACATTTCCGGTTTTCATCCCGGAAAATTCCAAAAAGTTTCCAGAACGATTCTGGCACCCTCCAAGAATTATCAGGCATGTGCCAAAACCAATCTGACTTTATGGTATCCTCTGAAACAACTTTTCAGTTTTACCGGAACTATTCCGATATCCTCTCCGGAACGTTTCCGTTTCGTCCGAAACTTTTTCGGTGAATTTCTCTCAGACTCCCCGTCTAGTATTCAGCAGATAGATGACCCTTAAGCGTGTGACCCTATATGTTCGGTGAAGTATAGACATGACCCGGAACACTTTCCGATCAATGATCAACATCGGAGCCGTGGACAACCATATTGACCCCTATACCCACACGAATGAATATTCGAGTGAACCTCCAGTTGCCGTGTGCTATTCCTGTTGCTTCGCGATATGTTACAAATACCCGAGGTGAGACATGTAGGCATCCCCGTGGATCAACAACTTGTCCACTATGCCAGTTACCTCGTTACCGGTATTGTTCTCTTTTCTCGTTCCCGTGTTCCGGCATCCCCGTGATCAAATCACAAAGTGTCTGGCCAGACGATGATGGATACCGTAACACCGAGAGGGCCCAGAGATATCTCTCCATCGTCGGAGGAGCAAATCCCAATCTTGAGCTATCAAGTTACTTGACATACTTTTCCATGAACCCGTAAGCCGCCGTAATAGCCACCCATTTACGGATGACGTTTAACAAACCCCAAAGTTCATGAAGCAAGCATGAAGAAACTCGATACTCTCATGGTCTAAGGAATCATGCAAACATTAACCATCTCTGTGTTATTAACCATTAACTAATGACGAATGTATCTCATAGCATAACATCAATTCGGGTCGATTCAACACAAGTGTTCTACCAACAATTGTGCCCTCAAAATTGCCGGCATAGCCATGCCCATGATCAGGAAAACAGGATCATCATGCAATACTTGAGCCAGTCTTAGAGGCCAGACTAGGAATACATTTTACCGTTTATTATCCCACACGTGCACATGAGTTTCCCTCCAAGCCTCGTTTTATTTGTAGACTCGAGAATCATTGCAGTTATAGCATGGAACATAAACATAATTATGAACAGGGAGATAATCAATAACATTTATTATTGCCTCTAGGGCATATCTCCTACAGACTCCCACTTGCACTAGAGTCAATAATCTAGTCAACGCTTATGCACTTTACACCTATGGCATACTGGTGTAAAATATGCTTCGCATGTGGTATAGCCTGATGTCCAACGGATCTGACGACTTCAGCTCCGTGTGTAACTTTGCATATCCCCGCGTTTTCACGCTTTCACAAAATTCATATTTTGTGTGGACTTGGCTTTGCATATGTGTGAATCATTGGTCGAAACCTGATTCCTCAGACAGAGCTATGGAGCAACTATCTGCAATAGTGTCCCATAGACCAAAGCCATCTTGGAACCATACTAAGTTCATGAATGAACTATATGATTCAACAACTTATTTGTCACTTCTTAAGTGTCAACATACTTAGCCTTTGTTATAGAATTCGCCACAGTATCTTGTTTGGAACAATTTCCAACTACCGTGCCACCATATTGTGTATTACACAAAACCCTTAACTTAAATCGAAAATCGCATGGAGCATTGATGAAGACTGTATCGATGTAATTACTTACAACGAGTGCTTCATAATCTCTGCTTGCGAGAAAACATGTCATCACTACTACTCTAGTACTTAATGACATCTTTCACTATTGTCCTATGATCAGTACTTTGATCACTTTGGTATCTATACTCGCAACAACTTTGGAGTATTGGACATATCTGGTTGTTTTTACATACCATGGAATACATGATTAATCCAAACACAAGAGTGTGTGGAATCACCATCATGTATTTTGCTCATCAGTGTTTTGAGACACTGAGTCTTTGCAAGAACCCTTTCCATGTGACTTCGGCAAGAATCACTCCTTGGCGGTTTAATGCTAAAATGTTTTAGCATCTTGTCAATATGTATTTTTCTTAGCCCCATTAGGTAAATCTATCTCCATAGATCATCATGCCTAATATCAAGGCTGTTTAGCCCACGCACTTCATCGAAAAACTATTTTTAAATGAAGTCCTAATTCGTGTCAAGAAATTTATTTCCAATTTAACAATGTGTCAGGCACACAAGGTTTTTAGAAATATCATTATGCTCCCACTTACTTTCTTGAAACCACAAGCATCTTCGTTACCCATTTGATGAAGTCAAACTCTTTTGACCATTTCATCAAAAACGAAGATTCCAACTCCACTTTGCTCTCTTCTGTCCATTGCTGGAACTCTGAAGTTTGCATACTTACTAGCATCCTCTAGATCGACAAATTACTTTGGACTGTATCACATACAAGTCCTAGGTTTCATTTCCATCAGATGGAAATCCTTTTGTCATCTATGTTTCATATCTCATGATTGAAATATGTATTAATTGCTAGTTCAACCCGAACCGACTTTAAGCTTTGCTACGGTGAGACAATCTCATCGTAGTCAACTCCTTGAACTTGTTATTGCAACAAGTCGAGCTTTATGGATAAAACATTTTATCCGTATCAGTCTTTAGTTCCATAAATATTCGTTAGACTCTAAGTCTTCCGAAAGGTGTATCAAGATTTTAATCTTGAATCACTTATATGGAAACTATCTCGGATTGTATTGGCATTTAGCCAATTCTGGAGTCAGGGCCCATCAACGCTTCCTTGTGTATTGTAGGTATACTGTTGTCTAACAACAATATCTCGTTTGCGCACCTGATAGGTTTGCACGAGCTTTGCCTACGTGGTTCAGCTGCAAGTTCGACCGAAGTCCACATATTTTATTGTAGAGACTTCCGTATCAGTCGTAGTAGGAAACTCTGGAATCACTTCCAAGGTTCCTTTCCTTTGATCTGATGACGAAGATACTGTTTATCTCGTCGAGTTGCACTGTCCTCCCACTCACCTTTTTGCAAGAAACATTTTCTTTCAAAATTGTACCGTTCTTTGTGGCAAACCTTTTGCCTCGGTATCGTGGTGGAGGAATTCCCAATTACTTGGGATAACCTACAAAGTAGTTCTTGTCTGATTTGGAATAGGTTTGTAACCTTTTACACAAGCCCCATATTCCAAATGTTAAGGAAAGACCAAGCATGGTTGGGCGTACCATACCATGGCGTCATTTCAACACACCTGATGGCGCTCTTTTCAGTGTAAAAGCCGTAGTCACTAAAGCACTACTTTAAAAGAGATAATGGCAAATTGATTTATGTCATCTTTGATCTTACCATGTCGAAAATGGTTTGATTACATCTTCATGGACGTACCACTCTCAGTGGAGTTCCGGGAGGTGTAAGTTATGAAACTCTTTTCACAACTCATCAGACATTCGCTAAACCTGTAACTCAAATATTCCTTTGCGCAATCCAATTGCAGAAACATAATTTTCTTGTTACAATAATTTCTACTTCATTTTTGAAAACCTTATGAATGAATTCAAAAGATCCAGACTTACGTCTCATCAAGTAAATATCCATATATCCACTTGAGTCATTCTGAAGATAGATAAATCCACTACTTGCAACAACATTTATTGGACTACACACATCATAATGTATGATCACCAATATGTTCTTTGCTCGTTCCTTATGGCCTGTGAACGGTATTTCAGTCACTTCACTTTTCAGAGGAAAGTTGCAAGTGTCAGATGATTCAAAATCAAACGACATCTAAATCCATCATAATGGAATTTTCCATGCGGGGTTTTCCAATGTGACCAAATGCAGTGCCACACATATGTGGTATTCTTTTAGTCTTGCGACATTTAGCGTCAGTGTTATGGATGTATCATATTACCATCAATATTCACAGCATACATCCCATCCTGTATGGAAGCATGGCCCTTCATGTTATTCATAACACCGAACATCAAAAGTTCTTTTATGAATAACCTTCTTGCAAAATACCTTATGCAAAGGGCTAGAGTGTATGAAACTCTAAATGAATTATGAAAGTAAATACAGAGGTAATGTATTAATATCAATATTCATAACATACATCTCATTCATAATGAAAGTATGGCCCCTATGTTATTCATAACATCGAACATCAAAAGTTCTCTTATGAATAACCTTCTTGCAAGATACCTTATGCAAAGGGCTAGAGTGTATGAAACTCTAAATGAATTATGAAAGTAAATACAGAGGTAATGTATTAATATCAATATTCATAACATACATCTCATTCATAATGAAAGTATGGCCCCTATGTTATTCATAACATCGAACATCAAAAGTTCTCTTATGAATAACCTTCTTGCAAGATACCTTATGCAAAGGGCTAGAGTGTATGAAACTCTAAAATGAATTATGAAAGTAAACCCAGAGGTTATGTATTATTATCAATATTCATAACATACATCTCATTCATAATGAAAGTATGGCCCTTATGTTATTCATAACCCGAACATTAGAAGCTCTCTTATGAATAACCTTCTTGCAAGATACTTTATGCAATGGGCTAGAGTGTGAAACTCTAAAATGAATTATGAAAATAAATACATAGGGAATACACCGTTGGAAGGTATAGTAACATTTACTATGTCCCTGCGTGTATCTAAACCTCATTCTTGGCTAGTCTTTCAGGCCATAGTAGTTCTTACATCGAGTTGCAACAGAATGCAATCGAGCGGGTATCTTTGTGATTAACTCACAATACCCAAGAATTAGTGATTAACATGTTTAACCATAATTCCCAAGAACTATATCTCTGACCAGCCTTCTATACATCAAAAACTTGTATGACATTCATACATGAGCTGGATATTCCAGTCTTCTATCCTTTTGCCATTATACTTCTAACAGTTTAACTTTTAGTATTTCTCCTACTCTCAGAAGAAGCACCCAACTTAAGAGTGGCGTTAGCCCCGGACTTCCTAGGCGTGAAAGTCTTACTAACACCCTTCGGACACTTCCTTTCTCTTTAAGTTGTTGTTTTATTCACCTTTCATCATATGACAGGCGTTCTCCTGGATCCCTCTCTTATCAGTCTAATGCATAGTAAACTCCTTTACTAACAGCTTGCAAACAAACATTGCTTTGGATATCTCATATCTTTTAGCCTTTGTCTGTCTCTGAAAATGATTTTCAGATTCCATGAATATCACATAACTATCCAAACTTTCGAAGTACGGGTCTCATGGAAGCAAACGTATTGCACCTGACTGAAAAGGAATTCTAGCTTTTGATCGAAGGACGAGAGTCACATGATCCATAGCATTAGCGGGAGAATACCAAAAGTATGCGATAGGACAAAGTCCTTCTCGGCACTCTAGAGGACAATCCTCACATTACGTTACCAATCGTAAAGTTTTAACCAGATATTTAACAGCTATTCAATTTTAATAGGGAAGGTGGAAACGCGAGCCATTATTCTATAACTATTATGCAAATCACACTTAGACAGTGTTCAAAATTAATTGCACTGAGAATTAAAAGAATTAATTCTACAGAGCGCTCCCACTCAAATCAATATCTCTCATAATTGATTGTGAGTGATACAAGATCCACATTTCAATTCAACGCCATTGATGTGGACATCACTGATGACGAGAATTTCAATTGGTGGGCAAACATGCCGATCACATCTCTATGTGACTCCTGTTCATCTTTCGATGGGCGTGTTCTGAGCTCAGGACGATCAAGCCAGAACGTCAAGACAACCAAGTGATCTCGCTGCGAGGTCTGACCTCACCCGCCTCACACTTCTCTAATCGTTCGTACCCATGTGGACATGGCGCACCCCGAAAAGTTAGGTGCCGTGACGGTGCTACACTTGGGAGAACACTAACTACTTGATATTTTTGTGAGAGATCACCCTAATAAAAGCGACTACCGCGCAATCAAGAAGGGTGCATCATAAGGGATAAACATCTCAGGCAATTCATAATAGCATGATATGGTATAGCCCTTTCTGACGGAGAAGTCTTTCATTTCTTCGTCTCCGGTCATTCGCGTCGGTGTTCACCTTCGCGAAGATTGCCACCACCTTGTCGATGCACCAGATAATATTGCTATCTCTATAGCTAATAAAATAAGTGCATTACATAAGGTTGACACGCAGGTCATTAAAGTGCAATCATATGGCTCCAGCCATCATGCCGAATCATGACACGCAGGTCATGTTAATCAATTTACATTATATAGTCATCTCATACATAATCAAATTATTATGAACACTGCTATACCACATCATATGCACATGCAAACCATCCTGCAAAACCAAGTTAGACGCCTCTAATCGGTTCATGCAAAAACTTGTTTTACGTGGCTTCTAAGGTTTCGAAACAAACCGAAGCTACCTACGTATTATCATCAAGTATGATAATTCAAGTCGCTAGATTAACATCGCGGGGTGTATGAAACACGAGATAATTAAATCTCGAGCCCCATACTAAACTTCGTCATACGCATGACCCCTGTGCAGATCATATCTGCAATGCCCTTTCATCTGCGAATTTCATCTTTCTTTTGACTATGGCGGAACCCAAAGAACTGAAGCACTTCGTTGATCAATCAGGATCGCGGATTGCCAGAACTTTGTGAAATTCCACCATACTGTCTCGAGATTGAGCAAACGCAAATTCTAGGGAAGCAACAAGAACATCGGGTAACAGACTTCATATGTCACCCGCACAAATAATTTTCAGCAATAGATCTCATCTACTACCTAATTATATTGTGCAACACCCATACATCTTTATGTATTCTAGATCGCAACCTGCATGTACGCATAGCACGGCTCTTGATGCCACTGTAGGGTAATGCAGTAGAAAACAAAAAAATTCCGACCTACGCACCAGCCCAGGACCACTATGGAGACTGCATACAAGGTCTGATCATTTTCGTTACCGACTCGTAGCGCAGCGGAAGTAGAGTCGATGACGATCGGCGGTGCAGATCCCCGCAGCTAGGATTTTACAACCTCCCAACCGCGAGGATGTATACCCTCATCTGCCCCGCAGACAGCCCTCCGGGAGGCGGTCGCACAGTCCCCCGGACGGTGTCGCGGACAGCCCTTCGGGAGGACCTCCGAAACTCGGACTGTCACTCGGACAGCCCTTCGGGAGGACCTCCAAAACTTGGACGGTCACACGGACAGCCCTTCGGGAGGCACTCTCGAACTAAGACCGAAACTACGATCTCTCTACAGAGTTGCACACATACGGTGTCATCTATCCGGCAGGGCTTCGCCGTCCAGAACTAGTTCCCACCGGAACCCAGACAGCCTTTCGGCTCTACGAAACTATTTCGCTGGGAGGGAGAGAGAAGCCAGAAATGTCATGGCATGTGTATGTGAGAGCAAGGATGAAGCATATGGGGCTGCCTCCTCCCCTCTATTTATAGGAAAAACAAGGGGTAGGATGGGCATATCCAAAATGCCATGTCATCCCAAAATATCTTGGGAAGATATTTGTGGAAAGCCAACTTCCAACCATATCCATAAATCTGATTTCACTATTCACGACGACATTTTTCAGCGTCCGGTCGAACTGAAAATATTTATGTGGGCTTAGAACAATTCCAGTACCCACTAAAATAAGTTTCAATGCGATCCGAAACAATTCCGGTTTAGTGATTTTGATCTGCGAAAAGCATCTGAAGCGGTTCCGGCAGCTCCGGAACATTTCCGGTTTTCATCCCGGAAAATTCCAGAAAGTTTCCAGAACGATTCTGGCACCCTCCAAGAATTATCAGGCATGTGCCAAAACCAATCTGACTTTATGGTATCCTCTGAAACAACTTTTCAGTTTTACCGGAACTATTCCGATATCCTCTCCGGAACGTTTCCGTTTCGTCCGAAACTTTTTCGGTGAATTTCTCTCAGACTCCCCGTCTAGTATTCAGCAGATAGATGACCCTTAAGCGTGTGACCCTATATGTTCGGTGAAGTATAGACATGACCCGGAACACTTTCCGATCAATGATCAACATCGGAGCCGTGGACAACCATATTGACCCCTATACCCACACGAATGAATATTCGAGTGAACCTCCAGTTGCCGTGTGCTATTCCTGTTGCTTCGCGATATGTTACAAATACCCGAGGTGAGACATGTAGGCATCCCCGTGGATCAACAACTTGTCCACTATGCCAGTTACCTCGTTACCGGTATTGTTCTCTTTTCTCGTTCCCGTGTTTCGGCATCCCCGTGATCAAATCACAAAGTGTCTGGCCAGACGATGATGGATACCGTAACACCGAGAGGGCCCAGAGATATCTCTCCATCGTCGGAGGAGCAAATCCCAATCTTGAGCTATCAAGTTACTTGACATACTTTTCCATGAACCCGTAAGCCGCCGTAATAGCCACCCATTTACGGATGACGTTTAACAAACCCCAAAGTGCATGAAGCAAGCATGAAGAAACTCGATACTCTCATGGTCTAAGGAATCATGCAAACATTAACCATCTCTGTGTTATTAACCATTAACTAATGACGAATGTATCTCATAGCATAACATCAATTCGGGTCGATTCAACACAAGTGTTCTACCAACAATTGTGCCCTCAAAATTGCCGGCATAGCCATGCCCATGATCAGGAAAACAGGATCATCATGCAATACTTGAGCCAGTCTTAGAGGCCAGACTAGGAATACATTTTACCGTTTATTATCCCACACGTGCACATGAGTTTCCCTCCAAGCCTCGTTTTATTTGTAGACTCGAGAATCATTGCAGTTATAGCATGGAACATAAACATAATTATGAACAGGGAGATAATCAATAAAATTTATTATTGCCTCTAGGGCATATCTCCTACAGCTGCATCATGTTCCCCGAGCCAAGAATCAGGAGGCAGACGATCTGGCAAAGATCGGATCCACTCAGAAATCCATACCCAGCAATGTGTGCCTCGAGCATTTACGTTCTCCGACGGTAAAAGAAGATCCCTTCACTGAAGAGCCTCCACAAGCGGTCGGTCCATCCAATCCGACTGAAGTCGAGGTCCCGGCAGTCATTGATTTGGTCATGGAGGTCCTAGCAATCACACCCGAGTGGACGGTACCTTACATTGCATACCTGCTCAGGCAGGAACTTCCAGAAGATGAAGCTGAAGCCCGCCAGATTGTTCGCAGGTCCAAAGCCTTTGAAGTGGTCGGTGATCAGTTATACAGAAAGAGCGTCACCGGTGTGACTCAACGCTGCATTTCTCCGGAAGAAGGTCGACTGATCCTGGAGGAGATTCACTCGGGAACTTGTGGGCACCACGCGTCCTCTTGGACAATCGTGGCTAAAGCTTACTGAGCCGGTTTCTTCTGGCCACTCGCCAATGAAGCTGCGTAGGAGATAGTCCAAGACTGCACCGGATGCCAGTACTATGCAAACTTATCCCACAAGCCTGCATCTGCTCTGAAGACAATTCCACTCGTCTGGCCGTTTGCAGTCTGGGGACTCGACATGGTGGGACCCCTCCGGACAGGGGCGAGTGGATTCACCCACTTGCTGGTAGCAGTCGACAAGCTCACTAAGTGGATCGAAGCCAAACCCATCAAGAAGCTAGATTCCCGTACAGCGATCAAGTTCATGAAGGAGATAGTCTTCAGATACGGCGTACCCCATAGCATCATCACTGACAACGGTTCAAAATTCGACTCGGAAGAGTTCAGGGCGTTCTGTGCCGCGCAAGGCACCCGAGTCGACTATGCATCCGTGGCGCACCCGTAGTCGAATGGACAAGCTGAGAGAGCTAACGGACTGATTCTGCAGGGGTTAAAGCCACGACTCATGCATGATTTGGAGCACGCAGCTGGAGCTTGGGTCACCGAGTGGCCATCAGTTCTTTGGGGCTTGAGGACGACCCCCAATCGGTCTACCAATCTGTAGGATCGAAAGTATGTCTAGAGGGGGGGTGATTAGACTACTTGACCCAGTTTTAGTTGTGGGCAGATTTTAGCAATAGTACATGTCAAGCATCACCCTACACATGCAATTCTAAGAGTATAGCAGCGGAATGTAAGCAATTGCATATGTATGTAAAGGAGGGGATTGGAGATTTCAAAAGC
Organism: Elymus sibiricus; assembly: GCA_039707655.1. Classification (NCBI taxonomy): domain Eukaryota; kingdom Viridiplantae; phylum Streptophyta; class Magnoliopsida; order Poales; family Poaceae; genus Elymus; species Elymus sibiricus. The sequence continues at coordinate 391,607,310 of CM077668.1, read as the reverse complement.
AATGAAGACACGGTGGTTTTTGGCGTGGTTCCGATAGGTGGTGCTATCGTACGTCCACGTTGATGGAGACTTCAACCCACGAAGGGTAATGGCTGCGCGAGTCCATGGAGGGCTCCACCCACGAAGGGTCCACGAAGAATCAACCTTGTCTATTCCACCATGGCTTATGTCCACGAAGGACTAGCCTCACTCGGGGTAGATCTTCACGAAGTAGGCGATCTCCTTGCCCTTACAAACTCCTTGGTTTAACTCCACATCATGTTGGAGCTCCCAAGTGACACCTAACCAATCTAGGAGACACCACTCTCCAAAAGGTAATATACGATGTGTTGTTGATGAACTCATTGCTCTTGTGCTTCAAATGATAGTCTTCCCAGCACTCAAACAACTCCTCACAGATTTGGCTATGGTGGAAGAAGGATTTGAGTGGAAATTAACTTGGGATAGGCTAGAAATCAAGATTCAAATGGTAGGAATAGAATGGCTTGATCTCAACACATGAGTAGGTGGTTCTCTCTCAGAAAATGTATGGTGGAAGTGTAGGCACGTTCTGATGGCTCTCCTCACTGAGAAGGAGGTGGTGGAGGGGGTATATATAGCCTCCACACAAAATCCAACTGTTACACACTTTTGACCCAACTCGGTGGCACCGATTCATAAGACTCGGTAGCACCGAATTGTGTAAAAGCTATGAACTTTAGGAATCTCGGTGGGACCGATACGAACAACTCGGATGGACCGAAGTGCAATGGCTTAGGGCAAACCTCATCTCGGTGGCACCGATTGCATCAACTCGGTAGGACCGAAGTGAAGCAATAAGGCAACAGAGAGTTGGCAAGCCATCTCGGTGAGACCGATTTGCAAAACTCGGTGAGACCGAAGTAAGTGCAAACGATTACAGAGAGTTGGCAAGGCCATCTCGGTGGGACCGAGATCCATTTCGGTGGATCCGATTTGTTAGGGTTTTGGCAGTGGCTAAGTCTTGGATGAACTCGGTGGGGCCGGATAGGAATTTCGGTGGGGCCGAGTTAGAATGTAGGTTTTGGACATATTTGGGTAGAGAGAGTGGTTGAGGGTTTAGGAGTACTGTCACTAAGCACTTGAGCAAAAAGACCATTAAGCAACACCTCATCCCCTTTTAATAGTATTGGCTTTCCTATGGACTCAATGTGATCTTGGATCACTGAACCAAAAATGTAGAGTCTTGATCTTTTGCCAATCCTTGTCCTTAGCATTTTGAGGGGTCCACGTCTCTAGTCCATGCCATGCCAATCATTGAACATCCTGAAATCTTAATCTTGAATGGACATTAGTTCAATGAGATATATGTTGTTATGAATTATCAAAACCACCAAGGGAGAAAATGTGCTTTCAATCTCCCCCTTTTTGGTAATTGATGAAAACATATAGATCAAAGCTTCGACAAATGATTAAATGAATGAAGTACATCGTCGCTTTGAGAAGTATGTGATAAGCAAGAGCTCCCCCTAAATTTGTGCATTATTAAAAATTTGCGTTTGAATGCAAATGCACAATCGATTAGGCTCATGGGTTACTCTTCCATGTCACATACAACTTGGTGGAGCGCGCAAAAATGATATGATTGGAATAGAAAGCATGCATCACCAACATAAGTGAGTGATCATACAAGATAATGATAGAGATAAACATAGATCATCACAATAAGCATAGTATGATCAAACATCATTGTATCTCACAGGCATAAACGACAGAATATCTCACAGACACTGTAGCAATCACACACAACAAAGTATCAACAAGCAAATAAGTAGCAAAGAAACTTGAGCAAATCAAAGCAAAGCACTCTCTCTCGAAGCCTATGATCTATACAAATTATCCCCCTTTGGCCACAAGTACCAAAAAGATCGAATGAGTATAGCACTAGTCGGCACTCTAGGCACGGTCCTCCGAAGCTCCTGAAGGCGATCTCCTGCTGGCAGCTCCGGTGTGCGTAGACGGCATTGAGATGAGAGCATCCGCGAAGGCTTCTGCAGATGTTTGCTGGGCTGGTGGAGTGGAGACCGTTGGGGGCACTGTGGCAGTAGCAGCTGGTGCAGATACTGTGGTCCTCGGATCCACAGCTGGTATCGCAGCAGACCTGGCTGCTCTGGCCACTGTCTGAAATTGCTGTTTAGTTGGTCTGTCATCTCCACTGTCATCTGATGGGGCTGTCTTGACAGCATCAACATCATTCTGCAGCTGCTCCACTGTAGTCTGAATCTCTGTCACTTTGACATCCAGATCATGAAATTTAGTCTCAATAATCCGCTCAAAACTAGCCTGGGTCTGGGTGAGGTTGGCCAAACTTCGCTCAATCCTCAGAGTGGCTTCAAGCAGACATGTCATTTGATCCTTGGGTGTCTTGAGATTGGCAATTGGAGCATTTGGAGCTGATGCCTCCTGAGCTGCTTTTGCTTCCTTTGCTATGCGGATCTTCTCTTGGGCTTGTGCTGAAGTGGGATGTGAAGGATCCATCACTATGACATTGTCCTCAAACTCTGGACGGAGTGGAAAGTGCTCTGGATCAAGAAGGTATGTGCTGGTTCCAACCTTGGAATTGATCAATAACTGAATGTGTGGAGCATATCCGCACGATCTCTTCTGATCTGCTGCAGTCCTCTTGATAGTCTCTACTATCAGGCTCATCACCTTGAATTTCTGAGGTGTATCAAACAAATGCAGCAAATTGATGGAGTGGCCACGAATCATTTTGTCATCTCCTGACTTGGGTAACAAGGTGTACCGCAAGATGGTGTTCGTGGTGGCCAGTCCTGGGAGCAGATGCTTTACTGATCCAAGTTTGTGAGTCTCAAGGTCTTTCTGAGGAATTGCAGTATACATGTTTTTCATGGAGTTGTGATCCATCTTGAGCTTGGCATAAACATCATAATCATCATCCTCTTCCTTGGGTGCACCAAGAAGATTTGCCCACTCAGAGATGGTTGACTGGTACCTAATACCTTCAGTCATCCACACTATCCTGCCATCTGGATAGAAGTGTGCTGTGGAGTAGAATTGCATGACCATTTCGTCATTCCACTTGGTCATCTTCTTTCCGACAAACTCGTCAACTCCTGCAATTCTGAAGCTCTCATGGACATGGGGAAAATTGTCTTCATTCTCATCAATGTATTCCCAGTCCACCCATCTCATGTCACTGACTATGGGCTTCTTATCAAGCAAAACTGTCTCATAAAAGTCCTGTTGTTCACGAGTGTGAAAGCGATAATCACATGCTGTCCTCCTCCTTATAGCATAAGGATCTGACTTCCTCCATTGACGCAGTCCTTTATCCTTCCTCAGCATCATGTTCTCCGCAACTGGGTGCGCATTGTCATGGTCTGGTATCTTAGGCTTCAACTTTCTGAGCACTAGAGGCTCTTCATCAACATTTGACTCAGGCACTGGGGCCTTGTTCTTCTCAACAGCTGGTATGTTCCTGGTTGACCTCTTGGGTGCAGACACCTTAGGCTTAGACTTGGGGGCAGCAGTCTTGATTGCATCAGACATAAGTTTTTGAGACTTGGCTGGAGGTGCAGTGGCTTCTGGTTCTTCCTCCTCTTCCTCCTCATCAATTATCATGGAGGGTCTGCCAATCACACGGGCAGTAGTTTTCCTTACTCTCTTCTTTTTGCCACCTGCAGTTGGTTCTGTGTCACTAGGCTCTTCAAGAGTGAATTGCATAGTCTGCTTAGGCACTTTCCTCACAGCAGTTCTTTCTTTGGCAGTTGAAGGTTTGGTGATGTACTCCTTAGCAAACACGACTCTCTTTTTCTTGGTTGAAGCTTCACTTGCAACAAAATCCTCATCCTCACTGTCTGAGGTTTTCTTCTTCCTCGTTCTGTTTGCAGCTTTAGGAAGATCTGGAGAGCTCCTCTCTCCCTCATAGAAACTTTCAGCTGGGCTTGACCCTTCACTCATATCTGCCTGCTGTTCTGGTCTGTTCTGACTGTCACTGTTGTCTGACATCTTGCTGAGCTGAACCTGTGAATAGATAGGTATGGGCAGAGTAGATGAGTCATCACAAAAAGCAGAGATTTTTCATAAAATTTGAGTTCAACTCTTAGTTTCAAGCTTTCACAGGATGCATTTCGGATGGACCGAGTTGATCATCTCGGTGATACCGAAGCACACTACAGAAACCTTACACACCACTTCGGTCAAACCGAGATGGGTTTCGGTGACTCCGAGTTGCTAGGGTTTCACTGAGATTTACTTTCGGTCTTACCGATTCGCACAACTCGGTGGCACCGAGATGTACTAGTGCTATGGCCAGAGGCCAAATCGGTGGAACCGAAAACTTCGAATCGGTCGGTCCGAGATGCATTCGACGAAAACTTAAACCTAAAAATTATACTTGCATCTAATCTACGGAGTTTGCAGTGTAACAGGAGTTCTCAATCCGTGGCATGAATTCAGGCAGTCCAATCATGCATTGAATCGGAAATGGGAGCACGAGTGGGATCGAATCTCACCCTAACTTGGTGGAGATCCTCTACGGCGGTAACGGCGGTGAAGATTACCATTGACGGCGACGGAATCCGGCGGCGAGGGCGCGCTGGAGACGACGGCGAAGTCCAAAGACGAAGGGCGGCGGCAGCAACGGGGTGCGGGAACGAGTGGGGTCGAGAAATTTCAAACGTTCGGTCCGCGTGATATATATACCCGTACGCTGTCGGTGGCGCCGAGTTGAACAACTCGGTGGCACCGATATGTGTAACTGCACGTAGTTTAGCACATCGGTGGCGCCGAAATGGTTCAATTCGGTAGCACCGAGATGGAAAACCTAGATCAATCTATGTGATTTAGGTTGGACCGAGTTTGAGTGAATTGATTCGGCCGAAATCAGATAGAAGGTTTTGGAGGTTCAGCCCTTTCAGATCGGTGGCTCCGAGTGCTCCTCACCCGGAGGGTCCGAAAATGACTTGTTCAATTTTTGTGATGCAGCAAGAGTAGAATTTGAGACAAGAAAGCATAGATAGCTAGAGAAGGTACTTAGGCATTCTTGTACATCCACTTGGCCAGAAAAACCAAGACAATCAAAACGACAAATGGATGTCCTCGAATGATGGAAACATGCAATCCAACATGCTCACACAATAAGATAGCAAATGAAATATGTGTCAAACATGCACAACCAATTCTAGCATCTATCAAGCAATGGCGATGACCAGGTCATCTATATATGAGTATATTGACTTAGGAACCAAATGAGAACATTTGATCATAGGTCATACTCATCGTTTAAGCACAAGTGGGGTTGCCACTTTTACATAAAGCATTGATGTGTTCACACCATTAGAGTTGCTTTAGCTCAATTGCTTAGAGCAAAGCTCCCCCTAGATGTGATATTCCCCCTAAGAGGGATGAACTAACCTTGGGTTTTGTCGATGATGACTTCATGTAGATGTTGAAGATGTGGATGCCCAATGTTGATGTACACCATCAAGAGTTGGGAGCAATCCTTTGGAGTTTTGTGCTTTCAATACCTACATGGGTTAGTCCCACACAAGGAACATACAAGGATATCCATAGACATAGAGTGAAATACACATATGATGATGTCCATGAATGCATTGAATACCTTGTCCCTTGCCTTACCAACAAGAGGGTTTGTGACTCCACGAACTAGTGCACAATGTGGAAGTTGGTTGCACAAGTTCTTGCCATAATGAATGTGAGTGGAGTCTGTTGGCGGAGTCACCCTCAAGAACTCTCTAGTTCTTCTTCTTTTGGACCCACATCAACTTGATGGGAATCCTTGGAGTTGCAGTAGCACTTGATGAAGTAGAACTTGATGAAGTAGAACTTGATGAAGTCTTGGGAACCCACTTGACCATGGCTTGAGGAGCTTCTTCAAATGAATCAATCTCTTCTTGAAACTTGTCCTTGCCTTTTAGCTTGTGGTCTTGTGGTGGAAGATCTTCTTGAGCTTGTGTTCCCTTGAAGGAAGTAGGATCATACTTCTCTTGTTGAGGAACAAACTTCGTCTTGGGGTATTGATCTTCTTCCCATTCAACTCCTTTGGCATTGAACTTTTCACTACTAGAAAAAAGGCTATTAGTGGCGCACCTGTTTTCCTTATTAGTGGCGCACTATGGGTGCGCCACTATTATCACGCCACTACTAATAAATAATAATGGCGCACCCCTGGTGCGCCACTGTTAATCTATATAACAGTGGCGCACCATCTGGTGCGCCATTACTATGCCCAGAAGTGCGCCACTGATATACCTCGAAGGGGCCATGTGTACTGGGTTACTAATGGCGCACTGTCATATGATGCGCCACTAATGTGTTAATCCATGTGCGCCACTAAAATGCTATATGGTGCGCCACTAATGTGTTAATCCATGTGCGCCACTAAAGTGCTATATGGTGCGCCACTGTTATGAATATTAGGAATTTTTTTTTGCTTTTCTGATATTTGCACAGGTTACAAAATACATTACAGCACAGAATATAAACAACACAACATATAAACAGCAGATTTATCGAATACAATAGAAGATTAGTCTTCGAATACAATTCATCATATTAGTCTCCGAATTCAAAATACCGAACAAAGTTAGAACATTACAAGTCTCGAGACCGCGAGTAGCGAGTTTGTCGTCACATTACAAAGTCGATATAATCTAAACTACCATCACATAGAAGAGAGCTGCGGTCACGATGAGCATCATCGCGATGAAACTGGTCTTCATCCGGTTCCTCCTCCGCTCCCTCCTCTCTCCCGCTAGATAGCGCGCGTATCTAGCTTCCGCCTCTACCCTAGTGGCGTACCCTTTGTAACTGTTCCCGCTGAAACGGTAAACCTGTTTCCGACACTCCTCCCAGTCGTCGTAGACTCCGGGAACCTTACCCTTGTACACGACATACGACAGCATCTCTATGCAATAGACAAACAAAACGTTAGTAGCAATTCACTGATAATATATAAGCAATATATGAGTATGCAACAAAAGGATCGGAAGAGAAAAGCAACACATTAATAGCACGGTTCATGGTCCTACTAATAAATAGCATCGATTACATATAAGTTGAACGACTGTCCAAACTGAAGAGACATACAAGTTCATTAAAGTTTAATTACAACATGAGCTAATCGATATTTCAGAACTACATAGCATCAATACTTTCGACTCGACTCAGGGACCGGAGCGTGGATGAAGCCGCCGTCTTTCGTGATGGTCATGAATGTGCGGTCGTTGTCAGCCTGCATTTGTAGCGTTGTTTCTATGTCACTGTTGGACGGTTGATAGTTGAGGTAGAACTGCCCCGAGGTACGAAGGACATCTTCATAGATGATTTCCGCTAACTCCGACTGGATGCGAAAGAATTCTTGTCTGATGTCCTCGTCCTGGATTGCCGACAAGCGTGCGGCCCATTCTTTGAGCTCATTTGGTAGCATACGCTGATGATGGTTCCGTACGATCGCCCGCATGTAATGGAGGGCGTAGTAGGCATCCTTCTGACTGCCAGGCGGCTGCTTGACGCAGGGGAACGTCGTTGTGTGGGTGAACACGTGCTTGCCGTACCTACAAATTGGCCTCCTGAAGGTGCCTCCAGATTTCGCGTAGCCGGGGAGAACATCATCAAGAACTTTCTTGATATTTGTGTAGTCTTTCTTCGACTGACGGTCCGAGTCGAAATACGTGGTCGTGGAATATTTCGGGCTTAAGAGGATGAGTGTGCAATGTGTGTCACTGCACAAAACACGGAATGTTAGAAAAAAAAAGAATGATCGAAATCTAAGAAATCATATGTTACGGGGCGGTGAGGGGATGACTTACTCGGAAAAGTAAGGCACGAGGAAGTTATCCTTATCCTGGTTCGCCAGGATGACGCCTTCGAGGTATGAACTCGTGACTTGCCGGTCCCCAGCGCTGCCCAAGATCTTGGCACGCATGTAGAAGGGGTCGACTATCACGATGTCCGGGGTCTTGTCTCTAATGATCCGCATCTCCATACTGAGCGAAAATAGCCGAATGAAGGTGTAGTGCAGCGGATAAAGGTTAAACATAGCGAAGATGTCATCAAACCGCAGGACGATCATATGCCCCATGGTGCTATCGACAAAGCCCTTGCCCTCTGGCACCTTGGCCACGAAAACCGGGTATGCCACATCATTCTCGGAGAGACGCCACTTCTCCATAGTAAGAACACCGTCATGCAGACTCCGCATAGCAGGGGTTGCAGCATTGAGCTGATTAGTCGGTAGCATCAGCCTACCCACCACATGCACCCTCCTCGAGATATCCTTGGATATTGGTGGCCCGTCCTAAGCACGGATCGTACTCGGTGCCGGCTGGCTCGCACGGATCGTACTCGGTGCCGGCGGCACTTTTCACTTTATTCCCTGAGAGGCGTGTGTTTGCGAAGTCACCGGGGAACTTGTATCGTTCGTGCAGCTTCGTGAAGAGGAGGTTGCGCAAATTCCCTCGGTCACGATGCCTTAGGTTCTCGGTGTTGATCGAGACGGTGCTCCGGAGAATGCACCCGAGTTGTCCCGCGTACCCACCGACTAATTCTTTGGGCGCTGTTGGTTGCCCAGTGGAGGACACTTCAGTAAATTCCTCCTTGACGGTGCCGAGCACGTTTGGGCGCCGGTCCTTCCGTTGCCTCTTCGGTTGGCTGCCATCTGTGCGTTCGCTGCCATCATCAGTGGTGGCATCCCCGGCGGCACCATCAGTGGTGTCATCCCCGACGCCACTAGGGGTTGTGTAGTCGGGATCGGTGTCTTCCGCGGCGTCCTCGTAGCGGTGAGGTTCTTCCTCCATCTCCTGGGACAGCCTCCAGAATGGCTTGCCCGAACCGCCGGCCTCATCGTTGTCGGCCATGTTCTCTCTAAATAGGAAAACTAGAAAAGGAAAAATAAAAGGCAGGTTTAGTCATGCTTTGTTAATTAGTCGGCCAATGTTTTCTAGAAGTATTTGACCATGGGCATGGACAGGTAGCTACTAGGAAAGGTAGAATTGCATAAAGGGGAGGTGGTGATTAAAACCACAAAAGTGGGGCAGTACAATGGAGGGACCCAATGGGGTAGCTACTAGGAAAGGTAGAATTGTATTCAGGATGTGTGCTGCAAGTGGTGCTGCCAAACACACACCACCAGCACACCACCACCAGCAGCAAAGCAAGCAGCTGCACACCACCAGTACACACACCACACAGACACCACCAGCAGCAAAGCAAGCAGCTGCAATCACACATAAAGCAAGCAGCCTTAACACTAACACTTCACCTAGAGTGAAATGTGGAAGGAAGGCCCATGTAAGTAGATTTTCAAAACAAAGATAATGTCCGTGCCTCTAATTTCCTCTTGATGCACAGTAATTTAAAATCACACATGTACATATAGATGTATAGCATGCACAATGCATAGTTTCATAGATACATCTTTTCAGCTGTGGTGTACACACATAAAAGGTCTAATATGTGCATCAAAACAGAGTTACTTTTTTTATTTCAGCTCCTTAATTATTCCAGTAACATGGCAGGTTTCTAGAAAAACAAGCATTATATGTGCCGGTGGAAACAGTTCATAGCAGCAGCCACATGTTCTGCTAATTAAATCACATCACATGACCATAGAAATGTAATTTCTGTCAGGTGCAAGGGCTTGAGTTTACATCTGCTATCCGGAAGAGAGGGGCTCCAGCGGTGGATAGGGTTGGTTGGTATTTTTGTCAGTTGCAGCTGAGATTCCTCGCGCACACAAGAAGCTGAACTGGCAGGATATGAAGACGTCCTCTTCGACGAGTCCTCTTGCAAGGAAAATCTCTGGTCACCAATGGAAAGGGAATGAAGATCAGAATTGGGCAGCAGATAAACAGTGTGCACATTATATAACTTTTTTCTTAAAAAGGATTCCACTTTCTGTAACTAGCAGAGTACTGATTTAGTAGAGTACTGATTTCACTCTTTATTTAAATCGATGTCTTATGATGATGCAATTCAGTCTAGTTTATAATTCTGCTAGTTTTGCCATGAGTATAATTCAGTCTAGTTGGGTCAGAGAAGTGACCAGAGACAACACCAGTGCAGTAGTGTCCCACATGCTGCTACATGTGTCCACAAAATTTGAAATGACAACTTTTTTACATTAAGTGTTTGACCGTCTTCAGTTTACACTCACTATTATCACCATACATTTAGTTTACTAAATGCTAGGCCAAACCAGAGTTGCAAGTCACCTACATGACACTTGAGCTCATGACTCTTGACAAACTCACTGGAGTCACCAACATGTCCAGAGCTTCAGATATTATAATCCCACATAAAGTGAAATTCAGTCTAATAGTCTGAGGGTGCACCATTATAGTAAGACTAACATAGGAAGTACACTAGGATTGCCCACAGCCATGGTTTAATTTTGTCGAGTTTTTCACTCCATGCACTATGCCAGCAATTTCATGGTCGAGTCCAAGCATCCAGAGAACTCGATTTTGCTAAAAGAAGAGATTGTTCTTAAACAACCCGTTCCATAACTTGCCTAATTAGCTTCAATCTATCTCAACTAATCAAAAGGCAAAGGGAGGAGTGCAGATGAGGGCGGGGCGCTGAGCTTACCTCTCGGCCTAGTGGAGCAGATAGAGGTAGACGAGACGAGCTTCTTCAGCTTCAGCAACCTCGCCGCCACGTTCTTGACTGCCTGCACCGCAAGCACACACTCAATTCAGTCGCCGGAATCAACCGGGTGAGATGAGACGAGAGGAGGGGGACGCTAGCCAGACCTGCGGGGAGAGGTGGGCGACGGCGACGCCCTCAGAGATGAGGGGGAGGTGGTTGAGCGCGTCCAACTTGTCGCCGTCGAAGCGGGAGTGGAGGAGCGCCCGGATGGCAGCGGCGTTCGGGTAGCCGTACAGGTGCGCGTCCGGGGACGAGCCAGTGCGGCCGGGGGCGGTCGGGGACGAGCAGGGGCGGTCGGGGGCGAGCAGGCGCGGTCGGGGGCGAGCCGGTGGAGGTCGGTGGAGGGCGGTGGAGGGGAGGGCGACGGCTGCGGCGGCGGTCGAGGGAGGGCAGTGCGCGGAGGGGAGGGGATCGAGAGCGGCGGCCGGGGAGGAGATGAGAGTGAGAGTAACGTACGGGCGGTCGGGAGCAGGCCTATCGATACACCCATAGCGATGGCGCACCTCTGCTGGTGCGCCATAAATACCCATATAGTAATGGCGCACCAGGCAGAGGTGCGCCATTGCTATATGGATATTTATGGCGCACCAGACAGAGGTGCGCCATTGTTATTTTTTTTGATGTATTTTTTTTTGATGTATTTTTTTGATGTATTTTCATTAGTGATACAGTGTCAATTTTTGATTTATTTTTATTACCAGCTCTACCTGAATAAGTTCCAAGCCATTTTACAATCGACATATATATATATTTGTATTTTTGTTGTGAGTATATTTTTTTCTCACATTGGCGAAAAAGGGACGATCTCAAACTTTATTTGTTTATCCAACTGAAACTGGCTAGTTACACACATCAAAACCACATAGAACTTTAGTTAGAAAAAAAACATAGATCTTACTTTCATTAAATTTTTTTGAGAAAAATGATACATAATATAATATGCCCATATACACACGCGGCCGACACGTCGTGATTCGATCTTAGCTATCTTTTCACAATCTTCTTGCCCTTCTTTCTCGCGGTTGAATAATTTAGCCCCGGAACCCCTTGACTTCTTCTCTTGAATGGACGTCCTTTAGGTAGGGTGGTCCTGCTTCTTCTTGTGGTGTGTGGTACTTCATCGTCGTCGTCATCTTCCATCTTCGGGTCGCCGTACTTGTCGAAGTCTTGCTCATTGGCGACTCCATCCATTCCGATACCTCGCATTACAACACACGAGAGAGAGTGTGTTGGAGGGAGAAAAGAAAGTAGATCTAGAATTAAGAGAGCTTTCCCCTTACTTACCTATCAAGAAAAGTAGATTTAACAACTCAAATTGGGTGAATCAAGGGTGCAAATGAGGTGAGGAGGAGGAGTAACACGACTAGATCCAGATTTGGTGGGAGGTGGTAAGAGAGAGGGGGGGGGGAAGTGAGTGTGTGGTTGGTGGCTGCCCGAAGATATATAGTGCTCCCAGGTTACTAGTGGCGCACCTTATTAAAATGCGCCACTAATAGGATGTATTACTAGTGGCGCACCAGAGAATCAGTGCGCCACTGGTATTTTTTTGGATTGGGACCAGCCCTCCCAAGGCTTACCAGTGGCGCACCAGAGCCAGGTGCACCATTGCTACCAAAAATAGTAGTGGCGCACCTGGATCTGGTGCGCCACTGATAAGCCTACGGAGGGCTGGTCCCAATCCAAAAAAAATACCAGTGGCGCACTGCTTCCCTGGTGCGCCACTAGTAACTTCCCTATTAGTGGAGCACCTAAAGGTGGTGCGCCACTGCTATATAGCAGTGGCGCAGCACCTCTATAATGCGCCACTAATAGTGATATTAGGGATAGCCATTTTCCTAGTAGTGTTTGTTCAAAACCAACACATTGGTTCTTCCGGTGCCTTCCTTGCTTGCGTACAATTTCGTCAAATTGCTTACTCCCGGCAAGACTCTTGTAGACACCTTTTTCTATAATTCCTTTCAATAGCATATTTTCTTGCTCAAGTGTAACTTGGCTAAGAGAATCATTAGTGGAATCAATAGAACTACTAGAAGCAACAACATTGGATTTAGCATTGTTATTGTTACTACTAGAGGTAGAACCATTTTTACCCTTGTTGCTAGTTTGCTTAGGTTTAACTTGTGGCATAAAGGTAGACAAGAGTAAACGTTTGGCAAGATATGAAGAACTCTTCTTTCGAAGATCGTCATTGATAGCTTTAAGAAACTCATGCTCTTGCTCTAAATTTAGCTTCTCGAAGCGTAGCTTCTCATGAGTTCTTAGAAGTTCTCTATGATCCTCTTGAGTTGTTTCATGAGCTAACTTAAGAGCATTTAGTTCTTTAGTTAGACGCTCAATCTCCTTCATAGCATTGTCACTCGTTTCCTCTTGACTATCATGATTACTAGCATTTTCATTATAGCTCACATTACTATCCTTGTCAATAAGTAAATCATCATCACCAAGCAAATCATCTTCATCACTATTGAAATCAAGATACTCGGGGTGTGATACCTTAGGGCCTTTTGCCATGAAGCATCTTCCAATTCCTTCATTTGGTGCATCAAATAGATCATAGGAGTTGGATGACACAAGTGCAAGTCCTGCAACACCTTCATCTTGACTATAGTCGGAGTTGGAGTGATAACTTCTCTCGGATTGGTTGTCGGAGTCGGAGCCGGAAACCCATTCACCAACATGAGCTTGATGTCTTCTTCTTGTGTAGCTCTTGGATGACTTGTCCTTCCTCTCTGAATCCTTGCTTCTTCGAGAGTGTCTTCGTTCATAACGATCATCTCTATTCCTTCTCTCCTTATGAGGTGATTCATCTCTTCTATGTCTTCCTCTTGGTGATTCGTCTCTTTTCTTGTAGGGAGCCGTACACTCATTGGAGTAGTGTCCGGGATTTCCACAGTTGTAGCAATTTCGGTCACGACTTCATGATCTTCTCTCATAATATCTTGAGCTAGAACTTCTTTCTTTCCCTTTGTTCTTGCAGAACTTGTTGAACCTTTTCACCATTAGGCTAATCTCTTCATTGCATACTAGCTTGTCACTTGGAGTTGTTGGAGCATCGGTTGAGGCTTTGTAAGCACCACTTGATTTGTTGTGTAGCTCCTCTTTGTCCTTGAGTGACATTTCATGAGCAAAAATCCTTCCAATGACTTCCGTGGGCTTGAGATCTTTGTAATTTGGCATCATTTGGATCAATGTGCAGACGGTATCATATTTTCCATCCAAAGCTCTAAGTATCTTCTTGATGATGAATTTGTCGGTCATCTCTTCACTTCCTAAGCCGGCAATCTCATTTGTGATGAGAGCAAGCCTAGAGTACATCTCAGTGACTGCTTCACCATCCTTCATCTTGAACTTGTCAAGTTGACTTTGAAGCACATCCAACTTAGATTCCTTGATGGACTCGGTACCCTCATGCATATCAACCAAAGTATCCCAAATTTCCTTTGCATTCTCAAGGCGGCTGATTTTTTTGAATTCTTCGGGACATAAACCGTTGAATAGAATGTCACAAGCTTGAGCATTGTATTGCAACATCTTCAATTCTTCCGGGGTTGCTTCACGATCCGGTTCCTTGCCATCCTCAAAGAAGTCACCTTGCAAGCCAACACGAACAACAGCCCAAACGGCGGGGTTATGACCAAGAATATGCATTTTCATCTTATGTTTCCAACTAGCAAAGTTTGTACCATCAAAATATGGACCTCTACGGTGATAGTTATCCTCACTAGACGCCATACTCACCTAGGTTGTGAAACCAAGGCTATGATCACCAAAGCAATGGAAATCAAGGCTTTACGGAGACCAAAGCTCTGAGACCACTTGTAGGATCGAAAGTATATCTAGAGGGGGGGTGATTAGACTACTTGACCAAATAAAACCTAACCTTTTCGCAGTTTTAGTTGTGGGATGATTTTAGCAATAGTACATGTCAAGCATCACCCTACACATGCAATTCTAAGAGTATAGCAGCGAAATGTAAGCAATTGCATATGTATGTAAAGGAGGGGATTGGAGATTTCAAACGCAATGAAGACACGATGGTTTTTGGCATGGTTCCGATAGGTGGTGCTATCGTACGTCCACGTTGATGGAGACTTCAACCCACAAAGGGTAACGGTTGCGCGAGTCCACGGAGGGCTCCACCCACAAAGGGTCCATGAAGAAGCAACCTTGTCTATTCCACCATGGCTTATGTCCACGAAGGACTAGCCTCACTCGGGGTAGATCTTCACGAAGTAGGCGATCTCCTTGCGCTTACAAACTCCTTGGTTCAACTCCACATCATGTTGGAGCTCCCAAGTGACACCTAACCAATCTAGGAGACACCACTCTCCAAAAGGTAATATACGATGTGTTGTTGATGAACTCATTGCTCTTGTGCTTCAAATGATAGTCTTCCCAGCACTCAAACAACTGCTCACAGATTTGGCTATGGTGGAAGAAGGATTTGAGTGGAAAGCAACATGGGATAGGCTAGAAATCAAGATTCAAATGGTAGGAATGGAATGGCTTGATCTCAACAGATGAGTAGGTGGTTCTCTCTCAGAAAATGTATGGTGGAAGTGTAGGCACGTTCTAATGGCTCTCCTCACTGAGAAGGAGGTGGTGGAGGGGGTATATATAGCCTCCACACAAAATCCAACCGTTACATACTTTTGACCCAACTCGGTGGCACCGATTCATAAGACTCGGTAGCACCGAACTGTGTAAAAGCTATGAACTTTAGGAATCTCGGTGGGACCGATATGAACAACTCGGATGGACCGAAGTGCAATGGCTTAGGGCAAACCTCATCTCGGTGGCACCGATTGCATCAACTCGGTAGGACCGAAGTGAAGCAATAAGGCAACAGAGAGTTGGCAAGCCATCTCGGTGAGACCGATTTGTAAAACTCGGTGAGACCGAAGTAAGTGCAAACGATTACAGAGAGGATGATCGTCACTGCATGCAGTCGCCCCCTCCGCGGGATGGCTCATACGCGCCCCGGCCGCACGACGCCAGGCGTCCTTATGGCAACGATCGGAGGGCTAGCCCTCCCCGTCATGGCGACGGTTATCGCCAGAGAGATCCAGTCGACCACCGTGACCCTCAGTTCAACGCGAGATCCGTCCTTGCTCAGAACCTGGTCAACAGAGGCAGAGCTCAGAGAGAAAACTTGGACAGAGATCGTCCGAGTGGAAGTGGAGCGTTCATCTCCGGGCCCGAGTGTTTCAGCAGGGCCATCAGGGCCGCCGATATTCCGCCAAACTTCAGATTGGCAGCTGGAGTAAGCAAGTTCACCGGTGAGTCTAAGCCAGAAACTTGGTTAGAAGATTACCGAGTGGCTGTCCAGATCGGAGGAGGAAATGACTATGTGGCTATGAAGCATTTGCCATTGATGCTTGAAGGGTCCGCCCGTGCTTGGCTCAATCAGCTTGCTCCGTCCAGTATATATTGTTGGGAAGATTTGACCCGAGTGTTCGTCGAGACATTCGAGGGCACGTGCAAACGCCCGGCTGGATTGTCTGAGTTGCAGCACTGCGTGCAGAAACCGAATGAAACACTGAGGGTGTACATCCAGCGGTGGACAACCTTGCATCATGTGGTGGAAACGTCACAGAACATCAAGCCGTCTACGCCTTTAAGGCAGGAGTCAGATATCGGGAGCTCATCCTGAAATTTGGTCGGTCAGGAGCTTTGACCATGAGCCGAATGATGGAGGTAGCCACTCGGTATGCAAATGGAGAAGAGGAAGACCGTCTCCATAATGGCAAAGGGAAAACCAGCGAGCCCAACCCCGGAAACAGTAATCCCAGTCGGAAGCCAAAGCGCAAAGCTGATGGTTGGGCTCAGACCGAGGCTGCCGCTCTGGCCGGTCAAGCCAAGAACAAGGGGAAGGCCAAGGATAAATGGGTCCCGAAGAAAAAGAAAGATCAGTCGGGCAAAGATGTCCGCGATTTACCGTGTCACATCCACACCAGAAAGGATGAAGATGGCAATCTGATATTGCCCAAACATACCACTCGACAGTGCAGACTGTTGATCCAGCAGTTCCGAGAGGATCCGTCGAGTGAGAAGAGCCCAGAAGATGCTGATGATGGAGACAAAGATGAACCCTTCCCCAGTGTCAATGCAACCCTGATGAACTTTGCAGATGTGGAGAGCAGGAGCCGATTGAAAGTCATCAATCGAGAAGTGAACATGGCAGCGCCGGCGACAACAAAGTTTCTGAACTGCTCGAAGACTCCGATCACCTTTGATCAGTCGGATCACCCAGCCTATATTGCCACCCCCGGGTGGCAGGCGCTGGTGGTCGATCCAGTCGTCGGAGGTGTCCGACTGCGCAAGGTCCTAATGGACGGAGGAAGCGGACTGAACATACTGTATGCTCACACTCTGCAAGCGATGGGCATTCCGATGTCCCGTCTCAGCGAGAGCAACATGCAGTTCCACGGAGTGATCCCCGGCAAGAAAGCGCAGTCACTCGGGCAGATCGCCCTGGATGTGGTCTTTGGAGACGACAAGAACTTTCAGAATGAAAGATTGACCTTCGAAGTGGTGGACTTCCGCAGCGCATATCACGCCATACACGGTCGGCCAGCGTATGCATGTTTCATGGCCCGCCCATGTTATGTGTATCTCAAACTGAAGATGCCGGGCCCCAAAGGTGTAATCATAGTGACTGGCAGTCGACAGCGCGCAGAAGAGTGTTTGCAGCAAGGGTCCAAGATAGCTGATGAGCAGATGGCCATGGTGGAACTGGAAGAGTACAAGAAGAACGCCGATCCGAGTGATCTGCTGCGCTCGAAGAAGCCGGCTGCAGAATCTGCATTTCAGTCGGCAGGCGACACGAAGCCTGTGCACATCCACCCGGATGATCCCAATGCTGTTCCCACCAACATATCAACAACACTCGACAGCAAATAGGAAGAAGCGCTCATCCAGTTCCTCCATGAGAACTGGGACATCTTCGCGTGGAAACCATCTGACATGCCGGGTGTACCCAGGGAGCTGGCTGAGCACCGTTTGCGAGTCGACCCAAAGGCGAAACCTGTGAAGGAGCATCTCCGTCGCGCTGCTACACAGAAGAGGAAGGCCATTGGCGAAGAAGTTGCTCGGCTCCTGGCAGCCGAGTTCATCCGTGAGGTGTACCACTCCGAGTGGCTCGCCAACGTCGTCATGGTCCCTAAGAAGGACAAGTCTCTCCGTATGTGCATTGATTTCAAGCAGATCAATCGGGTCTGCCCCAAGGATTACTTCCCACTCCCCCGCATAGATCAGATCGTAGATTCCACTGCGGGTTGTGAGCGTTTGTCTTTTCTGGATGCGCACTCCGGGTACCACCAGATCTGACTGCATGGGCCGGACGAAATAAAAACTGCCTTCATCACCCCATTCGGGTGTTTCTTCTATATCACCATGCCATTCGGCCTCAAAAATGCCGGTGCCACTTTCATGCACATGATCCAGAAGTGTTTGCAGAAACAGATCAGTCGGAATATTGAGGCGTACATGGATGATATCGTGGTCAAGTCCAGAAAAGGTTTCGACCTACTGGCTGACTTAGCTGAAACTTTCGCCAATCTGCGGAAGTATGACATCAAACTGAATCCAGCAAAGTGCACTTTCCGAGTTCCTGGAGGCAAACTACTCGGTTTCCTCGTTTCTGAATGAGGGATAGATGCCAATCCTAAGAAGATCGGGGCGATTGTACGAATGAAACGTCCAGAGCGTCTTCATGATGTGCAAAAGCTCACGGGTTGCCTTGCAGCTCTGAGCCGATTCATCTCCCGTCTCGGTGAGAAGGCACTGCCTCTGTACCGATTGATGAAGAAATCTGATTCATTCGAGTGGACTGCTGAAGCACAAGCAGCGTTTGTCGAGCTCAAAGCCCTGCTTTCCACCCAGCCGGTGCTTGCCGCTCCGAATGAAAAGGAGCCATTGCTCTTGTACATCGCGGCCACTGGTCAAGTTGTCAGCACTGTCCTCACAGTCGAACGAGAAGAACAGGGCAAGGCTTACAAAATGCAGCGCCCGTCTATTATATCTTTGAAGTTCTCACTCCATCCAAGCAGAGATATCCTCATTACCAGAAGCTCGTCTACGGCATTTATCTGACTGCGAAGAAAGTAGCCCATTACTTCCAGGAGCACTCTGTGTCAGTCGTCAGCGACGCCCCACTGTCTGAGATCATGAACAATCGGGACACGACTGGTCGAGTGGCGAAGGGGGCTATCGAGCTTTTACCCCTGGATATCAAATTTGAGGCGAAGAAAGCAATCAAGTCCCAAGCATTAGCCGATTTCTTAGCCGAGTGGACTGAACAGCAGCAACCGACTCAAAGTCACCCGGAACATTGGACCATGTTCTTTGACGGTTCCAAGATGCTGAATGGTTCAGGAGCTCGAGTTGTGTTAATATCCCCAAAGGGCGATCGTCTCAGATATGTTCTGCAGATTCACTTTGATTCCTCCAACAACCAAGCCGAGTACGAAGCGCTCCTCTACGGTCTACGTATGGCCATCTCACTCGGCGTCCGGCGCCTGATGGTCTACGGAGACTCTAATCTAGTTGTGAACCAAGTGATGAAGGAGTGGGACATCAGAAGTCCCTCTATAACAGGATACTGCAACCCAGTGAGAAAGTTGGAAAAGAAGTTTGAAGGTCTGGAGTTGCATCATGTTCCCCGAGCCAAGAATCAGGAGGCAGACGATCTGGCAAAAATCGGGTCCACTCAGAAACCCATACCCAGCAACGTTTGCCTCGAGCATTTACGTTCCCCGACTGTAAAAGAAGATCCCTTCACGGAAGAGCCCCCGCAAGCGGTCAGTCCGTCTGATCCGACTGAGGTTGAAGTCCCGGCAGTCATTGATTTGGTAATGGAGGTCCTAGCAATCACACCCGAGTGGACGGTGCCTTACATCGCATACCTTCTTAGGCAGGAACTTCCAGAAGACGAAGCTGAGGCCCGCCAGATTGTTCGCGGGTCCAAAGCCTTTGAAGTGGTCGGTGATCAATTATACAGAAAGAGCGTCACCGGTGTGACTCAGCGCTGCATTTCTCCGGAAGAAGGTCGACTGCTCCTGGAGGAGATTCACTCGGGAACTTGTGGGCACCACGCGTCCTCTTGGACAATCATGGCTAAAGCTTACCGAGCCAGTTTCTTCTGGCCGCGTGCCAACGAAGCTGCGCAGGAGATAGTCCAACACAGTGCCGGGTGCCAGTTCTATGCGAACTTATCCCACAAGCCTGCGTCTGCTCAGAAGACCATTCCACTCGTCTGGCTGTTTGCAGTCTGGGGACTCGACATGGTAGGACCCCTCCGAACAGGGGCGAGTGGATTCACTCACTTGCTGGTTGCAGTCGACAAGTTCACTAAGTGGATCAAAGCTAAACCCATCAAGAAGCTAGACTCCCGTACAGCGATCAAGTTCATGAAGGAGATAGTATTCAGATACGGCATGCCCCACAGCATCATCACTGACAACGGCTCAAACTTTGACTCGGAAGAGTTCAGGACATTCTGTGCCGGCCAGGGTACCCGAGTCGATTATGCATCTGTGGCGCACCCACAGTCGAATGGACAAGCGGAGAGAGCAAATGGACTGATACTTCAGGGGTTAAAGCCGCGACTCATGCGCGATTTGGATCATGCAGCTGGAGCCTGGGTCTCCGAGTTGCCATCGGTTCTTTGGGGCTTGAGGACGACCCCCAACCGGTCCACCAATCGTACTCCCTTCTTCATGGTGTACGAAGCTGAAGCCGTCCTGCCGAGTGACTTGCTCCATAATGCACCCTGAGTGGAACTGTACTCTGAAGCTGAAGCAGAGCAAGCGCGGCAAGACGCCGTTGATCTCTTGGAGGAGGAAAGGGAGATGGCTCTGATCCGTTCGACCATTTATCAGCAAGATCTACGACGTTTTCACAGCAGGCACGTCCGAAGTCGGACCTTTCAAGAAGGAGATCTTGTCCTCTGAGTGGATCAACAGAGACCACACAAGCTTGCTCCCGCGTGGGAAGGCCCCTTCATCGTGTCAAAGGTTCTGCACAACGGAGCATACCGCCTGTACAACCTTCAGAAGCAAACAGACGAGCCCTGTGCTTGGAATGTAGATTTGCTACGACGATTTTACACTTGATGATGAGATGTAATAAAAAGTACTCGAGTGACATTTGATAAATAAAAGCATGACTTGTCCAGTTCTACGTCGAAGTTCGCTCGTACGCATTCTCTAGCTTACAACCCCCAGTGGGTGTATGCTGTTCAACTTAGCTGCAAACCAGTTTTTGCCTAAGTGAAAAATTCCGAGTGAAGAGCAACCCTCTCACTCAGAGACTTGGCCGCGGACCAGCTTCCACCCAAGTTAAAAACAACTCCGAGTAATGAGCAACCCTCTCACTCGGGGGCTTGGCTGCGAACCAGTTTTCGCCCAAGTCTAAAACGCTACTCCGAGTGAAGAGCAACCCTCTCACTCGGAGGCTTGGCTGTAGACTAGCTTCCTCCCAAGTTAAATGCTACTCCGAGTGACGAGCAACCCTCTCACTCGGGGGCTTGGCTGCGGACCAACTTCCACCCAAGTTAAAACCTACTCCGAGTAACGAGCTATCCTCTCACTCGGGGGCTTGGCTGCGAACCAGCTTTCGCCCAAGTCTAAAACGCTACTCCAAGTGAAGAGCAACCCTCTCACTCGGGGGCTTGGCTGCGAACCAGTTTTCGCCCAAGTCCAAAACGCTACTCCGAGTGAAGAGCAACCCTCTCACTCGGAGGCTTGGCTGCGGACCAGCTTCCGCCCAAGTTAAACGCTACTCCGAGTGACGAGCAACCCTCTCACTCGGAGACTTGACCGCGGACCAGCTTCCGCCCAAGTTAAAAACAACTCCGAGTGACGAGCAACCCTCTCACTCGGGGGCTTGGCTGTGAACCAGTTTTCGCCCAAGTCTAAAACGCTACTCCGAGTGAAGAGCAATCCTCTCACTCGGAGGCTTGGCTGCGGACCAGCTTCCACCCAAGTTAAACCCTACTCCGAGTGACGAGCAACCCTCTCACTCAGAGACTTGGCCGCGGACCAGCTTCCGCCCAAGTTAAAAACAACTCCGAGTGACGAGCAACCCTCTAACTCGGGGGCTTGGCTGCGAACCAGTTTTTGCCCAAGTTAAACGCTACTCCGAGTGAAGAGCAACCCTCTCACTCTGAGGCTTGGCTGCGGACCAGCTTCCGCCCAAGTTAAACGCTACTCCGAGTGACGAGCAACCCTCTCACTCGGGGGCTTGGCTGCGGACCAGCTTCCGCCCAAGTTAAAACCTACTCCGAGTGACGAGCAACCCTCTCACTCGGAGGCTTGGCTGCGAACCAGTTTTCGCCCAAGTGTAAAACGCTACTCCGAGTGAAGAGCAACCCTCTCCCTCGGAGGCTTGGCTGCGGACCAGCTTCTGCCCAAGTTAAACGCTACTCCGAGTGACGAGCAACCCTCTCACTCGGGGGCTTGGCTGCGAACCAGTTTTCGCCCAAGTCTAAAACGCTACTCCGAGTGACGAGCAACCCTCTCACTCGGGGGCTTGGCTGCGAACCAGTTTTTTCCCAAGTCTAAAATGCTACTCCGAGTGAAGAGCAACCCTCTCACTCGGAGACTTGGCCGCGGACCAGCTTCTGCTCAAGTTAAAGACAACTCCGAGTGACGAGCAACCCTCTCACTCGGGGGCTTGCTGCGAACCAGTTTTCGCCCAAGTCTAAAACGCTACTCTGAGTGAAGAGCAACCCTCTCACTCGGAGGCTTGGCTGCGGACCAGCTTCTGCCCAAGTTAAACGCTACTCCGAGTGACGAGCAACCCTCTCACTCGGGGGCTTCGCTGCGGACCAGCTTCCGCCCAAGTTAAAAACTGCCCCGAGTGACGAGATATCCTCTGACTCAGGAGCTTGGCTACGCACCAGCTTCCGCCCAAACCAAAACACAGTTAAAAGATACGAAAGACTCGAAGGAAAGCATTCGATTAACTCCAGAAGTTCAAAAGCGAATACGAGTACTCGGGCCCAAAGCCCGAAAGAGTTTAGCGATTACAATTCCACTCGGCATACCGAGGTTAATGGGTAAGACTTAAAGTTTTTCACGCCCCTGTTGGGCTGGCTGGTTCAACGAAAACATCCAAGTCAATGTCGTCTGCAATCCGAGTGGCCGCTTCGATGAATGTCTCCATGAAGTCCTCAAACTGGAGTTTCTTCGTGTTGGCAACTTGGAGAGCCTTCAGTTTCTCCTCCTTGGCCTCCTTGCAGTGCACTCGGACCAGGGAGAGCGCCATGTCAGCCCCGCAGCGAGCGGCTGACTTCTTCCACACGTGCACTCGGCTGGGAATCTCGTTGAGACAAGTCATCATGGCTTCCAAGTCGGTGTTGAGGGTGTCTTCTGGCCACAGCTCCTTGTCGATTCTCCAAAGTGCGCCCCGCAGACGGATGATGTACGCTTGGACGTCTTCGATGCGGGTTTCCACCCGCAGGATGCCCAGAGCGGCCTTGTCACTGACGAGTGACCTGGAAGGATCCAGATCTTTCTCGATTCTGTCAGTTTCCAGATCGAAGTCTCGACAGCACTCTGCGAAGAAGGAAAGAAGAGAGTCGAACATCAGAATGCAAGAAGTTCACTCGGAGATAAGTTGAAGTGCACTCGGACGCTATAAGTTACCTGCAAGCTTGGTGTACATCTCCTCCGTGAACTCCTCTATATGCTTCTCCAAGGCGTTCTTCTTCTCGATCAACTAGGCGACCTTCTCGTTCAGAGTCTTCTTCTCTTTCTCAAAGGCTTCCGTCTGGGCCTTGAGCTTGCCATCCCACTCGGTCTGCTGCTTCTTGAGCTCGAGCACCTCCTTCTTCAGCGATGTATTCTCTGCTTCAAGCTTCCCGAGTGAGGCCAGCTTCTCTTCGGCAGCCTTGGTCTTCTCCTTCACCACTTGCTGCGCTCCCGCCTGCTCTTTGTCTTTGTTCTCGAGTGCCTGCTTCATGGTATCTAAAGAGATAGAAGTTCTGAGCCGCACTTGGAGTCGATGGTTTCATTACGCACATCTGTTCGAGTGAAGTCACTCGGTTCAAAGAATGCAAAAAGGTGAAGGCAGAATGCTCGATAATTGAACCTTACCTCCCATGGTCTTGAGCTCCGCTTGAGCACGCTCTGTGTTCCTCCTCTCCACCTCTAAATTCACTCGAAGCTGGGCCGTTTCCTTCTCCAGCACCACGTACTGGGTCCCAAGCTCGCAAGTTCTCTGAAACACAAGAAAAAGGAGATCAGTTAGCATTAAGGGATATTCCGAGTGACCACAGATTGGCACCCCCGGAAGAAACAAGCTTGACTAGTATCAGGTCCCGAAGAACCCTTTGAGAGGGAGAAACAAGCTTGACCAGTATCAGATCCTAAGTTCTAAGACTTCCGCCGACTGCCTGCAGCCAACAGTAGTCTCAGGGACCACACCCAGTGGGTGCACTCAGCGTGCCCCCACTGGAATGGTATCCACTCGGAACCAGTCCGCCCGGCCCGAGTGATGGCCAAACACAAAGCAACAAGACAAAAAGTACCGAGTACCCAGAGATCGACACTCCTGGAAGGAACAAGCTTGACCAGTATCAGATCCTAAGTTCAAAGACTTCCACCGACTGCCCGCAGTCGACGGTAGTCTCGGGGACTACACACAGTGGGTGCACTCAGCGTGCCCCCACTGGAGCGGTATCCACTCGGAACGGCCCGCCCGATCCGAGTGATGGCCAAAAGTTAAAAAAAAACAACAACAGAACAAGTTCTAAGCTCTAAGACTTCCGCCGACTGCCCGCAGTCGACGGCAGTCTCGGGGACTACACCCAGTGGGTGCACTCAGCGTGCCCCCACTGGAAGAATGGTATCCACTCAAAACCGGTCCGCCCGATCTGAGTGATGGCCAAACACAAAAACACCCAGTGGGTGTACGAGATATTTTGCAACTGGAATTCCTACTAAAGAAAAAAGACTTGGAGGTCAACTTACAAGAGCACTTACTCGGACATTCTCCTGGAGAGTGGCGCTGGCATCATAAGCTTGCTTCCCAGCCGCGCACATCTCCCTGAGCCGTTGGGTCATCAATTCCGCCTGGATCATCGCCTCCTTGCTGGCCCCGGTTTGGTCCTCCGGCGTTTTGTACAGAGTGAAGATGTTGACGGGAGCAGTCGGAACTGAGGTCAGGGCAGTCGACGGAGCTGCAGCAGGTCCAGCCCCAGCCTGAGAACCTTGCCCCAGCGGCACGGTCAAAGCGGACGCAGGTGGAGCTCGAGGCACTTCGGTCGGCGGCGTCTCTCGTGTGGTGGTCTCAGGAGCAGTCGGAACTGGGGTCTCCTTCTCAGTGGCCCTCCGCGGCGGCTCTTCATCATCATCTCCGACGTGGATGACCTCTGCATGCATTATGTTCACTCGGCGCAATCAGTCGCAATGCACGATTCAATCGAACGAAGACATTTCAGTCGAATGGCAAGTTACAGTAAAGATGAGGTTATTGTTACCTCTTTGAGAAGTAGCCGCGTCTGCCGTCTCAGCTTCGGTGCGATCCCCATCAATCTGCATGGGAGACGTCGTCGAGGTTGCAGCACTGGTTCACAAGATGCACTCGGTCAGAGGAATCACAAAAGTTGGCAAAGACAGAAAAGAAAAACTGAGAAGGATACTCACGTCGAGGCGACAGGCACGGTGACCTTGATCCGGGGCAGAGCCTTCCGAGGCTTGGGAGAAGCGACCTTGGGCTGCTTGGCGGCCTTCTCAGTCGGTGCGGGCGTCGGCGTCCGAGCGCGCTTCGGAGCCTTAGCACTCGGAACCGCCTCCTTCTCCGAGCCTGCATTCGGATCCTGGGCCCGTTTGGAGCCGTGCTCGTAACCCAGCTCCGGAGAGAGAGAAGACTCGTCATCATCGCTCCCATCCGAGTCCTCACTTTCCTCCTCGCTGTCGTCCGCGTAGCTGCCCCCGGCGCTGCCATGCTCGCTCTCCATGCCTCCGACAAGTCGTTCTCCATTCGGCACAGGCGATAACATCTTCTTGAATTCCTGCAAGACACAAAGATCAGAGACAAACAGTTCAGTCAGATTGCTCAGTTCACTCGGAGAATTTGCGCATAAGTGATTCACTCGGAAATAAGTGTCATACCTCCAATGGCAGGTTGTTGGCGTCGAAGGGCGGGACCCGTCTCGACCCTCGCGGGTTGTCGCGCGCACCAGTGATACACCTGATCCACTGTTCCACGTCCTTCGCCTCGACTTCTTCCGAATGCACTCGTGTCGGATCACTAGGCCCAGTGTAGAGCCACATGGGGTAAGCCCGCTCCTGCAGCGGCTGGATTCTCCGACTGAGAAATACCCCCAGAAGGTCTAGGCCAGTCAATCCGACCTGAATCAGACTAACCACGGCAGTCATCAAGATCGATACGTCCGTCTTCTCCTTTTTATCAACTGTCAGCGAGGGAGGAGACTGAATACTCTCGGTTGTGTAAGGAGGAAGACCAGTCGACAAGCCCGAGCACGGCAGGTCATTGCAGTAGAACCAGGACGACTGCCAGCCCCTCACCGAGTCAGGAAAAGACATGGATGGGAATGCACTCTTACCCCCCATCTGAATACCTAGGCCGCCGCACATCTGGATCACGTGCGTCCTCTCTCCATTCGGGTCAACCTTCTTAACCGACTGAGATCGGCACGTGAAGATATGTTTGAACAAACCCCAGTGCGGCGGACAACCCAGAAAATTCTCGCACAAGGAAACGAATGCGGCAAGATACATAATAGCATTTGGAGGCAGATGGTGGAGCTGAGCACCGAAGAAGTTCAAGAATCCGCGGAGAAAGGGATGGGGTGGCATGGAGAAACCTCGCTCCACGTGCGTGGTGAGAAGCACTCGCTCCCCGGGGTGCGGCGCAGGCTCGATCTCCCCCTCCTCCGGCAGCCTCCACGTCCCGTCGCGGATCAGCCTATCCACGACGAGCCCGTTGACGCCGTCGAGCGTGGTGGTCAGCGGGATCCAATCACCCTGGATCCACCCGGGCGGGAGCACGGCTCGCGAGCTTGAAGCCTTCCTCCCCTTCGCCGCCTTCTTTGCCTTCTCGAGCTTGGCCATCTTGTCCTTCACCATCGCTGCCGAACTCGCCAGCTCCGAGGAAGATTTGCGCGGAGTGGGTCGCGGGAGAAGAGATCGGGCGGATTGAGGAAGTTGAGAAAAGGGGATCTGTCTCTCTCTCCCTCTCCGCCTCGGCCGCCTCTTATATCGCCGTCCGCACCGCTCCCCAATCCACGCCGCTGAACTGCGGGCCCGCAGATCTCCTGAAATCGTGCCGCCGACGATCCAGCGGTACGTGGCGAAAAATGGGGCGAAAATCGAGGCGTCACGCCCCACCTTCCCCACTCATTGCGCTGTAACCGTTTACGCGCGCTCAAATATGGTTTCAAATCCCGCAAAATCCGGAGTCCGGCAACCCGATTGCTCTCACTCCAAAGACGTGCCGCGTACGCTCGGATCCGCTCCGGCGCACGGCATATCGTTACACACTCGGATGGAAGTTACTCACTCGGATGGAAGCTACTCGCTCGGACAGAAGCTACTCACTCGGATAGAAATTACCCATTCGGATGAAGACTACTCATTTCACTCGGACGTCATATGGTCTAGAATCCGTCAAGGTGCGATGCGAAGACAAGGGCGCCTAACGACCAGCAAGAGTCCTCGAGCGCCTCCATAGCGCTCGACTCACCTGGGAATTTGCCTTGACTCGACCCGCCTAACCTCGACCGATTCGGGGGCTAATGGCGAGGGCATGTACTAGGGATAGGGTAATAGGCCTGACCTATAGACCCTACCCTAGGACACCACACACCTTACACTGGGCCCCAGGGTCAGATCAACAGCCCAGGATTCCGCAGACTGACATTCACTCGGAGTTCTGCGAACCACTCGGAAGGCGAGAGTTCACTCGACCCGCTCGTCTCACTCGGACATCTGAAAGTCACTCGACCAGAGAAGCCCAGGAGACCCCAGGAGCGCAACGGTCCGGACGCACGTTCGCCTGTATTAATTGTCATCAATACACCCGTTACCTGGCGCACTTATACCTCTCTTAACCCTCTGTAATGGCGGGCATTCATGGGAGGGCTGGCGAGACTATATAAGCCGCGTCCCTGCTCCATTCAAGAGGTTCGCAACCTGTTGTAATCATACACTCAAGCAATACAGCTCCAGAGCACCGAGACATAGGGCTATTACCTCCACCGCTGAGGGGCCTGAACTCGTAAATCCGAGTGTAACACCTGCGCCGTAGCTAGGCTCTGCCCTCTCCTTCGTACCCCTACACACTACTGTCAGACTTGCACCCACGACAGTTGAGGGTTTAGGAGTACTATCACTAAGCACTTGAGCAAAAAGACCATTAAGCAATACCTCATCCCCTTTTAATAGTATTGGCTTTCCTATGGACTCAATGTGATCTTGGATCACTGAACCAAAAATGTAGAGTCTTGATCTTTTGCCAATCCTTGTCCTTAGCATTTTGAGGGGTCCACGTCTCTAGTCCATGCAATGCCAATCATTGAACATCCTGAAATCTTAATCTTGAATGGACATTAGTTCAATGAGATATATGTTGTTATGAATTACCAAAACCACCAAGGGAGCAAATGTGCTTTCACAATCGCATTCCCTTCTTCATGGTGTACTGAGCTGAAGCAGTCCTGCCGAGTGACCTGCTCCATAATTCACCCCGAGTGGAATTGTACTCTGAAGCTGAAGCTGAGCAAGCATGGCAAGACGGCATTGATCTCTTGGAGGAGGAAAGGGAGATGGCTCTGATCCGATCGGCCACTTATCAGTAAGATCTAAGACATTTTCACAGCAAGCACGTCCGAAGTCGGACTTTTCAAGAAGGAGATCTTGTGCTCCGAGTAGATCAGCAGCGACCTCACAAGCTAGCTCCTGCGTGGGAAGGCCCCTTTATCGTGTCAAAGGTTCTGCACAACGGAGCATACCACCTGTACAACCTTCAGAAGCAAGCAGACGAGCCCCGTGCTTGGAATGCGGATTTGCTGCGACGATTTTATACATGATGATGAGATGTAATAAAAGTACTCGAGTGTTATTCTGTGAATAAAAGCATGACTTTTCCAGTTCCACATTGAAGTTCACTCGTACGTATTCTCCAGCCTACAACACCCAGTGGGTATACGCCGTTCAGCTTGGCTGCGAACCAGCTTTCGCCCAAGTTAAAATCCTACTCCGAGTGAAGAGCGTCCCTCTCACTCGGGGGCTTGGCTGCGAACCAGCTTTCGCCCAAGTTAAAATCCTACTCCGAGTGAAGAGTGTCCCTCTCACTCGGGGGCTTGGCTGCGAACCAGCTTTCGCCCAAGTTAAAACGCTACTCCGAGTGAAGAGCGATCCTCTCACTCGGGGGCTTGGCTGCGAACCAGCTTTCGCCCAAGTTAAAATCCTACTCCGAGTGAAGAGCGTCCCTCTCACTCGAGGGCTTGGCTGCGAACCAGCTTTCGCCTAAGTTAAAATCCTACTCCGAGTGAAGAGCGTCCCTCTCACTCGGGGGCTTGGCTGCGAACCAGCTTTCGCCCAAGTTAAAATCCTACTCCGAGTGAAGAGCGTCCCTCTCACTCGGGGGCTTGGCTGCGAACCAGCTTTCGTCCAAGTTAAAATCCTACTCCGAATGAAGAGCGTCCCTCTCACTCGGAGGCTTGGCTGCGAACCAGCTTTTGCCCAAGTTAAGATCCTACTCCGAGTGAAGAGCGTCCCTCTCACTCGGGGGCTTGGCTGCGAACCAGCTTTCGCCCAAGTTAAAATCCTACTCCGAGTGTAGAGCGTCCCTCTCACTCGGGGGCTTGGCTGCGAACCAACTTTCGCCCAAGTTAAAACGCTACTCCGAGTGAAGAGCGTCCCTCTCACTCGGGGTCTTGGCTGTGAACAAGCTTTCGCCCAAGTTAAAACGCTACTGCGAGTGAAGAGTGATCCTCTCACTCAGGGGCTTGGCTGCGAACCAGCTTTCGCCCAAGTTAAAACGCTACTCCGAGTGAAGAGCGATCCTCTCACTCGGGGGCTTGGCTGCGAACCAGCTTTCGCCCAAGTTAAAATCCTACTCTGAGTGAAGAGCGATCCTCTCACTCGTGGGCTTGGCTGCGAACCAGCTTTCGCCCAAGTTAAAACGCTGCTCCGAGTGAAGAGCGATCCTCTCACTCGGGGACTTGGCTGCGAACCAGCTTTCGCCCAAGTTAAAATTCTACTCCGAGTGAAGAGCGTCCCTCTCACTCGGGGGCTTGGCTACGAACCAGCTTTCGCCCAAGTTAAAATCCTACTCTGCGTGAAGAGCGTCCCTCTCACTCGGGGGCTTGGCTGCGAACCAGCTTTCGCCCAAGTTAAAATCCTACTCCGAGTGAAGAGCGTCCCTCTCACTCGGGGGCTTGGCTGCGTACCAGCTTTCGCCCAAGTTAAAAACGCTACTCCGAGTGAGGAACATCCCTCTCACTCGGAGGCTTGGCTGCGTACCAGCTTTCGGCCAAGTCAAAACGTCGCTCCGAGTGAAGAGCGACCCCCTCACTCGGAGGCTTAGCTGCGAACCATCTTTCGCCTAAGTTGAAACACGTTTCAAAGAAAGACTCGAAGGAAAGCATTCAAATAACTCCTGAAGTTCAAAAGCGAATACGAGTACGCGGGCCCAAAGCCCGAAAGAGTTTAACGGTTACAGTTTCACTCGGCATACCAAGGATAATGGTTCAGACTTAAAGTTTTCTCATGCTCCTGTGGGGCTGGCCGGATCAACGAAGGAATCCATGTCGATGCCGTCGGCGATCCGAGTGGCTGCTTCGATGAACGTCTCCATGAAGTCCTCAAACTGGAGTTTCTTCGTGTTGGCGACTTGGAGACTTCAACTTCTCCTCCTTGGCGTCCTTGCAGTGCACTCGGACGAGAGAGAGCGCCACGTCAGCCCCGCAGCGAGCAGCCGACTTCTTCCATGCTTGCACTCGGCTGGGGATCTCGTTGAGGCGAGCCATCATCGCTTCCAGATCGGTGTCGAGGGTGTCTTAAGGCCACAGCTCCTTGTCGATCCTCCCGAGTGCACTCCACAGACGGATGATGTACCCTTGGACGTATTCAATACGAGATTCGACCCGCAAGACTCCTAGTGCAGCCTTGTCACCGACGAGTGACCTGGAAGGATCCAGATCCCTCTCGATCCTGTCAGTCTCGAGCTCAAAATCCCGGCAGTACTCTGTAAACAAGGAAGGAAGAGTGTCGAGCATCAGCATGCATGAAGTTCACTCGGAGTTAAGTTGAAATGCACTCGGATGCTACAAGTTACCTGCAAGCTTGGTGTACATCTCCTCCGTGAACTCTTCAATGTACCTCTCCAGAGCATTCTTCTTCTCAATCAGCTGGGCGATCTTCTCGTTCAGAGTCTTCTTTTCTTGCTCGTAGACTTCCGTCTGGGCCTTGAGCTTGCTCTCCCACTCAGTCTGCTGCTTCTTGAGTTCGAGCACCTCCTTCTTCAGCGACGCGTTCTCTGCTTCAAGCTTCCCGAATGAGGCCAGCTTTTCTTCAGCAGCCTTGGTCTTTTCCTTCGCCATCTGCTGAGCCCCCGCCAGTTCCTGGTCCTTATTCTCGAGTGCCTGCTTCATAGTTTCTAAAGAGACAGAGGTTCTGAGCCGCACTTGGAGTCGGTGGTTTTCACTACGCACATCTGTTTGAGTGAAGTCACTCGGCTCAAAGAATGTAAAAAGGTGAAAGCAGAGTGCTCGGTAATTGAAGCTCACCTCCCATAGTCTTGAGCTCTGCCTGTGCTCGCGCTGTGTTCCTCCTCTCCACCTCCAAGTTCACTCGAAGCTGGGCCGTTTCCTTCTCCAGTGCCACGTACTGAGTCCCAAGCTCACAAGTTTTCTGAAACACAAGAAAGAGCAGATCAGCTAACGTTAAGAGATATTCCGAGTGCCCAAAGACCGGTGCTCCCGGAAGAAACAAGCTTGTCCAGTATTAGATCCTGAAGTACCCTTTGACAGGGAGGAACAAGCTTGACCAGTATCAGATTCTAAGTTCTAAGACTCCCGCCGACTGCCCACAGTCAACGGCAGTCTCGGGGACTACACCCAGTGGGTGCACTCAGCGTGCCCCCACTGGACTGGTATCCACTCGGAACGGCCCGCCTGATCCGAGTGACGGCCAAACACAAAAAAAAGAGAAAGAGAGAGAGACAAAAAGTTCTAAGACTCCCGCCGACCGCCCGCGGCCGACGGCAGTCTCGGGGACTACACCCAGTGGGTGCACTCAGCGTGCCCCCACTGGAATGGTATCCACTCGGAACGGTCCGCCCGATCCGAGTGATGGCCAAAACACACAAAAAAATAACATCGACAACAACAGAACATGTTCTAAACTCTAAGACTCCCGCCGACCGCCCGCGGTCGACGGCAGTCTCGGGGACTACACCCAGTGGGTGCACTCAGCGTGTCCCCACTGGAACGGTATCCACTCGGAACGGTCCGCCCGATCCGAGTGATGGCCAAACACAAAAAACACCCAGTGGGTGTACCGGATATTTTCCGACTGGAATTCCTACTGAAGAAAAAAGACTTGGAGATCAACTTACAAGAGCACTTACTCGAACGTTCTCCTGAATAGCGGCACTGGCATCATATGCCAGCTTCCCAGCCGCGCACATCTCCCTGAGCCGTTGGGTCATCAGTTCCGCCTGGATCATCGCCTCCTTGCTGGCCCCAGTCTGGTCCTCCGGCACCTTGTACAGATTGAAGATGTTGACGGGAGGAGTCGGAACCAAAGCCAGGGCAGTCGACGGAGCCGTGCAGGACCAGCCCCAGCCTGAGAACCCTGCTCCAGCGGCACGGTCAAGGCGGGTGCAGGTGGAGCTCGAGGCACTTCGTTCGGCGGCGTCTTCCGTGTGGTGGCCTGAGGAGCAGTCGGAACTGGGGTCTCCTTCTCAGTGTCTGTAACATCCCCATGTAATAGCTACAGTAATCACCTTTTTATAATGCCAAGTAATTATGTTGAACAGTGCTTGATCATCATTTGCATCATATCTCATTTCAAATTCCAATTCAAATTGCAATTCAAATTTAAAGTGAAAAATAAAAGTTGTCCAAATTGGAAACAAAAATGTTCATTAAATAGCAAATAATTCATAACTAATTATGTTCAGGAAAACAACATCACCTAAATTCATTAAGTGACTCTATCATCTCAAAACAGTAGCAAACAGCAGCATTTTAATACCATTTTAGTTAATAGAATTGCAAATGAATTCATAATTTCCCCAAACCAATTTCTGGCAGTAGGCAATATTGCATTGTAATTATTGGGCTAGGTCACCTATTTTACTAAAGTCAAATGGGGACCACACATTTTGTAAAACAGAGAAGAAAAAGGAAAAACAGAAAAGAAAAGAAAGAAAAAGGAAAAGGTCGCACTGGCTGGGCTCTAGTCGCCACAGTACCAGGCCCAGCCCACCTTGCCCTCCTTCTTCGCACTGCTCATGCGCGGTCGCCCGCGCGCGCAGCCGACCCCGTCGCCGTTCGCCGTTGCCGCCGAGCCACCTCGCTCCCCACGCTGCTACAGAGCTCCTAGAGGCGATAAGATCGCCACCGCACACCCCCTCGACATGCCCAAGGCCTCTTTCCCCTTCCCCCTCGCTCCTCTCTCTCTCGCCCGAGCGCCGCCGTCGCCATTACCGCTTGATCCCGCGGCCACCGTGCCCCGATCGCCATTCCACCGTGTCCTTCGTCACCGCCGTCCTCGACTACCCCTCTGCACCGCCTGCCCCGAGCTCGGAGCCCCCACGTCGAGCTGCACGAGGTCGTCTTCAACCTTCGGCCACCCGCATCGCCGCCGTCGATTCGCCGCCTCGAGCCCTCCCCGCGCCCACTTTAGCACAACTACGGGCTCCCAGTGATCCTCACCGCCTTTCCCCTCTCTCTCCCGCGCTTTTCCTTCGCCGTAGCGAGCTCCTCCGACTTGCCCGAGCCCGCCGCCGCGGAGCACGTCGCAGGCGTCGATCCGGCGACCATTTGGCCACGTGCTGCTGCCCATCTTGCTCGCCGCGTCATGCAGACCCCGCCTAGCCACTTTGCTTGCTCGCTAACTCACCGCATCGCCGTTCCCGACCACCACCCGAGAACCTCGCTGCCGGCGTCATCGTAGCGCTCATCTCCGGCCGATTTAGCCCGCGAGACCGCTGTAGATCGATGCGGCGTCGTCTCCCCGTTCGAACGCGCCCAAAAACGCGGCGAACGGTGCCCTGTACGCGATTTCCGACGACACCCGAGGCCGCGCCGCCACGGATTCGGTCGTCGGCGCTGTTCCGGCGACGTCTCCGGCCGGCGCCGACGTGGCCGCTGGGGCCCACCCCCTGTGCCACTGGCTGGTGGGGCCGCGGGCCCGGTTGACCAGGTCAACCGCTGACGTGGCTGCCCTGTGTCACCGACACGCGGGCCCCACCTCGTTTAAATCATTTTTGAAAATAAATAAAACGTTAATTAAATTGTTAATTAAATTAATTAGTTTAATCAGCCACTGACAGGGCGGGCCCACCTGCTAATTAGGATAATTAGATTAAATAAACTCTGATTAGTTTAAACAGTCACTAACCAGTGGGTCCCACTGGTCAGGTTTGACTGGTCAACCGTACTGTTGACTGCTGATGTCATCATTACATCATGCTGACGTCAGCCTACACTATTTCGGATAATTCTAATTTAAATATTTCAGAAATTCCAGAAAATGTTTAAAACTTTGAAAAATCATATAAAATAAACCGTAACTCGGAGGAAAATAATTTATATATGAAAAATGATCAGAAAAATGTGTAGAATCTGAATAACCTATCCGCATGTCTGCCACACCTCTCTAACATACTGAACATGGGACTTTTTGCCCGTATCTGATAAATAAATAGTGCATAACTTTAATAAAATAAATCCAAATAAATTCCTAAATTAACTAAATCATTTAGATAGGCAGTAAAACACCTCTGCATATCATTTAGACATGTCATGCATCGTTGTTGCATTATTGCCATGTATTTATTGTTTCTTCCCCCTCCTTCTCTTCCGATAGCCCCCGAGACTGCCGACGACGCTGCCGTGTATGACGACGTCGCCGACGACCAGCCCCCTTCAGCAGAGCTTCCAGGCAAGCAAAACCCCCTTGATCATAAGATATCGCCCACTCCTTCTCTCTTATTCTTGCATTAGAATTGCCCCTGCTACTGTTCCGATAGCACCTATTCTGATGCATAGCCTGTTGTTGTCGCCTGCTATTGATACATCGCCTGCTGTCCTATTATGCTTAGTTAGGAATGCTATGTCCCATCTGTGGCCCTTCACCCTTGTCCGTCTGCCATGCTTGTTACCGGGTCGTGATCACTCTGGGTGAGGGTCATGGAAATGTTACATTCTGCAATACTTAAACTGTTAAAGACGGGCTGGCCCCAAGGGTGCCCGCGAGAAATACTACTAAAGACGGGTCGGCTCCAAGAGCACCCGCGCGACATGTCTTACCAAGTCGGAGCGACAGGAACCCTGTTCGTCTCTGCGAGTTACTAAATACGCCTAACGGATTTGGGTATTTGATCTGAGTGGGTCGTTGGCCCTATACGGACTACCACCACGTGGGATAATGGTTATGGGACCCTCTACGTCGTACGTTTCTCCCGAAAGCTCTTCAGACGTCACAACTCAGAGATGCGGGCTGATTGTTGGGGTGAGCTGGTTACGTCTGTGGTACTTCCACAGTCTCGCTTGGGCCCCGGCCAGTCACGCAATGTGCAGGAGTGCGAAGAGCGATGGCCCAAGACCCCTTCGTGCTTAGGATTTAGACCGGCGTGCTGACCTCTCTGCTGAGCCTAGGTAGGACGCTGCTTCGTGTCGATTACCCAAGGCCGGGTATTACCCAGCAAGTGTATCCGGCCAGATGTAATCGAGCGTGCTGGGTTACAGTAGTGCACCCCTGCAGGGAAGTTATCTATTCGAATAGCCGTGTCCATGGTAACAGGACGCTCGGAGTTGTATCTTGATCCGCTACAATTACAAATGGATACTGTCACATTATTAAACTGCTACTACTGCTCTTGGGATCACTTTCTCGCAGGGTAGTCGAGGAAGTATCTCAGGGCTTTACTAAACTATGTTTGATATATATATGTTATCTTGCTCTATTCTCTTCTAATGCTGCAAGAACTGCTTCAAGATGCTAGTCTTCGATAGGCTAGGCCTCTCCCCCTCTGTTCCAGCATTTCTGCAGTTTAGTCCAAAGATATAGCCCCATTCCTTTGATACCGATGCATATGTAGTATAGTTCTGATGTTAGTCTTGCGAGTACTTTGGATGCGTACTCACGGTTGCTTTGCTATCTTTTTCCCCCATACCCACTTGATGAAATCAGACGATGGAGTTCAGGAGCCAGATGCCACCGCAGGAGACTGCTACTAGGAGAGTCGCGGAGGCCACTACTACTGGGTTGAGCCGACCGACCAGGAGTAGTTTGGAGGCCCTAGGCAGGAGGCCTTCGCCTTTCGATCTGTACCGTTGTTTGTGCTAGCCTTCTTAAGGCAAAACTTGACTAACTATGTCTGTACTCAGATATTATGGTTTGTATGACTTATGTATTCGGGTCCTCGTGACCCCTGGTTTGTAATATTATGATTTATGCTTTTATTTGAGTTTAGAGTTGTGTTGTGATATCTTCCCGTGAGTCTCTGATCTCGAGCGTGCACGTTTGCGTGTATGATTAGTGCACGTGTCGAGCAGGGGCATCACAGTGTCCCTCCGCGGCGGCTCTTCATCATCATCCCCGACGTGGATGACCTCTGCAAGCACTACGTTCACTCGACGCAATCAGTCGCAATACACGATTCAATCGGATGAAGGCATTTCAGTCGAATGACAGGTCGAAGCAAAAATGAAGTCATTGTTACCTTTTTGAGAAGTGGCCGCGTCTGCCGACTCGGCCTCGGCGCGGTCCCCATCAGTCTGCATGGGAGACGTCGTCGAGGTCGTAGCACTGGTTCATAAGATACACTCGGTCAGAAGAATCATGAAAGTTGACAAAGACAGAAAAGAAAAGCCGAGAAGGATACTTACGTTGAGGCGACAGGCACAGTGACCTTGATCCGGGGCAGAGCCTTCCGAGGCTTGGGGGAAGTGACCTTGGGCTGCTTGGCGGCCTTCTCAGTTGGCGCAGGCAATGACGTCCGAGTGCGCTTCGGAGCCTTAGCACTCGGAACCGCCTCCTTCTCCGGGTCAGCATTCGGATCATGCGTTCGTTTGGAGCGGTGCTCAGAGCGTAGCTCCGGAGACAGAGAAGACTCGACCTCGTCGCTCCCTTCCGAGTCCTCACTTTCCTCCTCGCTGTCCTCCGCGTAGCTGCCCCTGGCGCTGCCATATTCACTCTCCATGCCTCCGGCAAGTTGTCCTCCATTCGGCACAGGCGATAACATCTTCTGAAACTCCTGCAAGACATGAAGGGTAAAGATAGACAGTTCAGTCAGTTCACTCGGATCGATCGGTTCACTCGGAGAATTTGCGCAGAAGTGATTCACTCGGAAATGCATGTCATACCTCCAACGGCAGGTTATTGGCGTCGTAGGGCGGGATCCGTCTCGACCCTCGCGGATTGTCGCGCGCACCAGTGATGCACCTGATCCACTGTTCCACCGTCTTGTCCTTGACATCTTTTGGATGCACTCGGGTCGAGTCGTTGGCCCCAGTGTAGTGCCACATGGGGTGAGCCCGCTCCTGCAGCGGCTGGATCCTCCGACTGAGGAAGACCTCCAGAAGGTCCAGGCCAGTCAATCCACCCTGAATCAGACTAACCATGGCGGTCACCAAGATCCCTACATCCGTCTTCTCCTTTTTATCTACCGTCGGCGAGGGAGGAATCTGAACTCTGTCAGTCGTGTAAGGAGGAAGGCCAGTCGACGAGCCAGAGCACGGCAGGTCGTTGCAGTAGAACCAGGTCGACAGCCAACCCCTCACGGAATCGGGAAAGGACATAGATGGGAATGCACTCTTACCCCTCATCTGGATGCCTAAGCCACCGCACATCTGAATCACGTGCGTCCTCTCTCCATCGGGGTCAACCTTCTTAACCGACTGAGATCGACACGTGAAAATGTGTTTGAATAAACCCCAGTGCGGCGGACAACCCAGAAAATTCTCACACAAAGAAACGAATGCAGCAAGGTACATTATGGCGTTTGGAGGCAGGTGGTGCAGCTGAGCACCGAAGAAGTTCAAGAATCCGCGGAAAAAGGGATGGGGTGGCACGGAGAAACCTCGCTCCACGTGCGTGGTGAGGAGCACTCCCTCCCCGGGGCGCGGCGCGGGCTCGGTCTCCCCCTCTTCCGGCAGCCTACACGTCCCGTCGTGGATCAACCCGTCCACGACGAGCCCGCTGATGTCGTCGGCCGTGGTGGTTGGCGGAAGCCAGTCGCCCTGGATCCACCCGGGCTGGAGCACAGCTCGCGAGCTCGATGCCTTCCTCCCCTTCGCCGCCTTCTTCGCCTTCTTGAGCTTCGCCGTCTTGTCCTTCGCCATCGTTGCCAAGCTCTCCAGCACCGAGGAAGATTTGTGCAGAGTGGGTTGCGGGAGAAGGGATCGGGCGAACTGAGGAAGTTGGGGAAAAGGGGATCTGTCTCCATCTCCCTCTCTGCCACGGCCGCCCCTTATATCGCCGCCCGCACCGCTCCCCAATCCACATCGCTGAATCGTGGGCCCGCAGATCTCCTCAAATCGCGCCATCGAAGATCTAGCGGTATGTGGCGGAAAGCGGGGCGAAAATCGAGGCGTCACGCCCCACTTTCCCCGCTCGCTGCGCTGCAACCGTTCGCGCGCGCTCAAACATGGTTTCAAATACCGCGAAATCCGGAGTCCAGCAACCCGATTGCTCTCACTCCGAAGACGTGCCACGTACGCTCGGATCCGCTCTGGCAAACGGCATTTGGTTATTCATTTCACTCAGATGGGAACTACTCACTCGGATGGAAGCTACTCATTCGGATGGAGAACACTCTTTTTAACTCGGACGACATATGGTCCAGAATCCGTCAAGGTGCCGCACGAAGACAAGGGCGTCTAACGACCAGTAAGAGTTCTTGAGTGCCTCCGTATCGCTCGACTCACCTAGAAATTCGCCTTGACTCGACCCTACCCTAGGACACCACACGCCTTATACTAGGCCCCAGGGCCAGATCAGCAACCAAGAGTTCCGAGACTAAAATTCACTCGGAGTTCATCAAACCACTCGGGAGGCAAGAGTTCACTCGACATACTTGTT
The DNA here is from genome assembly GCA_039707655.1 of Elymus sibiricus. Taxonomy (NCBI): domain Eukaryota; kingdom Viridiplantae; phylum Streptophyta; class Magnoliopsida; order Poales; family Poaceae; genus Elymus; species Elymus sibiricus. The sequence continues at coordinate 391,568,368 of CM077668.1, read as the reverse complement.
TCACTCGAAGCACCTGAAAGTCACTCGACCAGAGAAGACCAGGAGACTCCCGGAGCGCAACGGTCAGGAGGCACATTCGCCCGTATTAATTGTAATCAATGCGCCCATTACCTGGCGCACTTATACCCCTCTTAACCCCTGGTAATGGCTGGCGTGCATGGGAGGGCTGGCAGGACTATATAAGCCACCCCCCAGCTCCATTCCAAGGGTTCGCAATCCTTTTGTAACTCATACACTCAAGCAATCAAGCTCCAGAGCACCGAGACGTAGGACTATTACCTCCACCACTGAGGGGCCTGAACTCGTAAATCCGAGTGTAACACCTGCGCCGTAGCTAGGCTCTGCCCTCTCATCCGTACCCCTACACACTACTGTCAGACTTGCACCCACGACTGCTCATAAGAAACAAGCTGCCTTATAGGAAATATTTAACTTTGTGCAAATTGAAGAATAGAATCTCCCTCAAACTTGGGGGAGTCTTCTCCAATTACTTAATGCTTTGCCTGATCATCCTCTTAAGAAAAATGAAATACTTGATATCTTTTATAATGGACTAACCGATGCTTCTAGGGACTACCTAGATAGTTGTGCTGGTTGTGTTTTCAGAGAACGAACTGTTGGACAGGCCGAAGAACTATTGAATAATATATTGAAGAATGATAATGAGTGGACACTTCCTGAACCACCGTACAGGCCAAATCCGAAGAAGAGGGGTATTCTATTCCTCAGTCCTAAAGATATGCAAGAAGCTAAGAAATCTATGAAGGAAAAAGGTATTAAAGCTAAAGATGTTAAGAATTTACCGCCTACTGAAGAAATACATGGTCTTGATATCCCTACACAGGTAGTGGAGGTAAATTCTCTCACTAGATTTGATAAAGGTGATATTCCGTATAATAAATCTGCTAGTCAATGCTTGTATGAATTTGATAATTACATCATTAAACAGGAACCCTTTAATATGTATGTTAGCAATCAACTAAAACGGAATGCCATCATGATTGAACGTTTGAGTGATTTGATGTTTAGAACTGCCAATGATGTTAAATGATTGAGTAAACATGCTTCTATGGTTCAGACTCAGCTAGAACAAATAGCTAAGTCACAAAATGATTTGCTTGATGAGATGAATAATAAAAAGAATGACCATGCTATTAGAGTTGTTACTAGAGGAGGTAGAATGACTCAGGAGCCCTTGTATCCTGAAGGTCATCCTAAAATAATTGAACAAGATTCTCAAAGAATCAATATCGATGCACCTAGTCCATCTAAGAAGAAAAAGAAAAATGATAGGACTTTGCATGCTTCTAGTGAACCTAAGATAGAAAAACCTTGTGAGAGTCAAAATGATGCTTCTATTTCTGATGCTGAGACACAATCTGGAAATGAACATACACCTAGTGATAATGATAATGACAAGGATAATGATAATGAAGATGTTCATGTTGATGTTCAACTAGATAATGATGTAGAAATAGAACCTGCTGTTGATCTTGATAACCCACATCCTAAGAATAAAAGATATGATAAAAGAGACTTTGTTGCTAGAAAACATGGAAAGGAAAGAGAACCATGGGTTCAAAAACCCATGCCTTTTCCTACTAAACCAGCTAAAAATAAGGATGATGAAGATTTCGAGCGCTTTGTTGAAATGCTTAGACCTGTCTTTTTGCTCTCTTCTGTCCATTGCTGGAACTCTGAAGTTTGCACACTCACTAGCATCCTCTGGATCGACAAAATACTTTGGACTGTATCACATGCAAGTCCTAGGTTGCATTTCCATCACATGGAAATACTTTTGGCATCCACGTATCATATCTCATCATTGAAATATGTATTAATTGCTAGTTTAACCCAAACCAACTTTAAGCATCGCTACGGTGAGACACTCTCATCGTAGTTAATTCCATGAGTTTGTTATAAGCAACAAGTCGAGCTTTATGGATAAAACATTTTTATCCGTATCAGTTTATAGTTCCATTACAATCCGTTAGACTTTAAGTATTCCAGAGATTTTATCAAGATATAATCTTGAATCATTTATATGGAAACTATCTCAGATTATATTAGCATTTAGCCAATTCCAGAGTCAGGGCCCATCACCGCTTCCTTGATTATCGCAGGTATACTGTTGTCTAACAACAATATCTCGTATGCCCACCTGAGAGGTTTGCACGAGTTTTGCCTACGTGGTTCAGCTGCAAGTTCGACCGAAGTCCATACATCTCATGTAGAGGCTTCCGTATCAGTCGCAGTAGGAAACTCTGGAATCACTTCCAAGGTCTCTTTCCCTTGTCCTGATGACGAAGATAATGTTATCTCATCGAGTTGCAATGTCCTCCCACTCACCTTTTTGTAAGAACCATTTTCTACAAAATCATACCGTTCTTTGTGGCAAACCTTTTTGCCTGGGTATAGTGAGGGAGGAATACCCAATAATTTGGGACCACCTACAAAGTAGCACTTGTATGATTTGGAATAGGTTTGTAAATATTTTACACAAGCCCCATATTCCAAATGTTAAGAAAAGATATAACATGGTTGGGCGTACCATACCATGACGTCATTTTAACAGATTTGATGGCGCTCTTTTCAGTGGAAAAGCCGCAGTCTCTAAAGCATTACTTTTAAAAGGGATAATGGCAAATTGATTTATGTCATCTTTGATCTTACCATGTCATAAATGGTTTGATTGCATCTTCACGGACATTCCACTCACAGTGGTGTTCCGAGAGGTGTAAGTTATGAAACTCTTTTCACAACTCATCAGACATTCGCTAAACTTGTAACTCAAATATTCCTTTCCTCAATCTAATTGTGAAAACATAATTTTCTTGTTACAATAATTTCTACTTCATTTTGAAAACCTTTTGAATGATTTCAAAAGATCCAGACTTACGTCTCATCAAGTAAATATCCATATATCTACTTGAGTCATTTCAGAAGATAGACAAATCCACTACCAGCAACAACATTTATCCAACTACACACATCATGATGTATGATCACCAATAAGTTCGCTGCTCGTTCCTTATGGCATGTGAACGGTATTTCAGTCACTTCACTTTTCGGACGAAAGTTGCAAGTGTCAGATGATTCATAATCAAATGACTTCAAAATCCATCATTATGGAATTTCTCCATGCGGGTTTCTCCAATGTGACCAAATGCAGTGCCACGCATATGTGGTAATCTTTTAGTCTTGCGACATTTAGCGTCAGTGTCACGGATGTATCATATTATTATCAATATTCATAACATACATTCCATCCATAATGGAAGTATGGCCCTTATGTTATTCATAACACCGAACAACAATTGTTCTATCATGAACAACCTTCTTGCAACAAACATTATGCAATGGGCTAGAGTATATAAAACTTTAAATGAATTATGAAATTAAATACAGAGGTAATACACCGATGGAAGGTGTAGTAACTTTTACTATGTTCCCAACGCGTATCTCAACCTCATTTTCAGCTAGTCTTTTAGGCCATAGTAGTTCTTGTATCGAGTTGCAAGAGAATGCAATTGAACGGGTATTCCTGTGATCAACTCACAATACCCAAGAATCAGTAATTAACATGTTTAATCATAATTCCCAAGAATTATATCTTAGACCAGCCTTCCATACATCAATAACTTGTATGACTTTCATACATGAGCTGGACATTCCAGTCTTCTTTCTTTTTGCCTTTATACTTCTAAGAGTTTAAATTTCAGTATTTCTCCTACTCTCAGAAGAAGCACCCAACTTTAAGAGTTGTGTTAGCCCCGGACTTCCTAGGCGTGTAAGTCACACTAACACCCTTTGGACAGTTCCTTTCTCTTTAAGTTGTTGTTTTATTCACCTTTATTATATGACAGGCATTCTGCTGGATCCCTCTCTTATCAGTCTAATGCATAGTAAACACTTTACTAATAATTTGCAAACAAACATTACTTTGGATATCACATATCTTTTAGCCTTTGTTTGTATCTGAAACTAATTTTCAGTTCCATGAATATCACATAACTATCCCAAACTTTTTAAGTTCGGGTCTCACGGAAGCAAACATATTGCACTTGACCGTAACGGAATTTTAGCTTTTGGATCAAAGGACGAGAGTCACATCATCCATAGCATTAGCGGGAGAATACCAAAAGCATGCGATAGGACAAAGTCCTTCTCGGCACTCTTGAGGACAATCCTCACATTACGTTACCAATCGTAAAGTTTTAACCAGATATTTAACAGCTATTCAATTTTAATAGGGAAGGTGGTAACGCGAGCCATTATTCTACAACTATTATGCAAATCACACTTAGACAGTGTTCATAATTAATTGCACTGAGAATTAAACAAGTTAATTCTACAGTGTGCTCCCACTCAAATCAATATCTCTCATAATTGATTTTGAGTGATACAAGATCCATATTTCAATTCATCGCCCTAGAATCATCATCTCATGATGGGAATTTCAATCGGTAGGCCAACTTGCCGATCACATCTCTATGTGACTCGTGTTCATCTTTCGATGCGTGTGTTCTGAGCTCAGGACGATCCTGCCACGAACGTCAAGACAACCAAGTGATCTCGCTACGAGGTCTGACCTCACCCGCCTTACACCCGTACTATCGTTCGTACCCATGCATCCATGGCGCACCCCGAAAGGAAAGATGTTGTGACGGTGCTACACTTGGGAGAACACTAACTACTTGATATTTTAAGTGAGAGATCATCCTAATAAAAGGCGACTACCGCGCAATCAAAAAGGGTGCATCATAAGGGATAAATATCTCAGGCAATTCATAATAGCATGATATGGTATAGCCCTTTCTAACGGAGAAGTCTTTAATTTCTTCGTCTTCGGCATTTGCGTCGGTGTTCACCTTCGCGAAGATTGCCACCACGTTGTCGATGCACCAGATAGTATTGCTATCTCTATAGCTAATAAAATAAGTGCATTACATAAGGTTGACATGCAGGTCATTAAAATGACAATCATATGGCTCCAGCCATCATGCCGAATCATGACACACAGGTTATGTTAATTTACATTATATAGTCATCTCATACAAAATCAAATTGAATATGATGAAGAGTATAACACATCTCATGCACATCTCATGTCATCCTGCAAAACCAAGTTAGACGCCTCTAATTGGTTTATACAAAATTTTATTTTACATGGCTTCTAAGGTTTCGAAACAAACCGAAGCTACCAACGTTTATCATCAAGTATGATTATTCAAGTCGCTAGATTAACTTTGCGGGGTGTATGAAACACGAGATAAAAAAATCTCGAGCCCCATACTGAACTTCGTCATACGCATGACCCCCGTGCAGATCATATCTGCATTTCCCTTTAGTCTGCGAAATTTCATCTTTCTTTTGACTATGGTGGAATTCAACGAACTGTTAGCACTTCGTTGATCAATCAGGATCGCGGATTGCCAGAACTTTGAAACTCCACCATGCCGTTATCAAGATCAGAAATACGCAAATTCCAGGGAAGCAACAAGAACATCGGGTAATAGATTTCATCTACTACCCGCATAAATAATTTTCAGCAATAGATCTCATCTACAACAAAATTATATTATGCAACACCCATACATCTCATGTATTCTAGATCGTAACCTGCATCTACGCATAGCACGGCTCTTGATGCCACTGTAGGGTAATGCAGCAGAAAACAAGAAATTTCCGACCTACGCACCAGCCCAGGTCCACTAAGAAGATGCATACAAGGTTTTTGATCTGATCGTTACTGACTCGTAGCGCAGAGGAAGGAGAGTCGGTGGAGATCGTTGGTGCAGATCTCCGCAGCTAGGATTTACATCCTCCCAACCGCGAGGATGTTCTCCCTCGTCTGCTCCTCGGACAGCCCTTCGGGAGGCGGTCGGACAGTCCCTCGGATGGTGTCACGGACAGTCCTCCGGGAGGACCCTCAAAACTCGGATAGCCCTTCGGGAGGACACTTGAACAGCCCCTCGGGCAAAAGATCGAACCTACGACCTCTCTACGGGGTTGCACACATATGGTGTCACCTATCCGGCAGGGCTTCGCCGTCCAGAACTAGTTCCCACCGGAACCCAGACAGCCTTTCGGCTCTACGAAACTATTTCGTAGGAGGGAGAGAAGAAAGCCAGATCATGCATGGCATTTGTGAGAGAGTTGGAGTGGAGTTGGAGAGCACCTCTCCTCCTCCTTCTATAGTGGTGGAAGGGGTGGAGGGGGGCTGAAATTTCAGCCCACTAAACATGCACACACCAAACAAGGAGAAAGCATGTCCCCTTGTCCATGGCTTCCCAACATGGTGTTCCCACATGGGGCCCCACCACCTCCCAACACTTTCCACCATTTGTGGGGGCTGCCCCCCACCATGGGGGGGCCCCCAACACCTTTGTCCAGCCACAAGGGGCTGCCCCCTCAAGGGGGGTGCCCCCAAAACAGCCACCACGTATCGTGGGATCTAGTCCCCTCACGCTGGGACAAGGTGTTTTCCGCGACTATTTCTTCTGAAAAATTCCGGAATGTGCCAGAACATTTCCGCCACCCTCTAAAATTATTCTGGATACTCTCTGGAACATTTCTGGTATGATGGTTTTATTCCGAAACATTTTCGTTTTTCTCCGAAACAATTTCGGCAGCTCCGAAACACTTCCGGTTTTCTCTCCGGAACTTTTCTGTCATCTCCAAAACTTTTCCGGTGATTTTCTCTCAGACTCCCTGTCTAGTATTCAGCAGATAGATGACCCTTAAGCGTGTGACCCTATTGGTTCGGTGAAGTATAGACATGACCGGAACACTTTCCGATCAATGATCAACATCGGAGCCGTGGACACCCATATTGACCCCTATACCCACACGAATAAATATTCAAGTGAACCTCCAGTTATCGTGTGCTATTCCTGTTGCTTCGCGATATGTTACAAATACCCGAGGTGAGATTTATCGGCATCCCCGTGGATCAACAACTTTTGTCCACTATGCCAGTTACCTCGTTACCGGTTTTGTTCTCTTTTCTCGTTTCCGCGTTCCGGCATCCCTGTGATCAAATCACATTGTGTCTGGCCAGATGATGATGGATACCGTAACACCGAGAGGGCCCGAGAGGAGCAAATCCCAATCTTGAGCTATCAAGTCACTTGTCATACTTTTCCATGAACCCGTAAGCCGCCGTAATAGCCACCCAGTTACGGATGACGTTTAACAAACCCCAAAGTTCATGAAGCAAGTGCGAAGGAACTCGATACTCTCATGGCCTAAGGAATTATGCAAACATTTTCTCTGTGTTATTAACCATTAACTTGTGATGAATGTATCTTATAGCATAACATCAAATTGGGTCGATTCAACACAAGTGTTCTTCTAACAATGGGCCCTCAAAATTGCCGGCATAGTCATGCCCATGATCAGGAAAACAAAACCGCCATGCAGCACTTGAGCTAGTCTTAGAGGCCAGACTAGGAATACATTTTACCGTTTATTATTCCACATGTGCATATGAGTCTTCCTTCGAGCCTCGTGGTTATTGCAGACTCGAGAACCATAGCGGTTATAGCACGGAATATAAACTTAATTACGAACATGGAGATAAATAATAACTTTTATTATTGCCTCTAGGGCATATCTCCTAAACTAGGCACTTGTATGAGTAGTTGCTATCAATCTTGTGAAGTTTTGCTAACATCTTTTTGTGGTCCAAAATTTTTCAGAAATTTGTTCTTAGGAAAATGAATTTTCTTCGGAGGGGTTCTTCGAGCCGGAACTCCAAGGGTGTCCTTGGGGATGCCCATGACCACGACCTCAACATTCCGCGTAGGACGGAGATCCGACCGTGCGAGTGGCCGCACAACACCTTCATGAATAAAGCCGGGTTCCATCAAGAGTTCGCACAATTTGTTGCGAACGCCGGGCTGACCAATTTCCTCGTAGATGAGTGTGACCAGCACCACATCCTTACAAATTCCTTTGTTCAAAATTTTTATTTCATGCCTAGGCTTGTTATCCCCATGGTGCGTTTCGATTTATATGCTGAACATCATGGGTTAATGCTAGATGAGTTTTGTGAGATATGCTTGATCCCTTCTGATGGGGACTTGAGGGAGCCTCGGCCTGAGGAGTTCGAGGACTTCCCTCGCACTTTGACTGTGGGGGAATTTAGGGGCATTTCGAAAGCCCGTGTTACTAGCTTGCATTTTCCTGCTGTGCACTACTTTGCTTTATTCATAGGAAAATGTTTGACTGCCAGGGAGGAAGGTGGTACGCTCAGTGCCCCTGACCTCGCCATCTTGTGCCGTGCTATTCATGGCGATAACACTTTTAGCTTGGGAGCTATTATTGCACGCCGCTTACACATCAACAGAACTAAGGGTAAAATCCATGGCGGTATTTATGCTTCGCGTCTTGCGAAACGTTTTAATGTTGCTATCCGCCCAAATGACTACTTGCTTCCCAAGGCTTATTTAGACCAACGGTGCATGATCGATCACCACTTTATTGATGAACCTGAACGTCCTCAATATATTCGTTATAACCTGGTTTTTAGCGAGAGAACTCGCGATATTATTCCGTTGCCTGCACCCTCTTTGTTTGACTCTCATGCCAGGAATGGATACACCATCATGCCGGCGGACATCACAACTTACAGGAACGAGCTGGCAGCAGCGGAGAACGAGGTCCAGCAGTGGGATCCTCAGGTGCCTCCGCCCCAGTACTATCCGCCCGGTCCTGATGGATACTACGGGTGGTGATTACCAAGCTAGACCAAAAGCCTAAGCTTGGGGGAGTACGTATCTCTCACAGACATTACATTCATGTTCACACACTCATTCCATTTGTCGATGTTCATACTTTTTCATTGTATATCCATGTTAGTTTTATTTTCGTTTTCTTCTCGTGTGTTTGAAAAACTTCGAAAACCCAAAAATATTTCTCGCTTCTTTTCAGTTTTTCTTTCTTGTTTGTTAGTTCGTAGTATTAAAAGAAAACCAAAAAAGATTTCTCGTTTCTTCTTTTGCTTGTTGGGAGTTCTCCCGTGTAAATAGTTTTTCTCGCTCTTCGTTTTTCTTCCTTAATTTGCTTCCTTCAGAAAAACTAAAAACTCCAAAAATATTTCAGTGTGTTTCTCCGAATTGCTTTTCTTTTCGTGGAGTCGTTGTGAGGAGAAGACCACGATGAAAATGTTGAGTGGCCCTCATATGCTTTATTGTTGATCTAACAAAGAGCCAATTCTACCTTGTCTTCTCCCTTTGAATAAAATTACTCCAACTTAGTCCACCACACACTTGCACTATTATTATTTTCACATCATTTGGTCGTGCAAGTGAAAGGCAATAATGATGATGATTTGATGAAGTGACTGTGGCAAAGAAAAGCTGGTATGAACTCTTCTTGTTTTTGTAAATATGTTTAACTCAGTATCCATGATTCAGCATATTTTGAGTAAATATGTTTGTGATGACAATTAGAGATTATAGTTGCTCATGCCATGCTTAAGTAGCTAGGAGTGGATAATGATTTATCTTAGAAGTCAACATGCATTAAAATGGTTATGATGTATTATGTTAATATGGTATCCTCCTCTGAATGTTTCAAGTGGCTTGACTTGGCACATGTTCATACATGTAGTTGATTCAAAACCAACATAGCCTCCACGATATTTATGTTCAGGGTGTCTATATCCTACTCATGCTAGCGTTCAATGTTAATTATTCTCAAGGCATGATCATGACCATTTTCGCTCTCTAGTTGGTCGCTTCTCAACCTATTTGCTAGCCTTCACTTGTACTAAGCGGGAATTCTGCTTGTGCATCCACAATCCTTAGACCAGAGTTGTTCCAGATGAGTCCACTATATCTACCTATATGCGGTATTACTCTGCTGCTCCAAGTAAATTTGCACGAGCCACCTCTAATCATTCAAATAAACATCCATTTTGTGTGCCAGTACCGCTCATGGAGCGACAGGGGGCGGTCAGTATCTTCCATGCTAAGCGGGTTATTCTCGAGATGAGTGTTTATTCACTTGTCATTGCACGAGAGAGGCTGATATTTGGGATGCTCAGTCCTATGCTCAAAATCAAAAATACATAATGCAATCAAACTCCCCCGGAAAGTTTTGGTATGGAGGGCACCCGAGGATTCGGCTAGCCATGGCTTGTGTTGGTATGGTGTAGGGGGAGTAAACTTTACCTCTCCGCTTGGGAACCGCCTATAATGTGTTTAGCATGGAAGATATTGAAAACTCGCGGTCGTGACGTTGACAGGAAAAGTACACCTCCCAAAATTATTTTTCATCTCTGATTTAAGCTTCGAGCTCTGGCACCACTGCAAATCTCTGCTTCCCTCTGCGACGGGCCTATCTAATTACTTTTATGTTATTTACTTGATGTTATTTTGCTTTTTTTTGCTGAGTCACACCTTCTTGCACTAAGCGCCAATCCTGAGAGCACTATTGTCATCCTTATGCATTAAGTATAGTTAATGTTGTGTGCATCATGACTGGATCTCTTCTACCCTGAATTACAATGTTTAGTCGCTGCTTGAACTTTGGAGGTGCTCTGCATTTATGTTTTGCGGTCTCAGAAATGGCTAGCAAGATACCATGTTATCATATTATATCATGATTGTTTTGACAAATTGTTGGCATTTGAGATATGTTATTATTGCTCTCTCATTGATTATGCCATTGATATGAGTAAATATAATGCCTAAGTGTTATTATGAGCATGGTTAGTTCATGATCTTTGCTGAAAACTTGGGTACTGATACGTCCATTTTGCATCATGTTTTGCTACTGTTATTTATAGTGTTTTTGATCAATATAACACTTTGTGGAACAATTCTAATGCCTTTTCTCTCTTAATATGCAAGATTTACACAACGAGGGAGATTGCCGGCAGCTGGAATTCCGGAGCTGAAAAAGCTATGTCGGAGATACCTATTCTGCACATCTCCAAATGAGCTGAAATTTCACGAAGAATTATTTTGGAATAACTAAAAAATACTGGAATCAAAAAGTACCAGAGGGGGCCATCCAGGTGCCCACGAGGCACCAGGGCGCGCCACCCCCCCAGACGCGCCCTGGTACCTCGTGGGGCCCCTGGCCAGCCTCTGGCCCCCATTTTTGGGTATATAAGTCCATTTTCCCTAACTAATCTTCATCAACATCTTCACCAGCACCACCTCATCTCAAACCCTAGTTCATCTCTTATATTCAATCTTTGTCTCAAAACCTCAGATTGGTACCTGTGGGTTGTTAGTAGTGTTGATTACATCTTGTAGTTGATGCTAGTTAGTTTATTTGGTAGAAGATTATATGTTCATATCTATTATGCTATTCAATACCCCTCTGATCTTGGACATGATTATGATTTGTGAGTAGTTACTTTTGTTCTTGGGGACATGGGAGAAGTCTTGTCATAAGTAATCATGTGAATTTGGTATTCGTTCGATATTTTGATGATATGTATGTTGTTGATTCCCTTAGTGGTGTCGTGTGAACGTCGACTACATGACACTTCACCATCTTTGGGCCTAAGGGAATGCATTGTGGAGTAGTAATTAGATGATGGGTTGCTAGAGTGACGGAAGCTTAAACCCTAGTTTATGCGCTATTTCGTAAGGGGCTGATTTGGATCCATATGTTTAATGCTATGGTTAGAGTTATCTTAATTCTTCTTTCGTAGTTGTGGATGCTTGCGAGAGGGGGTAATCATGAGTGGGAGGCTTGCTCAAGTAAGAACAGCACCCAAGCACCGGTCCACCCACATATCAAATTATCAAAGTAGTGAACGCGAATCAAACAAACATGATGAAAGTGACTAGATGAAATTCCCATGTGTCCTCGAGAACGCTTTACTTACTATAAGAGATCGTTCCGGCTTGTCCTTTGCTACAAAAAGGATTGGGCCACCTTGTTGCACTCTTTGTTACTATTGCTACTGGTCACTTGTTACAAATTATCTTGCTATCAAACTACTCGTTACCAATAGTTTCAGTGCTTGCAGAAAACACCTTGCTGAAAACCGCTTGTCATTTCCTTCTGCTCCTCATTGGGTTCGACACTCTTACTTATTGAAAGGACTACGATTGATCCCTTATACTTGTGGGTCATCAAGACTCTTTTCTGGTGCCATTGCCGGGGAGTGAAGCGCCTTTGGTGTGTGGAATTTGGTAAGGAAACATTTATATTGCGTGCTGAAATTTACTGTCACTTGTCACTATGGAAAGTAATCCTTTGAGGGGTTTGTTCGGGGTATCTTCACCTCGAACGGAAACACAAATAGTTGCTCCTCAACCTACTGCACCTACTGAAAATATTGATTATGAAATTCCTCCGGGTATGATAGAGAAACTGCTAGCTAATCCTTATGCAGGAGATGGAACAGTACGTCCTGATATGCACTTAATCTATGTGGATGAAATTTGTGGATTGTTTAAGCTGGCAGGTTTATCCGGAGATGGAGTTAAGAAGAAAGTATTCCCTTTATCTTTAGAGGGAAAGGCATTGATGTGGTATAGGCTATGTGATGATACTGATACATGGGATTGGAACCGATTAAAACTAGAATTCCATCAGAAATTTTATCCTGTGCATTTGGTTCATCGTGATCGGAATTATATATATATAATTTTTGGCCTCGTGAAGGAGAAAGCATTGCTCAAGCTTTGGGGAGGCTTAAGTACATGATGTACACATGCCCCAACCATGAGCTCTCGAAAGAAATTATCTTACAGAATTTTTATGCTCGGCTTTCTCATGATAATCAAACTATGCTCGATTCTTCTTCGACTGGCTCCTTTATGAAGAAAACTATTGAATTCAGATGGGATCTTCTAGAAAGAATTAAACGCAACTCTGAAGATTGGGAACTCAACAAAGGTAATGAGTCAGGTATAATACTTGAGTTCGATTGTGTTAAATCTTTTATGGCCATCGATACTTTTCATAAGTTTAGCACTAAATATGGACTTGACTCTGAGATAGTAGCTTCCTTTTGTGAATCATTTGCTACTCATGTTGATCTCCCTAAGGAGAAGTGGTTTAAATATCATCCCCCTGTTAAAGAAAAGATTGAGGAACCCGTTAGTGTTAAAGAAGAAGCAATTATTTACCATGTTGATCCAGTTGTGCCCACTGCTTATATTGAGAAACCACCTTTTCCTATTAGGATTAAGGAACATGCTAAAGTTTCAACTGTGGTTAACAAAAGTAATATTAGAGAACCTAGACCCTCTGAACAAATTAAAGTTGAACCTAATGTTGCTATGGTTAAAGATCTCTTGGTCGATAATATAGATGGGCATGTTATTTACTTCTGTAATGAAGCGGCTAGGATTGCAAAACCAGATCCTAAAGATAAAAACAGACCCGTAATAGGCATGCCTGTTGTCTCTGTTAAAATAGGAGATCATTGTTATCATGGCTTATGTGATTTAGGTGCTAGTGTTAGTGCTATTCCGTTTACCTTATATAAAGAAATTATGAATGATATTGCACCTGTTGAAATAGAAGACATTGATGTTACTATTAAGCTTGCAAACAAAGGTACCATTACACCACTTGGGATCGTTAGAGATGTTGAAGTCTTGTGTGGAAAAATAAAATATCCTACTGATTTTGTAGTCCTAGGTTCTCCACAAGATGACTTTTGTCCCATTATATTTGGTAGACCTTTCTTGAACACTGTTAATACTAAGATTGATTGCGCTAAAGAAACTGTCAGTGTTGATTTTGGTGGTACATCTCATGAGTTTAATTTCTCCAAGTTTCGTAGACAACCTCATGATAAAGAATTGCCTAGTAAAGATGAAATCATTGGTCTTGCTTCCATTACCGTACCTCCTACTGATCCGTTAGAACAATATTTGCTAGACCATGAAAATGATATGCATATGAATGAAAGAAATGAAATAGATAAGATGTTCTTTGATCAACCACCTATCCTTAAACACAATTTGCCTGTTGAAACTCTTGGAGGCCCTCCTCCTCCTAAGGGTGATCCTGTATTTGAATTGAAGCAATTGCCTGATACATTGAAATATGCTTATCTTGATGAAAAGAAGATATATCCTGTTATTATTAGTGCTAACCTTTCAGCGCACGAAGAAAAGAGATTACTAAAAACTCTGAGGAAGCACCGAGGTGCTATTGGATATACTCTTGATGATCTTAATGGCATTAGTCCCACTCTATGTCAGCACAAAATTAATATGGAGCCTGATGCTAAACCGGTTGTCGACCACCAACGACGATTAAATCCTAAGATGAAAGAGGTGGTAAGAACTGAAATTTTGAAATATTAAAGCTTTTGGAAGTAGGTATAATCTATCCCATAGCTGATAGTAGATGGGTAAGTCCCGTTCATTGTGTCCCTAAGAAAGGAGGTATTACCGTTGTTCCTAATGATAAAAATGAACTCATTTCACAAAGAATTGTAACTGCTTATAGGATGGTAATTGATTTTAGAAAATTAAACAAAGCTACTAGAAAAGATCATTACCCCTTACCTTTTATTGATCAAATGTTAGAAAGATTGTCTAAGCATACACACTTTTGTTTCCTAGATGGTTATTCCGGTTTTTCTCAAATACCCGTATCACAACCCAATCAAGAGAAAACCACCTTTACTTGTCCTTTTGGAACTTATGCTTATAGACGTATGCCTTTTCGTTTATGCAATGCACCTGCTACCTTTCAAAGATGTATGACTGCTATATTCTCTGACTTTTGTGAAAAGATTGTTGAGGTGTTCATGGATGATTTTTCCATTTACGGAACTTATTTTGATGATTGCTTAAGCAACCATGATCGAGTTTTGCAGAGATGTGAAGAAACTAATCTTGTCTTGAATTGGGAGAAGTGCCACTTTATGGTGAATGAAGGCATTGTCTTGGGGCATAAAATTTCTGAAAGAGGTATTGAAGTTGATAAAGCTAAGGTTGATGCTATTGAGAAAATGCCATGTCCTAACGATATTAAAGGTATAAGAAGTTTCCTTGGTCATGTTGGTTTCTATAGGAGATTTATTAAAGACTTCTCTAAAATTTCTAGGCCTCTTACCAATCCTTTGCAAAAAGACGTTCCATTTGTTTTTGATGATGATTGTCTAGAAGCCTTTGAAACACTTAAGAAAGCCTTAACCACTGCACCTATTGTCCAACCACCTGATTGGAACTTGCCTTTTGAAATTATGTGCGATGCTAGTGACTATGCCGTTGGTGCTGTTCTAGGACAAAGAGTTGATAAGAAATTAAATGTTATCCATTATGCTAGTAAAACTCTAGAGAGTGCCCAAAGAAATTATGCTACTACTGAAAAAGAATTTCTAGCAGTTGTGTTTGCATGTGATAAATTCAGATCTTATATAGTTGATTCTAAAGTAACTGTTCAGACCGATCATGCTGCTATTAAATATCTTATGGAAAAGAAAGATGCTAAACCTAGACTCATTAGGTGGGTTTTATTGCTACAAGAATTTGACTTGCATATTACTGATAGGAAGGGAGCTGAGAATCTCGTAGCAGATAATTTGTCTAGAATGGAAAATGTTCTTGATGACCCACTTCCTATTAATGATGATTTTCCTGGTGAACAATTAGCTGTCATAAATGCTTCTCGTAATACTCCTTGGTATGCAGACTATGCTAATTACAATGTTGCTAAATACATACCACCTAGCTTTACATACCAACAAAAGAAAAAGTTCTTCTTTGATTTAAGACATTACTTCTGGGATGACCCACATCTTTATAAAGAAGGAGTAGATGGTATTATTAGGTGTTGTATACCTGAGCATGAACAGGAACAAATCGTACGGAAGTGTCATTCCGAGGCTTATGGAGGACACCACGCGGGAGATAGAACTACACATAAGGTATTACAATCTGGTTTTTATTGGCCTACTCTTTTCAAGGATGCTCGTAAGTTTGTCCTATCTTGTGATGAATGTCAAAGAATTGGTAATGTTGGCAGACATCAGGAAATGCCTATGAATTATTCACTTGCTGTTGAACCATTTGATGTTTGGGGATTTGATTATATGGGACCTTTTCCTAAATCCAATGGGTATACTCATATTTTAGTTGCTGTTGATTAAATTACTAAGTGGGTAGAAGCTATTCCAACTAGTAGTGCTGATCATAACACTTCTATTAAAATGCTTAAAGAAGTTATTTTCCCAAGGTTTGGAGTCCCTAGATATTTAATGACTGATGGTGGTTCACATTTTATTCATGGTGCATTCCGTAAATTGCTTGCTAAATATGATGTTAACCATAGAATTGCATCTCCCTATCACCCTCAAACTAGTGGTCAAGTTGAATTGAGCAATAGAGAAATAAAATTAATTTTGCAAAAAACCATCAATAGATCTATAAAGAATTGGTCTAAGAAACTTCACGATGCATTATGGGCATATAGAACTGCTTATAAAAATCCTATGGGTATGTCTCCTTATAAAATGGTTTATGGAAAACCATGTCATTTACCTCTTGAGTTAGAACATAAAGCATATTGGGCGATTAAAGAACTAAATTATGATCTTAAACTTGCCGGTGAAAAGAGGTTATTTGATATTAGCTCATTAGATGAATAGAGAACCCAAGCTTATGAAAATGCCAAATTGTTTAAAGAAAAAGTTAAAAGATGTCATGATAGAAGAATTCAAAAACGGGAATTTAAAGTAGGTGAGCAAGTTCTATTGTACAATTCTCGTTTGAGATTCTTTGCAGGAAAACTTCTCTCTAAATGGGAAGGACCGTATATCATCGAAGAAGTTTATCGCTCCGGAGCCATCAAAATAAACAACTCCGAAGGCACTAATCCGAGAATGGTGAATGGGCAAAGAATTAAGCACTATATTTTAGGTACCCCCATTAATGTTGAAACTAATATTATTGAAACAATTACACTAGAGGAATACATAAGAGAGACCTTCCGGAACACTCCAGAACCCTGAAAAGGAAGAGGTATGTGATACGGTAAGTAAACCGACTCCAAAAATTCCATAAAAATATTTTCAGTTAGTTTTGGAATATTAGAAAAATACAAAAATAAGAAACAGCTGAGGGGACCCACCTGGTGCCCACGAGGCACCAGGGCGCGCCACCCCCCTGGCGCGCCCTGGTGGCTCGTGGGCCCCACGTGAGCCTTCCCGACTCCGTTTTCTTCTGGATTTCTTGTTTTGCAAGATAAAAAATCTTTATATATACTCCCAAACGTTTTGATCACCGTATCATAGAAATCTCCTCTGTTCTTGTTTCGTGCTATTTTTCTGACAGATCTAGATCGCCATGGCTCCCCAAAAGCTCTGTGCCAAGCATCGCATTGTGCAACCATTGCCGGGCAAGCGCCCCTACTGCGAGGTTTACTACGAGTTGTCGTCGGGAGAAGAAGATAATGGCAAGGAGGACAAGGTCGAGGAAGTTGCAAGAGCCCAGGCTCCAGAAGGAGGGCAAGCCATCCCCATGGAGGAGACCGCAGAGAAGGAAGATATCCTTCAACATTTATATGATCATCTCTCCCCATCCGTAATTGAAGCCCTAAGAGTCTTTGAAATAGTTAGTGTTCAGAATACATCTCTCACTCGTGAAGTTATTTTGTTGGAAGAGCAAAACATCGCCCTTCGGAGTACCAACCGCAGATTGATGTATCTGCTTGAGCTGAAGGACCAGCTCGCCAATGCTACTTGTAGCTTGCGTTGGTATTTCCCCGAAGAGGAAGGGATGATGCAGCACGGTAGAGATAAGTATTTCCCTTAGTTATGAAACCAAAGTTATCGAACCTGTAGGAGAATCACGCAACACCTCCTTAGCAGCACCTGCACACAAACAACAAATCCTTGCACCCAACGCAAATGAGAGGTTGTCAATCTCTCAGCGGTCAATTGCAAGATTAAATTGTATTTGATAGATAGGTAGATTGAAACAAAAATACAAAATAAAATAAATAAAAGAAAATGGCAGCAATATTTTTAGGGTTTTAGTAATATGATTGAGATAGACCCGGGGGCCATAGGTTTCACTAGAGGCTTCTCTCAAGAAAATAGCATACGGTGGGTAAACAAATTACTGTTGGGCAATTGATAGAAAAGCAAATAATCATGATGATATCCAAGGCAATGATCATGTATATAGGCATCACGTCCAAGATAAGTAGACCGACTCCTGCCTGCATCTACTACTATTACTCCACACATCGACCGCTATCCAGCATGCATCTAGTGTATTAAGTCCATAAAGAACGGAGTAACGCCTTAAGAACGATGACATGATGTAGACAAGATAAACTCACGTATGAATAAACCCCATCTTTTTACCCTTAATAGCAATGATACATACGTGTCATGTCCCTTTCTGTCACTGGGATTGAGCACCGCAAGATCGAACCCATTACAAAGCACCTCTTCCCATGGCAAGATAAATCAACTCGATTGGCCAAACCAAATCAATAGATCGGAGAAGAAATACGAGGCTATAATAATCATGCATAAAAGAGTGCAGCAAAGACTCAAATAATTTCATGGATAATCTGATCATAAACTCACAATTCATCGGATCCCAACAAACACACCGCAAAAAGTGATTACATCGGATAGAACTCCAAGAACATCGAGGAGAACATTGTATTGAAGATCAAAAAGAGAGAAGAAGCCATCTAGCTACTGCCTATGTACCTGAAGGTCTGTGGTAAACTACTCATGCATCATCGAAAGGGCAGCAAGGTTGATGTAGAACACCTCCGTGATCGATTACCCCTCTGGCGGAGTATCGGAGAAGGCCTCCAGATGGGATCTCTCTGGAATAGAAACTTGTGGCGGCAGAAAAAGTATTTCGTGGACTCCCCTGAGGGTTTCTGATTTTTCCTGAATTTATAATGGTGGAATTAGGTCAAATGGAGCAAAGGGGGGCCCACGAGGCACCAGGGCGCGCCTGGCTCATGGCCACCTCCTGGGTCTTCTGGCCCTCTCCCGAAGCTTCTAGTGTTTATCTTGTCCAATAAAAAATCTCCAAAAAATTTCGTGGCATTTGAACTTCGTTTGGTATTGATTTTCTGTAAAACAAAAACAGGGCAGAAAACAGCAACTGGCACTGGGTACTAAGTTAATAGGTTAGTCTCCAAAAATGATATATAATTGATGTAAATGATTATAAAAACATCCAAGATTGATAATATAACAGCATGGAACAATCAAAAATTATAGATACGTTGGAGACGTATCAGCCACTTCATCATCACCACCATCACCGAAGAAGGAGACTTGAGTACATGGGTATGGGCACTCCCTTGGCTTGTGCCAAGCTTGGGGGAGGTGCCTCGGTATCGTATCACCATCACTTTTATTATCATTACCTAATTCTAGTTCAATCCTTAGTTATTTCGTGATCTAGTTGAATAAAAGTTTAGTATGATCTATTTTCGAGTTTTAGCTTCGTGATCTATCTATCTATGTAATCGAGTTGAGAGTTATATAATAAAGAGTAGTTTGAGTTTTTGTTTCTTTACTCTCATGTTTCAATTCTAGCAATGAAAATAATGAAAAAGATCATATGCTAATCTTATGGAAAGTAATGACATTACATAAAGAAAAGTATACGTGGTAAAATTTATTGGAAGTTAACAAACATAGCATTAGTCAATGATACAATTCATGAAATAGTTAATAAGGGAAGAGAAGATTCACATGCAAATATACTATCTTGGACATCTTTTATGATTGTGAGCCCCCATTAAGTATTTTATGTCAAATTGTTGACGTTGGACAAGGAAGACAACGTAATGAATTATGTTTGTTCATATTCACATAGAAGTTATATTGTTATAGATCCTCCAACATGTGGTGCTTGCCCAATATCTTTGCTAGCCAAAAATTCACACTAAGTAGAGATACTACTTGTGCATAAAAAACCCTTAAACCCAGTTTCATGTCATGAGAGTCCACTATATCTACCTATGGATTGAATAAGATCCTTCAAGTAAGTTGTCATCGGTGCAAAAAGCAATAAAAATTGCCTCTAAATATGTCTGAACTTTTATTGTGAGGGAAATAAGCTTTGTACGAACTTGTGATGGTAAAGAAATAAAAGCGACATACTGCATAATAAAGATTGCTATCACAAGGGGCAATATAAAGTGATGTTCCTTTGCATTAAGAGCTCCTGCATCCAACAACAAAAAGCGCATGACAACTTATGCTTCCCTCTGCGAAGGGCCTATCCTTTACTTTTCTGTATTTACTTTTTATGCAAGAGTCAATAGTGTTCTCCTCTATTTCCTTTTTGTTTTTCTCTTTTGCAAGCATCATGTGGTGGGGAAAGATCTAAGCACATATATCCAGTTGGATATGAGTGATCATGAGTTATTATTGTTGACATCACCCTTGAGATGAATAAGTTGGGAGGCGAAATCACAAGCCCCTATCTTTCTATGTGTCTGGCTGAAACTTTTTCCTCCATATATATGTTGTGAGTGTTAGCAATCATAGAAGACTAAATGATGGTTGAGTATGTGGACTTGCTAAATAGCTCCTACATGAGACCCTTCCTGAAAATATGATGAATTGCAATTGCATTGTTGACTGAGAACATAGTTTGTTAGTTTTCAAGAAAGTTTATGCCTTATACTCCATTGTTGTGATGAATTGTTACTTGCTCATGAGAAGTTTATGATAATAAATATTGCTGTTATAATAATGATCATGATGCTACTATGTCCGTATTTTGTTTTTATCGACACCTCTCTCTCTAAACATGTGGACATGATTATCAATATCGGCTTTGGCTTGAGGACAAGCGAGGTCTAAGCTTGGGGAGTTGATACGTCCATTTTGCATCATGTTTTGCTACTATTATTTATAGTGTTTTTGATCAATATAACACTTTGTGGAACAATTCTAATGCCTTTTCTCTCTTAATATGCAAGATTTACACAAGGAGGGAGATTGCCGGCAGCTGGAATTCTGGACCTGAAAAAGCTATGTCAGAGATACCTATTCTGCACATCTCCAAATGAGCTGAAATTTCACGGAGAATTATTTTGGAATAAATAAAAAATACTGGAATCAAGAAGTACCAGAGGGGGCCACCCAGGTGCCCACGAGGCACCAGAGCGCGCCACCCCCCCCCCCCCTAGGCGCGCCCTGGTACCTCGTGGGGCCTCTGGCCCCCATTTTCTGGTATATAAGTCAATTTTCCCTAGAAAAAATATAGATAAGACTTTCGGGACGGTGCGCCGCCGTCTCGAGGCGGAACTTGGGCAGGAGCACTTTTGCTCTCCGGCGGAGAGATTCTGCCGGGGATACTTCCCTCCGGGAGGGGGGAATCGTCGCCATCGACATCACCAGCGATCCTGTCATCGTGGGAGGACTAATCTTCATCAACATCTTCACCAACACCACCTCATCTCAAACCCTAGTTCATCTCTTGTATTCAATCTTTGTCTCAAAACCTCAGATTGGTACCTGTGGATTGCTAGTAGTGTTGATTACATCTTGTAGTTGATGCTAGTTGGTTTATTTGGTGGAAGATTATATGTTCAGATCTATTATGCTATTCAATACCCCTCTGATCTTGGACATGATTATGATTTGTGAGTACTTACTTTTGTTCTTGAGGACATGGGAGAAGTCTTGTCATAAGTAATCATGTGAATTTGGTATTCGTTCGATATTTTGATGATATGTATGTTGCTGATTCCCTTAGTGGTGTCGTGTGAACGTCGACTACATGACACTTCACCATCTTTGGGCCTAAGGGAATGCATTGTGGAGTAGTAATTAGATGATGGGTTGCTAGAGTGACAGAAGCTTAAACCCTAGTTTATGCGCTATTCCGTAAGGGGATGATTTGGATCCATATGTTTAATGCTATGGTTAGAGTTATCTTAATTCTTCTTTCGTAGTTGCGGATGCTTGCGAGAGGGGGTAATCATCAGTGGCAGGCTTGTTCAAGTAAGAACAACACCCAAGCACCGGTCCACCCACATATCAAATTATCAAAGTAGCGAACGCGAATCAAACAAACATGATGAAAGTGACTAGGTGAAATTCCCATGTGTCCTCGAGAACGCTTTACATAGTATAAGAGATCGTTCCGTTTTGTCCTTTGCTACAAAAAGGATTGGGCCACCTTGCTGCACTCTTTGTTACTATTTCTACTTGTCACTTGTTACAAATTATCTTGCTATCAAACTACTCGTTACCGATAGTTTCAGTGCTTGCAGAAAACACCTTGCTGAAAACCGCTTGTCATTTCCTTCTGCTCCTCGTTGGGTTCGACACTCTTACTTATCGAAAGGACTACGATTGATCCCCTATACTTGTAGGTCATCAGGTACTATTTAAGCTTATATACGGATACAAGAACAAAAGAGTTCGTAAAAGTTTTTCTTTATCACTTTCAGTTTGTCAACTGAATTGCTTGAGGACAAGCAATGAGTTAAGCTTGGGGGAGTTGATACGTCTCCGTCGTATCTACTTTTCCAAACACTTTTGCTCTTATTTTGGACTCTAATTTGCATGATTTGAATGAAACTAACCCGGACTGACGCTGTTTTCAGCAGAATTATCATGATGTTGTTTTTGTGCAGAAATCAAAGTTCTCGGATTTGGACGAAACTTTTTGGAGAATTTTTATGGAATATATAAAAATTATTGGCGCAAGAATCAACAGAAGAGGGGGGCACATGTTGCCCACAAGGCAACAGGGCGCGACCCCCCCTAGGGCGCGCCCTAATGCCTTGTGGGGCCCACAGGCGGCCGTCTGACCTAATCCCAACGCTATAAATTCTCTTTCCTCGAGAAAAAATAAGGGAAGAAGTTTCATCGCGTTTTACGATACGGAGCCGCCGCCACCTCCTGTTCTTCATCGGGAGGGCTGATCTGGAGTCCGTTCGGGGCTCCGGAGAGGGGGATTCGACGCCGTCGTCATCATCAACCATCCTCCATCACCAATTTCATGATGCTCACCAGCGGACGTGAGTAATTCCTTCGTAGGCTTGCTGGACGGTGATGGGTTGGATGAGATTTATCATGTAATCGAGTCAATTTGTTAGGGCTTTGATCCCTAGTATCCACTATGGTCTGAGATTGATGTTGCTATGACTTTGCTATGCTTAATACTTGTCACTAGGGCCCGAGTGCCATGATTTCAGATCTGAACCCTTTATGTTTTCATTAATGTATCTGTGTTCTTGATCCTATCTTGCAAGTTATATGCACCTATTACGTGTCATGATCCGCATACCCCAAGGTGACAATAATTGGGATTCTTTTCGGTGATTGCCGTAGTTTGAGGAGTTCATGTATTCACTAAGTGCTAATGTTTTGTTCCGGTTCTCTATTAAAAGGAGGCCTTAATATCCCTTAGTTTCCTTAAGGACCCCGCTGCCACGGGAGGGTAGGACAAAAGATGCCATGCAAGTTCTTATTATAAGCACGTATGACTATATACGGAATACATGCCTACATTACATTGATGAATTGGAGCTATTGTGTATCGCCCTAGGTTGTGACTGTTATATGATGAATATCATCCAACATAATTATCATCACCGATCCAATGCCTACGACTTCCTTATATCAGTTTCTGCTAAGTTACTTTGTTGCTACTGCTTTACACTTGCTACAAAACTGCTACTGTTACTGTTGTTGTTACTATTGTTACTGTTGCTACTGCTGTCAAAACTATCATATTACTGTGCTACTAAATACTTTGTTGCAGATATTTTATCTCCAGGTGTGGTTGAATTGACAACTCAACTGCTAACACTTGCAAATATTCTTTGGCTCCCCTTGTGTCGAATCAATAAATCTGGGTGAAATACTACCCGCGAAAACTGTTGCGATCGCCTATACTTGTGAGTTATCACCTACAGGCTAGAATACTAGGGGGGGGCATGTTTAGCGTTTGTTCATGCTCGCTTGCTCGTTGTTCCGTGTGTTCGCTGTTGCGGTTTTCTTTGCTTTTTTTCTTTTTTGTTTCTTTGCTTTTTTTTTTCTTTCGATTTCCTTTGTTTCTTCCTGGTTTTCTTTATTTTTGCATCAGTTTTCTTCGTTACTTTCTCCTTTTTCATTGATTTTTCATTTATTTCTTCTCTATTTTCTTTGTTTCTTTCTTGCTTTCATGGTTTTGTTCTTTTCTTTTTGTTTCTTCGGTTTTCTATGTTTCTTTACCGAGTTTTTTAGTTCTCTTTGTGTTTTCATTGTTTTCCCTTCTTTTCCATTGGTTTTCTTTGATTTTTTTTCTTTTTTTTCTTTCTCGGTTTTCATTTGTTTTCTTTAATTTTTCCTTTATTTTTTTAATGGTTTTCATTAAGTTTTTTTTCCCTTTTCATATATAACAGGAATACTATTTTTATACATGATCAACATTTTCAAATACACGAAACATTTTTCATATGCATCTACACATTTTTATGTGCACGTTGAACATCTTCAAAATACGTGATTGTTATTTCAAACATATGATATAATGCGTATTTTATTTTTCACACACATCACACATTTTGGTATACATATAAACTATTTTTATATCCCTTGACATTTTTCAACTACATGATTAACCATTTTTTTCAAACATATTTTATGATGTAAATAAATTCATACATGTTGTACATTTTTCTCCATACACCTTGTACATTTTTTATACACCAGGATTATTTTTAATACATGTTTAATATTTTTATATAAGTTATTAAATTATATGTTTTCAATGTCTACTTTTCTTCTTATACGTTTTACATTTTTGTATATTTTTGGAACATTTGTTCATACAAATTTAACATTTTTAAAATACATGATTTTTTTTCAAATATATGTGTTTGAGCATTGTTTTGAATATGTGTTAAACATTTTTAAATTTCACTTTTTTGAATGTTATCAACATTTTTTATGTAGACGCTAACAATTGTTTTCATTGAGTTAACATTTTTTTTTCAAATTCTTGATTTTTAAGAAAAATTCAGTAATTTTAAGTTTTTAAATGTTTGTTAGAATATTTTTCGAAAATATAAACAAATCTAGAAAAAAAAAGTAAAACGAAGAAACATATTTGAAAGAAATAGTCGACTCGATACTGGGTCCACTATATGCGTCTTGGCTTGACAGCTATGTGTCACCCGTACCGATCCCTAATAGTAATCACCTACGGTCGACCAGTATCAGGCTGGCCAGTTAGCACAGTAGTCGCTGCCGCTCGTAGACGTTGTTGTACGTTCACCCGGTCCGGTTTTCTTTGTTTTTTGTTTTCTTTTGTTTTTTTGTTGGTTTTATGTGTTTTCTCAATGTTTTCTTCAGTTCTTCCTTTTTTTCCATCATTTTACTTTAGTTTTCTTTGTTTCCATCATTGGGTTTTATCAGTTTTTCTTTCTTTCTTCATTATACTTGGTTTTCTTTGCTTCTCTCTTGCTTTTTTTTCTTTCCATTTTGGTTTCTTTGCGCTTTTTATTTGTTTTCTTTTTTTGAACTCATGTCTACTTTTTTCTCGGTATATAATGTATATTTTTAGAGCACACGTGAAACACATTTTACGAATACATGATGTACATATTTTTAAATACGTGTTTTTGAACACTTTTTGAATACACAGTGACATTTTCCGAAATACATGTTGTACCCTAGGGCTCCACTTAGGTTTTACCATTTTAGTCACTATTGACCTCCCCTGTGGGAGATGACCTCGTTACCTCGACCGTTGCCGCGCTAAGCAACTATTGCAAGGGGTCGTATGCAGACATAGATAGTACCGACGAGATGGATCACCTTGACTAAGGCCCGTACTATGCTGAAAAGGATCATCCAAGACCACATTAAGGATCACCCTGGAGGAGGTTGTGGTCAAGAATATCAACAAAGTTTGCTTGAGAATCCCAAATTCCGTAAAAGCTCAAGAAGGTAGTCCCATCTCACTGACTTGAAGGCTTTCTTTATATCGAACTTGAATAACATAGGCGGTGTGTTACTTGAGTGAAGGTACCCAGAAAACTTAATAGACATGAAGTTATCATGGATGTTTTGAACCTTACTGCAAGCACTCTGAGATTATGAGATCAAGTTATTCATGTGGCGAACGAGGCGAGTAATAAAGTCCTTTGGCCACAATCTTAGCGGTAGAGCAAATGGGACTAATGGGGCGATCATTAGAAATGTCTTCCGCCCCCTCCTCCTTGGAAAGCAAAACAAATCCTGGTGAGTATAGCCAATAAAAATCAGTGCCATGCAGATTGAAGAAGAGCTCGACTAGTAATCCAATAAATTAATCACGAGGGAGTAAAAGCTTCATTAACGGGCAAATTGTGCTACATCACAAGAATATTTCACAAATAATGAGGCAGAGAAAGTGTGACGGAACTTCTTTGGGAGCACTTATGTGTTAGATACCTGAAAAAAGTTTTAGTTTACTCAATTTCCTTCTTTATTCACCCTGCAAAAAAAAAAAGAATTCCATTCTTAGTTATACAATTGAAATCCAAGGGCCCATATTCATCTTCTTTCTTCAACCGTTTTTTTTTTCATGTACCGTTCATCATCTTCTTCTTTTTTTCGTGAAAATGTACGTTCATCTTCTTCGTTTCTTCCACATACCATTCATCTTCTTCCTCGTCTCTCACAGCCCGTCCCCACACCCTCTGAATTCCCATATGAGCCCTCGCTGTGGCCGCCTTGAGTTCGAGCCCATTTAATCCGAGAGGGATCAAAGTAAAAAAGCCCCCCCCCCCCCCCCCCCCCACACACACACACACAAAAAAAACCCGCAGATGTCAACCCTTTCACTTGCCTCAGCATGCAACGCCGTGTCGGCATGGCTCTGGCTCACTCTTGGCGAGGTATTGCCGATTGCCGTGGCGGGACGCCTCATCTCCGACTTGTCCTTGGGCGCTATCTCTTCTTCCCGCAAGAATCGAGTGGTGTGATTTCGAATTTCAAGCAACCAAGGGCTAGCGAAACTGAACCTTTTTTTCGTAACTATATACTACTCCCTCCATTCCACAATGTAGTGCGCCCGCGCTTCCCGAGATCTAAGTTTGACCATAAATTTAACCAACAAGACCGACTACGGCAGGAGCAAAAATAATATCATGAATTCTCCATTTCGATGCGAATTCCTTGATATAATTTTTGCTTCCGCCGCAGTCGGTCTCATTGATTAAATTTATGGTCAAACATAGATCTCGGGAAGTGCGGGCGCACTACGTTATGAAATGAAGGGAGTACCGCACAACACCTTTGCATGTACGGGGGGCAGGCAGTAATCGGTGGGCGATCTGCGAGGCTCACATCACCAGGTTGTTACATATCGATCAGAGTCAGATCTGACGTTGATGCAAATTTTTACAGTATTGTTGCACAGGGAGTAGTACCAGGAGTAGATTACAGTACTTGGTGTACGTGTTACAGTCTTAGAGAGAGCCTCGCTGGCCATGCGCGCGCAGTTAAAAATCAAATAAAACGAACTCCGCGATAGATGCCAAACGAGTTGCACGCTGACACGCTGACAGGGTCCGCCGAGCCCCGCAGAAGCGGACAACCGGCGTTAATGAGACGAAACTGGAAATTTGGAGCGCCCCAAACATTTCTCTGACAGTTTTACGTGGCTTGACATGAGGAGCCCGTCAGCTTCAATTGTTTGCTCCCTTCTCGGGAGGGCAAAAACGACAAAATTGACCTGAGAACGAAAAGAATTCACAAACTGAACTGTGTTTGAAAAAATTTCACCCACCTGACCCTTTTGTGCAGCGCCCGACAGCCACAGTGCAGCGCCTGACTCTCAGGCGCTGCACGCCTGGACAGCGTGGCACAGCTGGGCCCCGCAACGAGCAGTGCAGCGCCTTGGTGCTAGGCGCTACACTACCATGTGCAGCGCCTAGCTCTTAGGCGCTGCACAATGACTTAAACCGCCGCAGCCCGCCACCCCCATCCGAACCCCCCATTAGTTCGTTCCAGTAACCGAACCCCCCAGCGCGGCGGCGGCCATCTGCTCTCCCCCTCTCTATCCCCTCTCCAAAATTCTTCCGATCTGAAGGTTTGGGCCGTGGATTTAGTTCCTCATTCCTCGTACAAGGTAAATTCCTCCGATCCCCTTCTTTGTATCCATAAAATAGTTCACTTTGTTTTCAGATTTGTTTGCAAGTTAGGGTGAAACCCTTGATTTGATTGGATTAGAAATTTATATGATACATTGAAATAGTGTTGTGTGATTTAGGATTTCGAGATGATATGCAATCTTTTTGGAACCCTAATGTTGTTGATTTGTATTGTCAATGTCGGTTCCATACAAATTTGTACGTATATATGGAAAAGAAGTCACATAGAAAGTCATATTTGGTTGTTGAGCATTATAGTTGAGTATTACATTAGTATTTAACCGTAGTTTGCGCATGTTTTGTTGTTGAGTATATATGAAAAAGAAGTCACATAGGAAGTGTTTTAGGAAGTCACATTTGAACTCTAGTGTTTAAAAAAAATTTAGTACCTAGTGTTTTATTATGTATACATAAAAAATGCTTGCATGTGAAGTCATGAATAGGAAGTGTTTTAGTTTTGCCAAGTATGTTGACTGTTTCAATATTGTAGGATGGTTTGGCTTCTCGAAGATTACTATGACGTTCAATACCGGGCCTACATGATGTCGGAGAAGAAACAGGTAATAATCATAGTAGTTGGTATTTTGAAATATGTATCTAGTTCAAATAGGCATGCCTATATGTAATCATCTGATTTGCGTGTTTGCAGTTCCTTCAACCTCTGAAGATTCGGTCTCACGGGGTCTCTGGTGCTGTCATGCCTTACGATGAGCGGTACACACCGTACATTAGGCAGACATGACTCCTCCCGTTCATTCAGCTGGTCAGCCGGTCGACGTCGAACCTGAATGCTGCAGCAATCACCACGCTTGTTGATCGGTGGAGGACGGAGACGCACAGTTTCCATCTTCGGACCGGGGAGATGACCGTGACGCTCCAGGATGTCGCCTTGATCACCGATCTTCCTATCGAGGGGAAGCATCTCTGTATGAGCACCGATTCTGATGGGTGGCGCCAGCAGATGGAGGCCCTTATCGGTATGGCTCCTCCAGAGGCTCAGGTAGAAGAGGGAGAGAAGAAGAAGGAGAGAGTCGCAGCCAGAGCTCCTTTCACGTGGATTATAGCAAACTTTGCGCATTGCCCTCAAGGTGCTAATGATGATGTGATCCAGATATATGCTCGTGTCTACATGTGGTACGTTATCTCCAGGACTTTGTTTGCCGACGCCACTGGCAAGAACGCTCCATGGATGTGGCTTAAGGCATTGACCGTCTTCGACAACAAATGGAGTTGGGGTTCGGCGGCACTGGCCTACTTGTACCGACAGGTAGTCAGTTGTTTGTTTTTCACTTCATTTCTACATTATGAATGCAATCTTGCTCTTGAGTGAAACATGTTTTCCTTTATGTGCAGTTGGACGATGCTTGCTGTAGGATCTCGAAGGACGGATGTATTGGTGGTTGCATGCTCGTACTCTCGGTATGGAGCTGGGAGCGCCTGCCGGTCGGACGCCCGAAGGACGTCAAGTTCAATGAATGGGACGACAAAGAGGATGAACTACGGCTCCCCTACTTGGGCTTACAAGTGGGATGTGGTATCCGAGATGACGAGCGATGTCACTCTCATGTATAGGCAGTACACCAACGAGTTGGACACGATTACGGCTGAGCAGGTAAACATTAACATTATATCACTCATTCTCGTGCTTTTATGAAAACTCGATATCAATGTTGCGTTGTTGTGCTATGTTCCAGGTGGAATGGGAGCCATATGGCGCCAAGGATAGACTAGGTGATGCACGAGAATTTATCTTGAATCCGATGTGCTTGCGGGATAGGCATCTTTGGCTTATGCGGTGCCCGCTTATATGCAACTGGGCGGTTGAGCTTCACATGCCACATCGTGTGTTCCGCCAGTTTGGTCTGTTCCAGGGTCACCCGCCGGAATGGGAGGACACGGACAAAATGCTTCACAGGTAAGAGAGAATGACCCTTGTGCACTTAGCATCTTCAAGTCCTTTTTGATGGTCCTAAAATTTGGTTTGTTAACATGCAGGTTGGATAGGAAAAAGCAGCGAAAGATCAAGGACTGGGACAAACATCATAAGAAGTATGTCACCATGTTCGAGCTAAGTGTGGAGCGAGCTCAGTCGACTGCAGGATCGCAGCTTCGTGAGCACGGCCCGCTCGCCTTCAACAACTACCTTAAATGGTATCTTGCAAATACTCGTGTGGAGATATTGAAGCCGGCGTATGATGACGAGATTTTGGAAGAACCCACCGTCTTTGATGAGCTAGCCCAGACCGAATACAACAAATATGTTAGGGAAGGCACCCGAGTCCCTCATGCTCCAGTGATCAACTTTGTGGTAAAGTGTTCCCCTCTTCGCGTTCCCGTTAGCCCTATTACATAACTTTACTTGCCTAACATGTTTATTTCATTCCCGTGAACAGCGCAAGCAGATCAAGAAAGCAGCTGATGAAACCCAGAATATTCTGGACACAACCCCGGTTGGACAAGGCAATGAGGAAGGTGCACTTCGATCATTCATGAAGGTACATATCTCATTAAGTTGTTCATGTTACATATGTAGCAAAGTTGGATATCTCATTCACTTGTCCATGTTACAGCTTCAGGGCCAAAGGTTAAGGCGGTTGGCCAACCTTATCGGTTGCCGTGACCCCGAATATTCAGAACCAGAGCTGTCTAGGTCCGCTACACCATCTGACCATGGGGCTCATCTGGAGGATGAGACTACCTCGACAGCTCATTTGGAGGATGATGGTGTGGTCACCCAAGAGGTACGACAATAGCACATATTCATATCTTTGATGCATTGGTCATTTCATTATGATGCACGTTCTTGACCATATCATTTGCTTGTATGATAGGTTGACGATGACACGACACAATACATGTTGAAGCCTAGGAAGGGATTCAAACGCTACACGCCCGAAGACTACAACACTAGAGTCAAGAGGGCGCTCGCTGGGAGCTCGCGGATGGCGAGCTTGGAGGATGATGATGTGAACGATGAGGAGGAGGAGGCACCGGAGCCGGTTGCTCGTCCCAGGAGGAAGAAGATAACCAGCAAGAGGGGAAGAGGCGGCAATACAACGCGCTGAACGAAATAGTCGCCGTTGTTTTCTTACGAAATAGAACTAGTCGTCGGTTTCTTTGTGAACATTTGTCTTTGTTGAACTTGTTTACTTTGTTGAACTTGTTGTGTCGATGAACTTGTAGCAATATTGAACTTGTTGACTTTGTTTAAGTTCAAGGGATGTTTAAGTTTAAGTGATGTTGAATTTATCATCATGTTGATCCTGATTGCTTCATTTTAGCAGTTTAGTTTATGAAATTGTAGTAATATTGAATGAAAATGTATAACAGGAGCAGTTTAGTTTCTGCACTACATAGTGTGAGTGCAACGCCTAGGACCTAGGCGCTGCACCTTACAGTGCAACGCCTAGACGTTAGGCGTTGCACTGTACAGTGCAGCGCCTAGATCTCAGTACAGTGCAACCAATCGTCGTCGTTATATAATATAGCTTCTTGGGAGTTCGCCTTCCGTGATTGAAACTCCAACCAATCGTCGGCGGGAATTTCGCTAAGTCTGTGTGCAACGCCTAGGTACTAGACGCTGCACTATACAGTGCAACGCCTAACGTCCAGGCGTTGCACTGTAAGGTGCAGCGCCTAGGTCCTAGGCGCTACACTGTGACTGTAATAACTGCCGCGCGCTGGCCCTCCCCCCACCCCACCCCATTCCTTCCAGTTACAGAACAGAGCGCGGTGGCGGCTTTCTCCTCTCCCCCTCTCAATCGTCTCTCCCAAAATCCTCAGATCCGAGGATTTGTTGCGTGCATTTCTTCACCAATCCATCCTAGAAGGTATTCTCCTCCGATCCCCTTCTTTATATCCAGAAAATGTTACGTATTTTTCAGATTTGTGGAACCCTTATTTGGTTGGATTAGAAATTTGCATGTAAATTTTGAAATAGAATTGTGGGATCTAGGATTTGTAGATGATTTGTATTATTTTGTAACCCTAGTTTAGTTGATTTGTATTGACATTATATGCTTCCATAGTGAAAACCTAGATTGTTGAGATGAACCCTATACATAGTGAAAACCTAGTTTGTGTTGATGTTTTTTTAGATGAGTGAGATGAAATCCTAGATTTGTATTGACAAGGATGCTTTCATTCCGGAACCCTACATGTTGAGATGTTTTTGAGATGAGTGAGATGAAACCATTATGGAACCTTATATTGTTTTGGATGCATATGTGTTTTGTGATGCTTATTGCTATGCTTTGATTGTTTGTCTTACGCAGCCGCCACCGCCACCGCCGCCGCTTCTCCGAGCATCTCCTTCCCACATACCCCTTTCCATGGCCCATGCCTACCACCGCCAAGTTCAAGACCACCACCACGGCCTCTACCACCACCACGGCCTCTTGTAAGACCTAGTTGCCTCCCTCTTTGTTGCCTAGTTCCTCGTTGGCTTGCCCCTTGTTGGCTACTACTTGGTTGGTTTGGCACTTGTTGACTAGCACTTGGTTGGCTACCACTTGCTTGGCTTGGCCCTTGTTGCGTATGACCATGTTCACTACTATTTGCTTGGCTTGGCCCTCGTCGGCTAGGAACTTGTGTATCTCCTTGTTGGCTTGTGTTTGCATCATTTTTCTTTGATCTCTTTCTTGGTTTGGTACAAGTTCTTGTGTTGTGTCCCCTACCTTTGCAGTCACCACAACGGGATCTCTCACGAGGCTCCTGGAATTGGCCGTTGCCCGATTCTCGACCGCCACCATGGCCCCATCCGTCCATGTCACCTCTAAAACGCTTTGTCTTACGTCTTCCCCGTTTAACGACCTTCAATTCCGGATCGGGCCATAGTTGAACTCCATGGTACTCCGGCCATTGTGATTGGTCGAAGTATGGGTGAAATCGGGGAGCCCATGTATTCTTAACCGTCATGATTGAGAACTCGGACTCCCTCACGGTGAGCGGGTGATTGACGTCCACACTCCTAACGCGAGCTGCGGTATACAAGTGCAAGCATGGGAGATGAAGCAACAATGGCCTCTAGCAAGAGCAATCACACCGTGTTAGGGAGACCTTGAAAGCCCGTCCTCCGTGTTGGCGGCCATCATTTGTGGTTCCTCCTGGCTCTTTCACTTCGAACAACCAATCGTCGTCGTTATATAATATAGCTTCTTGGGAGTCCGCCTTCCATGATTGAAATTCCAACCATTCATCAACCTTTGGTGGGAACTTGTACTTGTACTTCTTCTTGTTCTCACCCGCAATCTGCTTATCCGTTTCCATTCAGTGCTTTAGAAAGTACGCATTCATCTTGTCGAATGTGTATTGAACTATTGCCGTCACGGGTAATGCGCGTACACCCTTGAGCACCCTATTGAAGCATTCGGCCATGTTGCTTGTCATTTGACCATACCTCCGGCCATCTTCATCAAAAGCACGTGCCCACCTATTCCTTTCTTGAATGTTCCTATTGAGAAAGTCAAGACCCCCGGGATCAAGTTTTTTGTGTGTGACCAATTTGTTGTACAAGTTGGCGAACCGCTTGTCGGAGAAAGCGAGACAACAATCTTGAAGATCATCGGCCAACTCCTTAAGGCCACATGCCCTATAGAAGTTTGAAAAAAAGTGCCTCATGCACCATCGATGGTGCAACGGAGCATGCCCGGGAATGTCAATGTCCACCGCGTTAAGAATTCCTTGATGGCGACTCGATATGACACAAATTTCTCTTTGAGCCGGTAATACCTTGGTTCTCAAAAGACGCAAGAACCACTCCCAGTTATCATTGTTCTCCACCTCAACCAAAGCAAAAGCCAAAGGCAACACCCGGTTATTGGCATCACTTGATATTGCAGCCAACAAGGTGCCCTTGTATTGTTCGATCAAGAACGTGCCATCAACGGCGATGACCGGCCGACAGTGTTCGAAAGCCCTCATGCATTGCTCGAACGCCCAAAATGCACGGCCAAATACTCGCACGGTCCTTCCGTCGTGAATCGTTGTTTTTTGCCCATGAGGCTAGACCACATGAACCATGCCCGGGTTAGTGGCGGCCATAGCTAACAACAACCTAGGGATTCGGTTATATGCTTCATCCCAATTACCATACAACATCTTGAATGCGGCTTGCTTTGCCTTCCATGCCTTGCCGTATTTCACCTTGTAATGAAAGATGGCTTTCACAAGGTTCGTGACGCTCTGAATGCTCATGATTGGAAGTGTGGATATTGTGTTGGAAAGCCTGTAAGCGATGAACTCGGACGTGAGTTGTCTATGGTCTTTGGACACAATCTTGCCATCCACCTTCTTACCTCGGCACATGTGACTTGGTACACAACTAACTACGTGCCAAGTGGGCCCTCCTTTCCATGGTCTTGCACGCATAATCCATGGACATCGGTCAGCCTCACATGCAACCGTGTAACAACGCACATTGACGTCCGAGTGAACCACCTTGTGTGGACGATAATGCGTGACCGAGTAGTTGTCGAGCCACATCTTCAATTCCAACAAGGTTTCGAATTTCGACCCGGGAGAAATCCCGTTCTTGCCGTCTTCCAAATCCCGGTGAGAAGATGGCCTAACTCCAAGACATACACCTTTGCCACCGTCCACCACGGATTCATCCGCGAGACTAACATCCTTGAACAATGGTGTCCGATGATCCCGCCCGAATACCTTCTCGAAAGCTTCGGCCTCCTTCACCGTGAACCCCTCCTCATCAAGTTCTTCATCGGGACCTTCGTCATCCGACTCCGATGCATAGCCACGGGAATAAGGGATGGAATGGTCCATTGTCTCTTGCACATGATATTTGTCGAGATCACCCACATTGTTGTCATGGAGATCAACTTCATTGTCATCGTCCTCATACTCATCATTCTCCTCTTGCAAAACTTCATTGTCATCACCCACATTGTTGTTTGAAATCGGGCTCAATGTTGGCCTCACTTGTTGAGTCAAAGGAGGTTCACTCATTTCATCTTGTTTCATGGGTGGGGGACTACTAGCAACCAACGGGGAGGCGGTCCGGTTCAAGTCCAAATGCAAACTAGACTCAACCTTCTTCGTAGCAAATAACTCAAGAACCTTGTCTAGTGATTCGGCCACCGTCTCCTTGTATGCAACCCAACGTTGCTCGGAGTTCACACGCATGGTCTTCCAACGGATGTGCATTCCAAAACCCACATTATGCCTTCCCTCCAACTCAACGATATCACTTGGATCCATCCAATTCAAATCTTTCCTAACTTGTTCCAAGACCTCGGCATAGCTAGGAGTACTCTCAAACACCATGTCAAGCTCATCCGAGTCCGGTTCAATATTGCCTTTCAAAAAGGCGTCTTTGTCCACATGATGAACATAAACACATGTTCTTCCCATCCCTAAAATAATTAAAACAACACAATGAAAAATATATTTCATAAGTAGTCATGCCAATATTAACTCAAAATCCATAGCCCTAACATAGATATCGAACAATAACCCCAATCCCAACTTAACAACAACCATAACCCCAACCCCAACATAACAAGAACCATAGCCGTAACCCTAACATACTAAGAAGCCTAACCCTAGCAAAATGTCAAACAATCATCTCATATCTCCATATAAATTGCAAAATCCATGAAGAACTAGTGTTTGCCTAACCCTAGCAAAAATTGAGCAAATGTGAGCATTTCTTGGATGAAAACCACGGGATCGGAGAAGATTACCTTGAGGGAGAGATTGGGTTTGAAATCCACGGAGAAAATCTTTAGATTTGCAAGATTTTGAGAAGGAGGGAGGAGGGGGATAGAGGGTGTGGGGTTGGGGATTGGGATGTGTGGGTGGGGGGTGGGGGTGGGGGAGGGGGGCCAGCCTCTCCCATAGCCCTAACCCTAACAGAATGTGCAGCGCCTAAGAGATAGACGCTGCACATTACATGTGTAGCGCCTATATATAACACATTTCAAAATGTTATAAATTTCAAGAAAAAATCATGTGTGTACATCCGGACATTATATGTGCGTGCACAAAGTTTCGGTGAAAAAGGACATTTTTTGTGGCATGTACAAAAAAGACAAAAAAAATGCCTCATGAATAGCTGTAATCAAGCATTGAAAATTGTCTTTTTTACACAAGCCACAAAAAATGTTCTTTTTCACCAAAACTTTGTTCACGCACATATAATGTCCGGATTTACACGTGGGATTTTTTCTCGTAATTTTTTAACTTTTCAAAATGCGTGTTTAGACAATGGGTGTATATACACCTATGAGCCAAAGCCAATTTCCGCCGCATAACTAGGCGATTTACAGGGCCAAATCAGCTACCAATATGGCAAGAATGGGCCAGGGTGCTCATCATCTCCTGGGCCGACCTGTCAAGTTCCTTGCTACAGTGGACGTCAACGATGAGGAAGATGAAAGGGTTGTCGTTCTGGCAAACTCCTCCTTGTCCTCGCTGAACGCCTTCAGAAACGCATCTTGCAGGTCATGAAACCTCCTCTTCCTCTCGGAGGATGCATCTCTTCCGAGCGAGTTATCATCCATGATCTTGTCCAGCACACTTGAACAGCGCGGGAAGAAACGTTTGCCGAGTTCGACTGGTATAAACATTCAGATTGCAATTAGTCCAGATCCGTAAACTTGGTAAAATATCATTTTAAAATCGAATCACAAAAGGTTTATGCACAAGTGCAGAAAGAAATAGGTCGACCCTACCCCCCCCCCCCCCCCCACCCCCCGGTATGGCGTATGGCACAAACACAGGCGAGAGTAATCATTAGCAATTTAACCAAGTATGGCGTATGGCACAAACACAGGCGAGAGTAATCATTAGCAATTTAACCACTGATTAACATTTTGTATGAACCTTCAGTTCTTAACAGGAGAGGGGATAAAATCTGGCATTTCAACCTTATCTACACCAGCTAACCATGTGAATATTATTATAGTTTGAAAATACAGATAATATAGAAAGCGCCGTGGTATTAAACGCAAGGCCAAGCTGTGCCTCACCTGTTTTGGAGAGGGTTCTCATCCGAGCTAAGTGTTCATCCTTCATTTTGAAAGGAGTATCATTCAGATCAACGGTTGTTATCTTTGGAGGTGGATTTGTACTAGAACAAAGGGTAAATTCCAAAGTACCATCCACTTCAGCAATGTCCATTGCTACTCTTGCCTCAGTTGGAAACATTATCCTCGCCAAAGCAACTACATAGCATGAAAATAATTGTGTGAAAACACAACTTCCAAGAGAATAAAAAAAAAGTAACACATTGGCAAGTTGCCCATGGAGAGCTTCACCATACATGCAAAACACCACCAACTGTAACCATAGCAAACAACTACTACCTCTGTTTCTAAATATAAGACGTTTGGGAAGTTTAAATTGAAGTGCCAAAACGTCTTATATTTAGGAACAAAGGGTGTAATTTTGAACACTACACCACATGTAGATGAATATTACCTCGGTTTTCAAGGTACAGTAACTTCCCACGAAGACAGTCACCAGCCAATGCAAGAGAAACCGACGCTTCTCCAAGCTGTGGATCCCTTCTTTCAGCTTGCTCCAGTATCTCAATGCATAATTTATCATTAGGAGACGGCTTTCCTTCTTCAGTATTCCCAAAATAATCCCCATGTTTTGTGACTCTCTTTGAGATTTGAACTGCTTTTCTTCCATCAAATGTAAGATCAGAAGGCCGAGCACCTTTGGTCAAAAGAGACGCGACGATTTTAGGGTCTCTTCTCCTGGCAGCTATGTGGAGAACAGTATAACCTCTTGGGTTTCTGAGATTAACATCTGCAAGTGCCATCTCCAGAAGTTCGGTTGTAATTTCTGAGCCACAATGTTCTACAGCATAGTGCAATGCAAATGCATCATCAAGATTAGCCTGCCCT
The DNA here is from genome assembly GCA_039707655.1 of Elymus sibiricus. Classification (NCBI taxonomy): domain Eukaryota; kingdom Viridiplantae; phylum Streptophyta; class Magnoliopsida; order Poales; family Poaceae; genus Elymus; species Elymus sibiricus. Next base: position 391,530,425 of record CM077668.1, on the reverse strand, counting down.
TCCCTGAGCAGCATCCTGACTAGCTCCAAATCATCACAATCAAGAGCTCTGAGTATCCTTCTTACATGTTTCTTAGGAAAGCCCATGTCTTCAGGTGAAACTAATCCAAGACTTAGCCGTGAATCCGTAATTTGCTTGACAACATCTGGAGGCAACGACTTCTCAAGAGTAATCATGTCAAGATTTGACCGCACTACCATCTCGAGGCATCTCTCGAGCAGTCTCACGCAAGATTTTTTGCATAAGTTTGCAACAGATAAGATCAGTAGAAGGTTATCCACTTCAACCTTATGAAGGACATCAAGGAGGTCCCGCTGCATGCCAAGAGGAGAATTAGTTGCTTCTTAATAGGTGATACCTTAGCTAAAATAAAACATTACTCAGCTGATTACATTCTATGACGATAGCGAGATGTTCTAACCTTTTTGTAAATCGAATGTATATAGACACGTTTTGGTGTGTTTGTTCACTCATTTCAGTCCGTATGTGGTCTATATTGAAATATCCAAAGCATCTTATATTTGTGAACGGAGGAAGTAGTAAATAGTACAACTTCCTGAAACAATGCTGAACATAAGCAAATTTGCAATCTGATGTCTGAGGTAGTGAAATCTTGTTTTGAGGATTCATAGAGTTGCAATATTGCCCACCCTTTTATACGAGAAAACAATAAAAATTACCACTAATAACTCTTTTTCAATAAAGGGTAATGACCTTGTTTTAAATAGCAGGCTATAACAGTTTTAGTGGGTCCTGCTAAATGACTTTTGTACAATTTAGCACGATATAGCGCCAATTAAAGGCACTTTAGCGCCGATTTAGCGTATTTTATGGCTAGCGCTATTTGCCCTAGCCAGCTATTTTAAACTTTGATCATAACGGGCAGTTTGACCTGCGCATTTGGCGACTGCATTTATTAATGGCAATTTCATTTAGACTGAATAAAATATATACTTTAGCACTATCTCCATCTTTCTCTAATTGTATATGTCTCTTGACCATTGATTTGAGCCAAAAATGTATCCGTATATATTATGCACAGTTGCCAAAACATTTTATCACGCACAGTTATCATGGTTGGTTCATTTTGGTCTATGTTGCATTGACTTATATTTCTTTAGTACAGATAAACTAATTACTTGATATGATTTGTTTCTTATAACCTTTTTGTTAAAACATTGCATCTTAGTTAATTTTCCGTGGATTTAGTTGTGTGGATCATGTCTTGGCCACACTCTTGTCTTGCCAATCACCTCCTAGTCATTCTCAGCGTAGCCTTTTCGTTTTTATCCTGCCCATGTTGTTTTCATAAATTGGTTTAGCACCAGTTTTAGTGGGTCCTGCTAAACGACTTTTGTACAATTTTAGCAGGATATAACCTCTATAGTCATAGTCACCGGATCTTTATTCGCAAAATAAAAAGTCTCCGGATCTTTAACTAGTTTAGCACGTTACATTTAAGGTGTGACAGCAACATTATGGCCATTGGTAAAAGGGATAGACGGAGGCAGACCTGGAAGAAGCTGGTGAGCTCAGGGACCTGGAAGGTGAAGGCAGTGAAGAGAACCTGCACCTTGAAGCAGACGGTTGGCTGGCAGCCGAGGTGTGCACAGCCGTCCTCATCGGCACAAATGTACGCCCGCTCTGGAAGGTCGCCGACGCAGCTGCTGTACAGGTACACAAGTACTAGCAGCAGCGCATCGTATTCGACCTCCACCTCTTTGCCTAGAAGTTCTTGGAGCTCCATCCTATCGCCTTCTGCGTCGTCCCTAGCTGCGCCGTAATGGTGATTGTGGCGGGCGAAGACCGCACGAAGGTAGGGACTCCGCACGGAGAGCATGTAGGGATCCACATGAAGGTCGGCGCCAGCGGGCGCGCCTGGGACAGTGATGCAGACGATGGATGCCTGTGGAGAAATGCCTTCTGCATGCAATACAACAGCAACAAGTACCCCTTAGACAACAGAAATTTTTGGACAAACTTGAGCAACACTAGACAACTTTTGTAGATGATGATTACCTCCGTTTTTTAGGTACACCAACTTCAACTTTCCACGTAGACAGTCACCAGCAATTGCAAGAGAGACCGATGCTGGATCCCTTCTTTCAGCTTGCTCCAAAATCTCGATACATAGCGTATTCTTAGCAGGCGGTTTTCCTTCTTCAGTAGCCCCATATGAAGTCTGACAGTTCGAGGGAGAAGATAAATACGACAGTCTAAAAAGCAGCACTTTGACTAGTTTTTATTGAAATATATTATAAACCCAACAAAAAATACATTGTAGAAGTACATCCCAAGACAAATTTATGTGTATGACTTTCAAGTGGTATGTAAGCTCTTAAAGATAGTGATGCGGACAGGTTGAACTTCAAAAAGCCTAGGACGAACAATGGTGCCTTGTAAACTGACTAGAGGGAGTAAGAGTGTAATAGAGTCGCTATAATTGGGATCGCTATTCGTCACATGGAGCACGTTCCATAAGGATTTGGAGGCCGTCGGGCCTGTGAGCAAACATAGAATCGTAAAGCTGCGTTTGTAACTTTCCTTTTCTTTTTCCATTTGCTTCAAATTTGTAGGGGCAATTTAAACGACATTTAATCTAATCAAACACGATAACATAGGTACAAACCATATTAGTGGCTAAAATCAGCCGCATTATATATATTTTGTGACTTGAAATGTCGTTAAGCGACATTTCCAAAATATGTAATGTCGTTATTCGACATTGGTAGCTACTACACTAGTCCATCGCCGGCGCCGTCTACTCGTCCTCCTCCTCATCCTTCTCGTCGTCGTCCTCCTCCTCCTCATCCTTATCCTCGTCATCATCTTCCTCTTCTTCCTCGCCCGAATCCGACAGGCCGTCGAGGTAGGCGTAGGGGTTGGAGAGACGAGCGACGATCGCGAACTGCTGATGCTCCTCCTCATCGCTGGTTGTGGGGTCCAAGCGCTCACAGATGCGCTCATGCTCACTGCGTTGCACCTCCGCTTCAAGATCAGAGAGCCGCAAGATGACCCAAGTGTGTCCTCGGGCTCGGGCTGGGTCTCAACGAGGACAAGGGGGCAGTGGGTGTAGAAGAATAGAGAGGGATTGGTGGAATCGATGTTTATTGCTTGAGCCTCATGGGCATATATATAGGAGAACATGACCATCTTGGAGTACAAAGCTAGAACAAATCCTAGTCTATCCTATGTTTTCTAAATAATCACAATACTCAACATCCCCCTGCAGTCATAACAGTAGCGATGCAGACGTTGAGACTGGAGAAGAATCCGAAGGTAAGCCGACGGACATCCCCCGCAGTCGTAATGGTCGAGCGGATTTGCTTTGTCCCCTTCCTTCTCCGGGGATTAAGCTTCCCTATCCACCCTTTTCTCCGAGGACTCTTAAATTTCTACCGGATACAACTCCACCACCTGACACCCAACTCGATTCTCCACATAGCCGGCTTCGTTACTTTATGTGAGGCTTTCCTTGGCTGTGAAGCCCACTTCGGCATGTGGTGCAAATATTTTTGCCTGGTTCCGCGTGTTCAGGACGGTAATATCTTCGAGGTGGGAGGCGCCGAGGTGTGCAGAATCGCTGGGGCCGAATATCTTCCTGGCACCCCTAAGGAGGACAGTGAAATATGGCCAAGCGAATGGTTCTATATTTTGGACGTTCCGCTTGAAGATCTACCTCGGCAAGGTCTGCCTCCTTTCACTTGTGGCCCTCCGAAGAAACGGTTCAACTGGCGCCCAAGGACCCAGTCCCAAGATGAGGGTTTCGAGGTGGCAAGATTGGCCGCCCAAGTTTCCCTCCTCGGCCATCACAAGCTTACGATTGTTAAAGTGATGGCGATGGTTTTCCGAAAAAGGGTTTCCCCCCGCTTTGTATTACAAAGCAACCAACACCGATACATAGATCGTTGGGGCGAGCAGCACAACAAGCCCAAAAGAAAAAAGAAGAAGAAACAAATGCCAACAGCGGCAGCTCGACAAAGCGCGGATGATCCGCCACCGCTGCGCCCACCGGAAACAAACCACCATACGAGGCTCCGATCCTCCGCGCACCAAGCAGCACCTCCAAGAAGGAATGCGACGCCGACGACGCTGCTGCCCGGACGGGTCCTAGGGTTTCTCCCGGCACGCGGAGGAAGGTTGGGGATGGATACCACCGACACCCTCCAGGAAGGAATGGTGGCACCCGCAGGCGTCACCGCATCGGTGCCGAAGACCGGCAAGGATTTCTCCCGTACTCCAAACCCTGCCGCCCAGCCGAACCGGAGCCGACCAGCCAAACCTCCGCCCACCACCATGCGCCATCTCGGTTGTGCCACCACCCACGCCGCCTCACTGCGAACACCACCACGAGGCCAAGGGAACCACCTCCACCGCCGTCGTGCGGGAGGCCCGTGCCTCCGGCACCGACGCGGCAGCAGGGCATGCCGGGCCACCCCTGGCCCAGCCAGGCCCGAAGCGGGCCCGTTAAGCCCCGCCGGCCACGTTGCAGCAGGCTGGCGTCGGCGCCGCCAGCACCCAGCCGCTCGTCGCGTCTCCCCCGCCTCCCGGGAGCCATGCCGGAGACCATCCCCGCCGCCGGCCCGCCCAGGCCCAGATGGGGCCCGAAGGGGCCAGATCTGGGCCGAGCGGGCGTCGCCAGATCACGCCGCCGCGCCGCCCCACCGCCAACGGCGGCGCCGCCGCCCAGCAGTTCGCCTGCGTCGCGCCGCGGAGCCCCGCCGCTACGCCAGACCACCGCCGCCTAAGTGCACCCCCCGGTGCAGCTCCGCCCGCGCCGGAGAGCGACCAGGAGGGTAAGGGCAAGGGGGCCGCCGCCACCAGCAGCCCCGGGGCCAGGCCGGCCGCGGGCGCCGGCGACGGCGGCGGGAAGGGAGGAGGGAGGGGGGGCTGGAGGGAGGAGGGGGGTGGCGCGGCCGGTCACCCGCGCGGGGGCGACGCGGTCGCGAGAGCCTTTTTTCGATTCTGGCGATGGTTTTTGCCCGAGGAGTCCAGCCTCTCCAGCAACGTATCCACCCCTTGTGGAAATACAACGGGACCAATGACTCAACCCACGCTATCCGGGAAGGGTTCGCAAATCAACAAGCGCTCGGGGCCGTACTGGAAACAATTTTCAAGGGCGAGAGTGACGATTTGGTCAAGAAGCCATTGTCCGACGGCTTTGCCAGCTACAAGCCAGTTGAAGCGGTAAGCTTTATTTACCAGTATTTCATTTATTGAACGGGGTATTCATATTCCTGATCAGATGTATAATATATCCGAGCAGAACTGGAAACGGTGGATCGAGACGGTAAGCTGCCCCGTTCCTCAACCGGAACCCCATGTTCGCAATGACCTCGGCCGGGCCGAGGACCCTCACATCGACCTCATTTTTAAAGATATCTTTTATCAAGAGGGTATTGATGGGTACCCTTCGATCGGGTGGGCTGCCGTCGCGCGTCCGTCCAAACGGAAACGGACCATCACTGGTTCTGCTCCGGCCGTGAGTACTTATGGCCCTTCCACCAGGGGTCGTCGGTCTAAGCGTACCAAGACCGTTCCTCCACAAACGAGGATTGGAACGAGGAAGAATCCTGGGCCAGTCATCGGCCAGGCTACCGCCGAGGAGCACGCGGCGCAAAAGCCACCTGCATCTTCTCCGTAAGTGCGGCTTTCCTGTGGCCCTTAAAAGGATTTATTTTCCCTCTTGTTTGCTTAGCGAGTTCTATATTGGTTTACCTTGTAGGCCTCCCCCGCCTACCGATGTCCCGGCGCCTGATGCAGCTCAAGCACAGCCAACTCCTCCCGAGGAGCCTCAAGTGGTTCCTCAACCGGCAACCTCGGTGACGCATTCTGCGACTCATTCCGAGGTCGATAGTATGATGCGTCACCGAGTGAGGAGGACATTGCTGGTAAATCCTGTGTTTACGGACCAGCAGTTTAATGCCCTCCGAACAATGGATACGCATCTTGGCGCAGCGCGGATGGGACTTAAGGAAGCCGTCGATATCTTGGTGCGTGATCTACAGGTAAATCAAGTTTCTCAACAAAAACTGAGTTCTTTATCAACCCAGTAGCCCTCGAGATGTATGCTAAGTTGACATCAGCATCCACCGAAATAACGAACAACTCCTTGGGAAACTTCCGAGGTTCTTCTTGTGGACGAGGCAATAATGCCAAACAACGCGAAGTCCAGTAGCCCCCGAGCCACTGGTTGGGCAGGTATGCCCGACCGGGGGATCGATATAATTTTCTCCTCGTAGTTGTATGCACCTAATTTAGAAGGCGCGAAACCCAGTAGCCCCCAAGCCTTAGGTTGGGTGCGAGCGGCCGAACTAAGGGTCGATCCTTTTCGTCTAACCTTGTTATCTATTGTATGCAGGCGTCTCAGCAACAGGCCAACAAACTTTCCGAGGAGTTGGCACCGGCCAAGGCCCAGCTTGCCGAGTCGCAAAAAGAAGTTGCGGACATCAAGAAGTTCACCTGCGAGGCGCATGGTAAAATTTTAGTTGAACTAGCATTATCAAGACTTCTGTTATATGGCTAACCTCGTACTTGTTTTTAGCAGTGGAGTCCATCGGCCAGCTTGAAAAGGACTTGACACAGGCTCGGGAGGATGCCCGCCACCCCCAAGCACAGGAAGCTGCAGGCCATCGAGTTCTTACTCGTAAAAATGAGGAATGCAATCAGCTCAAGGCGGAGAATGCGAAGCTTGCTGAGGAGAAGAATCAGCAAGCGCCTGAGATTGAAAAACTCAAGTCACAGCTAGCCGCTTCCGAGGAAGAGACCAGACAAGCCTGTGATTTCCTTCCAGGTAAAAAACCTATCCTCACGGCTTTATGTGCTATCGATATATGTGCTGTTTTAACACGCGCATGGGCTTTCCCAGTCAACCCGGCGAGGCGGGCCGAATGTCGTTAAAAGATGCCATGGTGAAGCTCAGCGAGTTGCACCAACTTACCCAATCGTCCATGGAGGAAGTATTTCAAACTCTATACCCGGGGGAGCCCTTGCCTCGCGATCTCACCTCACTCGCCCAAAGCTTGCAAGGGGCGAAGGATCGAATCCAGACGTGGAAGGTTTCTGCCTGCTGAGAAGGTGCTCGGGAAGCCTAGGCCATGGCCAAGACCCACTACCGTTTACTTCCAACTGAGCAACTTGCCCTAGTTGGCCCGAAGGGATGCAACGGAAGGGCCATCAAACCCAAAGTTAATTACGAAAACCTAGTGACTGCTGCTCGTCTATCCGAGGAAGATTGTCGGCTAGACAGATTGATAGATGGGCTGGAATGAATTTCTGTACACAGCCGAGGCTGTTTATGACACAGTGCCGGCCCTGGGCATGTGCAGCCGGTGCAACGGCACAGGGCCCCTAAAATTCAAGGGCCCCAACCTGATAGTTACATATTAAGAATTAGTGGTAGCCTCAGTAGAAACCAGAAATTAGTGGTAGAACCTGCCCAATATACATCGTACGATGAACTGCAGCCTAGAAAAAACAATTCGGAGGGCCCTGCATGTGGACTGAATCATGAGCTGCCAAAAAAGAGAAGCATACCGGGCAGCTATTTGAATCGACCATGCGTAGTGCAGCGACCAGAGAGACCAGCTATCTGTGTTTCCTCTTTCCCAGATCACCGTTGCAAAATGCAAACAAAAATCTCGAACGACGCAACGCTAGTTTAATAGTACAATTTTCTAAACGTTTTTACACAATTAATTACTGAGCACAAAGGTCCTTATTCGTCGGTTTCTTATCCTTGTTCAATTTGCAATGGTTACAGCATATTCTTTTATACTCCATCCTAATACAGTAGGGGTATTTTTACTATTAGTATTTTTGGCTTTGGCCATATTTTTCTTTAAATACGTTGATTATCCTTTTTTGCGAGGAAAATATGTTGATTATCCTAACAAAACCACAACCATAAGAACGTAGCTTTGAAGGTGAATCTTATTATACGAATATTGAACCACTCTGCCTATATATTATTGAAGTAATGATTGGTCAAAGAATGAATTACAACGATCTCGTTCATTTGTCATGCGTTAAATATTCACTCTGAAATACACATTTTGCTATGAGAAAATGTTTGTACGATACAGTTACTGTTCCAGTTATTAGTTATCTCAAAAGGCCTTGCTTTTTTATATTGCACCAGGGCCCCTAACATGTCAGGACCGGCCCTGTTATGACATATTGTTATTTGATATACCTTAAAGATTCTATCATCTTCGTATCGCCGTTGTAGTTTAAATACTTTCGTTACCCGATCATCGGCTTCTGCCTCCTCGGCCAGTGGACGAAGAGTGTTCCTGGCATCGAGCCCAATTCCTCGGGCAATCCAACGTGGAAGAAGGCAATCCGGTCACTAGGTCAAAACGTGAGTCCTACGACGAGTTGGTTGCTATTTTAACGCGAACCGTATAATCGGAAGAAAAATGGTTTCTCCATCGATCCCTTCTTCCGAGGTGTCATGTTTACTACGACCGTGAGCTAGCATTACGATGTATAGTCGGGTAACTGTGCTCGGAGCTGGAAAGCGCTCGGAAAGTAAGTTTAAATCCTGCATTTTTACCTTTGCATCGAAAGGTTGGAAATTTTCACTTCCATCGTGCCGACCAATTTCGTACCTTGTGACCGCTAGCTTTCGGCTTTACCCACCTGAGGTACTTGACCAGGTTAACCCTAGAAGTAACAAGCACAGAGGTGCTCCCGTTACACCCTTAGTCGAATGTGCGGAAATGTAAGGGGTCAACATAGGAGCCAGGCAACCCAGCTTGGCAAAAAATCGCAAGTCAAATTAATGCATATTGTGGCTTGAAAACGATGTTGGAATGGGCGGGCAGCCGAAGTCGTTGTCATGCTTCTCGGATTGTTTAATACTGCCGAAGAGTCCGTGCCAAGGTGCTTCAAAGAGCCCCTTGTATGTACCGGACAACGAGCAGCGTTCCGCAAATTGTCGGAATCTGTAATAGCTTCAAAGTGTGTTCTGCAGAGGAACTTCGAAGAGCCCCCGGTTCAGAACAACGATAAGCATTGTGTGGCCATGAGCTACATCATGTGTGTCGTGTCATTTAGGTCGAGCTAGAAAGAGACAAAAGGTTACTAACACTACGATACATCGATTCTTACTTTATGTAAAAAATAAAACTCCTAAATGAAAATTTAAATACTAAAAAGTACTAAGATAAACTGTTCTACTAGCCGTGAAACCGGTGTAGAAAGGCAGCGTTCCACGGGTTCGGCACCAGGCGATTTTCTTTGACGTTCTGGATCCGATATGCTCCTCCAGTGAGCACTTTGTCGATGATGAATGGCCCGTCCCAGGGCGCAGATAGTTTATGCAAAATCGGGCTTGTCTGGGTGGCGCCGTAAGACGAGGTCTCCGACGTTGTATGCCTTGGATGGGACCTTGCAATTTTGATAACACCGTGCCTGCTGTTGGTAAAAAGTTGAGCGTGCTCGGGCGGCGTCGCGCTCCTCTTCAAAGGCGTCGAGGTCATCCTGCCGACTTCGCTCGGCCTCCTCTTCCTCGTACATTCGTACTCGAGGTGCGTCATGGATGAGGTCACTAGGGAGTATGGCCTCGGCCACATAGACCATGAAGAATGGAGTATAGCCCGTGGATCTATTAGGTGTGGTGCGCAAGCCCCACAGTACCGACTTGAGCTCGTCGACCCACTTGTTATCCGCTTTTTCCAAAGAGCGAACTAGGCGAGGCTTGATGCCACTTAAAATTAAGCCGTTTGCTCGTTCAACCTGGCCGTTGGTTTGCGGGTGATAAAACCGAGGCATAGTCAAGCTTAATACCTTGTTTAGCACACCAATCCTTTACTTCCTTAGCTGTAAAGTTGGAGCCATTGTCTGTAATGATGTTGTGAGGTACCCCGTAAAGGTGTACTACGCCCGAAATGAAGTTGATTACTGGTTCAGCCTTAGCCGATGTCACAGGTTTTGCTTCAATCCATTTGGTGAACTTGTCGACCATTACCAGGAGGTATTTCTTTTTATCTGTTCCTCCTCGGAGTGGTCCGACCATGTCCAGCCGCGAACGGCCAAGTGATCGGGATGGTTCTTAAAGCTGTGGCCGGCAAGTGGCTTTGTTTGGCGAAGAGCTGACAACCCGCGTATCGTGGTGTTCTCACGACAGATGCCATAGGATGGCTTATCGTGGGTGGAGCCAGAGGACGCCGGTGGGTTCCGGAGGCAAGATTGATACGAGCAATGCGAGACACACGACGTACCCGGGTTCGGGGCCCTCCGAGGGAGGTAACACCCCTAGTCCCGCCGAATGAACTAAGATGAGCACACGGGCTACAATGGTGCTCCTGGAGCTGTTTGGGTGGAGGAGGAGGAGGGAGCTAGCTCTCCTCCTGCCTCGTGTGAGTGTGTGTGGTGAAAATGAGTCGACCCCCGCTCTGGGGGTCTCCTGGGAGGTCTTATAGCTCGGCCTCCTAGGGTACAATGGTAAAATGAGTGGGGGCGGGGCCCTGCTGTCATCGTCCCCGGCTGGCAGTGGGGCTCGCCGGCTGCACGGCACTGTAGCCTGTCGCCTCCTTCGTCACGGAGTGGTTGACGTCGTGGGGCTACAGTGGCGAGCCGCGATGACGTCGGTCACCCGGGTCAGCGGGGTTGGCAGCACTGTAGCCACGCTCTCCCGTCGTGGGAGAGCGGTCTTGTTGTACGGGTGAATGGGACGGGCGCTGACCCGCCAAGAGCCGGCTCAGGACCAGCCGGCCCGGGCGTGGCCTCGTGCCCAGCCGGCCCGCGGCTGAGCGGACGGCTGGAGGGTCAGCCGGACTGAGGGGCGCTGGCCGCCCCGATGTTTTGAAAATTGCCTTGTCCTCCTGAGCCTACCCGGGGGTCATCCCCCCGACACCGCGCATGCATCAACAAGGTCTCGAGCATCAGCTCGCGCAGTGGGCCAGTAGAATCCTGCTCGAAAAACTTTGCTTACCAAAGTCCGAGGTGTTGCGTGATGACCACACGCCGGAGTGGATTTCCGATAAGAGCTCTTTTCCTTCCTCCTCGGAAATGCAGCGCTGGAGTACTCCGGTAACACTGCGTTTATATAGTTCTCCCTCATGGACCTTGTACGTTTTTTATCGTCGAATGATCCGGCGTGCATCTGTCTGGTCCTCGGGCAGCTCTTTGCGTAATAAATACGCGAGCAACGGCCTAGTCCAGGAGGTGATTACGGCCATAATCTCATGAGCCGAGGCGGTTTCCTCGATCGCCGAGCCCCCAATTATCTCCTCATCTGGCTTGATGGCAAGAGGGGTAATCAGTTCGAGGTCTGAATGTTCGGCCGTTTTAGTGGCCTGCTCGGCGGCACCCTCCCATTTGACCGATGGTTTAAACAATCGTTCAAGGAAAGTGTTTTCGGGTACTGGCTCTCGTTTGGCACCCATCCTGGCGAGAACGTCGGCAGCTTGATTGTTGTCTATTTGAATGAAATTCTAGAGCCTCGAAGCAGGCTGATAGAGTCATGATGGTGTTTCAATATGCCGCCATTTTTGGGTCCTTTCCGTCGAATTCTCCATTAATTTGGAAGATTGCGAGGTTGGAATCACCTCGGACCTCAAGACGTTGGATGCCCATGGAAGTCGCCAGCCGAAGACCATGAAGCAGTGCCTCATATTCCGTTGCGTTATTGGAATCCATGTACATGATTTGAAGCACGTACATAACGGTATCGCTAGTTGGCGAGGTGAGCACTACTGCTCCAAGCCCGGCGAGCATTTTCGATCCGTCGAAGTGCATAATCCAATTTGAGTAAGTGCTATACTCTCGAGGGAGCTCGGCTTCAGTCCACTCGGCCATGAAATCGGCCAATACTTGGGACTTAATAGCCCGCCGTGGTCGATACATGATTTCGAAAGGCAAAAGCTCAATGGCCCATTTAGCAATTCTGCCGGTGGCATCACGATTGTTGATGATGTTGTTTAATGGTACTTCCGAGGCCACGGTGATGGAGCATTCCTGAAAGTAGTGCCTGAATTTCCGAGAGGCCATGAAGACTGCATATGCTATCTTCTGGTAGTGCGGTTACCATTTTACATGGGGTAAGCACTTCAGAAACGTAGTGTACACCGGCCTCTGTACCTTTAGTTTGTGACCGTCCATGTCGCGCTCGACAACTAGGACTGCGCTGACAACTTGATTGGTTGCCGAGATATACAGCAACATTGGCTCACTGGGGTGAGGAGCGGCTACAATGGGATTCGTAGCCAGGAGCGCCTTGATCTCTTCAAGAGTGGCGCTGGCCTCCTCAGTCCATTTGAACTTTTGGGTTTGTCTAAGCAGCTTGTACAGTGGGAGGGCCTTTTCCCCGAGCCGTGAAATAAATCGGCTTAAGGAGGCCACACACCCTGCCAATTTCTGTACATGTTTGAGCTCCATAGGCACAGCTAATCGAGCCAAGGCCTTGATCTTATCGGGATTCGCTTCGATTCCTCTGTCGAATATGATGAAGACGAGCAGTTTGCCGGATGGAACGCCGAAGACGCACTTTTCCGGATTGAGCTTGGTGTTGTATGCTCGGAGGTTTTTGAAAGGTTCCCGAAGATCATCAATGAGGGTGTGAGACTATCTGGTTTTAACGACCACATCGTCTACATAGGCCTCGGCTGTTTTGCCGATCTATGGCTCTGACATGTTTGTATCATGAGCGGGTACGTTGCGCGAACGTTTTTGAGCCCAAAGGGCATTGTGTTAAAGCAAAACGGCCCATAGGGGGTTATGAACGTCGAGGCAGCCTGGTCGGATTATTTCATCTTTATCCGATGATAACCCGAGTAAGCATCAAGGAAGCATTGCAGATCATGTCCTGCTGTTGCGTTCACAATTTGATCAATTCAAGGTAGCGGAAAGGGGTCCTTTGGGCAAGCCTTGTTTACATCCTTGAAGTCGACGCACGGGCGCCAGAATTTGTCAATCTTTTGTACCATTACTAGGTTCGCCAACCATTCGGGATGCTTGATTTCTCGAATGAATCCGGCTTCTAATAGCTTGGCCAGTTCTTCTCCCATTGCCTGCCTCTTTGGTTCTGAGAACCTCCGGAGTGCCTGTTTAACAGGTTTGAATCCCTCGATAATGTTGAGGTCACGAGGTTTCTCGGGATGCCTGGCATATCCGAGGGATGCCAGGCGAAGATGTCCCAATTTTCCCGAAGGAAATTGCGCAGTGCTTCATCTAGCGTTGCGTCCAGCCGAGTTCCGATGGAGGCCGTTTTAGACGTATCCTCGGGGTGTACCTAGAATTTTACAATCTCGTCGGATGGTTTGAAGGATGTAGACTTGGATCGTTTGTCGACGACGACATTGTCCTTATTAACCGTTGCTCGCAGCGTCGTTAACTCCTCGGCCACGAGGGCCTCGGCCTCTGCCTCTAGGGCCAGCGCTGCTGTTTTGTTTTCCGCTTTGAGTGATCGATCCATATTACTTTTTACTGTGATCACGTCGTTGGGCCCTGGCATTTTAAGCTTCATGTAGGCGTAATGAGGGACGGCGTGGAATTTGGCAAACGCGGCTCGTTCGAGGTGCGCGTGGTAGCCACTACGGAAGGGCACGATGTCGAAGATTAACTCCTCGATTCAATAGTTGTCGGGTGTTTTGAATACCACGTCTAGCGTGACCTTACCCGTACATCGTGCTTCCCTTCCTAGGACTATACCCTTAAAGGTACTTCGGCTTGGTTCGATGCATGATCTATCGAACTGCATCTTTTGCAAAGTATCCCCGTAGATGAGGTTTAAGCTGCTTCCACCATCCATCAAGACTTTATTTAAGCATTAGCCATCAATGATAGGGTCGAGGACTAGGGCTGCAACTCCTTGGTTGTGGGTTTCAATAGGCTGGTCCTCGTGATCGAAGGTGATCGGGATGTCCGACCATCGATTATCCGAGGTGACGGCGTGGTCGACGTGGCAGATCTCTCGAAGAGCTCTTTTCCGCTGATTCCTCGAAGGATGAGTCTCATAGATCATCATGATTTCTTCGTCTTCGGATGGCTGCTCAACTTGATTTGAAGAGGCACCTCGGTACGTATGCGTGCCGAAGCTATCGAGGAGTTCCGCTCCTCCTTTTTCCACCTGTCTTATGATCCAACATGCTCGAAGCCTGTGAGCTGGTGGTTTATCCAAAGAGATGGAGTGAATTGGACATGGATCATCTAATATCGCGTCTAGCGTCGACTTGGGTCCTCTGCCTGGTTGCTTTTTCTTCCGTGCCGATGAGTTATTGGGTGTGTCGACACTGGAGCGTTTTGGGCGTCGGGTACGACGTGAGCGCCTACCCTTCTCGACTGATTCGGGCCGGTCCAGGCTTGAATCCTGGCGCCGTTGGTCGGCCAACCAGGCGTCTTCCATGATACAGTAAGTTACTGTATCAGATAGCTCGGCAAACGTTCTAAGGCGCTTCCGTGCAATGGTTCTTGCGATTCCTTCGTCGTGACAGCCATGTCGAAAGGCTGCAAGTGCTTCCGCATCAACACAGTCCGTGATTTTGTTTTTTACAAACAAGAATCTCATCTAGAACTGCCGAACTATTTCCTTTGGCTTTTGTACTACTAAGTCTATATCCCAGCTGTCGGTTAGTCCTGAGTTGTTGGGACAATACTCGACATGGGGGTGGGTGGGAAAGAGAATTTTATTCCGAACCGATCTGACATCGGCCTCCCTCGTGAGTTCTCCCGAGGTTGATGTTTAATCCTCGGGATCGCCTGTGCGGCCTAGAGAGCCTGGCCGTCGTGGTAAGTGCTCGGATCCGAGCTCCAAGCTTGGTCCGATGAGGCATCAGTTCCGGCATGTGGCTGGTGCGAAACCGGTGCTCGGGCAGTGATCGTCGGTGGCTCCTCGACCAGATCTAACGTCATGGCGGAGGGATGATCCGAGAATATTTGGTTGCCAAGATTGATGTCCCGACGAGTGATTGGAGCTTCAATGCTCTCGAGTGCTTCGGCTGAGCTGAAGTTTGGGTGTTCCGGCGTAGGTGCTACGCCGGCACAGACCTGATCGTCAAGCGATGATGCCATCAAGCTGTTTTGACCATACAACGGGACCTGCATGGGCCACCAATGTCGGGGTAAAATCCAGCAGATCTCGAGTGGGGGTCCCGAGCTGGTGATCTTAGCTAGATGGTAACAGGGTGAACAGGGGACACGATGTTTACCCAGGTTCGGCCCCTCTCGAGGAGGTAAAACCCTACATCTTGCTTCTGTTGTATTGATTGTGTTGGAGTACAAAGTATAGGATGATCTACCTCGAGATCGTATGTGGATGAATGAATCTCTACCCTACACTCTAAACCCCTCGGCTTATATAGACACCGGGGGTACCTACGGTTACATGTAGGTCGGTTACATCTAGGGATAAACATGCTGATTATTTGAACACGTCTTGAAGTGTGCGCCAAGCCTTCGAAGGATTCCATCTTGAGTACGCCAGGGACCATGATAGACATGGCGCATTCTTCGGTTGTCCCGGGTTCTCAGCCCGGCCCATGATCGGCCGACCGACGTGGCTAGCACCCCCTAGTCCAGGACACCGTTACCGTTGTCGAGGTAGTCGCCGTGCAGCCGCAGGCGCAAGGAGGCGCCGAGTTAGTCATGGGCGCATTGGTGCGCCGGGAAGAAGGTGTTGACGAGGCGTCGCGCCGGGTTTGCCAAGCCCAGGGACACATCGTGGACGAAGGCACACGTCGGTGTTGCCAGCACCTGGCATGCGTAGACGAACAAAGTCGATGTTGACGAGGCGCCGCACTAGGCTTGCCAGGCCCGGGGACACGGCGTGGACGAACGCACGCGTCGGTGTTACCAGCACCGGGCATGCGTAGACGGACGAAGTCTATGTTGACGAGGCGCCGCACCAGGCTTGCCAGGTCCGGGGACACGTCGTGTACGAAGGCACGCGTCAGTGTTGCCAGCACCGGGCATGCGTAGACGGGGACAAGTACGAGTTGTACGCCATGTCAAGGGGGCTAGCAGAAAAGGGCTCGACGACGGTTGCGGCGCCAATCGGTGTGGGACCGATGTCGCCCGCGGTTGTCAGAGTAGATGAAGTGGTCGGGAAAGATGACAGCGACACTGGCGATGAGCTGATGCTGGACGAAGACGAAGAGGTGAACGGAGATGGAGCCGGCGGAACCAGAGGCAGCCCGTGGGGGGCCACGTCGGTCGCCGGTAGGAGCGCGGCGGCGGTGCTTGAAGTAGGCGAGAAAGAACCCCACAGCGTAACGAAGACCGTGCGTGGACGGTGGTGTTCCCACGCCTAGGGAAGCAGAGCGATGCATACCACATAGAAGTCGACGCGCGGGGACGACAGAGTGGACCGCATGCCGCAGCGCTACCGTCCGAAGGGTCGACACAGCGGCAGCATGCGGGTCGGGGCGACAGCAGGGAAGTCCTAGGGGCGGCGGCATGGACCGCGCACCGCGGCGCTACGGCCTGAAGGGGCGACGCAGTGGCAGCGTGCAGGTCGGTGCAACCGCAGGGACGGCCTCGGGGCGGCGACAGCGACGCAGCCGCAACACGCGGGTCGGTGCAACCGCGGGGACGGCCTCAGGGCGGCGGCGTGGACCGCGTGCCGCGGCGCTACGACCCGAAGGGGCGACGCAGCGGCATCGCGCGAGTCAGTTCAGCCGCGGGAAGAACCACAGGCGGCGCTGCGGCCTGACGGGGCGACGCAGCGGCGGCCCGTTTCTCGGTCGATGGAGGGGCGCGCGAGACTCGGGGACGATCTTTACGGGACCTGCGGAGGCGCGCGGAAGCGACTGGCCAGCTCGGTCGCGCGGCGCGGATGGGGTGAAGCGCGGGCGGGCGGGTGATCAATCTGATCGCGCGAGAGGTCGGGGACGCCGCTTGGTGATGAAGGGGTCGAGCCACCGAGGCGACGCCCGAACGGACGCGCGACCGGCCACCCACGCCCGAGCGGGGCGCGGAGCAACGGCGTATCATAGACGCAACCGGCCGACGCATCATGTGCGTGGCGGCGCTAGGGCCCAGCGACCTGATGCATCCGAGCGGGATGAAGGTTGATGGAGGATCCTGATCCAATCATGGCGACGACGGCCGTCGCAGAGCGACGGGCGGACGAACGCGTGGAAGGCGGCTATTGGCCGCCGCGTGTCGCGCGAGGCCGCCGTGTCGAGGAAGAGGCCGGTGGAGTCGACGCCGTAGTCGAAGTAGAGGCGCGCGAGGGTCAACGGGCGGCGGCGGGCGACGCAAACCGATCTTAGATAAAAAAACCAAAAAAAAGAAGCGCCGATCAAGTCGACCGGCGTGAAAAGAAAAACTCGGATCAAGGATCGGGAAAAAGACTCTAGGGCAGCCGATCAACACGACCGGCGGACGAACCCTAAGTACGGGCGGCGCGGCTAGGGTTTTGGATCGGGGTTAGGCTGATACCATGTAGAAGAATAGAGAGGGATTGGTGGAATCGATGTTTATTGCTTGAGCCTCATGGGAATATATATAGGAGTACATGACCATCTTGGAGTACAAGACAAGCTAGAACAAATCCTAGTCTATCCTATGTTTTCTAAATAATCATGATACTCAAAAGTGGGGACGACGTCATTTGCGAGGACGATGGTGCCCGAGGCGGCAGATCCACGTCCCCTGCCATGACGGGAGCCGCCGTCGCGGCGCCACGAGAAGCGTCAGATCACCCGCACCAGCCGTCACGGGAGCCTTTAGCGCCATGCTCGCTGAGGCTAGTGCACCACACGGGGCGGCAATGGGGGGGGGGGTGTTCGCCACGCCGGTACATGGCGTTTGGGATGGAAAATTCTCATCCGCCAACATGTTTAGCCAGTAGGCTGCGTTCCGGCGTGGTGGCATTGTCACAGGGGCGAGGGAAAGGCGACGATTCGGGTAGAGGGGGTGGCCTCGCCGTTAATGCGGTGGATGGTCAGCAATCAGGCCCCCCAGCTCACGGGTGATTACCTGTGCGTGGTGATGCATGTACAGTTCGTGGGCTACTTCAAAACTCGGTTGTAGCGCGAAGAGGAAGAAGATGAAACTTCCCTCCCGCGCTGGCAATCAGGTTTGGAGCAAGCTCCAAACAAGGCTTCCACAACCTCTGTATTTGGAGGCTACGAGGTCGTTTTTTGAACAAGTTCCATAAATTTAGGCGATCAGACACATATGACGACTCTGCTAGAGTGCCATTTTGTGTGTTGATCACAAATTCACAATGTTGGCAGTTATAATGGCAATTGGTCCAATATATTGACTCTGTTGAGTTGCTCTAATAGATAATTTTTTAATAGTTTGCATCACAAAGTAGAGGAGCTTCCAAAAGGTTCCTATGTTCTTGTATAGCATGCACGGAGCTCCGCAACCGCGCTGGTCACAGGGCAGTAGGTGCTCGGGCTGTCTCCACGTCAGGCGAGGCCAGATCCGGGTTCCACGTCGCATATTCTCTCCCCCAGCGGTCCGAGTTTGTTTCTCTTGGATGGGCCTATCGCGTCCTCGCCCGCTGCGGGTGGGCACATGGTGCTGCTTGCTGTTACCTCTAGCTCCTTCGCCCCCTTCAACTCCAGCCTCGGCGTCGCCTGTCTCCCAACATCCCATGTAGCTCCTCCCATTGTCGTCAGCTCAACCCCCGAAATGACGATGAAGATGAGCGAGCCAAGTAAGCACTGTCGGCTCCACTGCTAGGTCTCTAATCCAACGGTATGCTGCTCCACCGTGCACCTTAACCTACAGATTTGGCACTCGACGACGATGACGATGAGCCGCCGGCTGCCACCAAGGCCATCAACATCGTTGTTGTGTTTTTTTTTCGAAAAGAAGGATGACCCCCCGCCTCTGCATCAGGACGATGCATGCAGCCATTTTATTAATTATTCATCAAGACCTTACAAAGTAATACATCAATAAGTCTGAAGCCACCATCTTGGCACCAACTGTCGCTACTCCTATCCACTGGATGAAGGGGTGCAGATTGTCGGGGCCGCATACCCAGACCTCACACCAAAGTCCAACATCTAAAGCCGGAGGCCCCAACCAAGCCGAATTGTCGGGTCTGGGTCACACACCGGTCCGGCGCACTCTCAGCGAGCACCGCATGTGCACGCTGCAGAGGTCGTCGTCACCGTCTTCCCCCAATCCATCTTCAGAGCAGATACTGACGCATCAACCTTGCCAGGCCTGCCGTCGACGCCACCACAGCGCTAGATGACGCCACCTCCTACGCGCGTCCATCATCACACATCCGTCGCCGAGACCTTGCTGCGCCACGCCGCCGAGACTCCACGTCGTCGATGCGTCACACGAAACGCCGCTCCACCGTTGAAACTGACCACTGGTCCCTCAAGGGGGGAACGGCACAAGAACGCCGCCGTCATCCGATCGACTAATGTAGGGTTTCCCCCGGAGGTAGCGGATAGAGGTGTGGAGCTTCTCCACGGCGATGCCTTCAAGAAGGGGACGACACAAAAGAGCGCCGGCCTTGGCAACTAGTCGAGAGCAGGGTTTTCACCCGGATCTGCTCGACGAACCTCCATCCCGCATCGTGTGCACGGAACCGCCACCAATCTCCACCGCCGCGCGGCGAGCAGGCCACTCCGGCCCGTCCTCCACGCCGCCGCCACTGGACGGGGAGGCCTCACCAAGGGGCCGCCGCACCCGGATCCATGGATCACGGCCGCTATACCAACCCCGAGCAGCCGAAAAAGGACCCCGCCGCCGCCTTCCCCGGAGCCATCCGGACTTTGCCGGAGGGCGCCTCAGGCAGCGGCGAGGGGAAGAAGATGCAGCTGGGGAGGAAGGTGCGGCAGGGGCGGTGGCAGCGGAGGAGGAATCCGGCGACGGTGTTGGGTGGCGGCGGCGGCGCTAGTTGAGTCCTAGGCCGCGAGGTCTAGTCCCCTGTCTTCGGTCGCTGTTGTGGAAGACCACGAGGAGGAGGAGATGGCCTCGTGGACGATGTTGGCTACCCCCCAATGGCCTTGAATCTAATGGGATTTTGTCCCTTGTGGCCGTAACCCCTAGACATCGTCTCCAATGCACCGTGTACATCTGCTCGGCTCCGCCCCGACCCGGCTGCTCGTTCGAGCATGCAGACACCGCAAGCTGCCAAAGGCACGTGTCCAACCGCTCAGCCGAGTGTGGGACGTGAGGCAGGAAGCGAATGGAGGATGACAGGGGGGTGCTGTTGTGTAGCGGCATGTGCCGTCTAGCGTCTCCATCTCCGGTTGTGGCTAACCGGCCCATCCCCCACTTGGCTTCATGGTAGATGTTGCAGATACCTCTACCAGGCGCCATACAGTGTATTGCAGAGATACCCTTCAGAGCTCCCGCTGCCTTGAGAATGCTCATTGGGCACAAGATTGCCGCAACACCGGGCGTCCGCTAAGCTAGCTGGCAGGCCCTGTCGTGTCTCCGTTGTCCCGCCTCATAGCCGAGCATCGTCAAACTCCAGCTCCTCATCAGGTCAACATAGATGACACACTTTTGCCTAAGGCAATCCGTCGTGATTCTTGGGCGATCAAGTGCCAAGGACCCAGCAGGAGCAATTACTTACGAATTGAACAAATTTCTGCATATTACCTTCATCAACGTTTGTACAAAAATATACTATAAAACAAAGTCTATGCTGAAGTAAGTACTCCCTCCGATCCATATTAATTGTCGCTGATTTAGTACAAAGTTGTATTAAATCAGTGACAATTATTATGGGTCAGAGGAATAACTGATTTGAGCTTTTGTTAGAAAAGGTGATCCTAGCAATACCAAAATGCGAACTACATACGACCACAGCCAAGACGACCTGATACAACAATTGAAACAGGTGACCAAATGCAATGGAGACCTAATAAAAGGCTCTAATAATTTCAGCAGCCAAGATAGTTGATGGCTAACAGCTATAATCTGCTTGCCATTCTCAGTACCTAATCGATTTGATAATGATATTTGTAATGTTTTTTAAAAGAACAAGATAGTACATGTTCCACAAAAGCATTACCCTTGAGTGATCGTACCTGATATGCTGATGACGTTGCCTCATTGCTAATCCTATAATCCGAACTTTCAGTTCCTTTAAGCATCTTGATAATTTTTTTTGTTGTAGGCCTTTTGGTCCACTCGGGATTCACGCAGATTAGACCTATCTGAATGCATCGTTTTATTTGTTGGCAGTCTATTTCTAGCTTTGTATACCCCTGTGCTTTCTCCAATGTGTTTCTCCATTTTTTAAGTGCCTGCAAAATCAGAACAAGAATCAGAATGTCAGTTATGCAAAGATAAACGTAACATGGTCTCCTAAAAAGGAATCTGAGAAAGTGGAAACAGAATTTTCATACAAGCTCAATAAAGCCCTCGGAAGATGTTCCAACAACGCGTGGGTAGTCCCTGTGCCCCGTTATTAGCTCCATGATTATCACACCCAAACTGAATATGTCTGACTTAGGTGTGACTGTACCTTCATCGATGTATTCCGGTGCCATGTAGCCTCTGCATGCACAACATGAGTGGATTTTGTTATGCTGAAGAGACCAGAAAGACAAATTTTGCTGATGACTTGGAAGAAAGGGACTATAAAGAGCCACTAAACTTACAATGTACCAACACGACTTGGAGTGAACATAGTTTCAGATTGATCAAGCAGTCTTGACAGCCCAAAATCCGTAAGCTTTGGTGCCAAATTATCGTCAAGCAATACGTTCGCAGGCTTAAGGTCCAAGTGAAGAACAGACTTGTCAATTTGCTCGTGAAGGTAGTGCAAACCATCGCAAATCCCCTCAATGATTTTGTAACACGTGCGCCAATCATGTTGAGAGGATCCATCTGCATTTGTTACCAAAAAAAGAGCATTTGACATATGTTATCTGAAAAAATCTATTGTTGTTGTGGACATGAGTCCACTAGGCGGCTGTGGTGGAGTCCATGAGAGAGAACATCAGTAAGACAGTAATAGTCTATTAGAGAAGTATAGGATTGTGGAAGTGTTATGTACGATTAGAGGATCTCTCAGTTGGAAAGTTTATCTTATAAACTAAAAATATATCTTAAAGCTTGGACCTTAAGCTAATTAGAGATAATATTTATGATTTGTTACTTTGATTGAATTATTAGGCCTCTACGTAAAAAGAACCCCCTATGATGAATATAAATCTCCTATCTCGGCCCAGGGGGAAGAGCCCTACAACGTGTTAGTTAGTAGTACACAACTGGAAGGGTCCAAGTGTATTAGGAAGATCCACATAGTCCAATCATATTAGGAGAGGTCAAAGACCTGAGCATCAATTGCATAAGGATGGTATATGTTTCTACTTTGAGTCAAGCAAGAATAATTGATCTACTATTTATTCTGTCATCTAGCATATCTAATCCCTACAGCCATGAGGATTGGCTATCTTTTTTTTGCGGGTAACGACTGGCTATCTTCAGCAAGGTATCCCATTGTTTTTATTTTCCTTCACAACAGCTTCTTTGCTCCAGAAAACATTTTTTTTTTGCTCAACATATGAAAGGACTATAAAATCCTACTGTATGTCAGCCTTTATTGTTCACAGAGAGATATCAACACCACATGTCAGTGTGTTGTAACATTCCTAGTATATGTGAATAAAATTCAGCTGTTAGGAGCTATGATCAATACACACAAACTACAATCCCAGAGGAACATGAATAACTTTGAAACACTACACATGTCCCATATTGAATTGCCATACCTGAAATATACCCATCAAGGCTACCTTTAGGAAGATACTCCAAGCAAAGCAACATTTCTGAGCTCTCAGCAAAAACACGTTTCCCTCTGTATTCTAAAATAACCTTCTTGGTCTCATAGCAATAGCCCATAAGTCGCACAATATTTGGGTGCTTAAACCTCATAAGATGGTGAACCTCATTCTCAAATAAACTCTGAGCGCCCACCATTGACGACATAAGCCTCTTCACTGCGATTATCTCGCCACTTTGCTGCACACCCTGTTTAAAATCGCTTGTTGGTATGGGCAAGTTACATATAATTTGAAAGATTAAATGGGCATGCTGTAACCTTACCTTGTATACAAAGCCAGTACCGCCTTTACCAAGTAGTCGCTCATCAGAGAAGTTGTTTGTGATTGTTTCCAAATATTTCAACGGTACTGCTTGTGCTTCTGAACTTTGATCCTGTAGTTGGCTCTCCAGGTTATCATGTTTGCGGCGTTTGTTGGACTTCCCGTGCATTTTTTTTATTTCCTAAATACACTTCCAAGAGATAGCAAGCATCTGTTGGATATACAGTGCCCTCAATAAGTCGTGGATCCAAAACAAGATAACTGTAAAAGGAAACCCAAAAAAGTAATTTCAGAGCCGAACTAGCGGCAACCTCTTTAGAACCACGACCAATCGATCCATCTGATTAGAGGTTTAAACGAGATCTATCATCTAACTCGCATGAGGATTCACACGGCTGAAGAACGACCGGAAGAAAACCAAGAGAATTAAAGGAGAAGAGCACACCATGAGGGAGGTATCGTCGCCGTCACCTGGAGTCGCGGCTGCCGTCGCCGCTGCCTCGTGCTGCCACACCACCGTCCGCGGAGTCGCTTCTTGGTCGAAACTGTGGGGCGGTGCTCGAATCTTGCAGTGGCGCGGTGGGAAGTGGGGAATGCAGGACGCGGCTTGTTCTTTGACTTGAGAGCGTTTACGCCGGGCTCCCCGTCCTTTACGGCCGGGGGACGGCCCGGTCAAACAAATCTAACCCAAAAGTCGAAATTAATGAGTACTCTTTAAAGATCACTTTCATCTTCTCACGTTGACGCACTGCGTACTTGTCACAAGCTTTTTTTGGATCCGTTTATTCAAAACATTTTATCTATTAAATGTGCGTCCAAATCTTAAACCATTTTCATCGTTGGATACCTCGCGTCGAGATTTTCAAAACTAGATTCAATGTTGATAGGTTTTGACGAATTTTTTTTTCACGAAAAAAATCAAACAAAAAAACCAGACGAAACCGAAGCAAAAGCATGTTTTTTTTTCTTCAGAAAGAGGCACGGCCGTGCCTCTCGCGAAAGCAAATCCGTGCCTCTCGCAGAAAAAAAAAAGACACGTTTTTTTCGTTTCCGAGAGGCACGTCGCGAAAGCAAATCCGTGCCTCTCGCGGAAACGTTTTTTTTTTCATTTTCGAATGGCACGGCCGTGCCTCTCGCGGAAAGAAAAAAAAACATGTTTTTCCTCCGTTTTCGAGAGGCACGGTCATGCCTCTCGCGGAAGCAAATCCGTGCCTCTCGCGGAAGAAAAGAAAACACGTTTTTTTCGTTTTCGAGAGGCACGGCCGTGCCTCTCGTGAAATAAAAAAACATGTTTTTTCGCGCAAAAAAAATGAATTTTTTGTCCAAAAGTTAAGAAAGACCGATGGAAAACTGAAAAGCCGAAAAAAAAACCATGTAAAAACCGAAAATGCGTGCGGAAAAAAATCGAAGGGAGCATCCAGAGCGCGACATGTGGCGGCGGCTGAGATCGCGCCAAGTGGCGCGCTCTCAGCCCACCCCAAGTGACCCTTGAGGAGGCTCCCGAACGAGTGCTATTTGATTAGTTGCTCCCCCAAAACATTGGGTTACTCGTACCAGCCCTATACGTTTCGGGCTGACGAACACCCTCGTATCCAATCCATATCTCTAGCAGATATGGAGAGGCCAGGTGCGTCTGCCACTCGGATCAAACAGGCCGGACCCATCTCAAATTACAACAAATCGACCAAGTCCATCAAATCCACTGCCCTCCTCTTGCGCCTGTCCATCATTTCCCACGTCCGAGCCGTCGTCGTCGTCCACCTTCCCTCTCCCAACCGCGCCGTCGGCCCGAATTCGTCACCCTAGATGTCATCACCGGATACCTCGTCCCCTACCGCTGCCACGGATGTTGCCTCGGCGTCATCCATGGGGCTCCCATCCATGGAGCCGAGCTGCGAGACGGAGAATGTCGCCGGGAACGACCAGCGCGAGAGGGAAGCGACGTCACAGGGAGTTTCGACCAAGGATGTTGTGGACTTCGAGGAGGATGTGTCCCCTTCGTCGCCCCCTCTCAACCCCGTCCATCCTGCCGCCGACGAGGAAGGCTCTGACCGCCCCCACCGCGACCGAGATCTAACGGCCGGATGAGCCATTCCGGACTGCTTTCCGCCAACACAGGCGGCGGAGGACATTGTGTGTGACTTGCCGCAGCTCCAACGAACGCGAGCAAGCACGGGCAACGGCGGCAACCGGACTGCCCACGTCATGTTCGACGGAATGACGCAACAGGACATGGCCGCGGCAGAGCATGCGACATAGATGACGTCTGACGAGTGATCTGTCATGCTCGGATTTGAATTTTATTTTGGCAATGTCCGGATTGTTGAACTATGACTTATTTTGCTCTGTTGCATTGTTGAACTGTTGAATTGTGGTGAATTTGTGCTATATGATCTAAGTGCATGGATTTGAGGGTTTAGATTTGAGGTGTGTGGCTGTCCGACAGGTCATATGAGGGACCGGCCGGCACTGTCCGCGGTCACGCCCGAGCGCGTTTGCAGCCGTTTAGTTGGCCGAATTTGCCAAGCCCAACTGTAGATGCTCTGACTTGAGGGAATCACTATGTCAAAATTTAGATGTTTTTAATGCACAGTTTAGATGCTTTCGTAAATAACTATGGCCAAGAAAAGTTTGGCTAAAAGCCTAAAACATCGCCGTAAAACGCAAAAAATCTACGATTCTCGTATAATCTCCACAACTTGTATAATCTCCACAACTTCCCTTCCATCTACGGGAAGAAGACTTTTTCCGTAAGCTTTGGTGGGGAGGCAATCGTTAAAGTTTCAAGGCGCCCCAAGCTCGTCTCCACGCCCGCCTCGTTCTGCCACCCTATGTCGCTCCTCACTGGCCTGCTGCCTCGCCGCACCGCCGCGATGAGCCGCCGCCGGCCGGAGGAACCGACCGCGCCATCCCGCACTGCCTCGTCGCCGCTTGGACAAGTCGGCCACAGCCGCGGCCCCGACGAGTCGCCCACCGCCAGGCCACCTCCCCGCACTGGCCCCGCCGCCTCGTCGAGCTGGCCGTTTGCAGCGGCCTGGCTGAGAGATGCTTTAAACTTTGTGTGATGCGGGTCAAACAATGAATAAAATCAACCAAACGGGTCAAATTTGCATCCAACAGCCTGGCTGAGGCTAGTCCGGGCAACCAAACAAGCCCATATATACAGACGTGGCTCTGTTTTGTGTAGAAACTGTTGTTTGGTCTATTTGCTAGGTCGTGTTGGCTCATTCACGTGGCCACGGGTTCGAACCCTAGCTGACATATATTTTCTTTTAATTTAGAGCAGGTGTTCAACAAAATTCCAGTATTTGCCAAGTGAGCATACCCTGGCCAAAGTATGTCACGTCAGAACATACAACAAATATAGTACCCGGTGATGGTAGAGTGAGACATTTTGACAATTTTAATCGCCTCACTTCGACACTTTCAGTGCCCCCAGTGAACCCTAGCGTACCGTGGATATAATTTACTCCATGGTTTTTGGTGGCGAATTTGCTCTGCCTCGGAAGTTCAGTCCAACAAGATAATTTTCACTTCGCCAATGCTACTAGTAGGACAGAATCCGCTAAAAAAACTAGTGGGACAAAAGGCGCAGTAAAATGTGGACTGTAACAAGGTAAAAACAGAGTAATCCTTTTCAGCGGTAGATGCTTCAGAGATAAACTACAGGGGCAGTACTAGTATCTATTCAGTCATGCAGAACAATCAAGCAAAGCAGAAACTATGAACTGTTTCTCACCAATCATCAAAGTCAGAGGCCAAGAGCTGCTACGACATGGAGCCATTTGTTCCATCAACAAAAGACTGTATGGACAACTGTTACTATACAAGCAAAAATGAGCATAACTAGGCGATTTACAGTGCCAAAGCCAACAACTTCATCATATCTGACGATGATGCTACACTACTAGTACTCGTTAAACAGAAAAGAAATATCTGGCGAGCAGTTTCAGACGGAAAAAAAAATCAGCTACCAATATGGCAAGAATGGGCCAGGGTGCTCATCTCCTATGCCGACCTGTCAAGTTCCTTGCCACAGTGGACGTCGACGATGAGGAAGATGAAAGGGTTGTCGTTCTGGCAAACTCCTCCTTGTCCTCGCTGAACGCCTTCAGAAGCGTATCTTGAAGGTCATGAAACCTCCTCTTCCTCTCGGAGGATGCTGTTAGATAATGAGCAACTGGTATTCACTGTGGGCCAAAGGCCAGTACATATACATGTGAGGTATTACAAGCGGTAGTACCGCACTCAGAGCGGTAGTACCGCCTCGGGCGGTAGTACCGCAGAGAACACACCAAACACACATCTAACACCCCCCCTCAAACTCATGGTGGATCAACAACACTGAGTTTGGAGAGAAAGAAGCCATGCTGCGCTCGAGTCTGTGCCTTCGTGAAGAAGTCCGCCAACTGTAACTCAGAGGGCACATAGTGAAGAGCCAGTGTCTGATCCTGCATAGCAGCACGTACAAAGTGGGCATCCACACCGATGTGCTTGGTGAGCTCATGCTTCACCGGGTCACGCGGAATACTGATAGCACCGGTACTGTCTGACAGTAAGGGAGTCAATGTAGTAGCAGACACACCAAAGTCCTCAAGTAACCATCGTAACCAGATCACCTCAGCCGTCAGCATAGCCATCGCTCGCAACTCAGCCTCTGTACTCGAGCGAGAAACCGCAGTCTGTTTCTTTGTCCTCCAGGCAATAAGAGAGCCACCAAGGAAGACACAGTAAGCAGACAGCGAGCGTCGATCAGAGGGATCACTAGCCCACGTAGCATCAGAGTAGGCCTGGAGCTCGAGAGAACTGGAGCGGGGAAAGAAAAGGCGATGAGAGATCGTGCCACGAAGATATCGTAGAACACGGAGTAGGTGACTATAGTGGACAGAGGTGGGGGCTGAAACAAACTGACTGAGAATGTGGACAGGACAGGAGATGTCAGGACGCGTAACAGCAAGATAGACAAGGCTCCCAACGAGGTGGCGATAGCGAGTGGGATTAGGAAGAGGGTCACCGTCAGAAGCACGAAGCTGAACGTTGAGCTCCATAGGAGTCACAACAGTGCGCTCATCACCGAGAGCGGCACGAGTAAGAAGATCCTGAATATATTTTTCCTGGGAGATGAAGAAGCCTGCAGAGGTCTCAGAAATCTCGATCCCAAGAAAGTAGCGAAGAGGACCAAGATCAGACATCAGAAACTGTTCCCGGAGGCGGGCCTTAACAAAGGCAATATACTCAGAATCGTCACCAGTGATGATCATGTCGTCCACATATAGAAGGAGAAGCGTCCGACCACGAGAAGAGGTGTGGACAAACAGTGCTGGATCATGATCACTAGGCAAGAAGCCAGCGGCAGTAACGACAGAGGCGAACCGCGAGAACCAGGCGCGAGGGGCCTGTTTAAGACCATAGAGGGAGCGGCGAAGTCGGCAGACCATACCATCAGGAGCATAGTACCCCGGTGGTGGCTGCATATAAACCTCCTCGCGCAACTCACCATTGAGAAAAGCGTTCTGGACATCAAGCTGAGATACAGACCAATGACGAACAGAAGCCACAGCAAGGAGAGTGCGGACAGTGGTCATGTGGGCCACAGGAGCGAATGTCTCATCATAATCGCGTCCCTGTTCCTGCTGAAAGCCACGAGCCACAAGACGAGCTTTGTATCGCTCAAGGGAACCATCGGAGCGAGTCTTAATCTTATAGACCCACTTGCAGGTGATGGGACGAACACCAGAGGGAAGAGAAACCAGATCCCACGTGCCATTGCGCTCAAGCGCCGCAAGCTCCTCGACCATCGCAAGCTGCCATTCAGGCTGAGTCATGGCAGCCCGATAGGCGGTGGGCTCAGCAATGACAGAAAGACCATACCGGTCAGGAGAATAGCGATCAGGAGGGGGACAAGGCCTAACACGGAGGTTATGGACCGGCGGAGGCGTGAGAGGAGGTGCACTGGAAGTAGAGGGCACATCAGTAGGATCATCCACAGCACGAGGACGACGAGTGTAGTGGAGAGGAAACGGGGAGTGAGGTCGAAAGACTGGGGAGGAGGGTGGGGAGGGAGGGGATGGTGGAGACGAGGGAGAGGAGGAGGAGGAAGGGGATGGTGGAACCGGTGGTGTGGGGGGACGCACCGGGGGAGAGGGAAAAACAGGAGGCACAGTGGGAGATGTGTCAGGAAGGAGAAGGAAGGAAATATTTTCCACGGAAAAGCTCGAGGAAGAGGGACGCGGATAGTAAGAACGAGACTCATCGAACGTCACATCACGAGAAATGCGCAGACGGCGACCAACAGGATCCCAACAACGATAGCCCTTGTGCTCATCACTGTAGCCAAGGAAAACACACTCAACTGACTGAGCAGTCAACTTGGTTCGTTCTCGCGGAGCAAGAAGAACATAGCACACGCATCCAAACATACGAAGAGCGGAGTAGTCAGGAGAGCGACCAGAGAGACGCTCCATAGGAATACCACCCTTCAAGGCAGCCGAAGGCTGAATGTTGATGAGGTGGGTGGATGCGGAAACGGCCTCAGCCCAAAAATGGGGTGGAAGAGAGGCGGCGATCATCATCGCCCGAGCCGTCTCAAGCAAATGGCGATGTTTGCGTTCAGCAACTCCATTCTGAGCATGGGCACCAGGGCAAGAGAATTGGGCAAGAGTGCCCTGCTCCGCAAGAAAACCACGCAACATGTGAGAGATATACTCTCCAGCTAAGTCAGCACGGAAGATACGGACAGGCGTGGAAAATCGAGTGCGAACCATGGCAGCAAAACGTTTGTATATGGGGAGAACCTCGCTGCGAGATTTCATACAATAAAGCCAAGTGTAGCGAGAGAAATCATCAATAAACAGAACATAGTAGCGATGACCCCCTTTCGAGTCAAAAGGAGCAGGACCCCATACATCAGAATGAACTAAGTCAAAAGGACGCTGAGATACAGACTCACTGGTAGGATACGGTAACTGAGTCTGTTTGCCAAGCCTACAACCTTCACAATGCAACGAAACATCACCGGAGACAGACCCTAAGACGCCTTGGTGTACTAACGAGGACAAGCGAGAGCCACAGATGTGACCAAGTCGATGATGCCACTGCTGGAAGGACGCAGAAGAGGAGGCAGCAAGAGCATGAGAACTGGCGTATGTGGTAGCAGTGGAAGGAACACGAAGCCAGTCAACCTCCCAAAGGCCCTCAGACTCACGGCGCCGAGGGCCACCGCCAACCAAAGCCTGAGTGCGACGATCCTGAACAGAGCAAGAGTCGGCATCAAGAATGACACGACAGCCAGAATCAGTAAGTTGGGCAGCGGAAAAGAGATTCATGGTAAGACGAGGAACATGAGAAACACTAGGAACCGAAAAAGATGGAGTGGAAAGGATGCCACGACTAGCAACAGGAAGAGGTGTGCCATCGGCAGTGAGAACATTAAGAGGAAAATCAAGAGGTCGAAGAGAAGATAAAGCAGAAGAATCAGAAGACATATGAAAAGAAGCTCCAGAATCCAGAACCCACGAGGATGTACCTGACTGAGTAGGCTCCGGCGGGGGCGGAGTGGTGGCGGCAATCACAGCGGCAACAGAACCCGTCGAGGAAGAACCAGAGGAAGCCAACATGCGCTTGAGCCGCACAATATCCTGGTCAGTGAGCGACAAAGTCGAGGAGGACGCACGAGTCCCACTAGAAGAAGAGCGCTTCAGGTCTTTCCGCTTCTTGTGACAATCAGACTCTGGGTGACCTGGCCTGTTGCAGTAGCCACAGAAGGTGTGCGAGCGCGGCCGACCCTCTCCTGAAGAAGGAGGGTGACCCGCCCCCCCCCCCCCCCCCGGGAGGTGTAGGCAGGAGCGGTGGAGTGGTGAGGCGAGCAGACGACACAGGAGCTCGGGCAGCAAGAACAGTGGGAACCACAAGCAGACCAGCAGAACGGAGGCGTGTCTCCTCAGCACGAAGCTCTGCAAGCACCTCCGAAATAGGAACACGACCACGAGCAAGCAGGTGAGCACGCCGAGGCTCAAACCCTGGACGAAGGCGAGATAAGAACTCATGGAGGCGATGAAAATCCAAGTCAGACCGCACAGTCTGGCAACACCGGCAAGTACCACAAACAACTGTCCTGAGAGAGTCAAGCTGGCGCCAGATGGCAGAGCTCTGAGAGTAGAACTCATCAACAGAAGAGTCACCCTGATGAAGAGCGTGCTCCCGACGCACCACAGATAAGTAGAGAGCATCACCAGATGGCTGATATCGCTGACAAAGATAGGACCACATCGCAGCAACAGGACCGAGACCCATGAACTCAGACGCAAACTGAGGTAAGACACTCGCAGTAAGAACAGCAGCAGCTCGAGCATCATCGTTGCACCACTGAGTGTAAGCAGACAGATCATCTCGGTAAGCAGAAAGAGCATCTGAGTAGGCAGATACCTGCTGATCATAAGCATCAACCGCAGCATCGTCAAGGGCTTTGGTTGTATCCCGATCAGCCTGAGAAGCATCAGCAGCAAGAACAGGCGGCACCGGCGGGGTAGGAGCCTCAGGTGCAACAGGGCAAGGCGGACAGGGAACCTCGCCAGAGAGAACACCCCACAGGAGAAGACCGCGCATGTGGATGCGCATGAAACCCACAAACTCAGCATAGTTGGTGCCATCGAAGATCACCGAGCACCGAGGAACAGCCACATAGCCCGACGAAGACATGACGCCTGAGTGCGCGGTAGTACCACACTTCACAGCGGTAGTACCACTTCGGGCGGTAGTACCGCCCTTGCCAGCGGTAGTACCGCGCTGCACAGGGCGGTAGTACCGCTATGCTACGCGGTAGTACCGCTTGTGCGGTACTTCCGCGGTCCAGTGCCGTGGGCACTTCCGCTTATTTTAGTCTTCTGGTATGCCTGGCCTTCAAGCGGAAGTAGAGCGGCAGTAACGGGCGGTAGTACCGCTTCGGGCGGTAATACTGCTCTTGCCAGCGGTAGTACCGCTCTGCTCAGAACGGTAGTACCGCTCTTCTCAGCGGTAGTACCGCTTGCGCGGTACTCGCTTCGGGCGGCGGCGGCCGGGTCGAGCCTGGCAGTGGGCGGGACGGGGCGGCCGGATCCGCGGCGGGGGCGACCGGATCCGCAGCGAGGAGGGCCGGGCGGAGCGAGGGGCGGCGGCGGACGGCCGGCAGGAGGCGGCGGCGGCCGGGCGCGGAGCAGCGGCTGCCAGGCGCGGGCCGGGGCGCGGCCGAGCGCGGAGGAGAAGCAGCCGGGCAGAGAGCCGGACGGCCGGCGGCCAGGGAGGAGAGAGCCGGCGGCCAGGGAGGAGAGGGCCAGCGGCGGGGGGGAGGCAGCCGGAGGAGATGGCCGGCGGCGGGGCAGGCTAGAGCGCACGGAGTTGCGGCGTGCGGGAGTGTAACCTAGCAACTGATACCATGTTAGATAATGAGCAACTGGTATTCACTGTGGGCCAAAGGCCAGTACATATACATGTGAGGTATTACAAGCGGTAGTACCGCACTCAGAGCGGTAGTACCGCCTCGGACGGTAGTACCGCAGAGAACACACCAAACACACATCTAACAGATGCATCTCTTCCGAGCGAAACCAGCTCAGGTTCATCATCCATGATCTTGTCCAGCACATTTGAACAGCGTGGGAAGAAACGTTTGCCGAGTTCGACTGGTATAAACATTCAGATTGCAGTTAGTCCAGATCCATAAGCTTGGTAAAATAGTATCATCTTATGGCTGAATGCGCGCACACACACATGTGAGAGTAATTCAACCACGGATTAGCATTTTGTATGATTAGTCAACTGTACATATTTGGGTTCACTCTTCAGTTGTTAACAGGAAAGGGCTGATATAAAATATTGGATTTCAACCTTATCTACACAGGTTTTCTTATTGAGAATCTTTTTCTCTCGAACACCCCCCAAGACTCCGTCATTTGTACCAGAAGAAATCGCCGGCACAGTTCTTACAAGCAAACCAACACAAAACGGAAAAGGCAGGAACGAAAACCTAGAAAGCTAAGAAAAAGAACACCCAAAAGACAAAAAACGCAAGCTATGCCTCACCTGTTTTGGAGAGGGCTCTCATCCGAGCTAAGTGTTCGTCCTTCATTTTGAAAGAAGCATCATTTAGATCCACGGTTGTTATCTCCGGAGGTGGATTTGTACTGGAACCAAGGGTAAATTCCAATGTGCCATCCACTTGAGCAATGTCCATTGCTACTCTTGCCTCAATTGGAAACATTATCCTCGCCAAAGCAACTACATAGAATGAAAATAATAATGTGAAAACGCAACTTCCAAGAGAATAAAGAAAATGGCTAGTTGCCCATGGAGAGCTTCAGTTCACATGCAAAACACCACCAACTGTAAACCATACCAAACAAATAATTTTGAACACTACACCATATGTACATGAATATTACCTCGGTTTTCAAGGTACAATAACTTCCCACGAAGACAGTCACCAGCCAATGCAAGAGAAACTGATGCTTCTCCAAGTTGTGGATCCCTTCTTTCAGCTTGCTCCAGTATCTCAATGCATAATTTATCATTAGGAGACGGCTTTCCTTCTTCAGTATTCCCAAAATAATCCCCATGTTTTGTGAGTCTCTTTGAGATTTGAACTGCTTTTCTTCCATCAAATGTAAAATCGGAAGGCCGAGCACCTTTGGTTAAAAGGGAGACAACAATTTTAGGATCTCTCCGCCTAGCAGCAATGTGAAGAACAGTATAACCTCTTGGGTTTCTGAGATTAACATCTGCAAGTGCGATGTCCAGAAGTTCTGTTGTAATTTTTGAGTCACGGTGTTCTACAGCATAGTGCAATGCAAATGCATCATCAAGGTTAGTCTGCCCTTCTTTGAGCAGCATCTTGACTAGCTCCACATCATCAGAATCAAGTGCACTGAGTATCCTTCTCACGTGTTTGTTAGGAACATCTGGAGGCAATGCTTTCTCAAGAGTAATCATGTCAAGATCTGACCAGACTACCATCTCCAGGCATCTCTCGAACAGTTTCACGCAAGATTTGTTGCATAAGTTTGCAACAGATAAGACCAATGGAAGGTTATCCACTTCAACTTTATCAGGAAATCAAGGAGATGCCGCTGCATGGAAAAGAAGGGCATACCATGGGTTAGTACTGGCTTGTCAAAAACATGAAACAATACAACAATAGAGAACTGTTACAAGTAGCAAGCCGACAGGTGTTATCATCAAATGATATACACGCAACTCATCTGCAGCGAAGTCAGAATTATGAAAACAAAAATCCCAGTATGACAAAGCTAGCTAAAAAATACATAAAAAAACTGAAGTCTCAACACAGCCACACGGTTGGATAAGAATATAGACGCATAAACAGTCTAATCTGATACTATTTTAAGAATACATACACATACATTGATTAATCCAATTTGATTACAGCCCTGTCAACAAGTATTTCAAAAAATAGAAAATGGAAGCTTTCCTCAACCCCCAGCCTCTGCATCGAAGATGCATATATTTTTTTTTTTTTTTGAGATTTAGATGCATATATTTAAGTAACCTATCAAAAGTAATTCTATGTGTTTCAAATACTCGCAAGTAGATTAGAATACAAATTGGTTATAAAATCTTTTACAATGAGCGTCCATCTAAACATTTATATCATGTGCAGATCCATGGATTGATGACTGGTTACCTAAAAAGGGCGTTCACAATCAAAATACTCCCACTCAGAATAACATTAATAGATGATCCTAATGGAAATTAAGGAGTTATGAACCAAATATGTTTATGAACATTAGGAATATTAGTTGCTTTACACACTGACACCCGAAACTTTATTAAGTGGGAAAAACAGACGATATAATATTGTCGCAAACTCCCGGTGTTGTGAATTGTCTGGGGAAAGGTGGTGCACATGCTTTCCTATTGTATCTGGGGCAAAGGTGTTGTACATGCTTTCCTTTGCATTGTATATGTACCAAACGTCTGCATTCATGCAACCTAGATTTGGATACAATGGGCCATTCTGTCATGAGTAGTTTCATAAGAACTGCATTTCGTTGATGAAAAAAAAAGTAGGTGCACGTACCATATCGACACCACTCATGCTTTGAGCAATGAACAAATACCTCCCCCCCCCACCCACCACCCCCCAAAAAAACATCAAAACAAGAATCCTTGAGAGAGCATCAAAATGACACAGCACCTCAAGTTCCCAATTGCATAATTTCCATTGACAACTTCACCAATTTCAAGATCACCACATGATGTATTCCAGAAAAGAAAAAAAAAAGATCACCACATGATAAGCACAAGCTCCTCATTGCTACCGACAAAACGTAATAGTACTAACCAATGTTTAACTCTATTTTTCTGAAGTACTGAAATTACTGAAATTGATTCAATTTAGCAGAGGGGATCTAAGCTCATTTTGCCGTATACAGCAAACGCCCTCGCGTGCAGAAAGAAAAGACAGCATTAAAACTTGCTGTCTGAGCACAAGAAACGTGCGCGCAAATATGCATTCCCAGCAAGTAAACGTCTGAAACGAAGAAAGCATCATGAAGGAGAAGGGGAGGGGGAGAGGCGGACCTGGAAGAGGTTGGCGAGCTCGCCGACCTGGAAGGTGGATGCGGCGAAGAGGACCTGCGCCATGAAGGAGACGGCGGGGTGGCAGCCGACGTGCGGGCATCCGTCCACGTCGACGCAGGCGCACGCCGACTTGGGGAGCTCGCGGACGCGGCCGCTGTACAGGTAGTCGAGCACCAGCTGCAGCGCCTCGTACCCGACCTCCACCTCCTCGCCGAGAAGCTCCCGGAGCTCCACACGGTTGCCCTCCGCGCCGCCGGCCGAACCGGCGGCGGCGGCGGCGGCGCGGCGCAGGAAGGGGCTCCGCGCCGACAGCACGCAGCGGTGCACGCGCAGGTCAGGCGCGCCCGGCACGGCGACAAGCGCGTCGGCGAGGAAGGCGAACTCGTCCGGCGAGCGGAAGGCGGCGGCGAGGTTGTCGGAGAGGCGGCGGAGCGCCTCCACGTCCGCGTCCGGCGCTGCGTCCTCCATGGAGACGCTGTCGCAGTCGGAGAAGGAGGTGGTGACGTGGCTGCTCGGGGCCTCCATTGGCACTGCTGTTGCGGCGGCCGCGTGCGACTCGGGAGTCGGGAGAGCGGCCAGCTGGTGGAACCAACGAAAAAAATAGCGCGCTATTTCGTCGCTATGGCGCCGTTATAGCGTATTTGGAAGAGAGACGCTACGTTTTGCCAAATTCGGACGCTACGGCGCTATTCGCGTATATAGCGCGCTATGACACGCTATAACGTTGTAGCGTGTAACGTTTTAACGTGCAGACCATACAAAATTGAAATAACCACGGCCCAGCAGGCCCAGCAGGCCGAAACCAGCCCTCACTCGTTTATCAGATTCTGCCACGACATGGACCTAACCGGCTAACCCAGTTCTCAAAAAAAAAAAAAAAAAACCCGGCTAACCCTAGTTCACACTTCCCATCCCTTCCCAGTTCCCAGCCAAGATGAGCGGCGGTGGCGGTAGCGGCGTGAGCGGAGCGGCAACGTCTAGTCGTCAGCGGCGGCGGAAACATCTGCACGTGAGCAGCGGCGGCAGCATCACCTCGCGGCAGCGGCAGCATCTCGTGGCGGCGGCGTCCTCAAGCTCGACTCCATCCTAGCACCGGCAGGGGCGATGTCAGCCATACCACGGCAAGTCAGCCACCAGGTAATCAAGCTTCCTCAATATGGTTTACGGTTTTGACTAATTAGTGTACGTAGTGCTGTACTCTGCACTATACTGAAGGAGATCCCCTGTGTAGCTAGTGTATATCCATAGAAAGAGATCCCCTGTTTAGCTAGTGTAGCTAATGTTACTTTATTTCTAGATATATTTGGATTTTTTTGCAAACGCTATTTTGAAATATAGCACGCTATTAGCGCGCTATAACTTGTGTAGCATTTCGAGAAGGGCCTCGCTATATTTTGTAGCGCGCTATTTTTTTCGTTGGGGGGAACCGAAGGCGCGAGGAAGTCGAAGCGAGCGAGGGAGGGGGGAGCGACCCACGCAGCTCGCCAAAGGGAGGTTTAATATCAAAGTGAAGAGACAAACTACTGTATTTTTGTAGATTAAATTAAATAAATTAAACGGGGGTGGGATTCATGGCAATCTTGCAATTTGGCCTGATGCAAATAGATCAGGCCGTTGACCGGCGTATTTGTCGCCGTCGGGTACGGCCATGAGCCACCCGTATTTCGCTGCGCTATTTTCTTTCACAAATTATGTTTTTTTCTCCAAAAAGGCCGAAGGACATACAATAAAACCAGCGCTAACAAGAACGTCCTTATAAAATAAGAAATTAAACGCAAGTCCTTCAAGAAAAACATCACCATCTTCCTTCTGCATTTTAGCACTGGCGAAACTACAACAAGGCCGAGCGTTCTGTGGGCCGCCCAGCCCATGGCCTAAACATTGAAGAGTATAGGTAAAACTGGGCTTTTGAGAGGAAAAAACAAGTTTCCTTCAACTTGGCCTGCCTTGCTATGAAGCACCGAAACGTCGACACCGATACGGCGATACGAGTACAGGGATACGGAATACGGCAAATTCTAGAAACATCAATACGGCGATACGGCAAGCATATATAAATAATTAATGAATTGACATGTAATAAATACAAAACCTAATAGAATGCCCATTAGTTGCCTGCATGACTCTTTTCAAGTCTGAATGATCAACAATGTCCTCAATCCTCATGGTGTATGCAAAATAGATTGTATGATAGTATTAGACTTTGCCAATTTGAGATATACAAGCCACCAAGTACAAAACAGCATGTCGGTCTGAATGATCAACAATGTCCTCAATCCTCATGGTGTATGCAAAATAGATTGTATCATAGTATTAGACTTTGCCAATTTGAGATAGACAAGCCACCAAGTACAAAACAGCATGTCGTATTTGAGAAAGCTAGCCTATGATTAGCTTGCTGCCATGTCGTATTTCTCTCTCTATCAAGCAGTAGCAGCAAAGCAAAACAGCATCAATATGCAATAGCAACTTGGCAAGCAGCCAAGCAGCAAGCACCAAGCACATACGCATACGCCAGCGGAGAGTGCACACACACGCACCAGCAGTCAGCCACCCACTCACGGTGGCGGCGAAATCAATTACCTTGCTCGAGGCAGCGGCAAGGCGATTCCAGGCGGCGGCGCCACGCTCCTGCAGTCGCCCTCGATCAAAGCTTCCTCGTGCGGGCGAACAGAGGACGAGAGAGAAAATTGAGGGTTAGTCGTGGCTCGTGGGCTTGTATTGGGCTGCGCTTATCGTCGTCGCCGTATCGAGCCGTGTCCTGAGCGTGTCGCCACCCGTATCGAAGTTTTTTCCTTTCTTTTTAAATCGAAAATCACCTTCAGGATACGCGTATCAGAGCCGTATCTGGCGTATCCCAGTATCGGTGACGTGCAGGACGCGGACACGGCAACTTTTGACGTATCGGTGCTTCGGAGCTGCCTTGGCGCGCCCAAGTATTTTTGTGTAGCTCCGCCACTGCATTTTAGCAAAGTTCGTTGTCGCCTTTGGGCCTTCTTCTCGGCACAGTAGTTTTGTTGAAATCGGGAGCTTGAAGAAGCAGCGGATGAAAAATAGTCGATGCAGACCAGAAGACGCCGATAGTCATAATCTAGATAGATCGCTATCCCGAATAAGCTGACGACGAGAAGGGACAAAAAATAATCCCACTCTGGCCAGACAGAGGAGGGGGAGACAAACCTCACAACTTCCCAGATGCATTCCCATCTGGTTGAGCTTCATTGGACAAAGAATGAATCAGAGAGAAAACGCCACAACATCATCCCCTCGTAGGGCACTGCTGATCACGTAGACAAAACGAAGACAAAAACGAGGCCCAACTGAAACGACATGACCTCCGCCGATGCCAAACGACATCACCAAACGAGGATAGGACGAGAATAATTTATTCCTTGTCGCCGATGACGCCAACGTTTCACCACCATCAGCAGACACTTGAATTTAACCCTAACCAAAGTTAGGGTAACCAAACACTACATACAACCCAAACTGGGGTTCCCCAACCTCGCTGGCGTCAGAAGGCACCTGGAGGGATCCAACCTGAAGACACAAGAACAAAGACGAATTCAGGGCCAAATTTTGCTCCTTCTTTTCCTCCAATTATTTGTGGCAGCTTGATTAGGATCAGAAGTGTTTCAGTTAGCATGATTGTTTGTAAATGATCACCACCCTCACTGTACTTTTGTTGTTGTCACTCCTTCATTAATTATTTCCCCAAGAGAGAACATCATCGTATAAATCAGGGGCACTTTACTGAATATGATGGACAAGTTCTAATGTCAAGTCTCAGGGCAATAAACCTAGACCTATTGAGAGCAGGTGAATTTCTACTCTATGTTTCTAATTGTATTTTTTTCTCAATATTTCAATTACTTTGTAACGAAATACGCTCGATGGGCTGAGAAGTGGACATTTGGCTGAAGCTACCTATAATATTGCTTCTCCAACTTTCCATTCATCACCGAAACGATTATGTTCCTCACATAGCAGCATACATAAGGGTGTAGATTTATTTCATAGAGGTCGGTTGTCCTATATTTTTACTATTTTTTCTTTGCGTGGATGCAGGTATTTTTGAAAGAATCCTGCTAATGCTTGTTTGGAGTTGAACTGGAGGTAACACTTGGAATTACTTGGAAGCTGGAATACTTGTGGAGTGTGTTATGAAGATTTCGCAAAAGGAACTTTGATCATATTGTTTGATGAAATATCACTATCATTCTTCTGCAACTTGACAAAAATAAAGTTTGGGTTGATAGGGTATATATAATTTCTGAAAATGAATAGAAATCAATGTCAGTGTTCTGAGAATGCAACGTCCCAGTCCACGACAATAAAAAAGAATAAGCTAAATTCATTGCCTCGTGATGGCGGTCAGTAGCTTGCCTTCTCCCAAATTCTTTTGAGCATTCTGCATTCTCTAGATTTGAATCAGTACATGCATCAACTAACGACCCATCCTTTGATTTGCACCAGTTTTTGCTATCACATTTGTCTCTTTGTAAGCAATGGGAGTCGGTCAAATACTTGGAAAATTCATAATGCTTACGTGTGGGCAAGGGTTCAGTACACCCAAAAAGACAGCAAGTGTTCTTTTTTGTGTAAGCATGATGAGTGTATATTTTGATCACTTCAAATTATTAAGTTATGCATGAAGGTGCTCACTCACATTGTTTTCAACTATGCAGTGTTCGTGCTTCACACCTGAATGTGGTGAGAAATTCAAGCCCAAACTAGGAATGCCATTTGAAGATTTAATTCAAATGGCCAAGATATCGGATGAAGGCATGGACATTTTTTAGCATCAAGTGTGCTGAATATTGAGGTGTCTCTGAACTAAATGGTTCTTGTAGCTGTCAAGAACACTAGACAAGAGGAATATGAAGCATTTATTGGTTACAATATTCAACATTTGTCGGTTCTTGTAGCATTTGATTTGATGTACTGAATTAATGTATTGGACGGAATTTTGGCATGTATTAGTTTTGGAACCCTGCAATAACAACTTCACTATTACTGCGTTTTTTCCAAGTGAAGGTCAAGGCTTGAAACTTGGTACTACAGCTCGATTATTCACTATTTTTATAGCATCGGGCTATACCATCTCCACTAAGTTGTGCATGACTTCCCATGTGTGGGGTGGTGACACCGAGATTTGCTTTGGAATAACACAAACAAGTTATAGCTTGCACCAACAGAGCACTGATTACACATCAGATATATATGACTAAAAAGAAAATCTCTTGAGAACAGCATTCAATAAATTAGATTGAAGGGAAGAGAACATGCATAGAAGTAGTGAAATTAAAAAAAAACAAAACTAGGTAATTCATACAATTGATTTTTCATCTTATGTTATCTCTGCCCTTTAGATTATGACATTCTTCCACCAGCAGTGAGCATATTATTTACACCTTCTTCATTTATCCATGTGATTTAATTTTTCTTCCACCCAAACAAACATTATTTTTTAGTGAAAACTTGTGCAGATGAAAAACTATGTAAAACCAGACAACTATTTTGATAATTATGTGATGGAGTTAAGACGTGCGTTGCACGTGCAAACTTACTAGTTATGTTAAACACCTTAGAAACATGGATGAAATAATTAATGAAACAGGTATTGAACTTGCTCGACATGTTTTTCAGACTCACCGTTGTATTATAGGCAACCGAGAAGTCACACTAGGATACCATTTACATCATTTATTATCAGGCGATTTTATCTTATCATGGGATATGTGGATGGAGGATGATATGCCTTTGACATGGCAATTTTCCAGGAAGAGGAAGAATAAAGAGGTAGAACTGAGAATAGAAACAATGGGATGAGCAAGAGTCGGCAGCGGGAGGAAAAGTGAATTGGAGTTCATCGCGTCGGGGGGGGGGGGGGGGAGGCTTAGAGTGGGAGGCAAGGTGGGGTTGGTGAGGATAGGGAATGAATAGAAGATTATTAGGGAAGAAGCTACAGGGTGGAGAAAGGTAGTCCCTAAGGGCTTATTTGGTTTGGAGGAATTTTGGAGGATTCCTACAATATCTTTTTCTCATGGGATATTTTTTCCTATGTTGAGCATTCATTCCATATGAATATATGCGCTAGATTCCTAGATTCCTAAGGATTGTGTCCATATCTACTATTCCTAAATAGTTGATTTCCACTAACTTTAATTCTCTCAACATGCGGCCTTCCACCTCACCAAGTATGTCATGTCAGCATAAACCATATGCATACTTTTTGTTCACACACAACGCAAGTATGAAACATTTCTACATTTAAAAAGTAGTAGCTTTTGATTTAGGTCATTTTCTTCATACATAATTCATCTAAAATTAATTCCTAAATATTTGATTCCCACTAACTCTAATCCTGTCAACGTGCGGCCTTCGACCTCACCAAGTATGCCATGTCAGCATAGACCATATGCATACTTTTTGTTCACACACAACGCAAGTATGAAAAATTTCTACATTAAAAAGTACTCCCTCTGTGAAGAAATATAAGAGTGTTTAGATCTCTACTTTAGTGATCTATACGCTCTTATATTTCTTTACAGAGGGAGTAGTAGCTTTTGATTTAGGTCATTTTCTTTATACATAATTCATCTAAAATTAATCTGTAAATTCCCGCCGCAACGCGGGGGGAAATCATCTCTTTTTTTTAAAATAAATCTGAGCCTTTATTCATTAGAAATAACCAATACATCGTTTATGAGGATCGTTACAATTTCGTTTAATGGTTCCTCAAACCAATAAGAAGTCAAAGAAATAGCGAGCTTGTGAGCAACTCTATTTGCTTCTCTATTACAGTGTTCAAACCTAGTACTATTAAAATCACAAGCATAGTGAAAACAGTCATCGAAAATCGCCGCCGTTGCACCCGCCGATCGTCCTCCATCCTTCATGGTATCAATCACGTCCAGATTGTCCGAGTTAATAATAAGGTGATTGCATCCCGACCTTTGTGCCAGTGATAGACCGAATTTGAGGGCCAAGGCTTCAGCCGACAAGACATTCACACAGTAGTATATCTTCCCATTCCCCCAGCGATAATCTGTCTTTGTCATCTCTAAGGACTGCCCCATTGTGCCCCTAAGCAGGTCATGGTCAAAAAAATCATCAACATTAAGTTTCAGAAAACCCACTAGAGGGCAAGACCACCCCCCCCCCCCCCCCCCCCCTCTTCATAGAGACCTTTGGAGATGAGGCATTAACAAAAATTTCCTTAAGAGCTAGTATCCCCATAGAGATCTGATACGCATTCTGAGTTATCTCCTTCTGCACCAATTTTCATCTTTCCCACCGTTGGTACCAGGCTGAGATACTGAGATAGTAATCATTTCATGCACATTCTGATGACCCATAATTCGCAAATCTTGGCCTTGTAGAAGAAGTATTCCAACACTTCCTCTCCAGCACGATCAACCTCACAGGCTTTATCAATAATATCATCCATCCCTAACCTTTTTTCAAACCTCCTTTGCTTTATTACAGAGGAAAAGCATGTGCTTCGTATCTTCCAGACCAGCCGAGCAAGTAGGACAATTCCTAAGAGTTGGAGGGGATATGACACCCCAATCATTTACTTTCGGTAAGGTTAAAATTTTGACAACAGATTTTTAACCATGGCAAATTGAATATTTTTTTATAGTAAATTTAGTTGTCGTGAGGATGGCAATTTTTCTTTAGCGAGCATGGCAAATCCTGACAAAAAATGAACATGAGAAAGATTGTCATGCTTGCTAAAGGAAATTGTCGCTTGCTGCTCCGCTGAGTTCCGACATTGGATCGATACAACTCGTTACACGGAGTTGGAACTGAGCGGCGTGCGCTGGCTTTGGCGTTGCGTGTACCATTGGTCTTAAACTATCGGCACTGGCGCACATCGCCCACCCTACTGCTACTAGCAGCGTCGTTTTCCCTAAACAATGCGAATCCGCTAGGAGGGTACAGCCTACAGGAGGCGTGTCGGCCCATTGTTTCGGTGTCCCAAGTTGTGATTAACTAACCACTTGCCTCTTCCGCCATTGGATAGATGCATACTAGATTCCTTCGAGCTACCATGATAATAGATTTTTCGAGCAGTAGCCAAGGACAAGCTAGCAGTAGCCAGGGTCGTGTTTGGTTAGTTTTGGTTAGTTAATTATAGGGCCGTCCACCGCGCTGCTCCGCATTTGTGGACTCGGGTTTGGAGGACAGGGATGCAGAGATTTAGGACATCTCCAACGCCGTCCTTTAAACCGTTTGGATCAATGTGTTCAGATGTTTATGACTATCCGACGCGGTGCCGCAGACGGGTTTGC
Organism: Elymus sibiricus; assembly: GCA_039707655.1. Classification (NCBI taxonomy): domain Eukaryota; kingdom Viridiplantae; phylum Streptophyta; class Magnoliopsida; order Poales; family Poaceae; genus Elymus; species Elymus sibiricus. The sequence continues at coordinate 391,486,564 of CM077668.1, read as the reverse complement.
GTGTCAGAATTTTCATAAAACCAGACACAAACTGGGAGAGGTTTATGGGAGTCTAGACCTCTGTCATGTAAGACTCCGACAACCCCTGCTCACTTAAATCCTTTCTCCCGGATCACTTTTCTCCTACTTTATCCTTTCCCCCTTACTTTGTATCTGCACCCTCCTAGCCCAACACAGTCACTCTCCCACTTCGGCCACCGCACAGGCCTTGTCGGACGTCCGTCACCCTCCGGCCCTCCCCACGGCGCCTTCAACTACGTCGTCATTCACCCCGAATCTGTCCGCAGTCAGGTATCCTCCGCCCATGCCGGACACCACGCCCGACAAGTGTTCGAACAAATGACATTGACAGAGCAGAGCGCAGTAAAGGTGTCCCCGAAAATATTATTCAAGGTGATAACATCAGCATGTACGGAGCGTCCTGGCCGACACAACTACCCACACTTCTCTACCACTGACTGAACGACCTGGGGCTCCGCCACCCTCCCGTCACCGCCGGCGCGACGAGCGGGGGAAGGTGAGCCAGCTGCCTCGCCGGCAGCGGAGGGTGGGAAAATGTTTCGACTCCCTTGTCGCCTATCTTGGGGAGAGAGCGAAACCGTCGTCCAAATAAGTCACGTCTTGTCATTGTACCCGCACCCCATGCTTCATGGCATATTCATCATGCCTGAAGACCGTAAGCATATCGTTGATTAAACCGCAGGGAAGGGTCGTCTTCTTCCTTCGACACACAAAGACTGCTAAGAATTTTCACTTGGCCACCAGTCGTCCACCAGGCCTTCCATACCCACCTCCACTATACCATCCCCGGCACGTCCTCCAGCCGTCCGAGGTTGACCTAAATTGGCCCAGCGGCTACTCCGCACCATCGCTGTCTGGTGATATCAAGGTGTCCCCAGATTAAGGAGCTCACGCCTCACTGCCTTAACTCAATCAACTGCCGTGCCGGTGATGCTCACACCAAAAGTTGAGCCGAGATATTGAGAGCGTGACATAACATCTTGGAGTTAGGCAGCTCCGCAAAGTGAACTCTTTAGTTGCTGCTTTTGTTTTAGGCTATTCGTGCACAGCACATAGAGGGAATTTTGTGCTGCGAGAAATCCCATAATCATGCACGGAAGAGGATCTTTGAAGCACGTGTCATGTTCCCATGTTAAAGGGCCTACGTGATTCAAAGGATTTTCATGATTCTTAGAGAATTAGACTACACGGTTATCCTGAAAAGATGCTTCTTTTTGAGAGAAAAAAACTCATGTAGGATAAGGGCATCTTCAATGCCGACCGTGAAACCGCCCACAAGCGTCCGGATCGTGCGGTCCAGACGTGTTGTGCCATCCAACGCGGTCCTGCATCGGTCCGTGCGTCCGTCCGGACGCAATTTCCTCCGCAAACCGAAGACAAGCGTGGGAGGCTTTGCGGGCATCCGGACAGCACCCACACACGCTTCTGACCATCCTGACCCACCCAAACCTTCCTCGCCCGCACGCATTCCCTTCCGGCGCCAGCTGGCCACATTCATGCCGATGTAGAGCGGCCGCTCCACATTGAAGCCAACCCAGAGCGGATGCGACCTCTCACCGGCTCCGCCATTGAAGCGGCGCGCCGGCCGAGGGCGCCGCCAGCTACACGTCCGGCTGAACACGCCTGCTCGCCGAATTCAAACGTCTCCATTAAACCCGCGCGTGTGCCGAGAAACCTACTCCGGCCACACGTCCGTTCACGAGCGGGTCGGCATTAACCACAACGCCGATCGAGCTCCTCCCGTCAGCCAACTATTTAAAGGAGGCCAGACGCAGGGCAGGAATCGCATCACTCCGCCGCTCCCCATCTCCTCCCTCCACCATTTTCTCCACCCTTTCGATGGCATCCGACGAGCAGGAAGAGCAGTTCTCCGACATAAAGCCGTCTGGTTGGCCCGCTGAGCCCGCCGGATAAGATTCAGGCAGCTCGCGGGAAATAATAACCAAATATATTATAAATAACAGCAGGAAATCATGATGCAAATTGGACGTATCAAGGTGATCGAGCTCCACTTAGCGGTGTGCCCTAACGCGCGCCCCGTCAAGCAAAAGGCACGGCGCCAAGCGCCCGAGAAGCAAGAGTTCATCGTCCAAGAAGTTCATAAGCTACAAGAGGCAGGAGTTATCCGCGAGGTGCGCCATCCCGAATGGCTCACCAACCCTGTCATCGTCCCCAAGCATGGCGGCGAGAGCCGCATGTGCGTCGACTTCACCAGCCTCAACAAGGCATGTCCCCAAGATCCCTTCCCGCTGCCGCGAATCGACCAGATCGTAGACTCCACCGCTGGGTGCGAGCTGCTCTGCTTCGTGGACGCCTTCTCAGGCTACCACCAGATCAAGATGGCGATAGAAGACGAAGAGAGAACGACCTTCATCACCCCCTACGGGACATACTGCTACATCTGCATGCCCTTCGGCTTGAGGAGCGCGGGGACTACCTTCCAGAGGCTGATGCGTATCGCCCTGGGACCCCAGATGGGAAGAAATGCGGAGGCCTACGTCGACGACATCGTCGTGAAGAGCTACAAGTCCTGCTCCCTCATCGCGAACCTCGAAGAAACCTTCGCCAACCTCCACAAGGTCAACCTCAAGCTCAACCCCGCCAAGTGTGTCTTCGGAGTCCCCTTCGGCAAGCTGCTCGGCTTCCTGATCTCCCACCGCGGCATCAAAGCCAACCCCGAGAAGATCAAGACCAACGAGCGGATGAAGCCTCCCCGGAACCTCAGGGCAATGCAGCGCCTCGCGGGATGCATGGCCTCGCTCGGGCGCTTCATTTCCAAGTTCGGCGAGCGAGCCCTGCCGTTCTTCAAGCTCATGAAGAGATCGGGCCCCTTCAAGTGGACTCCTGAAGCTGACGTGGCCTTCGAGGATCTCAAGAAATATCTGACAAGCCCTCCTGTCATGGTCGCCCACGCGAGCCTCTGCTCCTATACTTGGCAGCCACCCCCCAGACAGTTAGCGCAGCCCTTGTGGGGAACGAGAAGAGCCTACCAGCGCCAAGAAGAAGCCTGCTGCGCTAGCGCCTCCTGAGGCTGCGCCAGCGCCTCCCGAGGCTGCGCCAATGCCTCCCAAGGCGGCACCTTCGCTTGCCGAGGATCTTCCTCATGAGGCCCCTGGCGAGCCACCTCCCGAGCTCCCCGAAGAACAGGCTGTCACGCCCACGACCACGCGCCTCGTTGAGCACCCCGTCTACTTCGTCAGCTCGGTGCTGCAGGATGCGCGTGAGCGGTACCCCATGCAGCAGAAGCTCCTCCTCGCGCTCCTCATCGCCTCCAGGAAGCTGCGCCACTACTTCCAGGGCCATCCCATCAAGATGATCACCTCTTACCCCCGGGAGCAGGTCCTGCACAGCCCCAACGCCACTGGCCGTGTCGCCGAAGTGGAACATCGAGCTGCAAGCCTTTGCGCTGGAATTCCTCACCACAAGGACGATCAAGGGCGCAGCTTTGGCGGACTTCACGGCGGACTGGATGGACCCGCATCAAGAGGAGCCTCGCGAGGACGAGTCCCTCCTGCTTCGGGAGGAAGCCCCTGGTGGCTGGACCATGCACTTCGACGACGCGTTCTCCCAGCATGGCGCAGGGGCTGGTGTCGTGCTCACTTCACCAACAGGAGACAAGCTCTACTACGCTGTACAACTCTGTTTCAAGCACGACGACAATGTCTCCAACAACATCGCGGAGTACGAGGGCCTCATCGCCGGGCTCAAGGCTGCTTCTGCTCTTAGCATTAAGCGTATCTTCATCAAGGGAGACTCACAGCTCCTCGTCAGCTTCTCCGACAAAAGCTACAAGCCCAAGGACAAGCACATGGCCGATTATCTGGAAGAGGTGCGCAAGCTCGAGAAGCGCTTCCTCGGCATGGAGCTCCAGCACGTTCCTCGCGGCAGCAACAAAGAAGCAGATGATATCGCCAAGCGGGCGTCTCGCCGCGAGCCTCAAAAGCCCGGCGTCTTTGAGGAAAGGCTCCTGAAGCCATCAGCTACGCCACCTGCCGCTAGCGCCATGGCATCTCATGAGGAGCTCCCTCCCGCGCCACCCACAGGTGCACCCGACTGCGGCCCATCTTCAGGCGCTCACCTGCTGCTGGCGCTGGAGCCACAAGCTGGTAGCTGGGCCAACGAATTCAAGGCCTATCTGGAGGACGGCACCGTCCCAGAGAACGACTCAGAGGCCGAGCGCGTGGCCCGTTATACGTCCATTTTGCATCATGTTTTCCTGCTGTTATTTATAGTGTTTTTATTCAATATAATACTTTGTGGAGCAATTCTAATGCCTTTTCTCTCTTAATATGCAAGATTTACATAAGGAGGGAGATTGCCGGCAGCTGGAATTCTGGACCTGAAAAAGCTATGTCAGAGATACCTATTCTGCACATCTCCAAATGAGTTGAAATTTCACAGAGATTTATTTTGGAATAAATAAAAAATACTGGAGAAAAGAAGTACCAGAGGGGGCCACCCAGGTGCCCACGAGGCACCAGAGCGCACCACCCCCCCAGGCGCGCCCTGGTGGCTCGTGGGGCCCCTGGCCAGCCTCCGGTGCCCATTTTTTGGTATATAAGCCCATTTGCCTTAGAAAAAATGAGGAGAAGACTTTTGGGATGGAGCGCCTCCGTCTCGAGGCGGAACTTGGGCAGGAGCATTTTTTCTCTCCGACGGAGCGATTCCGCCGGGGATACTTCCCTCCGGGAGGGGGAAATCGAAGCCATCGACATCACCAACGATCCTCTCATCGTGGGAGGACCAATCTTTATCAACATCTTCACCAGCACCATCTCATCTAAAACCCTAGTTCATCTCTTGTATTCAATCTTTGTCTCAAAACCTCAGATTGGTACCTGTGGGTTGCTAGTAGTGTTGATTACATCTTGTAGTTGATGCTAGTTGATTTATTTGGTGGAAGATTATATGTTCAGATCCATTATGCTATTCAATACCCCTCTGATCTTGGACATGGATATGATGTGTGAGTAGTTACTTTTGTTCTTGAGGACATGGGAGAAGTCTTGTCATAAGTAATCATGTGAATTTGGTATTCGTTCGATATTTTGATGATATGTATGTTGTTGATTCTCTTAGTGGTGTCATGTGAACGCCGACTACATGACACTTCACCATCTTTGGGCCTAAGAGAATGCATTGTGGAGTAGTAATTAGATGATGGGTTGCTAGAGTGATAGAAGCTTAAACCCTAGTTTATGCGCTATTTCGTAAGGGGCTGATTTGGATCCATATGTTTAATGCTATGGTTAGATTTATCTTAATTCTTCTTTCGTAGTTGCGGATGCTTGCGAGAGGGGTTAATCATAAGTGGGAGGCTTGTTCAAGTAAGAACAGCACCCAAGCACCGGTCCATCCACATATCAAATTATCAAAGTAGCGAACGCGAATCAAACAAACATGATGACAGTGACTACATGAAATTCCCATGTGTCCTCGAGAATGCGTTGCTTATTATAAGAGAACGTTCTGGCCTGTCCTTTGCAACAAAAGGATTGGGCTACCTTGCTGCACTCTTTGTTACCTTTACTACTTGTTACTTGTTACAAATTATTTTGCTATCAAACTACTTGTTACCGATAATTTGAGTGCTTGCAGAAAATACCTTGCTGAAAACCGCTTGTCATTTCCTTCTGCTCCTCGTTGAGTTCGACACTCTTACTTATTGAATGGACTATGATTGATCCCCTATACTTGTGGGTCATCAAGACTCTTTTCTGGCGCCGTTGCCGGGGAGTGAAGCGCCTTTGGTGAGTGGAATTTGGTTAGGAAACATTTATATTACGTGCTGAAATTTATTGTCACTTGTCACTATGGAAAGTAATCCTTTGAGGGGTTTGTTCGGGGTATCTTCACCTCGACCGGAAGCACAAAGAGTTGCTCCTCAACCTACTGCACCTACTAAAAATATTTATTATGAGATTCCTTCGGGTATGATAGAGAAACTGCTAGCTAATCCTTATGCAGGAGATGGAACAATACATCCTGATATGCACCTAATCTATGTGGATAAAGTTAGTGGATTATTTAAGCTTGCAAGTTTACCCGGAGATGAAGTTAAGAAGAAGGTTTTCCCTTTATATTTGAAAGGAAAGGCATTGACATGGTATAGGCTATGTGATGATATTGGAACGTGGGATTGGAATCGATTGAAATTGGAATTTCATCAAAAGTTTTATCCTATGCATCTGGTTCATCGTGATCAGAATTATATATATAATTTTTGGCCTCGTGAAGGAGAAAGCATCGCTCAAGCTTGGGGGTGGCTTAAGTACATGATGTACACATGCCCCAATCATGATCTCTCAAAAGAAATTATCTTACAGAATTTTTATGCTCGGCTTTCTCGTGATGATCAAACCATGCTCGATTCTTCTTCGACTGGCTCCTTTATAAAGAAAACTATTGAATTCAGATGGGATCTTCTGAAAAGAATTAAACGCAACTCTGAAGACTGGGAACTCGACAAAGGTAATGAGTCAGGTATAACACTTGAGTTCGATTGTGTTAAATCTTTTATGGATACCGATGCTTTTCGTAAATTTAGCACTAAATATGGACTTGACTCTGAGATAGTAGCCTCCTTTTGTGAATCATTTGCTACTCATGTTGATCTCCCTAAGGAGAAGTGGTTTAAATATCACCCCCCCTGTTAAAGAAAAGATTGAGGAACCCGTTAGTGTTAAAGAAGAAACAATTTTTTACCATGTTGATCCAGTTGTGCCTACTGCTTATATTGAGAAACCATCTTTTCCTGTTAGGATTAAGGAACATGCCAAAGTTTCAACTGTGGTTAACAAAAGTAATATTAGAGCACCTAGACCCTCTGAACAAATTAAAGTTGAACCTAATGTTGCTATGGTTAAAGATCTCTTGGTCGATAATATAGACGGACATGTTATTTACTTCTGTGATAAAGCAGCTAGAATTGCTAAACCAGATCCTAAAGATAAAAACAGACCTGTAGTAGGCATGTCTGTTGTCTCTGTTAAAATAGGAGATCATTGTTATCATGGCTTATGTGATTTGGGTGCTAGTGTAAGTGCTATTCCGTTTACCTTATATCAAGAAATTATGAATGATATTGCACCGATTGAAATAGAGGACATTGATGTTACTATTAAGCTTGCAAACAGAAATACCATTACGCCACTTGGGATCGTTAGAGATGTTGAAGTCTTGTGTGAAAAAATAAAATACCCTACTGATTTTCTAGTCCTCGGTTCTCCACAAGATAATTTTTGTCCCATTATATTTGGTAGACCTTTCTTGAACACTGTTAATGCCAAGATTGATTGCGCTAAAGAAACTGTTAGTGTTAATTTTGGTGGTATGTCTCATGAGTTTAATTTCTCCAAGTTTCGTAGACAACCTCATGATAAAGAATTGCCTAGTAAAGGTGAAATTATTGGTCTTGCTTCTATTGCCGTACCTCCTATTGATCCGTTAGAACAATATTTGCTAGACCATGAAAATGATATGCACATGAATGAAAGAAATGAAATAGATAAGATGTTCTTTGATCAACCAACTATCCTTAAACACAATTTGCCTGTTGAAACTCTTGGAGGTCCTCCTCCACCTAAGGGTGACCCTGTATTTGAACTGAAACAATGGCCTGATACATTGAAATATGCGTATCTAGATGAAAAGAAGATATATCTTGTTATTATTAGTGCTAACCTTTCAGAGCATGAAGAAAAGATATTACTAAAAACTCTGAGGAAGCACCGTGCTGCTATTGGATATACTCTTGATGATCTTAAGGGCATTAGTCCCACACTATGTCAACACAAAATTAATATGGAGCCTGATGCTAAACCAGTTGTCGACCACCAACGACGATTAAATCCTAAAATGAAGGATGTGGTAAGAACTAAAATATTAAAGCTTCTGGAAGCAGGTATAATCTATCCCATAGCTGATAGTAGATGGGTAAGTCCTGTTCATTGTGTTCCTAAAAAGGGAGGTATTACCGTTGTTCCTAATGATAAAAATGAACCCATTCCACAAAGAATTGTAACTGGTTATAGGATGGTAATTGATTTTAGAAAATTAAACAAAGCCACTAGAAAAGATCATTACCCCTTACCTTTTATTGATCAAATGTTAGAAAGATTGTCTAAGCATACACATTTTTGTTTCCTAGATGGTTATTCTGGTTTCTCTCAAATACCCATATCGCCTGAAGATCAAGAGAAAACCACCTTTATTTGTCCTTTTGGAACTTATGCTTATCGTCGTATGCCTTTTGGTTTATGTAATGCACCTGCTACCTTTCAAAGATGTATGACTGCTATATTCTCTGACTTTTGTGAAAAGATTGTTGAGGTTTTCATGGATGATTTCTCTGTTTACGGAACTTCTTTTGATGATTGCTTAAGCAACCTTGATCGAGTTTTGCAGAGATGTGAAGAAACTAATCTTGTCTTGAATTGGGAGAAGTGCCACTTTATGGTGAATGAAGGTATTGTCTTGGGGCATAAAATTTCTGAACAAGGTATTGAAGTAGATAAGGCTAAAGTTGATGCAATCGAGAAAATGCCATGTCCTAAAGATATTAAAGGTATAAGAAGTTTCCTTGGTCATGCTGGTTTCTATAGGAGGTTTATTAAAGACTTCTCTAAAATTTCTAGGCCTCTCACTAATCTCTTGCAAAAATACGTTCCATTTGTTTTTGATGATGATTGTGTAGAAGCCTTTGAAACACTTAAGAAAGCCTTAACCTCTGCACCTATTGTTCAACCACCTGATTGGAACTTGCCTTTTGAAATTTTGTGTGATGCTAGTGATTATGCTGTTGGTGCTGTTCTAGGATAGAGAGTTGATAAGAAATTAAATGTTATCCATTATGCTAGTAAAACTCTAGACACTGCTCAAAGAAATTATGCTACTACTGAGAAAGAATTTCTAGCAGTTGTGTTCGCATGTGATAAATTCAGATCTTACATAGTTGATTCTAAAGTAATTGTTCACACCGATCATGTTGCTGTTAAATACCTTATGGAAAAGAAAGGTGCTAAACCTAGACTCATTAGGTGGGTTCTATTAGTACAAGAATTTGACTTGCATATTATTGATAGGAAGGGAGCTGAGAATCCCGTAGCAGATAATTTGTCTAGAATGGAAAATGTTCTTGATGACCCACTTCCTATTAATGATGATTTTCCTGATGAACAATTAGCTGTCATAAATGCTTCTCGTAATACTCCTTGGTATGCAGACTATGCTAATTATATTGTTGCTAAATTTATACCACCTACGTTCACATACCAACAAAAGAAAAAGTTCTTCTTTGATTTAAGACATTACTTTTGGGATGACCCACATCTTTATAAAGAAGGAGTGGATGATATTATTAGACGTTGTATACCTGAGCATGAACAGGAACAAATCCTACGGAAGTGTCATTCCGAGGCTTACGGAGGACACCATGCGGGAGACAGAACTGCACATAAGGTACTACAATCTGGCTTTTATTGGCCTACTCTTTTCAAGGATGCTCGTAAGTTTGTCTTATCTTGTGATGAATGTCAAAGGATTAGTAATATTAGTAGACGTCAGGAAATGCCTATGAATTATTCACTTGTTATTGAACCATTTGATGTTTGGGGATTTGATTATATGGGACCTTTTCCTTCCTCTAATGGGTATACACATATTTTAGATGTTGTTGATTACGTTACTAAGTGGGTAGATGCTATTCCAACTAGTAGTGCTGATCATAACACTTCTATTAAAATGCTTAAAAAAGTTATTTTCCTGAGGTTTGGAGTCCCTAGATATTTAATGACTGATGGTGGTTCACATTTTATTCATAGTGCTTTCCGTAAGTTGCTTGCTAAATATGATGTCAACCATAGAATTGCATCTCCCTATCACCCTCAATCTAGTGGTCAAGTTGAATTGAGCAATAGAGAAATAAAGTTAATTTTGCAAAAGACCGTCAATAGATCTAGAAAGAATTGGTCTAAGAAACTTGATGATGCATTATGGGCTAATAGAACTGCTTATAAAAATCCTATGGGTATGTCTCCTTATAAAATTCTTTATATATACTCCCGGACGTTTTGACCACCGTATCGCAGAAATATCCTCTGTTCTTGTTTCGTGCTATTTTTCTGACAGATCTGAAAGTATGTCGTCTCAAGACTCAGAAGGAGAGAGCTTCGTATCATACTATGTTACAAATCCAAGGATCTATGGGGATATAGATCCCTATGGATGGTCCGCGGAGGAGGAGCGAGATGTCAACATGAAGGGAACGGAAGACGTGAGCTCGGATGAAGATGATGCCCCTCTACCTCAACCGGGAGATATGCATGTGGAGTTCAAGAAGTCGAGCCTCCCAAACACAGTAAACAAATCTAAGATCCAATTTATCCCTTTCCGTCTTCTACAGGGAAACAAGAACGTATTGTGTGAGAAGATAGTGGAGCTTGAACAAGAAATTAGCAACTTGAAGGAAGAAAACTGTGTTCTCAAGCGGAAACTGAAGGACAAGCCCACCACTTCATCATCACCATCATCACCGAAGAAAGAAACTTGAGTACATGGGTATGGGCACTCCCCTTGGCTGGTGCCAAGCTTGGGGGAGGTGCCCCAGTATCGTATCACCATCACTTTTATTACCTTTACCTATTTTTAGTTCGATAGTTATTTCGTGATCTAGTTGAATAAAAGTTTAGTATGATCTATTTTTGAGTGCTAGTTTCGTGATCTATCTATCTATGTAATTGAGTTGAGAGTTATATAATAAAGAGTAGTTTGAGTTTTTGCTTCTTTACTTTTATGTTTCAATCCTAGCAATGAAAATAATGAAAAAGATCATATGCTAATCTTATGGAAAGTAATGACATTACATAAAGAAAAGTATAAGTGGTAAAATTTATTGAAAGTTAACAAGCATAGTATTGGTCAATGATGCAATTCATGAAAAAATTAATAAGGGAAGAGAAGATTCACATGCAAATACACTATCTTGGACATCTTTTATGATTGTGAGCCCCCATTAAGTATTTTATGTCAAATTGTTGACGTTGGACAAGGATGACAATGTAATGAATTATGTTTGCTTATGTTCACATAGAAGTTATATTGTCATAGATCCTCCAACATGTGGTGCTTGCTCAATATCTTAGCTAGCTAAAAATCCGCACCAAGTAGAGATACTACTTGTGCATCCAAAATCCTTAAACCCAGTTTCATGTCGTGAGAGACCACTATATCTACCTATGGATTGAATAAGATCCTTCAAGTAAGTTGTCATCGATGCGTAAAGCAATAAAAATTGCCTCTAAATATGTATGAACTTTTATTGTAAGGGAAAATAATCTTTGTACGAACTTGTGATGGTAAAGAAATAAAAGCGACGGACTGTATAATAAAGGTTGCTATCACAAGGGGCAATAGTAACGTTCCTTTGCATTAAGAGCTTGTGCATCCAACAACAAAATGCGCATGACAACCTCTGCTTCCCTCTGCGAAGGGCCTATCTTTTAATTTTATGTATTTAATTTTTATGCAAGAGTCAATAGTGTTCTCCTCTATTCCTTCTTATTTTTCTCTTTTGCAAGCATCATGTGGTGGGGAAAGATCTAGGCACATATATCCAGTTGGATATGAGTGATGATGAGTTATTATTGTTGACATCACCCTTGAGGTGAATAAGTTGGGAGGCAAAATTATAAGCCCCTATCTTTCTATGTGTCTGGCTGAAACTTTTTGCTCCATATATATGTTGTGAGTGTTAGCAATCATAGAAGACTAAATGATGGTTGAGGATGTGGACTTGCTAAAAAGCTCCTACATGAGACCCTTCCTGAAAATATGATGAATTGCAATTGCATTGTTGACTGAGAACATAGTTTGTTAGTTTTCAAGAAAGTTTATGTCTTATACTTCGTTGTTGTAATGAATTGTTACTTGCTCATGAGAAGTTCTATGGTAATGAAAATTGTTGTTATAATAATGATGATGATGCTACTATGTCCGTATTTTGTTTTTATCGACACCTCTCTCTCTAAACATCTGGACATGATTATCGATATCGGCTTTTGCTTGAGGACAAGCGAGGTCTAAGCTTGGGGGAGTTGATACGTCCATTTTGCATCATGTTTTCCTACTGTTATTTATAGTCTTTTTATTCAATATAATACTTTGTGGAGCAATTCTAATGCCTTTTCTCTCTTAATATGCAAGATTTACATAAGGAGGAAGATTGCCGGCAGCTGGAATTCTGTACCTGAAAAAGCTATGTCAGAGATACCTATTCTGCACATCTCCAAATGAGTTGAAATTTCACGGAGATTTATTTTGGAATAAATAAAAAATACTAGAGAAAAGAAGTACCAGAGGGGGCCACCCAGGTGTCCATGAGGCACCAGAGCGCGCCACACCCCCCCCCCCCAGGCTCGCCCTGGTGGCCCATTTGCCCTAGAAAAAATGAGGAGATGACTTTTGGGACGGAGCGCCGCCGTCTCGAGGCGGGACTTGGGCAGGAGCACTTTTGCTCTCCGGCGGAGCGATTCCGCCGGGGATACTTCCCTCCGGGAGAGGGAAATCAAAGCCATCGACATCACCAACGATCCTCTCATCGTGGGAGGACCAATCTTCATCAACATCTTCACCAGCACCATCTCATCTAAAACCCTAGTTCATCTCTTGTATTCAATCTTTGTCTCAAAACCTCAGATTGGTACCTGTCGGTTGCTAGTAGTGTTGATTACATCTTGTAGTTGATGCTAGTTGGTTTATTTGGTGGAAGATTATATGTTCAGATCCATTATGCTATTCAATACCCCTCTGATCTTGGACATGAATATAATGTGTGAGTAGTTACTTTTGTTCTTAAGGACATGGGAGAAGTCTTGTCATAAGTAATCATGTGAATTTGGTATTCGTTCGATATTTTGATGATATGTATGTTGTTGATTCTCTTAGTGGTGTCATGTGAACGTCGACTACATGACACTTCACCATCTTTGGGCCTAAGGGAATGCATTGTGGAGTAGTAATTAGATCATGGGTTGCTAGAGTGACAGAAGCTTAAACCCTAGTTTATGCGCTATTTCGTAAGGGGCTGATTTGGATCCATATGTTTAATGCTATGGTTAGATTTATCTTAATTCTTCTTTCGTAGTTGCGGATGCTTGCGAGAGGGATTAATCATAAGTGGGAGGCTTGTTCAAGTAAGAATAGAACCCAAGCACCGGTCCACCCACATATCAAATTATCAAAGTAGCGAACGCGAATCAAACAAACATGATGAAAGTGACTAGATGAAATTCCCATGTGTCCTCGAGAACGCTTTGCTTATTATAAGAGAACGTTCCGGCATGTCCTTTGCAACAAAAGGATTGGGCTACCTTGCTGCACTCTTTGTTACCATTACTACTTGTTACTTGTTACAAAGTATTTTGCTATCAAATTACTCGTTACCGATAATTTCAGTGCTGGCAGAAAATACCTTGCTGAAAACCGCTCGTCATTTCCTTCTGCTCGTCGTTGGGTTCGACACTCTTACTTATCGAACGGACTACGATTGATCCCCTATACTTGTGGGTCATCAGCCCGCCAGGCCACAGCCTACTGCTTGAGGGATGGCGATCTCTACCGTAGGCGCCCCAATGGCGTCGCGCTGCGGTGCATCTCCAAGAAGCAAGGGCGCGAGCTGCTTGCCGACATACACGATGGAGACTACGGCCACCACTGCTCATCACGCACGCTCGCCGGCAAGGTGTTCTACAATGGCTTCTACTGGCCCACCGCGCTTCAAGACGCCACTGAGCTGGTACAATCCTGTGAAGCTTGCCAGTTACACGCCAAGCAAATCCACCAGCCGGCGCAAGGGCTCCAAACCATCCCTCTCTCGTGGCCCTTCATGGTCTGGGGGCTGGACATCTTGGGCCCCTTCCCTCGCGTAGCTGGCGGCTATCGCTACCTCTACGTCGCCATCGACAAGTTCACCAAATGGGCGGAAGTGGAGCCCGTCCGCACCATCCCGGCAGGATCAGCCGTCAAGTTCATCAAGAACCTCGTGAGCTGCTTCGGCGTCCCCAACCGCATCATCACTGACAACGGCTCGTAGTTCACGAGCGGCCTCTTCAAGTCATACTACGCCAACCTTGGCACGCAGATCTGCTACGCCTCTGTGGCGCACCCGCGAAGCAACGGCCAGGCCGAGCGTGCTAATGCTGAGGTCCTCAAGGGCCTCAAGACACGAAGCTTCAAGAAAAAGCTCGACGCCTGCAGCAAAGGCTGGCTCGATGAACTCTAGTCCGTGCTATGGCTGATACGCACGACAGCGACCAAGCCTACCGGCGAAACACCCTTCTTCCTCGTCTATGGGGTGGAAGCGGTCCTTCCTCATGAGCTCAAGCACGGGTCCCCGCGAGTTCTCGCCTTCAATGAGGCTCATCAGGACGGCCCGCGGGAAGCTGATCTGCTCCTCCTCGAGGAGGCACGCCGCCGGGCCGCCATCCGCACCGCCCGGTATCAGCAGGCGTTGCGTCGCTACCACAGCCGCAACATACGCCCCTGCACACTTGAAGCTGGCGATCTTGTCCTGCAAAGGATCCTCTCCAGGGAAGGACTCCACAAGCTCTCGCCCATGTGGGAAGGCCTGTTTAGGGTTGTGCACGTTTCCCGGCCTGGCACGACACGGCTGGAGACGAAGGAGGGTGTTCTGGTGCCAAACACATGGAACATCCAACATCTCCACAAGTTCTACCCGTGACCTCACGGGCACGAACGAAGTGGAGCTGTACACGCTCCGGAGCCTCTCTGTGCAGTGCTTGCTGAGGCCACAAGAGCTCCCGCCCACAACCCAGTGGAAGCCCCATGCTCAGACATGGCGGGACGGTCGAACTGAGGGCGCCGCCTGGCTGCACCATCCTCAAGTTGTCCCGTGTCTGTCACGACAGCCTCATCTTTTGGTTGTGAAACTGAGGGCGCCACGTGGCTGCACCATCCTCAAGCTGACCCGTGTCCGTCACGGCAGCCGCATCTTTTTGGTTGTGTAATGAAGCCTATTTTATGCAGCAGTAAAACTCTATCTCCTAAGTATTATGTGTGTTTGGTAAGCAATTTACTTCAGGAGGCTGTGCGCGCTCACGATCTCCCTCCTGCATATCACGCGAGCGGGTGCCGGACACGGTGCCTGCGCTCGGGCCAGGCCCAGCTGCGCCATCAAACCCAAGCGACTGAGCTCTGGCTCGCGGGCCTGCTCCCGTGCACGCCACCTCACCAAGGTCCTTGGTACTTCGTCTCCTCGCGTGATACCCACGAGCAAGCTAGCGAGCGCGCGCCGCTACAATACTTGCAAAACTTGTCGGCATGCAGTTGTCATAGGAACAAGGCACACAGAAGGCCTCACGAGCGCTGCCTCGTGAAGTAACCCACGACAAGGCGCCTCCTCAAGAAGCCCACAGGAAGCCTCACGAGCGCTGCTTCGCGAGGCGGCCTGTGGCGCCCATCTTCACCAAGTGCCAGCGGGAGGCCTCACGAGGCGCACTCCGCAAGCCACGGCCCACCAAGCGCCACACTTCGTGAAAAAGCTAAGTCTAAAAATGCCTCGCGAGTTGCTCTCAGCGCCTATCAAACTCTTCTCTCCTCGCAACCTCCCTGAGTGCTGATGTTTTCCCCTTCGCGCAAGCCGCTTGCACGTCAAAGGGGGGCTTCCTGAGCATCGCGCCTCGGGAGCCCTTACCGCCTCGCAGAGCCCTACACCCTCTGACCTTGTCTAGGCACGCGTCCTAACATACCAGCGACGGTCGTAGCTCGCTCGGGGGCTGGGTCCTGACGACGTAGAGCACCAAAGCAAGCAAGAAGAGAAAAATAAACCTCGCGAGAAACACAAATTAAAGCAAAATGCCAAATGCTTAACTTAATCGTACAGACCATGTCTTTACGCCCCCACGGGGCCACATCTATTTGGATACAGAACAAAAGGAAAAGGGAAAGGCCTAAGAGGATGAGGCATCATCGCCGCCATCATCGTCGTCGTCGCCTTCGCCGTCGCCAGCCTCGCCAGAGCTCTCGCTGCCGTGGGAGAACTTCTCGAGCAGGGCTTCCACGTGATCCTCCACCGCCTTCCCGAGGCCGTCGCGAAGCTCCAGAGAGATGGGGGCCATCACCCTATCGAAGTCGAAGGAGGCGTCGGTGCGGAGGAGATTGCTGAAGACGCGCGTCGCCGCCTGGCTGAGGAGCTCGCGGCACTCATCCTCGATGATGCCGTTCATCCGCTTGGTGCCGGCCTCCAGTTTCTCCACAAGCTTGGTGAAGAAGTCCAAATAGCTGGTGTCGTTATCTTCGAGGGGGACCCCGAGCCTCTCTTGGCAGATGGCGGCCAGGGCGCCGCGGTCGCGGTTAGAGAAGGCAAGGTACATATTGGCGCGCTCGTGCTAGCGCCCCCGCGCCCGAGCCGCCTCGTCCTTGCCCTTCTCGACAACGTTGGAGATGCTGCCCACCTGCGCCTGGAGAGAGGCCAGCTCCCCCTCAGCGTCGGCTTTGGCCTCCAGCGCAAGCTTCCTGCTGCCCTCCGCCTCTGTCAGCTGCTCCTTGAGGCCGGATATCTCCGCCTGGAGCTACTCGCGCTTCTTGGTGAAGCGATCCTGCTGGAACTTTAGCTTCTTGGCGTAATCCGTGGCGAGCGCCTGGCGATCCCTCTTGTTCTTCGCGTCGGTGTCCGCCTGGATCTTCTTCTCCTTCGCCTCTAGCTGAGCGTTGGCCCTGGCCATGCGCTGGTCATAGGAGGCCTGGGCGGCTGCCACCTGGCGGTCCAGTATCTCTAGGCGTTCGCGCTCCGTGGTCTGCTCACCCGCCGTCCTCGCGAGCTCTTGCTCACGGATCCCGGCATCCACCTCATGGGCCGCGAGGGCTTCCTCGCGCCTATCAAGCTCGCCCTCGCGGGAGGCGAGCTCGCTCTCGCGGGCCGCAAGGGCGTCTTCTCGCGCCTGGAGCAACTATACCTGGGCGGCGTGCTACTCTCGGAGCACCTTCGCGCGGGTCTCCGCCTCCTCGCGGCGCATGTCGGCCGCGTCGGCCTCCTGGACGGCGCTCTCAAAGATTTCTTTGGCTTCGAAGGCGGCCTTCTCGCGCTTCTCCCGCGCGGCGGCCCAGCTTGATGGCAACATCCAGCTGCCGCCACCCCTCCGCGAGGCGCAGGCGCTCATCGGTGAGGTGCGCCTCCTTCGCGTGAAGATTCGCCTCCAGGGCGTCGAGCGCCGCCCTGGCACCCCGCAGGGCCCCGCGCTTGAGCACGGCGCTGCCGCTCACCAGCTGCAGGGCCCAGCCGGTGCGCTCGCCGGCACCGCCCTCCGTCGTCATGGCCTGGGAGGGGCCGGCGCCGGACCCCCTCCGAGCCTCCGTGTCCGCTCTCCCTGCGGGAGCCGCATCGCCTGTCAGGAGCGGGGGGCTCGCCGGGGCCTCCTCCTCGTCCTGCTGCGTTGGCGCACTCCGTGGGCTCGTCGTGCCCGTGTCAAGAGCTTCGTGCGCCGGCGACCGCTGGGAGCTTGCCGAGGTGCCTTTGGCGGCTTCAGCTTCCTTGGCGAGGGTGGAGCTCGGCGGAGGAGTCGGCACTTCAACCCCCTCCATCGTTGCATCGCCTCCCGCATTGGGCGCCTCGGGAGGCGCGGCCCCTCCTCCGGAGGCTACCTCCTTAGGCTCGTTCTCCTCGGCCTCAGGAGCCACGTACACGCGCGGCTCGGGAGGAGCCACTTGCTCCTCCTCCACCTCCACGCGCCCCGTTTCGGCTTCGGGGTGGTGAGTGGTCTCTGCACGCTCCACGGCGCCTGCGGTAGGCGCCGGGGCCCCCTTCGAGCTGGGGGTCTTCTTCTCTTTCTTCTTCGTGGGCTCCTTGCGTGGAGCAAGGGTTCATCCCCAGACTTCGGGAGGCAGAAGGCAAGACTCAAAGGAAAAAGAAGCAAGATAAGTAGACTTACTCGTCATTGGGAACCCACTTCCTCTTCTTCAGCATCGGCAGCGGGCTGCCGCCGCCGCCGCTTCCGCGCTGCCCACTTGACCCCGCTCCAGAGGGCTCGGCGCGGGACTTGTCGGGGTCCTCCTCCGCCGTGTTTGCGCTGCTCCTCTTTGCGGGGGGCTCGGCGGCCCCGGTGTTGGCGCCGGTCTTCTCCGCGGGGGGCTCAATCGCCTCACCGCCGGTGCCGGTCTTCTCTGCAGGGGGCTCTGTTGCCCCGCTGCTGGCGCTGGTCCTCTCCGTGAGGGGCGCGTCAGCCTCCGCGCTGGTGCTTCCCTCACCTCCCGCGCGCGTGGGCCGGGAGGGCGCGATCACAAATCGCTCGTTGTCGTCGTCATCGTCGTCGCCGAGCTTGAGCAGTAGCTGGCGGCGGGTTCATGGGGCCACGCCACCATCGCTCTCTTCCGCGGCGCTTGCCGAGGCCTCGGCATCGTCGCGGCCTCCCGAGCCGGGCATCCACATCTTCACTAAGCAGCAGATGCATGACTTCATCCACCACCTCCGGCCTCAGCTTGTCGGCGCTCAGCCTCATCCAGTCTACGGCGCCGGTGATGGCCCACACTAGGCGAGAGCGCTTCTGGAGGGGAGCGATGCGCCGGCGCAGGAATTCCTTGGTGACCATTGCCGCCATGAGCTTCGCGGCCTTCAGCTCCTCCATCCTGTCCTAGAGCGGCGCCAGCCTCTCGTCGCTGAGCTTGGCATATTCCCATCCGGACCTCTTCACGGCGGGGGCTACCGGCAGCTGCAGCAGGGGGCTATACTGGCCCGCGTCCACGTAGACCCAGCGCGCCCGGTAGCCTTCCACCTTCTTTGTGATCTTCATGGATATGATGTCGTCCGCCGTCCCTTCGACGCTGCGGAATGAGGCGCACCCTGAGTGCTGGTTCGCTGCCGACAGCCACAGGCTGTAGAAGTGGCGGAAGAGCGCCACCGAGGGCATCACGCCCAGGAACGCCTCACAGAGGTAGGCAAAGATGGAGAGGATAAGGACGGAGTTGGGTTGGAGGTGGAGCGCGTGGATTTGGTAGTGCGAGAGGATGTCATTGAAGAAATCAGAGAAGGGTGGCAACAGGCCGACGAAGATGGTGTGGATGTAGAGGGGAACGGTGGTGGCGTCAAGGTCAGCGATGCGGCGCGACCCCGGCCAGATCTTGGTGGCCTTCCACTCGTTGTGGGCACCGGCGGTCATGGGGCGTACCTTATCAAGCCCCTCTTCGTTGACGATCGTGGATCTAGTCAGGGCGGGCTCCAGCGCCGCCTTCACCACGGCCACCGCCTTCGCCCTACCCTTCTTGCCGGCTGGCGCCATGGACGCGCGGGGAAGCTTCGGATCGAGAATGGGAGGAGTCGCAAGAAGCAGTGCGCTAGGAGGACGAAGGGAGGCGAGGAGTGGAGCGCGAAGGAAGGCAATGATGGCCCTGCGCTCCACGCGGGTCAGCTTTATGGCAGCGCGGGCGGTTACCCAGGCGTTGTGGAGGAACTGGGGGCGTTCCGCATCCCATCGTGCGCCGTGTGTCCCTGCCTGGGCCCGGCAGTCTGCTTAGGCCCCGTGCCGTTTCGTCCCAACGGGCGGAACGTGCGTGTCGCGGGCCCGGGGGCTATTGTCGGCCCAGTGGAAACCAGGGTACCACAGGTCGTCTGCCTACGGCCCAGGAAGCAACGCCTGGCGAAGGCCCAAGAGGCGGCCCAGCCACAGGCGCCATGAAGCAAGACACCTCGCGAGGCACCGGCCTCACGAGGACCCTCTCCACCAGGAGCGGGCCCACCGAAGACTCAGCAGCAGCAGGAAGCCTCGCGAGGCAACCTCCCGAGGCAGCCTCCCGAAGCCACCCGAGCAAGGCGCCGCTGGGCGCCGGCTCCGCTGTCGCGCGCCCACCACATGGGTGACGCACCCGCGCAGGACGAAGATAGCGACAAGAGCCGTACAAGCAGATGCGGTTAGGGGAGGTTTCCTCTTTGGTGATAAAGGGGCAGCACCAGCTGCCCACCCGCAAAGCAAGTCCCAAAGCTTGCCTGTTTGGTGAAAGAAGACCAAGACGACGGAGCGCGCAGGTCAGATGTCATCGCCGAGCCCACCTGCGCGCAGGTCAGATGCCAATATTTTCGGGGGAAGAGGACCAAGGCGACTATAAAAGGGGCAGTGTTGCCACCGTAGAGGGGGATCGATTTTCCCCCATTGTCACACTTGTATGCGAGAACTCTCTCATCCACAATAATCCCAAACACAACCAGGAGTAGGGTTTTACACCGCACGGTGGCTCGAACCTGGGTAGCTCTCACGTCCTTGCCGTGCTCTGTGTGTGCGTGCTCTCGTCGTGCTCCGCTCGCCGTAGCATTGCCGTGGTCACCGTCGAGTTGTTAGGCAGCAAGCGGCCCCCAGACTTCGAACCAAGGTCCCCAGAGCCCGGATTCCGACACACTAAACCCATTTTCTTTACTCTCGATTTTAATCTTGTATATTTTTTGAACCAAAATTTTGAATTATGTTTCATTTGCATATTTGTGTTTCTTGTGGCGAGGGCTTTGAAATAAGATCACTTCTGAATACATTTTGACAATTTTTTTCAACTTTATTAAATTTCAATTGCTGACTTGGTACGAGTGAATATACCTGGCCATGGGTAGCCCGGCCCAGTCGGCCCGAGCCGACCTTGCCCACGGGCCGGGCCTAGGCCTACTTTTTGAGCCCGATGGTCGGGCCGGGCCGGGCTCGGGCCCGACATATTTGCAGTTTAACGAAGACGCCCGACCCGAGGCCCGAGGCCCGACAGGCTTTTTGCGTGATGGGTCGGGCTTGGGCCTGATTTTTAGGCCCGGCGGCCGGGTCGGGCCGGACTCGGGCCTAGCTTTTCTGCGTCGGGCTTTGGTAGGCCCGGCTCGAAGCCTGGCCCGGCCCGACGAATGGCCAGGTATACGAGCGAACGATAAAATCATAAGTTTCAGAAATTAAAACTTAAAACTTGGTGTGTCCCTCATGCGAAATCCAATGACTTTATGGATCGCGAGGCAATCCAGCGACGGGGCATGGCTAGACACGTGCGTGCCCCCTCACTTCCATGCCCTTGCAAATTTCTGCAAGTGTGGGCACGTAAAAAACTGGATCGTGTTGAGTATATTAGCAAATTTTTTATTAATATAATCCAAACATAAATCATGATCATGGCATTGACATTGTTAATTCCGTACTAATATCTAATTACATAAGCACGTACTCGGCATATGGCAGAAACATCTACGCAAAAAGTTAGTACGGCTAACACAAAAATAAACAGAAGCTTTCTCGCAGTTGCGGCGACGGCGGCAACCTTCTTATTAGCAGCGATCTTCTCGGCAGGGAGTCTCTCAGCTTCAGTGGACATGGTGATGAAGAAGACGACGCGGACATAGACGAAGTAGATGAACAGTGGCGAGCGGTCGCTCCCTAAAAGGCTAATCGCCCTTCTTCTGTCAGGATCTCAAAGGGCAGGGTTCTGGAGGCTTGTCTGAGCTCGGTTTGGCTCATTCACAAGACACGACGCGCGCGCGTGGGGCGCGAGGTGGGTGGCAGGGGAGGAGCGCGCGTGGGAACCACTCCTCTTCTTTTTTTTGCGAGTAACCACTCCTCTTCTCACACTCCAATATCATGTAGAATAGGATTCCTTATAAAGGGGTCCAACTCTTCCTCCACTAGCCTGGTGGTACTAAACTTCTCACCACCTAGTCATAACACCCATATGGGCCCTTAGAGATTTTTATGAAATTGTTGGATGGGCCTAAAGCTCACCCCATATTTCAACAGATCGCCCCCTCCAAACACGCACGCGCAAGAGAGTCCTCCCTCCCATTCTCCCTCGTCTCCCCCCACATGTCTCCCAGCTCATCGCCCCACTGCCTCGCAGCACCGCTGGCTCGCCGTTGCGCGACCTAGTAGCACCCGCTGATGCGTTGTAGCATCGCTCGCCGCTTTGACGATCTCGCCCGAGGATTTATAACACATGTATGCAACACATTATTCGACCATTGCAGCTCCGATGCCAACGATTGCAGCACAATCGTCGCAGCTTGTAGCTCCGCCGTTGACAATCGTATCATCCCGTGGATCCCACCGCAGCTCGCCTTCGCCGCATCTCGTGTTCGTCGACACATCATCCCGCATCCGTCATCGCACTCCGCCATCCCTAGCGCTGGCTGGCAGCAAAGTAGCAGCGACAATAGCCCTATGCAGCGCCACCCCACCTCCCCTGCAACAATTTCTCGCTAGCCGACTCGCAATATCGCGTGGGTGGCTCGTAGCATCATGTTCCCTGACTTTGCAGCGTGGCCGGGATGGGCTAACGAGAGGCGGGGAGGGGAGAGAGCAAAGGAGGAGGTCGACTAGGAGGGAGAAACGAGCAGACGAGAAGCTTCGGTGATGAAAGTAAGGATAAAGGAGTGAGGACAATGTGCAGAGCATGCCAAGCGAGAATGATATGAGCCATTTAAGCAAGAATGATATTAGTACGCCATTTAAGCAAGAATGATATGACTTTGCTATTGGCCAGCGTGTTTTTTGTGTGCGTGCGTTGGTGTTGGCTGTGTGCATCCTATCTATGCAGAGACCGGGTATGTGCTCTTTGGGTTTGTGTTGAGCGCCCTATGTGCACCTCCGTCCATCTAATCTCTAGTGTATTAGGGTTTTAGTCTTGGACGTGATGATCTCTCTGTACATCTATATATTGGCACTGGATGCCCGTGAATACATGTGAATTGCATCTCATCTATTCTCTACATGGTATCAGCCTAACTATAATTCCCTCCTACGCTAGCGCCGCCCCCGCCGCAGCTGCCCCTAGCCGCCGCCGCCACTTATCCCTAACCCTAGGTAATAAAATCCTCTTGGTGTTACGTTTTGAGCTATTAAAATTCATCATTTGTCGAAAAAGTACGCCATTTAAGCGAGTTTTGTAAATAATGCGATTCAAGGAAATGTGAAAGAGACCGAAGGCACCTGTGCCGTGTCGTGTCTATAATTGTTTACTGAAAGAAATCAAAGGTCGCCCTCCCCTCCTTCACAAAAAGAGCAAGAAAATGTACACTAGTATTCTGATAAAACAATGGTGGTCAGAGCTCAGAAAATTGACTTTGCTTACGGTCGAAGCGCAGGGACAACTAGGAGTAATTACAGTAGGCAACAAGAAGGAGCATAAAACAAACAAAGGGGATCAGTCACAACCAAGTGGCCAATCACAACCCAAAACAGGCAAGGTCTGCTCCTAGTCCAAGCGGCACGCACCTGATCATATATTCCCTTCGTCCCACACGGTCGATTTCGGAGCCGAAAGCGATCCATCAATCAGCCGACACGTCTCTGCCCGGGTAAACAAAGAGAAAGAGGCTGGCAACAAGAGGCGAGAGCACAGATGCTGCCGCTGCGGCTTCCATTCCACCCGGGAAAGGGATGGAAAGGAAAGGCATCGCTCCAAATGACCGACCGGATCAAAGTCGGGTCAAAGTCTACGTGAACGCTGGTGGGCGGTGCCGATGTTCTCCGTCGACGGTGTCGACTGGATTCGCCGGTGCTGCGGTTCGGGAAGCTTGGGTTTCATCCCGGCCGGTATGCCACAGAGATATGGGCCTCGTCCCTCGCGACGGGGAGCACAACAGGTCCTAAAAAGCAGCTTCGCTGCGAGGAAGCTTTTCCGGATCATCTGGGCGTTGTGGAGTTTCGTCCTCTTCTCCGTCTGCGTCGTGGAGTGTTGGTAGTTTTGCATTTTGGTCCCCCTGTGCTTTGTTTGTTTTTTGGGGACCTTTCTGCAATGTGTGCTGGACAGCTGTGTTTCTGGTTTCTTCCGGCGAGTTCTGCATGTATGCTTCGTTTGCTATCTGAGTAATGGACATGTGGTTTCTCTTAAGAAAAAAAGTCTACGTGAACGCCGGGCGTGCTCGGGGGTCCCTCCCAGCGATACGTATGTCCGCATCGGCGCATATGAGCCGCGATTTGGAGCTGCAGGGAAACTTGGGACATCACCACCTGGCCCTGCAACAGCAACTACCGGGCTGGACGTCTGGACAGCACCGGTCATGCATTCACGTTGGACCGGATATCATATGATTTTCTTGCCTTGTCCTGAGCAGGCTCCGATTTTATCTTATCTTCTTCGTGGGCCATGTAGGCGCCCACGTGGGCGTGGGTGACAATTGGCACTGCCAAAGCAATGCTGAACTTGACGGCCCGGTGAAAAGCACCCGCAGGTTTTATTTACGCGCATGCTTTCCCCGATCCTATCGTCGATCCTATCTCGCCGACTCCATCGCTGTGGTCAAACTAAAACTGCACACGCGAGAGACTGCCAGATAATCGGACGGCCGAGCAAAGGCGACAGACAGAGATGCCTTTGCTCGGCTTTGCTCAGTGCTCGCATCCCACGTCCAGGGCCGGTCCTGAGTTTTGGGGGGCCGAGGCAAAGCCTAAAATTTGGGGCCCTTAATATAACACTGTATGTAAATATATATATGTATATAGCAATGTTATCAGTAATCACTTAAATGCATCGAAAAGAAACATTCATATCAAATAATTTGTGCGTATATATTACCTTTAAAATTCTTCTAGCAATACTCTCACTTATGATGGGTCAATAGCTCTTCTATGTGATTTTATCAAGTCAACCACACGTTGTTTCCTTTTCATTTCTTTTTATCAAAACCCATATATTCTAGTGGACATGATGACACACCCAATGCTTAAATTTAAAATAAATTGCATCAAGGGTTGAACGCTGCAATTTGTGCAGCATATATGCGAGATAAATTACTTAATTAGCAATATATAATATATGGAATAGAGAACAGATGGTAATGTGGTATTACTGGGATAAGGCGGATCGATCGGCATCGGTGATCACCTGATCGGGCACTCGCCGATGATGAGATGTAGAATGGCTTGTGACAGGACATGCTCGGCGATGTAGTGTGTGCCTGCAGCGCCTAGAAACTAGAGAACGGAATCAGCGGAGTTCGTCGACGTCGCAACTCGCAACCTGCGTCAGTGCCATCCGTCCGCCCCACCATGGCCACATCTCCTTTGGACTCCAGCATGAACGCCACCCCGCCGGCTTGCCGTTGTCGCCGGCCGCGTCGATGTAGGACGAAGAAAACGCAACGGAGAGAAAAGGAACTGTTTGCCCCCGGTGTGTCTGATCATGACTAGCGGAGATCGAGGAATAGCGGAGATTGAGGAATAGCTGAACAGATAACGTCGTCACGATCGTGGAAAACTAGCAGGCTAATTTACAGGACGTTATCTGTACTGGGATACGTCCGATCTGGCTAGGAAACACGTATAGGACGAGGAACAAACGAATGAGCTGCTAGCATCGTTGGGCCAGTGCGGCGCCTGGGCCATGAGCTGCGTAGTACCTGGGTGGGGGCCCCTTGATTTTGGGGGCCGGGGCGGTCGCCCCCCCTCCGGGCCGGCCCTGATGACCGCTGAAGATCTTGTAGCTGAGAAGGTGGTCTTTGCATCAGATTGCCTTGCAGTGGTGAATGACATCAATCAAGCACGTTGCAGTGGAAAGCATGGAATGATTGTCAAAGAAATTTTGGCAGGAAGAAGCAAGTTTCAGGAGAGCGTGTTCTCTCACGAACGACGTGAAGCAAATGGGGAGGCCACTAGTAGAAAACAGACCTTTTGTCCGCAGCTTTAGTCCCGGTTTGGATTTGAACCGGCACTAATGTGACCATTAGTCCCGGTTCGGGACGGGCATCATTAGTCGCGGTTCGTTCCGGACCTTTAGTCCCGGTTCGTAACACGAACCGGGACTAAAGGGGTTGTGCCAGGCTGGGGCCCCCACGAGCCCCTTTAGTCCCGGTTTGTATCACCAACCGGGACTAAAGGCCCCCCCTTTAGTCCCGGTTGGTAACACCAACCGGGATTAAAGGGTTGAGGCTTTAGTCCCGGTTGGTGTCTTCAACCGGGACTAAAGGTTGGACCTTTAGTCCCGGTTGGAAACACCAACCGGGACTAAAGGGGTTCTGAATTTTTTATTTTTCTGTTTTTAGTTTCTGTTTTAAAATGCTTATATCTTTTAAGATATTTGATATTTTTGAGTGATTCTTTTTTGCATTAGATTCAAAATTTTGTCTAGTTTCTGTTTGTGCCATTAGTTTTCAAATTTGAATGGTTTAAATTTTAATTTGTTCAAATTTGCTTCAAACCCTAGATTGTGAATAACTTGAGTTTACAAATAGTTTTTAATTTAATTCTTTTTGCTCCTAGTCACGTGTTAGATTGTTGTCACGGTAAGATTTATTTGGTTATTTTTGGAATAATTTAAAAAAATGAAATGCCTTTGTAACAGACGATTTTCGTCCGAAACCTTGATACTTCGAAGGAGATGGTCCAGTTTGTGCACGAAGTGCATCCAGTTTTTGCCGTAACCCTCTCAACTTTTTAGCACATGCTATGTGGGTGAAATGATGATACCATGCCAACTTTCAACCTTTTCAGAGTTCATTTGTAGGGCTTTTCAATTTCAGGGTCATTTAGCTCAAAAAAATCATTAAATGCATGAAAAATAGCAAATGGAGTCAGAAAGGGTTGAAAATTGATGGCGTGGCTTCGAATGGTGCATACTGAACACACAAAAAGTCTGGAGTTGAAATAAGTTTAAAAAAATGAAATGCCTTTGTAACAGACGAGTTTTCGCCTAAAACCCTGATACTTCGAAAGAGATTGTCCATTTTGTACACGAAGTGCATCCAGTTTTTGCCGTAACCCTCTCAACTTTTTAGCACATGCTATGTGGGTGAAATGATGATACCATGCCAAGTTTCAACCTTTTCAGAGTTCATTTGTAGTGCTTTTCCATTTCAGGGTCATTTAGCTCAAACCGTACCCCCCCCCCCCCCCCGTGGACCGCCTTTTTTAGCTTTGTAGAAAATAAACGAAAATGATTAAATCTTCAAAAAATAAAATCCTTTGAGATGTAGTTAGGTTTTAGTGTCTAGTTGGTATAGAAATTTTGAAATATGAATTTTGACCTTTTTTGCAAAAAAACGCAAAAAAAATGTAAAACGGCCATAACTTTTGCATACGATGTCGAAAAAAAAAGTTTAATACATCAAAAAAAACTAGAGAAAAATTCGGACTCGATTTCACTCGGGTTTACCCGGTGAAGTTTTCTCAGATTCTCAAAATTCCAAAAGGAAAAAAAGTTATTTCAAATCCAAAAAAAAATAAAAAATTTAAAAAATTAATTTTTGAATTTAAAAATAAATAAATGATGTCATATTTGGATTCCTCACATTTTTCTGATAATAATGGATATATTATTTGTCGAATTTCGATTTACAGATTTAAAGATATTAATTATGTCATATTAAATGAATAAATGGCAAAAAAATGAATAAAATAATATTATTACTTATTTTATTTTCATTGAAATTCAATATTATTAGTACTTATTTTTTTAATTTTAATAATTGTTTAGAATTCAAAAAATTAAATCATGTGACATCAAGACCTAAGGGTTAACAGGATTGATAGCTTAAGATTGTCAGGAAAACAACAAGTGCAGACTTGGAAACTAGGGGAGATAGAACCTGAAAGTTAAGCGTGCTGGGGCTGGAGTAGTGAGAGGATGGGTGACCGGTCGGGAAGTTAGACGATTTGGAATGAGTGTGGAGCAGTGAGGAGGGATGATTAGAGAATAAATTATCAATTAATTCAAAGATTTGAAAATCAGAAAAAAAAAATAAAAAAAATTTGAAAAAAAAATTTGAAAAAAAAAATATCAAAAAATTTTACTTTAGTCCCGGTTGGTGTTAACACCAACCGGGACTAAAGGGGAGCCTTTAGTCCCGGTTCGTGCCTTTAGTCCCGGTTGGTAACACCAACCGGGACTAAAGGTCCTGCAACCCCCGTCGCAGACAGCGTCACGTGGTGGGCCTTTAGTGCCGGGCCGTGTTGAACCGGCACTAAAGGGGGGGGGCCTTTAGTCCCCACCCTTTAGTGCCGGTTAGAGAACCGGCACTAAAGGCCCTTCCCAACCGGCACTACAGGTCATTTTTCTACTAGTGGCGCACAGGATGGCACGGACAGCACTTTCTCTGGCACCTGGGCGCCATGTTTGGCTATGTAATCCTCCCTTAGAATTTTGTATTCCTATGAGCGTTGAATAAAGCTTCGGTTGTTTCCCTCAAAAAAAAAAAGTTGTTTCCTGCTGTCCACGTGTCGATCTCCTACGCGCCAAGGGTGGAGTATTCGTTGAGCCAGTCAGGTATGGAGTTCTGTTCATGCTTCCGGGGTAATCGACATCGATTGTGACGTGGCCTTGGCCACTGTGTCCTGCCTCTTCGTCGTTCGTGGCTTGAGCCGGACAAGGGGGTTTGTGTGTCGTTGTAATCATGGTGGTGGTGGTGTGTTGTGCCGCTAGACATCAGTTGTATCAGTCATCCCAAAATAAAATGTAGAGTGGCAAATCTGACGAAATGTGTCACATTTATTACTGATCGACGACTCCGAAAAGTCCAAGTCGTCCCCCGAGAATTTTCTTCGGATGACCCACCGTGACTGCGATGCAAATCCACTCATCTCTGCTTCACAAGCTACTACTCCACGTTAAACTTAGCGGTCAAGCTCCCGCCAGTCTCGCATAGCGAACTGATCCATCCATCCATCAATTCCTCCATGGCCGCCACGGCAGCCATCACCGCAGGTTCGTCATCCCCGCGCACCAGCTTCGTCGCGGACTCCCTGATCCTCCCCACGAGAAACGGCCAGATCTTCGCGTCCGCCTTCGCGCTCGTCTACGCCCACACCTTCGTCTCCCTCTCCGTCGCCCTCCTCTACGCCCACCCCCTAGCCGCCTCCGTCCTCGTCCACGTCGGCGTGCTGGCCAGGGAGAACGATGGCTACGACGCGGAAAGGGACGAGGAGATCCGGGGACACGCCAAGAAGCTGCTCCTCCTCTACCTCGCGTACCTCGCCAGCCAGCTCGCCACGCGGGTCGCCGTCGCGCTCGCCGCCTCCGCCACGTGCGCTGGCGACCGGCGCCCGTGCTCGCTGGCCGAGCTCGTCGCCGCGGGCAGGATCCGCGGCACCTTGGCCACCGCCGCCCTCGTCGCCGTCCTCCAGCTCGCGTCTTCCGCGGCTCTCCTCGCGGCGTGCCTCGCATCCTGGTGCTGGTGGACGCGCGGTGCTACTGTCCGGTCGGACACGGCCGCCGCCGTGGCGTCTTTCGTGTCAGGCTACGTGCTGTTCCTCCTGCTCCTCGTTCTCCTCTCTCATATCTTCCTCGCCGCGGTCTTCCAAGTGGCGATCGCCGCGTCGGCGGCAGATGAAGGTTACGGCCAAGGCGGAAGGCGCGCTGCTCTCCGGAGGGCGATGAGGAAGGAGGCCGCCGTGATGGTGCTCGTGGCGAGCCTCCTGCCGGTTGTCATCTACCCGGTGTACGCGTTCGCCGTGTACTGTTTGCAGAGCGGCGTCTGTGTCCGCAACACCCGTGTCCTCGGTGTCGTCCATGGATATCTTCTCCCGTCCGCCGGCGTGCAGCTCTACTCCACGGTGGCGGCCGCGGTGTTCTACCACCGGTGCACGGAGCATCATTATGAATGTGTCATGCCACCGACGATGAAACAAGCTAGCTAGCTGAATCCTCCGTGATCTTCATATATATGATACTCATTTTGATACAGAAAAACGAGACTGATTAAGTGTTTGCTGTACGTCGATCGACATGAGTGCCAATTTGGGATCCACGAAATTCTTCGGTTTCTACAATGCTAAATGCTTTTTAGAAGTTCTTACAAAATTCTCTTTTAAATTTTTTAAACAACTCCATTGAAGAAACCGAGTTCGGTACATCAAAACATAGAGACAGAAAGTAAAGTGAATAAACAGTAGAGTTAAACTACTTATTGCAACATCATAGCTAACATTACAACATCTCTAACAAACATAGTCGGAGGTTCATCACTCAGTAAAATGACACACCCAGATTGCATACGCAGAACACTACAGAAAACAACAAGGCATGCAAAACGAAACTTCAAAGTCACGATCTAGTAGCCAAGGATTGATCTCCAATCCAAAGATCCTCCCATAATCTAGTAGCCTTACCGTCATGGACTTCTTTTCTACAAAAGGTGTAGAAAAGATGTCCATTAAGGCATTTCAAAATTAGGACTTGCCAAAAAAAAATGATGGCTTGTGACAAGGTTTGCCTTTTGATATATTTATTAAAGAGCAACTCTCGACAAATCGCATTTTCCAAGAAGGGCTATGTTTCATAAACTCAAGGTTTACAACCCTTTAGGTACTCCATAAAAAGATAGCATGTAGAGAGGTTTCTTACTAAGAGAGGAGCAAGGTCAACCCACCTTAAATGAGAAGTAGCTTCCCTTGCCAAAATTTAAGTTTCTTCTTTATGCCATCCTCAACAGATTTCCAATCTTTATTTAAGACCCTAACACTACTAACAGGAATGCCTGGATATTTAATGGGCAACTGACCAACCTGACAAGTGAAAATATTCTCAAAAATGTTTTTTAACAAAATCTGCAAAGCAATAAACCTCACTTTTGTGAAAGTTTGTTTAACCCTTAGGAGTTGTTCAAAGAGACATAAAAAGAATTTTAAATTACTAGCATTCTCCTCCCCTTCCTCGAGGAGAAACAGTGTATCATCTGCATATTGCAGGATATCATGTCCATTTTCCTGAAGGTCGGAGGCTAAACCTCTAATGAGCCCAACCCCACTGCCCCTTATGAATCAAATAAGCAAGTGTATCCACTCCAATATTAAATAGAAGGGGTGAGAAGGGATCACCTTGCCTCACACCTTTATAAGTTGTGAAGGTCCAACTCATTGTTTACTTTGACATAAACTTTACAATTCACCATAATATTCATGATTAAACCGATAGTTTTATCAACAAAACCTTTAAGCTTCATTATTCTATAGAGAAATTACAGTTAATAGTATTATCATAGGCTTTCTTAAAAAATCTACTTAAAAGAGAACCCCTAATTGTTTTCAAACATGCACGTGATGCAATGTTTCATGTAAAATAAGGATCCCCTCCATAATATTCCTACCTTTCATGAATGTAGCTTGTAAGAGATTGTTGTTCTTCTTAACACATACATTCATCTTGCTGCTGACACCTTTAGTTACAAGTTTAAAGCTAGAATTGAGCAAGCATATGTGTCTAAATTACTGATTTTTTTAGCTCCAACTACCTTAAGGATTAGAGAAATGGTGTCGTAGTTCAACCTTTAGACATCTAATTTACCTTGACAATATCATCAAAGAATCTTTTCAGAGGATTTTAAATAATTACCCAAAAATGGTGGTAAAACTCAATTGGGAGCCCAATAGGCCCAGAGGCCCGTTATTATCAACAGAAAAGACAAGGGCCTTAATCTTCTAGAGAAAATGGGCCACTATGTCACTATTATTATTTTTGGCTCTGGATGTCATTATTAATGTCATCCTCAATCACATGATTGAAGTAAAAGTTGAAATCAATATTATTACTAACTCCAGATCCAAAGAGTTCTGTTTATAGAACTAAGTTATAAGTTTCATAAGATTATCTTAACCTTCAATGATGTTATCACCAACATTGAGTGAAAAGATGGCCTTTGTCTCATCCTTCCATTGGCTTTACACATAAAATATTTAGTGTTGCAATCACCTAATTTTAAATCCTTATCCTTTGGCTCTCTAGATCCACTTGATCTCGTCCTCTTTCATTATGGTTCTTAGCTCATATTTCTAGAGATTTTTTTGCTGGGCCTCATTGGCATATAAGCATATACCCCCCTCCCCCCCCACACACACACATATCTAAAGTCTCAAGCTTATCATTCAAAACTTTTTTTCTCCTTTTAATCTCACCAGAAAAGTTGGCATTCCCAGCCTTTAAGCTTTCGCCTCATGATTCTAAATCTCTCATTCCATTCATTAAGAGGGTTCTCTCCCCTAAAAGGAAGGTCCATGATGTCTACTACACAACTTATTCTTGTAGACTCGTGTTGGGCCTCCAAGCGCAGAGTTTTGTAGGACAGTAGCAATTTCCCCTCAAGTGGATAACCTAAGGTTTATCAATCCGTGGGAGGCGTAGGTTGAAGATGGTATCTCTCAAACAACCCTGCAACCAAATACAAGAAATCTCTTGTGTCCCCAACACACCCAATACAATGGTAAATTGTATAGGTGCACTAGTTCGGTGAAGAGATGGTGATAAAAGTGTAGTATGGATAGTAGATATAGGTTTTTGTAATATGAAATTATAAAAACAGCAAGGTAATGCAAAGTAAACGGGCATAAAAATGGTATTGCAATGCTTAGAAACAAGGCCTAGGGTTCATACTTTCACTAGTGCGATCTCCCAACATTGTTGACATAGTTGAATCATATGTAAATCCCTCACGTGCGACAAAGAGTTCACTCCAAAGTCACAAATAGCAGAGAACAAACGAAGAAATTGTTGTAGGGTACGAAACCACCTCAAAGTTATCCTTCCCGATCAATCTTATGAGCCATCCCCATTAATTCTCACGAACAGCCCTAGAGTTCGTACTAGAATAACACCTTAAGATACACATCAACCAAAACCCTAATGTCACCTAGGCACTCCAATATCACCACGAGTACCCACGGGTTTGATTATACGATATGCATCACACAATCTCAGATTCATCTATTCAAACCAACACAAAGAACTTCAAAGAGTGCCCCAAAGTTTCTACCGGAAAGTCAAGACGAAAACGTGTGCCAACCCTTATGCATAAATCCCCAAGGTCACGGAACCCGCAAGTTGATCACCAAAACATACATCAAGTGACTCAAGTGAATATCCCATTGTCACCACAGATATCCATATGCAAGACATACATCAAGTGTTCTCAAATCCTTAAAGACTCAATCCGATAAGAAAACTTCAAAGGGAAAACTCAATTCATCACAAGAAGATAGAGAGGGGAAAACTCCATATGATTCATCTATATCAACAAAGCTCGCGATACATCAAGATCGTGCCATCTCAAGAACACGAGAGAGAGAGAGAGATCAAACACATAGCTACTGGTACAAACCCTCATCCCCGAGGGTGAACTACTCCCTCCTCGTCATGGAGACCGCCGGGATGATGAAGATGGCCTCCGGCGATGCTTTCCCCCCTCCGGCAGGGTGCCGGAAAAGGGTTGTAGATGGGATCTCTCTGGTACAGAGGCTTGCGGCGGCGTAAAAACTCATCTAGGTTAACTTTCGGGGGTTTCTGAATATATATGATTTTTCAGCGTTGGAGTCACGCGAAACGGAGCCACGTGGGCCCCACGAGATACCAGGGCATGCCTGTGGGGGGGGGGGTGGCGCGCCCTGGTGCCTCGTGGGCACTGGGTGGCCCCCCTCCAGTGGGTCTTGGTGCCAATATTTTTTATTTGTCCAATAAAAAATCTCCAAAAAGTTTCAGCTCATTTGGAAAACTTGCATTTCTGCACAAAAAACAACACCACGGTAGTTCTGCTGAAAACAGCGTCAGTCCGGGTTAGTTCTAATCAAATCATACCAAAACCATATAGAATTGTTATAAATATGGCATGAATACTTCATAAATTATAGATACGTTGGAGACGTATCAGCATCCCCAAGCTTAATTCCTACACGTCTTCGAGTAGGTAAATGATAAAAGAAATAATTTATGAAGTGTGAATGCTAGCATAGTGCATAAGTTTGATCAATGATAATTTCAATCACTTTTCCTAGCATCATAACAACAACTTTCTCTCATAAAAGTCATCATGATAAAGTAGCAATTAAAAACAGAAACTTTGATGTGGAATGCTACCTATCATAATCATCATATAATCTTTTCTTTTATAGCATGGACATTGGACTTGAATGATTCAAAGCAAGATTATTATTATAACAGCAATATTTATTATCATAAAACTTCTCATGAGCAAGTAACAATTCATCACAACAATGAAGTATAAGGCATAAACTTTCTTGGAAACTAACAAACTATTCTAGTCAACAATGCAATTGCAATTCATCATATTTTCAGGAAGGGTCTCATGTAGGAGCTTTTTAGCAAGTCCACATACTCAACCATCATTTAGTCTTCTATGATTGCTAACACTCACGACATATATATGGAGCAAAAGTTTCAGCCAGACACATAGAAAGATAGGGGCTTGTGATTTTGCCTCCCAACTTATTCACCTCAAGGGTGATGTCAACAATAATAACTCATGATCACTCATATCCAACTGGATATATGTGCCTAGATCTTTCCCCACCACATGATGCTTGCAAAAGAGAAAAATAAAAAGGAATAGAGGAGAACACTATTGACTCTTGCATAAAAGTAAATACATAAAAGTAAAAGATAGGCCCTTCGCAGAGGGAAGTAGAGGTTGTCATGCGCTTTTTATTTTTGGATGCACAAGCCCTTAATGCAAATGAACGTCACGTTATATTGCCCCTTGTGATAGCAACCTTTATTATGCAGTCCGTCGCTTTTATTTCTTTACCATCACAAGTTCGTACAACGCTTATTTCCCTTACAATAAAAGATCATACATATTTTAGGAGCAATTTTTATTGCTTTTCGCACCGATGACAACTTACTTGAAGGATCTTATTCAATCCCTAGGTAGATATAGTGGACTCTCATGACATGAAACTGGGTTTAAGGGTTTTGGATGCACAAGTAGTATCTCTACTTGGTGCGGATTTTTGGCTAGCAAAGATATTGGGCAAGCACCACATGTTGGAGGATCTATAACAATATAACTTCTATGTGAATATGAACAAACATAATTCATTACGTTGTCTTCCTTGTCCAACGTCAACACTTTGACATAAAATACTTAATGGGGGCTCACAATCATAAAAGATGTCCAAGATAGTATATTTGCATGTGAATCTTCTCTTCCCTTATTAACTTTTTCATGAATTGCATCATTGACTAATGCTATGCTTGTTAACCTCCAATAAATTTTACCACTTATACATTTCTTTATGTAATGTCATTACTCCCCATGGGACAAGCATATGAAGCATATAAATTTCAACTATATGATATTCAATTCATTTCAACAATTTACTCATAGGATATAAGTGAAGGACAAGAGTAAATGACAAACTACTCCAAAAAGATATAAGCGAAGATCAATGAGTAGTGAAACAATTAAGTAGCTATGTGAGGACTCTCACTCATAAAAAAAGTTTCAGATCTTGATACTTTATTCAAACAGCAAGCAAAACAAATACACAACCAAGTATAGCACACATTATGTGAACAAGTAAAAACTTGGGTTCAATCGAGACTAACCGATAGTTGATGAAGAAAAGTGATGGGATGCCTACCGGGGCATCCCCAAGCTTGAATGCTTGATACATCTTGGAATATTAACTTGGGGAGCCTTGGGCATCCCCAAGCTTGAACTCTTGTGTCTCGTTAATTCTTCTCATATAATAGTATCCCTAAGTTTCAAAAACTTCATCCACACAAAACTTGACAAGAACTTGTGAGATATGTTAGTATAAATCCACTCAAAACCTCGACATTCTCTACTGTAGAAAATCACTAAAATTATAATTAAACATTGAATACTAAATGCCTCTGCATATTTAATACTCATATCCACAAATAGAAACATTAAACACGCAAACATATGCAAACATAACAGCAATCTGCCTAAACAGGACAGTCTGTAAAGGATAATTAAGAACCCATACTTAGATAACTCAAAACAGTCTGAAAATTTACCACACTGGAAATAATTTATCAAAGTTGATTGTGTCAAAATTTCAAGATTTTATCACATTCTGACATTTCTGGGCAATTTAATCAATAGCAGCAAACTTTCTGTTTTGAAACAGCAACTCATGAACTTGCAAAATAAGCATGGTAAAGGCTATACTTGACATTTTTATTGAAATAAAAGATACAAAACATTATTATTGATAACAGCAAGCAAATCTCAACAAAATAAAATGACGCTCCAAGCAAAACTCATATTATGTGACGAATAAAAATATAGCTCCAAGTGAGGTTACCGATAGTGTTGAAGACGAAAGAGGGGATGCCTTCCGGGGCATCCCCAAGCTTAGACGCTTGAGTCTTCCTTGAATTATACCTTGGGGTTCCTTGGGCATCCCCAAGCTTAGGGTCTTGCCACTCCTTATTCTCCTCATACCGATATCTCACCCAAAACTTGAAAACTCCAATCACACAAAACTTAACGGAACTTCGTGAGAATGGTTAGTATGATAAAGAATAAACCATCACTTAGGTACTGTCCAAGACGAGATTCACAATTGTTCCCATATAATTCCTACTGTATTCTATCATTTCCACAATTTATATCTCATAATATAAGCTATGGAAACATTAAAACAAGCAAACTATGCATTGAAAACAGAATCTGTCAAAAACAGAACAGTCTGTAATGATCTGAGAAACTACCATACTTCTGGAATTCTAAAAATTCTGAAAAATTAGGAAAACGTCAAAAATTTGTATATCAATACTGTATAAAAATTTCAGAATTTTTTGACGCTCCAGTAAAATCTGGGAAATTAAACACTGGAGGCAAAAGTTTCTGTTTTTGCACAGAATTGAATCAACAAGTATCCACACTATCCCAAAGGTTTTACTTGTCACTTTATTGAAAGAAAACATATAAAACATGATTACTACAGTAGCTTAATCATGTGAACACACTAAAATAGAAATGATATATATTGGGTTGTCTCCCAACAAGCGCTTTTCTTTAAAGCCTTTTAGCTAGGCATGATAATTTTGAATGATGCTCACATAGAAGTAAAGAATTGAAACGCAAAGGGAGCATCATGAGAAATATATAAAACACATTTAATCCTAACTCACTTCCTATGCATAGGGATTTTGTGAGCAAATAGTTTATGGGAACAATAATCAACTAGCATAGGAAGGCAAAACAAGTATAGTTTCAAAACTTTCAACACATAGAGAGGAAACTTGATATTATTGCAACTCCTACAAGCATATGTTCCTCCCTCATAATAATTTTCAGTAGCATCATGAATTAATTCAACAATATGGCCATCACATAAAGCATTCTTTTCATGATCCATAAGCATAATATTTTTGTTACTCTCCACATAAGCAAATTTCTTCTCATTCATAATAGTGGGAGCAAACTCAACAAAATAACTATCAAGTGACACTTGATTGGCATAATCCAATTGAAAATTAAAATCATGATGAAAAGTTTCATGGTTATCATTATTCTTTATAGCATACATGTCATCACAATAATCATCATAGATAGTAACTTTTTTATCATAGTCAATTGAAACCTCTTCCAAAATAGTGGAATCATCATTAAATAGAGTCATGACCTCTCTAAATCCACTTTCATCAATATAATCATCATAAATAGGAGGCATGCTATCATCATAATAAATTTTCTCATCAAAACTTGGGGTGCTAAAAATATCATCTTCATCAAACATAGCATCCCCAAGCTTGTGGCTTTGCATATCATTAGCATCATGGATATTCAAAGAATTCATACTAGCAACATTGCAATCATGCTCATCATTCAAATATTTTATGCCAAATATTTTATTGAATTCTTCTTCTATCAATTGAGCACAATTTTCCGATCCATCATTTTCAAGAAAGACATGACAAAGACTAATAATATGAGGCAACCGCAATTCCATTTTTTTGTAGTTTTCTTTAATAAACCAAACTAGTGATAAAACAAGAAACTAAAAGATTCGATTGCAAGATCTAAAGATATACCTTCAAGCACTCACCTTCCCGGCAACGGCACCAGAAAAGAGCTTGATGTCTACTACACAACTTATTCTTGTAGACTCGTGTTGGGCCTCCAAGCGCAGAGTTTTGTAGGGCAGTAGCAATTTTCCCTCAAGTGGATGACCTAAGGTTTATCAATCCGTGGGAGACGTAGGTTGAAGATGGTATCTCTCAAACAACCCTGCAACCAAATACAAGAAATCTCTTGTGTCCCCAACACACCCAATACAATGGTAAATTGTATAGGTGCACTAGTTCGGCGAAGAGATGGTGATAAAAGTGTAGTATGGATAGTAGATATAGGTTTTTGTAATCTGAAAATATAGAAACAGCAAGGTAATGCAAAGTAAACGGGCATAAAAATGGTATTGCAATGCTTAGAAACAAGGCCTAGGGTTCAATCTTTCACTAGTGCGATCTCCCAACATTGTTGACATAGTTGAATCATATGTAAATCCCTCACGTGCGACAAAGAGTTCACTCCAAAGTCACAAATAGCGGAGAACAAACGAAGAAATTGTTGTAGGGTACGAAACCACCTCAAAGTTATCCTTCCCGATCAATCTTATGAGCCATCCCCATTAATTCTCACGAACAGCCCTAGAGTTCGTACTAGAATAACACCTTAAGATACACATCAACCAAAACCCTAATGTCACCTAGGCACTCCAATGTCACCACGAGTACCCACGGGTTTGATTATACGATATGCATCACACAATCTCAGATTCATCTATTCAAACCAACACAAAGAACTTCAAAGAGTGCCCCAAAGTTTCTACCGGAAAGTCAAGACGAAAACGTGTGCCAACCCTTATGCATAAATCCCCAAGGTCACGGAACCCGCAAGTTGATCACCAAAACATACATCAAGTGACTCAAGTGAATATCCCATTGTCACCACAGATATCCATATGCAAGACATACATCAAGTGTTCTCAAATCCTTAAAGACTCAATCCGATAAGAAAACTTTAAAGGGAAAACTCAATTCATCACAAGAAGATAGAGAGGGGAAAACTCCATATGATTCATCTATATCAACAAAGCTCGCGATACATCAAGATCGTGCCATCTCAAGAACACGAGAGAGAGAGAGATCAAACACATAGCTACTGGTACAAACCCTCAGCCCCGAGGGTGAACTACTCCCTCCTCGTCATGGAGACCGCCGGGATGATGAAGATGGCCTCTGGCGATGCTTTCCCCCCTCCGGCAGGGTGCCGGAAAAGGGCTGTAGATGGGATCTCTCTGGTACAGAGGCTTGCGGCGGCGTAAAAACTCATCTAGGTTAACTTTCGGGGGTTTCTGAATATATATGATTTTTCAGCGTTGGAATCACGCGAAACGGAGGCACGTGGGCCCCACGAGGTACCAGGGCGCGCCTGGGAGGGGGGGGGTGGCGCGCCCTGGTGCCTCGTGGGCACTGGGTGGCCCCCCTCCAGTGGGTCTTGGTGCCAATATTTTTTATTTGTCCAATAAAAAACCTCCAAAAAGTTTCAGCTCATTTGGAAAACTTTCATTTCTGCACAAAAAACAACACCACGGTAGTTCTGCTGAAAACAGCGTCAGTCCGGTTTAGTTCTAATCAAATCATACCAAAACCATATAGAATTGTTATAAATATGGCATGAATACTTCATAAATTATAGATACGTTGGAGACGTATCAGTCCACTAGTAGAAAACATGGCTTTCGTTCTAGCCGGATCGGTGCAATAGTCCCGGTCGCGTTACGAACCGGGACTAATGTGAGCATTAGTCCCGGTTCGAGCGGCTAGGATGCCGGCCGGGGCTCGGCAGACATCAGTCCCAGTTCGATTGGAACCTTTAGTCCCGGTTGGAGACATCAACCGGGACTAAAGGGGCCGATACCCTTTAGTCCCAGTTGGTGTCTCCAACCGGGACTAAAGGTCTGTCTTTAGTCCCGGTTTTAGACCCCAACCGGGACTAAAAGTTTACCTATATATACCCTCGCCCCTGCCCGCCCTCTCCCCTGTTTTTTGCTCATAGAAGGTGGGAGGTGTGTGCTAGTTTGTTTTCCCTTCCTATGCACA
Source organism: Elymus sibiricus (assembly GCA_039707655.1). Lineage (NCBI taxonomy): Eukaryota > Viridiplantae > Streptophyta > Magnoliopsida > Poales > Poaceae > Elymus > Elymus sibiricus. The sequence continues at coordinate 391,446,730 of CM077668.1, read as the reverse complement.
AGAGGTGTTCGATGAAATGCCTGAGAGCATGATGCCACTTGAGTTCACACAAAACAAACATGATATGAGGTGCCCGAGTCACACTTAAGCTTTCTCCTCTTTCTTGCCCGAGCCACACTTAAGTTTTCTCCTCTTTCTTGCCCGAGCCACACAATCCATTCTTCTCCTCTGTTCTTCCTCCAAGCTCCATTTTCTCCAAGATTTGTCTAGATTTGGCGATGCACCAACTATCCAAGTGTTCTAAAAGGTTAGCAACTTCATCCTTTCATCTCTCATTGCTAGTTTAGCTCATTTCATGCTCTAGATGTAGAGTGATTTGTGGGTTTTGGTGGAGGAGTGTATGTGGGAGTTTATTTGATTTAGATGCAATTTGAGCTCAAATTAACTTCTTAGTTTGCAAATGTGTAGGGTGCCGTCCCGTCCCCGTCCCCGTCCTCACCGCCGTCGATCGCCCGCGCCGATCTCGTCGCCGGCACCACCGTGGTGAGCCTCTTGTTCTTATCTTTTTTTAAAAAAAAATCTTACTTGTATGATTTAGATAGTTACTTGTATAATTTTCTTACTTGTATTATTGTTTGTTATTATATAGTGCCATGATTTTGATATCCGCCTCCGTCGGCTCTCGTCCGGTCTATGATTCGGATGTGGTATATTATCTTTTATAACTATTTGTTTCATTTATTGTTTATGACAATTATGCCGACCGACTTGACATAGATATTTTTATCTAGGAGGTATGTGAACCGGAAATTCCAACCGACCCTCTTGTCGAGAGGTTAAATTTAGTTGAAAAAGAAAACAATTATTTGAAAGAAAAATTGAAAAGAATTGAAGAAGAGAAGATGAAATTGGAGTTGCATGTTGCCGATGTCGTCGATCTACACAAGATCTAGATGGATGCAATGCGCTTGAAGATTAGAAAGATTAGAAAATATGCCATTGATAAAGAGGCTTGGTATCATTATGCTGTTGGATCAATTGTTACCTTAGTTGCGATTTTGATCGCATTTGTTGTTGCATTTAAATGTTTTACATAGTTGTATGTTAGTTTTAATGTATGTTTTAGATGCTCTAGATAGTTGTATGTTGTTTTATGAGAACTATGTATGAATTTTATGTATTTATTTTTGCAGTAATAACATTTGATCACTACTGTACTTTGGTTTTAATGTGATGAACTTGTATTAATTTGGTCATTTCTCTATTCATGATGTTCTGTAATGGTTTTTGATATACTTAATTATATAATGTAGATGAACCGGCAATGAATGTATGGTGACCGACGCACTGCCGAGTACATTACGGGCCTGCAAAATTTTATCGGTGTGGCTCAGGCAAACAGTGTGAATGGTTTTGTGTGTTGTCCATGTGTTGTCTGTCGGAATGACAAGGATTACTCTTCCTCGAAAATCCTTCACACCCACCTGCTAAAGTCCGGTTTCATGCCCAGCTATAATTGTTGGACCAAGCACGGAGAAAGAGGGGTTATGATGGAAGACAATGAAGAAGAAGAGGATGATGACAACTATCCTATGTTCCCTGAATACGGTGATACTGCAACGGGGGAAGCTGAAGATCAAGAGGCACCAGATGTGCCCGCTGATGATCTTCGCCGGGCCATTGTTGATGCACAGAGAGAATGCGAAAGTGAAAAGGAGAAGTTGAAGTTCGAGCGCATGTTAGAGGATCACAAAAAATTGTTGTACCCAAATTGCGAAGATGGCAACACAAAGCTCGGTACCACACTGGAATTGCTACAATGGAAGGCAGAGAATGGTTTATCTGACAAGGGATTTGAGAAGTTACTGAAAATAATGAAGAAGAAGCTTCCAAAGGATAACGAATTGCCTGACAGTACGTACGAAGCAAAGAAGGTTCTCTGCCCTCTAGGATTAGAGGTGCAGAAGATACATGCATGCCCTAATGACTGCATCCTCTACCGCGGTGAGGAGTACGAGAATTTGAATGCATGCCCGGTATGCGGTGCATTGCGGTATAAGATCAGACGAGATGACCCTGGTGATGTTGAGGGCGAGCGCCCCAGGAAGAGGGTTCCTGCCAAGGTGATGTGGTATGCTCCTATAATACCACGGTTGAAACGTCTGTTCAGAAACAAAGAGCATGCCAAGTTGTTGCGATGGCACAAAGAAGACCGTAAGAAAGACGGGATGTTGAGAGTACCCGCTGATGGGTCGCAGTGGAGAAAAATCAAGAGAGAGTTCCCGGAGTTTGCAGATGATGCAAGGAAATTATGGTTTGGTATAAGTACAGATGGCATGAATCCTTTTGGGGAGCAGAGCAGCAGTCATAGCACTTGGCCTGTGACTCTATGTACCTATAACCTTCCTCATTGGTTGTGCATGAAGCGGAAGTTCATTATGATGTCAGTGCTCATCCAAGGCCCTAAGCAACCCGCAACGACATTGATGTGTACCTAAGGCCATTAGTTGAAGAACTTTTACAGCTGTGGGATATAAAAGGTGTACGTGTGTGGGATGAGCACAAACAGCAGGAATTTGACCTACGAGCGTTGCTGTTTGTAACCATCAATGATTGGCCTGCTCTTAGTAACCTTTCAGGACAGACAAACAAGGGATACAATGCATGCACGCACTGTTTAGATGAGACTGAAAGTATATATTTGGATAAATGTAAGAAGAATGTGTACCCGGGACATCGTCAATTTCTTTCGATCAAGCATCCCTTAAGAAAGAAAGGCAAGCATTTTCAAAGGTGAGGCAGATCACCGGAAGAAGCCTGTCCCCCATACTGGTGATGATATATTTGATATGGTCAAGGATTTTAAAGGCAAGCATCTTCATTTTTTTTCATGTTTTTTTTCGTTTCTTGCTACTGTTAACTACTGTTTGTTAGGTGGATGGATGCATGGATGAATTTGTGTTAGATGGATGCATGTATGTTGTTAGATTCATAGATGGATGGATGGATGGAATGTTGGTCAAATTTTTTTGAAACTTAGTTTGTAAAATATTGATGAATGGATGTTGGTCAAGTTAATGATGGATGGATGGATGGATGTTGATCAAGTTAGTGTTAGGTCATGTTGATTCATAAGATACATTATTTGCCATTTTGTAATTTGAGAAGATATTTTTGGAGCTATTTTTCTCATGCGAATATGTAGTAAATAATAGATGAAGCTTATTTTGCAATTTGAGATGTTGTTAAAAGCTATATGATATGTGATGGTCCAAATTTTTAAATTGGTGCAATTTACAGATTTGTGGTGTTGCATCTACGAGGAGTGTTTATCGACGTCGGAGCTGTTGGTCCCCGATCTTCCCTCCGCTGATCAACTACTTCCTCTACAGCCGAGGGTGAGCTACAAATCCCCCTTCACCTCCTCTTCTTTTTTTTGTCACTAGAAAAAATTCAATGATATTTATTTGAAAAAAGTTAATCACTTAGATGTGTATAAAATGTTTTAGATGTATAAAAAAATGTACAATGTGTATGAATAAAAATTGGTATTAAAACATATATTATAAAAAATGTGAATCGTGTATTTGATAGGTGTATAAAAAATATAGACATGTGGTGAGAGAAAAAAGAAAAATTAAAGAAATCTGATGCAAACAATGAAATAAAGGCGAGCCGGAGCAACGTCTCACAATGAACGAGAAATAGACCTGATTTGTTTTCATAGGAATTTGTTCTCGGCGACGATGCCCGGCCCGCATCCTCGTCGTCGACTCGGCGGCGGCAACTAGTTTGAGAGGCGCCATGTCCGGGACTGGGCTCCGCCGGGCTGGCACTGGGAGGTGCTACCTTCCGGGGCGCACAGCTTGGTGAGGAATCGGGGTCTCGTCGTCGACCCGGAGCTTCTTTGGTGGCGGTCGCGTGGGCCACTATCGGTGCAGAGGGAGCCGGCCCTCGAGAGGGTGGTACGTCGCCGTGTCAGGGAGGAGGACGAGCACGTCCGTCGCTACATGGTTGCGTTGGACGACAGCTTCTCCAATACCTGGCAGTTTCTTCAGGGATCTCACCCGAGCTATGATCCTGTGATGGTTCCTTCTCTTTGGGTGTTCACCGCCCGCGGCTCAGGAACCGGGAGTCGACGTCCAGTTTGACTGGGCGAGATGTTTAGTGATATTATGTGATATTATTGTTGCATTAACTGGATTATTCGAGATGCATTAGTGATATTATATGATAATATTATTGCATTAACTGGATTATTCGAGATGTATTAGTGATATTATGTGAATTTGTTTTAATTATGTGATTTTTTTAATCGAGATGCAAAATAGACATGGAAATGTGAATTTGTTTTAATAATTTGTTTATAGCATTGAAATAACTTGCAAGTCTTTGCAGAAACTATGGAACACGGCAGAGACGAAGAACAAGAAGACATGTTGGGGGCAATAATCCGCGACGAAGATGATGATATCACCTCACAGTTTCTGAACGACTCCGGTGACGGAATAGAGGGAGGAGATGACGGCTCCGGTGAGGGAATGGAGGGAGAAGATGACGGCTCCGGTGTTGGAACCTTAATTATTACAAAGTCCGGCGAGGTATATTAATTAAGCCTCTGCTGACTAGATGCATTAATTGATTTGTATATACATATATTAACGCTTCCTTCTTCTTTTAGCCCTCCGGATCGAGCCAATCTTCTATAAAGAAACGAGGCCCGAAAAAAAGGTTGGGCGAAAATGAAAGGTTCAAGATCGAAGAAGTCGGTGAAGATGGCAAACCGATTGGTCCCGCGCGGAACGCAAACCGATTTGTAAGTCAGTGCGGAGTTATTGTTAGGGACAGCATCCCGATCACCATTCGAGAATGGAATAAGCCAAAGGCGGATGGAGTTACTTATGTCGACGATAGATCCAAAGAAACGCTTTGGAATACGCTCATGACAAATTTCACCCTACCCCCAGAGGTGGATCCAAATAACAAAGTTATAGAGCCAAAAGTCAAGGCGTGGGCTCTTAAGAAGATGGCCGCACAATTCTGCAATTGGAAGAAAAGATTGCACCAAGACTATGTCCTGAAAGACAAGACTCCAACATTCACCGGAGCATATGAGAAGATAAAAGATCACTGGGACGCATTTGTGGAGTACAAGACATCGGATGAAGCTAAAAAAAGGTCAAAAATAAATAAGCAAAATGCTGCACAGAAGGAATATCACCATGTTATGGGGTCAGGTGGCTACAAGGTTGCCAGGCCTAAGTGGGAGAAAACTGAGAACGACCTGATTGATAAAGGGATCGATCCAGAGACATTGGAGTGGGCCGAACGAGCAAAGGCTTGGTTCTACGGGCATGGGGAAAAGTTGGACCTAGAAACAGGGAAGTGTAGTTTTATAAAAGATCAACTTGCAACACCCCTCAAAGCCCTTAAAGCTGCAATGAAGGACGTGCAGGACAGGAAGTTCAATCTCGACAGAGAGAACGATGAGCTGACACGCGCCCTCGGGAATGCTGAACACAGTGGACGAACACGAGGCACATCAGGCTCCGTTCCGTGGAAGATTGGGTTTCCCGACTACAGTGAGACTTATAGAAGCCGAGGGAGAAAAAAGAAACAACATGCAGACCGGATGCAGAAGATAGAAGAAAAATTAGAGCAGCAGCAGAAGCAAATAGAGGCACTTACCAGCCAGCAAGCTACCGGCCCATCTCAGCAGCACGAAGATCCTGCATTCGATACTGCCGGCCCATCATCTCAGCGGAAAAGCAGCGTGGCTTCCACGGAGCTTGTTCGGCCCATAGATGATATCACGGCTCCTCGCTACCCCGTGGATGATATCACGCAGAGGGAAAATTGTGAGCTACATGTGAAATGCATGAACATATCCGTGAAGGTGGCGGTCGGCTTTGCCTTACCTCCTGGTAATGGAACTTACCATTGCTCTCCGATTCCAGATGGCTATGTTGTTGTCGGGGTGGATGAAGTTATCAAGGGATTTGAGCAGCTGGAGCTTGACTTCCCTACAGGTGAAGGGGAGACTGAACTAGGAGATGCCAAAAAAACTACCATTCTGTGGAAAAAGGAACACATCGTGCTTCCACATTGGACGCCAAGGCTATCGACTCCTCAGAGTAGCAATCCAGCTCTATCTCCATCGCCGCAGCCGTCTCCGCCGCCTCAGCAGACTACGCCGCCTCCGCCGCCTCAGCAGACTCCGCCGCCTCAGCACCGGGTGGATAAGCGGAAGAGAACCGCCGCTCCGGCGGCTAGTATTACAACTGCGAAGAAATCCAGAGCAGGTACAAGGCACAGCGTCAAGAAGGCTCCTACCAAGTTACCATACGAAATGAGTGATGAGGAAGTCAAGAAGCTCGTGGATGACGATGTGAAATGCCAGCTTGCACCGAAACGGCCCGAGCCAAAGGAGAAAATAGATCCGACAAAAGCGAAGCAGTTTCTGGAAAACCTTACGCGACCACCACCGCCTCCGCTGCCATCAAACTATGACCGCTCTATTATGAAGTCACATAAACAGCAGCGGTCGGGAAGTAGTCGTAGTGCAAGGGGGAAAACAATTCCCCAGCTCGGAGAACAGAAAAACCAATCGTGCCCCCCGCTCAACGTGTTTTCCGATAAGGATTATGATCCGGAGGTAGCGGCCACTCTTGCTCAATTCTTAAGCGGGGTAGAGTTCCCCACGGCTGAGTTAGCATACAGATACCAGCACGGGAAGCCTCTCGTCAGACCTGAGGAGGAATGGATTCTACCAACACAAATGCGAAGATTGCATGAGTGGTACATGAAAGCCTCAAAGGAAGGGAAAGACTCACTCATGGTGGGAATTAAAAATGAGCATTACATCAGTGGAGACGAGGAGATGTTCATTGAATTTGAGGAATTATTTCAGTTATACAATCAAGACGCCCTCGACAAATCTATCATCAGTTGCTATTGTCTGTAAGTATTATTTCTGTAATTAAGTCTCTAGCTCAGCTCGTTCATTGCATGTATAATTATCCTCACTATATTATGCAGAATGAAGATCCTCGAATGCAAAAGAGGACAAATCTATGACATTGGGTTCATTAACCCAAATAACATACATGAATATACGGTACAAAACAACGCCAAGGAAACAGAGGATAACTTGCTAAAGGCGTTAATTGAACAACAAACCAAAAGGGAAATACTATTTTCTTACAACTTCAAGTGAGTGTTACTGTCTTGTACACATTCTGTTTCGCTTACTCGATGTTAAGTGTAATTGATGAGTTATGCGTGCGCAGGTTTCACTTTATTCTGCTAGTCATTCAGTTTGACACAGGAAAAGTACTTGTCATGGACTCGAAACGTAAATACCCTAAGATGTGGGCGGACCTGAGTGAAATTCTCCAGAGGTAATTTCAATCATTATCGCACTATATCGGCAACTTTCGTTCATTTCCTTATATCAAGTAATTAATAACTCCTTTATTCATTTTCTTTGCCGGGCAGGGTTTGGAAACGGTTCACCAAGAATGTTAGGGGTGAATGGAAAGAGGAGCTGCAATTTCGACAACTCAATGTAAGTAGTACTAGCTAGGTCCGCGCATCTCCTTGATTCTAACTAGTTTCAATACCATTATCATGCTTGATTATTATTTTGATTGAACTCTATTCTCGTAAAGTGCTCGAAGCAGGGAGACGGGAATAATTTATGTGGATACTACGTTTGCGAGTTCATTCGCCAGACGACCTGTGAGAAGGGCAGAATTTTACAACAACTTGAAGTACGTAAACAATATTCACAATTTTATTTTATTACCATCAATTGTGTTGAGTTTCATTCATATATATTGACCTCCTTCTTTAAATTAGATCCAACGGATGCGGGACGATCTCCTACCAAAGGATCGCCTACGAGCAATTCAAGAGGAATTGGCGGGATTCTTACTTGAAGAGGTCATATCTAAAACCGGAGAATACCATCGGGAATTGGTAGGGGATTTTGGTAATTAGATATTATGGATCGTAAGAGATATTATATTGTATATATACATGAACGTGTACTATATGTAGTAGCGTCGAATATATATACGAAAACTTGTTGTTCGACCAAGCACGGAGAAAGAGGTCACTTCTCTATATTCATGACGATGTTGTGTAATGGTTCCTTCATTGCTATATGTAGTAGCGTCGAGTTGAATGGAAAACATAAAATAAAAATGAAAACCCTAAATGAAAAAGAATTGAATGGTAAACATAAAAAGAAAAGGGAAACACAAAATGAAACCCCTAAACCCTCCAAAACCCTAAACCCCAGCTCCTGACCCGTGGCCCCTTTAGTCCCGGTTGGTGTTACCAACCGGGACTAAAGGTCCTCCTGCCTGAGCGCTACGCAGCAGCCACGTGGAGCCCCTTTAGTCCCGGTTGGTGTTACCAACCGGGACTAAAGGTCCTCCTGCCTGAGCGCTACGCAGCGGCCACGTGGAGCCCCTTTAGTCCCGGTTCGTAACACAACCGGGACTAAAAAGAGGGGCCTTTAGTCCCGATTCCTTAGTCATGGTTGCCCAACCGGGACTAAAGGCCCTTACGAACCGGGACTAATGTCCATTTTTCTACTAGTGGTCCCAAACCTCTTAGATACTAATATTTGTAAGATCACCCCTCTCCAACCAACACAATTCAAACTTGATTTTTTTTCATGACTCCCAATGTATATCAACGGGGAGGTATGATCAGAGCCATTTCTCTCAATAGCCCTGACAGTGGTCATAGGGAAATGCATACTCCAATAAGTATTAAGTAAAAGCCTATCAAATTTCAAATATAAAGGATCTTCATGGTCATTAGACCATGTGTGTATCTTCTGTTAGGCGGGTCTAGCTCCAGCAACCTGAAAATTTTAAATACAGCTTGTCTTGGACTCAATGTAGGACAAATAATTTGTCTTGGACTCTAATTTATAATTAACCAAATGAGTCAGGATCCGCAATGCCTGCCTCATCGTTGTCCTTGTTCAACCATGGAGTGACAAATCGGACGTAATAAATGACAGCGGCGACTCCGAAAGGTCAAAGTCGTATGCCGAGAATTTTCTTCCGATGACCACCCATGAGCGTGACAACGGCATTAAGATACGACACGTTAGCGATCAAGCTCTGGCCAGCCTCTCCGCCGATTCCTCATCGAGCATAGCCAATGCATCCATCCACCATGGCCGCCACGGCAGCAAGCACCGCAGGTTTGTCGCCGCCGCGCACCAGCTTCGTCGCGGACTCCCTGATCCTCCCCACGCGCAACGGCAGGCTCTTCGCGTCCGCCTTCGCCCTCGTCTACGCCCACACCTTCGTCTCCCTCTCCGTCGCCGTCCTCTACGCCCACCCCCTCGCCACCGGCGTCCTCCTCCGCCTGTACGCGCTGGTCAGGGACCACGACGGTGGCCCCGGCAAGAGCTACCACGTCCACGCGTCGGGAAGCGACGACGAGATCCGGGGACACGCCAAGAAGCTGCTGCTCCTCTACCTCGCGTACCTCACCAGCCAGCTAGGCACGCGGGTCGCCGTCGCGCTCGCCGCCTCCGCGACGTGCCGGGGTGACCGGCGCCCGCGCTCGCTAGCCGAGCTTGTCCGCGGCAAGGCGACCGCGGGGAGGGTCCGCGGCACCGTGGCCACCGCCGCCCTCGTCGCCGTCCTCGAGCACGCGTCGTTCGCGGCTCTCCTCGCGGCGTGCCTCGCCCTCGAGTCCTGGCGAGGGTGGATGAGCGGTGCTGATGCCCGGTTGGACGCCGCAGCGTCTTTTGTGACGGGTTACGTGCTGTTCCTTTTCATCCTCCTTCTCCTCTCGCACCTCTTCCTCGCCGTGGTGTTCCAAGTGGCGATCGCCACGTCGGCCGCAGATGAAGGTTACGGCGAAGGCAGAGCGCGCTCTCTCGGGCGGGCGTGGCGGGTCATGGCCGCGAGGGCGAGGAGGAAGGAGGCCGCCGTGATGGTGCTGGTGGCGAGCCTCCTGCCGGTTGCCATCTACCCGGTGTACGCTTTTGCCATGTACTGTTGGCCTAGGACACCCCTCGGCAGTATCATCGGGGTCCTCCATGGATATCTTCTCCCGTCCGTTGGCGTGCAGCTCTTCTCCACGGTGGCGGCCGCGGTGTTCTACCACCGGTGCATGGAGCATCATCATGATCCAGCTGCCAGTCCACCGACGACGAAACTAGCTACAGCTAAATCCTCTGTGATTGATTAATAAACGATGTGACCGCCTTGTCGGTCTTCAATTTACGATGTATATATGCATCTGATACTCATCTTGAATTTACGTGCGAGATGTATATATGCATCTGACACTCATCTTGTATTTAAGTGCAACGCGATCGACATTAGTTTCCACAATGCGATATGATACTTCAAAGTTCAAAAAAATAGTCCTTTTTGTACTTTGTGTGATAAAGACGAGATGGCTCGCAAGTTCGCATTAGAAAAAACCGCGAGTAAAAGAGTTCAGTACATCAAAATGTAGAGGCAAAAGGTAGAGTGAATAAGCAGTAGAGCTAAACTACATACTCCCTCCGTCCCAAAATAAGTGTCTCAATTTTGTACTAACTTTAGTATAAAGTTGTACTAAACTTAAGACACTTATTTTGGGACGGATGGAGTATTAGAGTTTAACACAATACATCATCACATTCCAAGTATCCCAATTGCAGCCGCCCATCCATGCTTCCTTTGCATATGCTTCTTGCGCCACCATCTTCAGCATTTGAGTTCTTTGATTTGGCTATTTCTGCAAGACAGTCTGGTAGGATCATCAGGATTTGCTGTTTGAAGTACACACATTCACAGTTTTCTGGTTTGTCCAGCAAACTGCTGCACCCCTGGAACCCTATGCACCCGACAGAGTGCAAGTTTGCGCCGACAAGACAGCTGAAAATATGTGAACCAGCCCCCAAACATATGTTCAGTGATATCTGGTGGCCATACTACAGATATCTGGTGTTATATGTATTTGTACAATTTTTAAAATAATACATACGTTTTTTTTGCAGGTAAAATAATACATACGTTAATTTGTTATGTAAATTTCAATATCCATATAATAGCAAATAGTCAATCTATTTTTCATCCATATATTTGTCTCTTTTGTGTGCACATAACTGAAAAGATATTTTTAGCCATGATGGCCACTCAGAAAAACTGAAAATATATATTAATGAAACTTTTTGTACATCTATGTGTATATGTTTTTTTCAGAAATTTTTGAGGTTTTAAATATTGTTCGGTCATTGCAAAAAAAAAGGGGCTCCATGGAGCCTGGGATCTGGTGTCCACATCAATCAACAGAATACATACTCAAGTTTCTAATACAACTTGTCTTGGTCTCGATGTAGAAAACAACCGGCAGCGCATACATTTCCTTGACTTATACTTACATTTCCTTGACTTATACTTGGCCAAACACGCCGTACTCAATAATCAACATGAAAGCGAAAATTGCGGTTTTTGAAAAATTCAAAATTCATATTTTTACATTTCAAAAAATTCTGAAAAAAAAATACAGACATACATGGAGGCATAACACACATGTGTGTAAATTTTTAGGACTAAATACGTTGAAACGAGGGTTGTACAAAAAAGACAAATTTGTGGCTTTTTAACACATGATACTATTCATTCCAAAAGTCCATGAATTTGTTCTTTTTACACAGATCGCATCTCAAGGTATTTCATTCTGAAATTTAACACACATACACATCACATCCTTGTGTACTTGTAAAAAAAATCAGATTTTTTCGAAACCAAAAAGTATGATTTTTGAATTTTTCAAAACAATCGGCCTCCATGGAGGCCGAGCTCCAAAATGCCGTTCTCGCATGAAAGCAATTATATTACTAGGACAGGACTCCACACCTAGATGTTGATGGCCATAGATGTTGACTAACTTGGCAACGCATACTGCTCAATTAAGAAAGTATACTGTAATGTGATAACATTTCGTAATCGCAAGACTATGGGGTCACAGACTCACAAGCTCAAACCAAGTGTCCTTCCTCCTGAAGCACACACCTCTTTCCTTTTCCTTCCCGCCGTAGGTTGCCGTGCTGGCATCATACAGCTTACCGTGTAGTTGTAGTAGGGCGGTATGCAAGAACTCCTTGCAAGAGCCTCAAATTTCCCACTGGGTACTAATGTACCATCACGTCTCGAGATGATTTCCTGCAAACTGATCTTGGGGACTTGCTCACTCGAATCTGACTGGCGATGGCTGCAAATCAAGAAATATTCGCAGCTCCTCCCCAACCTCCAATGATACCACTGTCCATCTCCGCACACAAGATGTGCCTTTCTATGTGCTCTCACGCACCCAAGGATTGCGCGCCAGAATCTGGGACTGAAGTTATCTTGCAGTAACCCGGCAACCATATGCCCGCTCAGCAAACACTGTTTCTGTTCTGAAACGATCTCCATGGCCATTGCTGCCATGCTTGGGTGATCATCAGGGTCCGTGCCTCCGAATGCGAGTGACTTGAAGAAATACCAATAGGCTTCTCGAGGGACATGGCCCAGTTGAAGCGCTTCTGTCGTTCCCAGATCCACAATTCTGTCTGACCGACTGGTGACTATAATTTTACTCCCACCGCACGGTGCCATGCGGGTGACGCGAGATTTCAGACTTCTCCATGCTCCCACGTTGATGTCATCAGCTGTTTCGACAATGACCAGCAATCTGTTGTGAGACTGAGTTGCACGATTCTGATGTCTGACTTCGAAGTTGTTGTTCCCTCTCAGTCTCAGGTCGATCACTCGTTCATCCGAGAGGCTGCCTTCTGGAAAGAAGAGGATCATCGAGAAGCGACCACGCACTGTGTCATCCCTACAGACATGCTCAACAAGAGTGCTTTTTCCTACCCCTAAAGGACCAACGATCGGAAGTATGTCCAAGATCGGAGTAGCACCGGGACGGAGCAAGAAATCCAGGACCTGTTCCGTTCAGTTTGGCGACCAAACATGCAGTTCTCCAAGAGCAAATATGCGGCGTGTGGTTGGCGGAGTACCCGAGGATACGACTCCAAGAAGAGAAGAAACTCCTTCATACCTCCATCCATGGTGTCTTCAAGAGAAGAAACCGCCCAGTGCAGCTCTTCTTGTATGCTGTTGTTTGCACCAAACATTAACAGTGCTGCTTTTTTTTCGAAAAGGAGGATTACCCCGGCCTCTGCATCTGGACGATGCATACAGCCATTTTATTAATTATTCACAAAGACCTTGCAAAGTAGTACATTAGGTAGTTTGAAGCCACCATCTTAGCAACAACTGTCGCTACTCCTATTCACCTGATGAAGGGGTGCCGATAGTCCGAACCTAATACCAAACATACATCGCACAAATGCCTAACATCTAAAGACAGAGGCCCCAACCAAGCCACATACTGGGTTTGGGGCACAAACCGGTCCGACGCACTCTCTGTGTCGTCGCCGCCATCTTTCACCAATCCATCTTCAGAGCAGAAACTAATGCACCGACCTTGCCAGGCCTCTCTGCCATCGACGCCACCATGACACCAGACAGCATCCTCCTCCTGCGCGAGTCCATCTCCGTGTATCGGACTCCGAGTCTTCACAGCGCCACGCCGCCGAGATCCGCCGCCATCAATGTGTAAGATGAAACACCGCTCCACCAAAGAAGCCGTCCTCTGTTCCCTCGAGCCCGTGTGTACCTCCATGAATGACGCCCCCAAGGGGGACGACACCAGAGCGTCGCCGTCATCCGATCTACTGATCTAGGGTTTCCCCCGGAGGTAGCAGAGAGTGGCCTTGAACTTCTCCACGGCAATGCCTTCAAGAAGGGAACGACGCAGACAGTGCCGCCACCGCCGGCCTTGGCAGAAGCCGAAAGCAAGTTTTCATCCAGATATGTTCGAAGAAACTCCATCTCTCGTGCACGGGCCGCCGCGTCCTGCGACGTCCCCGGGAGCGGGATCCCAAGATCCGCCGCCACCGGCGCCGCCACAAGGACCCACCACCTGGCCGTCATCCCTGACGAAGGGGACGGCGCCACCACCTTGTTCGGATCCGGCACCACGCCAACGCCTTCAGCCGCCCCCAATCACATCGGTGAAGGAGGACAGCCAACGCACGCGCCCACCACCGCTTAGGGCCACCGGACGGCACCCGAGCCCAACCACCCGGAGGAGAACCGATCTGGGGTGGGAAACCCCAGATCCGCCGCCGCCAGCCCCCGCAGCGCCGCCGGGATCCCATCGGGCCACCGCCCGAGCGCGCCAACTCCGCCTCCATGCCGTACGCCCAGGGGTGCCGTCGCATCTCAGCCAGAGGATCCCCTCGTGAAGAAAGGAGGAGGGCCCGCCGTCCGCCATCCGTCGGGCGAGTTCGCTCGCCGGCCTCCTCCGGCGGCGGCGGGGAAGCAGGGGAGGAGGGAGGTCGAGGGCGGCGGCGGCTAGGGCGCCCGAGCCGCCCCCTGGAGGCGACGCGAGCGGTACTGTCGGGATGGGATGGATGTTTAACAGTGCTGCTGCTTCTCTGTTGCTGCTGCTACCACCGCCACCGGCACCACCGGAGAAACGAAGCCATTTGGCCAGACTACTGGATTCAGACAGCAAAACAGAAGTCAGTGAGTAGCTCACCTCCTCCTCATCTTCAAGGGTGGCTTGGAATCTCAGGGCATCAAGAATGTAGTGGCCTCTGTACATTCCTTGCCTCAGCGTCTTCAGCTGACGGAGCATCCCCTGGTTGGTGATGCGCCGCCCCTCGGCCTCCTCGACGATGGTGTCGATTCTCTGAACGACTCTCTGTAACCTTGGGAGAATCTCGCTGATGCCAGGCTGCTGCCGGAAGTACTTGCCGATCACGAACGATTGCAGAGACGAGGATATCCATTGTTATGTGAACCTCCTCGACTCCAGCACTAGGTGGTACTGCGACGGAAGATTGGGGGGGTGGGGGGGACAGGAACGAGTACTAGCTGTGTAGCGTCAAGTTTCAGGGTGGTGTTCGATCTGTACTCAAGACTCATAGAAGCTCTGGATTGAAGATTTCAAGGTGACTGCTTGACTGATGACTGCAATCAGTGGAGCACAATCCCGGATGAATCAACACGCTATAAGACGTGTGGAATTTAATTGTCACTAGTCTGACTGATTCTTGGCTAAAGAACAAGTGGCATTACTTCCTTTTCCTGTTCTGTATTTGTATTTATTGCGGAAAAATCTACCCTGAATCTGACATGACAGAAAAAAAAAAGGATTTTTTCGTAAGCACTCACCTAAGCACCTGCTTTGTACATGCTCTAAAGCATGAAATAACCGTACTCTCTGAGGTCATATGATATAATACTCCCTCTGTCCTAAAATAAGTGTCTTAACTTTGTACTAACTTTAGTACAAAGTTGTACTAAGGTTGAGACACTTATTTTGGGACAGAGGGAGTACTATTTTAGTTTCTATTTTTTTAGAGGGAGCAACTTTTAGTTACTAGGTTACACCTGGAGATGAAAATGGTCGTTGGATTACACAGGGAACATGTTTAATTCACGCATGTTATTGTAGGTCTCCCTAGCACTGTATATACCCTCCCCCCGAGGGCTTTACCTCTAGCTCTGCCCTGCCTCCAGGGATATGGTCATGAATTTTTTAGAAAAGCAAATACAGTGCTTTATAACAAAAATTCAAATGTATAAGATGAGGAATTTAATCTCAAACCTTCAATTTATGATGGAATATTTGAAGAACAAACCTGATATACAAACATAAATAAATCAGCCGCAAAAAAAAAATACAAACATAAATAAATACAGTGCAGAACTCCCTCCGTCCTAAAATTAGTGTCACTGATTTAGTACAAAGCTAGTCCCGGAGTAGTTGCCAGCTCTTCACCGTTTGCCTGCACGTACCACCAGGGGCGGAGCTACGTACAGGGCAGCAGGGGCCGTGGCCTAGATTAGAACTCTCGCTGACATAGCATTACACATCATATCACACCGATGCACACAAGGAAACGCATTATTTTACTACTCCCCGTTCCAAAATATAGTGCGCCCGCGCTTCCTGAGGTTCAACTTTGACCATAAATTTAACCAACGAGACCGGCTGCGGCGGGAGCAAAAATTATATAATTGAAAACTTCTTTCGAATACGAATTCAGTGGTATAATTTTTGCTCCCGCCGCAGTCGGTCTCGTTGATTAAATTTATGGTCAAAGTTGACGCACGGGAACCGAGGACGCACTATATTTTGAAACGGAGGGAGTAGTACCATGCCAGCCATGTAACCTTAAGGAGACTAAATAAGATGGAGCCGGCCGCCTCCACCTCCCCGTCCGTCCCCCAGTCCGCCTCTGCCGGTTTCTGGCCACCCACCGTCCCCCATGGACCACCTTGTCTGGTTTCCTTGCTGGGGACATCCAGTCCCCCGCCCACCCCGGTGTGGCCTTCCACGTGTTCATCTCTGGTCGCCTGCGCTCCTCGGTCACCCATATTGCTGTCTTCGCAGATGCAACATCCACCTCCATGGAGCGTTGCGGCACTGGATCGACACCCCGCGTGACAACTTTCAGGTGGTCGCCTGCAGCAACTTCGTCTTCTGCCTTGAGATGGCCTCTCCAACAATGGCCTCCTTCATCGTCTCACTAGGGGACCTACGCCATGGCAGGCTGTCACTTCGGTTCCACCTGTCCGTAGCAACCTAGCTGTTGTGCGCAGCGGTTCAAACTTGGGTGGAACCGGTCATGTTGGGTCGCTTTCCTTCCTGGGCCGGCCTTGGCTGCTGCGTTCCCGCCTTCGCCCGCCCGCCCTCCCCGTCTGGAGGTTGGCTCTCTGGCATGTGGGGCCTCCTCGTACTCGAGGCCTCTACGACCAAGGCGGTGCAAGTGGACGGCACCCCGTCCCGTCACAGTTAATGCCGATTCACCTACCAGCCCGCCTCCTTGTCGCTCCTGGTTCTTGTGAACCACGAGCTTCTGTACCGGACACTTCGCCTCCCTCATACCCCGCGGGTGCGCGAGTCCACGCCTCGCCCCGCACGCCACCAGTGGGCACGTTTTCCTCCCCCCCCCCCCCGCCGGATGGCTTCTATGAGGTGCATGCTACTGGTGAGGTGGGCGAACACGCCCTCTACAAAATCCCCAAGCAGCCCCTCCAAGCTGGCGGCTCGCGTGGCATCAACCTGGTCTCCGCTTTGGTGGGCATGATCTACTCCCTTGTCCCCGCCCACGAGGGGTTTCACGCAACCTTGGGTGGATGTGCTTGTGCACCGACCACCCCCTATGAACAAGAGACGCTCGATCTTCCTCGCTGAGCTGGAGCATGAAGTTGCCACCGCCATGGGTGCGCACACCCCTTGGCTTCCGGTCATGGCAACTCCAAAATCAAAATAAATAGTAGTAGTACGTAGTATAAATACTGAAACCACCAGTGCTAGCCGATGCTTGCTAGGCCCAGCCCAGCGCCGCTCAGCACGCCACTCCCCAGCTGGCCCATTTGGGCCCAAGTGGCCAGCCTACTTAGCCCACTTCCGATCACAACCACTGTAACCCTAGGTCCCGATCGATCCCATTGCCGCCGCCTGCGCCATCACACACAGGAGCACGCGCGCGCGCAACCCGCTCCTCCGGCCGCTGCCGCCGGCGAGCCCGCCCGACCACCGCCATGCCTCCTCCCTTCCTCTCCTCTCTCTATCTTCCTTCTCTGTCGTCACAGGTTCGTGCGCGTCCACGGGTCACCGCCATGGCCGCCGCCCGAGCATGAGCTCCGGCCGGCCGCCTTCTTTCTGCGCCATCGGCCGTCCCGGCGGTGGGTAGCGACGGCGGCGGGTCAGTGGGAGCTCGCGGCGGCCTCGTCCAGGCGGCTCGTTCTCCTAGCTCTCCAATTTCCCCCCCTCCCAAATTTGAGACGAGCGACTCATAGAGCAGGACTAGTCCAGACTAGTCACTCGACTGCTCGACTCGGCTTGATAGTCTACACGAGAATCCTAGTCGACATTGACTTTGCGACTCATAGACTAGTCCCTCGACTAGTCAAGACTAGTCCTTCGACTCGTAATCAGGTGTCTTCTGTCTGGTTGTGCAACTTTTTGAATGTGAGCATGGTGTTGTTTTCCTTCTGCATGAATATGGTAGTTTATGTTTTTTTCTTTTGCTTACACAAATTTATAGCAATGTCATGATCTGTGATACAACAAGCGACTATTAAACTATTTTTTTGTCCAATTTCAACATAGCAAATGTACCATTGTGCTGGTGATAATCTCATGGGTTGTAATACATTAACATTCAGCATATACTCATCTTCCTCTGCAGGCACATACCTTTAACTACTTGAAGCTGCTTACAATTTCTAGAGGGGAGAATTGTTGTCCCAATCACATTCAAACCTTAGAGGTACCTTCCATAGTGTGTGTATACTCCGTGAAATGCATGAAATAAATAGTTCTCAGCTGACCCTTCCTAGGATCAATGTCAGTTATCTTCCTCTGCTTTTCTCATCAGAAATGCTGCATACTGCTGCACATCAGGACTTCTTCTAGCCACATGTTAATTGAATAGGAGTAACGGAATTAGACATGATGTTGTATGCTGTACATCTGTCCATTCATAATCTTGACTGAACTACTTTGGGCTTTGTTTGCCAATCAACACAACTATCCTAACACCAGGATATGGCAAAGAACTACGTGTCTATATTCGTCACACAAAACCTTGGGACTGAAAGGTGCCTTCATATATGTAACTGACACCAGTTTGTCTATCCTATTTGTACTTCAGAAACAAGTACATTATGATTGGTGATGACGATTTAGTCAGAAACAGGAGTCTAGGAGATGCATTCTGGACAATAAATTAAAAAAAAGAGAGAGATATAGCATGTTAAAATGGATACACCAAAAAATGTTCTAGTGACCATAAGCTGTGTTTTATACTTCCATGATTCTGCACCATTGCTTTGAACGCTCTAAGCATGAATCCAAGATCTATTGATATTGCCATCTGTGAGCTAAATGAAAGTCAAAATTTCTTATAGTACTTTTTTTATGTGACATCGGTTTATATCCAGTAGTAGGCCATGTCCCGTGTGAATCTGCGATAGGGATGGAAAGGCCATCTTTTCGTTGTAGAGCATAACTTATTGATGTCATTTTACGAAATATATTCATTAACTTATTCTCTGTTCACATATCTATGTAACTTTTTTTGGTATCATTTTTAATTGAACAATAATGGAGCTATTTATGATCTTTCACTTGTATAAAGAATTTTTAATATTTTTAGGGAATGTTTTTGGACCACTCATATAGTTGTACAGTTCAAATCAAATTGAACTGAGTAATAAGATTCCAAATAAACCAAAGATAAATGACAATTGCTCTTAAAATTCAACATCAATTTAAATCCAGAAACTACAACACGGTCACACGCGTGACACTGCCTGACCCATGCTAGTACCCATACATAACATGTAACAAATACATGAAACCCTAAAAGGAAAACAAAGTAGTAATACATGAGACCAGGGCAACCCATAACATGCCGGCGCCTCCCCAACGTATGTATTAATAATTTTGAACAGAAGGGCGTGCATAAACTCCGATTGCATTAACAAGTCTTCCAGCACGGACGAAGAAGCCCACAACGCTAGTGTCCGTAAGAGGGACACTGAAAGAAGTACCGTTTGGTTTTCCAAAAGGTCCATATGTTCTCACATTAGTGACAAAAGTAAGTGATGTCACAACAGTACCTCCACCAAAAGCACCGGTTGTTCCCGAAACTTCCTTCACAATTTCTATAGGAGCAAAAAGGATCTACAGCCGAAGAGATAATCGATTAATTCTTCTATGCAAAAGTAGATAGAACAAGCATGGTGCTCCACATTCACTAACCGTGTCAGTAAGTTCACCATCACCACCCCATGGACCAAGGGTTTGCTTCTTTCCAGCTTGATCAATGTAGGAGAACGCAATTGAGTCAATGACAACTCCGCTTCTAATTGTCACACTTTCTAGATGTTGAGGTACTGACTCTGGGATGCCAAATTCTTTTCCTCCATTCCCACCCCATGGTCCAATCTTGGTTACAAGGACCTACACACATATATGCAAAGGAACAACATCCTGTTTCAGAAAAGAAAAAAGACGCACAACAAGCTACCTACACTTGTATATGTGCAAGTTATTAGCATGCTAAGATTAAGGGGCTCTTTGAAGACGTTCCAACCTATTTGTACAGAGGTGAGATAGTTTAAATCTTAACTGTCTGATGCAGAAGTTTCTCAGGAATATGTGGCTTGAGCGCAAACGCTGTATATCTTTTAAGGGAAGTTCATAATTTTGCTGCAGGTGGCATGTAGTGTAGTGGAGGACCATATGGAGAGAAGGCTAGTGTTCGGGCGACAATGTAAATCTAGTAGCTGCTTTATCTTTAATTTTTGTTTTTCTGATTGCCAAGACATCTGTACATAAACTATGTATTGTTTTCCCCTTTTCTATGTAACAAAAAGTATCGGGACGTTGTAAGTTGTAACTAACTCTAAATGTGGCGAGGTTATGCCACGAGATTTATGGTACGGTGTTTGACACGGAGTCCGGGCTTCTTTCCTTCATGCGACGGGTGTACATTAGGAGATGACCCAAAATGTTGTTTTATTTCCAGTGCATATAATTTCGGAGCATGCTGGCTTGGTAAACATTGCCTCATGCTATTCTTACTTAAAGAAACAGATGCAAATAGGAAAAATATCCGAAGGATTTAATTTCTTGAAACCTATTTCTTTATGTTACTTCTATTGTTGTCCATTCCACTATTATATCTCTCTGTTCTTTAGCCAAATCAGATCTTCTGTATTTTAACGTCCATATTATTTTTCACAAGCTCCAACGCGTGCAAAGTCAGTACTACGTTGATTACTCACCATCATTATTTGCATTCCTTGTACATTCATGGCTTAAAAGACAGTGGAAAGCGTATACTAACCATGATATGGTCATTTCTAAACTGTAACGTCCTGCTCAGTCTGGTCTTGTAAAGGTTATCGTTTTAGACAAGAGTACGTACAGTCAAACTTTCAGAATCTTAAGAGTTAATAACTTTACAAATAGTCCAAATGTTGGGAATTTAACAATTTATAAATATTTTGGTTGGAGACAATTTGCAAACAATTGTTAATTTAACAATTTAACAGTAATGTGTATGAACTTGTCTCAACAAATACTTGACAATATGTAGTTCTGTTGGATTTTTAAATATGTTGTAATAGAAATTGAGTGTCGAAGTAATATATATACTTTGAAGACAGTACTGATGTAAAAAAAAGGGGGGGGGGGGGGGGGGGGGGCAGTTTTTAGAGGACAGTGAACAGTCCAATAAACATTGGATGTATCCTAAAATTTCTCATAATTAAAAGCTAGCCAGAGTGCATTTCCCAAAAGAAAAAAAAAACAAGCTAGAGTGAAAAAAGATATATAAGATATAGCATCTGACTGGTTTGGGGAAGGTGAGGCACGTAGCACGGATTCGGAGCTCCCAGTCACGGCCAGCACCACCACGTTCTTTGCTTTTTATGTGAGTGGCAACACCCTGCGCAAAGGCAAACTCTCCGGTGCCACCAGTGATGGCCCATTCACCGTCTCTTATGCTCGTAGTTCCGAGCACCTGAAGAGTGGATCCCTTGAACCTAAATAGCATCCCACAAGATTAACGACATAGTTAACAAGTGTGAATCAATGGAGTAGTACAAATTCACAAGTGTAAAAAACCAAACCTCTCGTCGGTGAAAATTATGTTGAAACTGGTATACCAGTTTGTTTCGTTCATACCGGCCCCAAGATGCAGGCCTTGGGCGCGCGCAACAATTTTATCTTGGAGGTTAGGACCATCCTGTATGGTCCAGTCATGAACGACGATGGAGCCAAACTCATGGGGGGCATGCAAAGACGATACAGCGCGCTCGTTCCTGTCTGGCTCGCCTTGAGTGTGCTGGAACAAGTACAATTTGAAGCGAAGCTCCTTTTGCTGGATCTCTTGACTAAGGAGAGTAGTAGTCTTGAGATACGATGGGTCCTTGGCGGCCATGGCTTGATGGCTATAGGGCTAGGCTTCTTCCGTCGTCGCTTTGGAAGAGGATGGGCGGGGGTGGTGAGGAAGGGGATGGATGCTGAGGTATACGGTCCAACTGGACTTGTCATCCACCCGATTTTATGTCTAAATCATGGTTTGACTAATTATTTGCCGCGTCTGATGCATCCAATAGATGGACCAGCTCAAACTTTGAAACGTGGAACTAGAAGTAGCCAGACAATCGCACATCCATTTCCTAATTGAAGGGGACGTTGGACCGACGGAAAATGTACTCGGGGCTCCCTAACCAATTGTACGGATATAATGCCGTTCACTTGCAGTACATTACACATCTCATATAATAATCAATAATTACTCCCTCCGTCCCATAATATAAGACGTTTTTGCAATCTATGTTCGCTTGCAAAAACGTCTTATATTATGGGACGGAGGGAGTATTATGCAGTGGGTCTATTTCCTCCATGGCGTTCGATGGAATCATTAGACGACCTGTCTCCCAGCTGCGGATAACATCTATCTGAAGCTCGTCTTCCTCACTACCCAGCTGCGGATAACATCTATCTGAAGCATCTCTAGGTAATTTCTACTTTCTCTCTCTTGTATCGCTAGCTTGAAGTTTTCCTGTGTGCAAACCAGAAAAGCAATCACTGACCTGTAATCACGTCTCTACGAGCATGTTCTTGCTCTTGTTTCAAGGGTTCTCTGGTTATTTAATCCTGAATGGATCGCCAAGCTAGTGCCCGGATCGACCTGGAGTGTATGCTGTTGGATGAAACCAAAGAACCGAAGGCTCTGCCGTTATCACTTCTTGAAAACATCACAAACAATTTCTCTCCTGACCATGAAATTGGAAGTGGCGGATTTGCGGTGGTCTATAAGGTAGGAAAATTCTAACTTCCCCGGCATGCCATCACTTCTTGGTCACAGTTAATCTAAAAAGTGGCAGGGCATGCCGCACCGCAGGGAGTCCTTAACAATGGCATGGTCGCTGTGAAGAAGTTGTCCAACACTCATTTGCACAAGGATAGGTTCCGGCAGGAGATTGAATGTCTGATGAAGGCGAAGCACATAAATATAGTACAATTTCTGGGATATTGTAGCGACACACAAGAGGAATTCTTCAAATATGAAGGAAAATCTATCATGGCTGACATACGAGAAAGAATACTCTGCTTTGAGTATGTACCCAATGGGGATCTTTTGAAGCATTTCTCTGGTAGGATCACGATTGTCCTTACTAAAGATTATTTGGTTCAAGCATCACACCCAAACACAATTTACATTCCATGTCATGTGCAGGTCCATCTGGTAGACTTGAATGGAGAGATTGCTACAAAATAATAAAAGGAGTCTGCGAGGGATTGAATTACCTGCACAAAAAAGGTATTGTTCACCTGGATCTTAAGCCAGCAAATATACTCATGGATGATAAAATGGTGCCGAAAATCGGTGACTTTGGTTTATCGAGGTGCTTTAATGAAGAGCAAACCCGCACTATTGTTACAACAATTGCCGGAACCTTGTAAGCTAGCTAAGCCACTTCAAAACTCAACCTTTACTGTCAGAGTGATGATTTATATACTTATGCACATTAATTGATCAATTTGTTTCTTCTCATGCAGTGGTTATATGGCACCAGAATTCACCGAGAAAATAATTACATTAAAATATGACTTGTACAGTCTTGGTGTTATAATAATGGAGATACTCACTGGAGCAAGAGGTTATCATGATGTTGACAAAGTAAGAACGATGTGCAATTCCCAGATAAAAGTTTTATTTGATATAATTATCGGTGCTTTTATTGCGAGTAATGCAATATGAAAGAATATAATGTATACCATTAAGACACTAAGTAATAGTGCTTGATCAACTCCAACAATGAAACCATCCATGCCGTGACGCTGACTTCTGGAATCAGTGCAAATAAACCTCTAAAATGGTTCTTTCACTCTCTTTTTTTTTTTGCCACTGGAAGCTGACATAGTGAACCCGCCCCTCCAACTGAAGTAAAAATCCCACAATAACTCGCACTCTTGCGTTCTTTCCTTATGGATGATGAGAGAAACAAAACAGAGGTTGAAGAGTAAAATACATCCAAGATCCTTAAATTATGTGGCAGCTCTTAAAATGATCATCAAACTCAGAAGGTGTAGCAAACTAGCAATATGGTCCTTAAACTTATAAAAGGGTCCATCTACAGTGCTAATAGCGCCCCACTATTTTCATGACTTGGCACCGTACAAAGCCAGCATATCATTCAGAGGACTGTTTTGAGCGTTGCCAGATAGTTTAATTAAGGACCATATTTGTGCTCCTGCCATAATTTCGAAAAAGAAAATTTTGGAGCTCATATTCATATACACACTATAAATCTAGTTAAATATGTGTGTATTTACCTTATGTTTCTGTCATGTGATCACGACAACGTTTGTGTGCCTGCATGCATGCATCCGCACATGTGTTTGCGTGTTTGGAGACCTGTGAGATGGCTAGATTTCAGTCATCGCCATTGCTGGGGTCCCGTAACCCGGAGGCTCGGCGATGATGACAGCAACTAAAACTAACGTTTGATCGGCCTGAGATGTTTCCTGTTGTAATGGTCGTAGTGAATTTTAAGTTTTGCTCTAATCAGACTTGTGGTATTCTTTTGCTTCTTTCAAAAGTGTGCATGCTGTTTTTTTTTTTCTGTTGAGGACTAGGGAGTTAAACCTTGGCCTGCTCATGCCCAGGGCGTGCATGCGTGAAAGACTTCTCTAATTTCGTAATGAGATTGGGGGCCTTTAAATGCTACTCCCTCCGTTCCATAATTCTTGTTGTGGTTTTAGTTCAAATTTAAACTAAAACCACGACAAGAATTATGAAACAGAGGGAGTAGCTCACAATTGCAAATTTACAGGTACTTGAAAGTTGGAGCAATAGGTTGGAGAAATCGCAGAGACAGCAAGTACGAGTATGCACAGAGATAGCATTACAGTGCACTGAATACAATCCTGCGAGAAGACCAACTAGCACACAATATATAATTGATAGGCTCGCTGAAACAGAAAGCGCTGGAACGCTGGTATAATTAAATTTTGAGCTCGTGTGTTTTCCCATTTACTTTTGTTGTTGATCGCTGGAAGTTCCTAGTCGAGCTCAGGTTTGCTGTGCAAATACTGAGACGAAAAATATTTGTCTTATCACAGAATTCCGTGCCGAAATTTGATACACACATGAAACTAACTATATACAACATCTGCTTGAGAAGACCGGACTTTATTTTCTTCTTCAAGGATGCTTTAAGATTTATGGGTATTTAAATTGCAAATTTTAGTGAATTTAGTTGCATCTTTCAGTTTCTGAAGCCAGACTATTCTGAATCGTAGCATAAAAATAATGTGTGAGTTCTATTAATGTGATATCATTTCGTTTTATTATCACACATTACAGTAAATCCGACTAGTTATCCCAAAGTATGCGCTACTCATCCAAATTAAATAGGACAGAAATTTTCTAGACACCTACTCCAACCTATTCGTGCTAGCTTCCATCAGCTCCTTCTCTTGCGAAATTAAGAGACAGAGACACATCACCATTTTTCTAGTTTTTGGAGCAAATTAAGTGAATTATGTTAAACGTCATGGATTTCTTGTGCAGCTACCTCGGCAATTAAGTAAAGATGAAATGGGAAATGTTCTAACAGGAATTTCTCCATTTACCAACATGAGTTGTTGACTCGTTGTTCTGCAGGAGCTACTTGACGTCTACCTTGTCGAGCTTCGCTTCCCCGTCGAACCCAACACAGATGAACATGCAGTATTCAGGCTTATGAAGAAGAGCACCAAGCCTTGGCGTTGCTTCGCAAGTCTCCCACTATATGGCATTGTGCCTCCCAAGTCCACTACTTACACTCTCGTTGTTACAGCGCAACAGCAAGAGAGGCTACCAGAAGAAACAGAGTACGATCTAATCCTGCAGAGCAGTCTATCAGGGGATAAAAACATCCCTACTTTGAGAGACCAATCTAAGTATGACAAGTTTTTCGACGAAGCTAAAGAATCAGGGAACGCAGTGCGTGAGGTGATGCTGAAAAGTGTTTTTGCTTCGCAAGGACAGACAACGTCTGAGGTCAGTCATTTTTACTCAATAGGGATCGGAGTACTTCTTTTTTGAAATACGGCAGGAGCTCTGCATATTCTATTAGAATAGAAGAGTAGAAAATTATGGTCACAGTTAACTATGACCTGCAAGTTAGATGTAACTTTCAATACACTATGGTCAATTTTACTCAATACAGATCAGAGTACTTACCCATTAGATATGTTACTTTCAATTGATGTAACGTCCGTCTTTGCACATGCTCTAAGAGCTTAGCTATTACAATAATACCGCTTGCACGTCGAGCTGATAGATACATTATATACTAATACATCGTTTTGTTATCTTCCCTTTCGCATTTGCTTTACTGACGGTGACGGTCTTAATTGGTACCACTACGTACGATGTAGCAGACAATCTCACGAAGAATAAAGGTACAGAGTTCTCTTTTTGCCTGCATACATGCTCCAATTTTGAGCTAGTTTTTTCTTTCTAATGTTGAACCCGTCTTTTGTTGGATCAGGATCAACAGATCATATCCCTGAAGAATACTCACGGCATGCTGTGCTCCCTTGATGCACAGCCCACCGAGCCATGGTGAGTGCATAGCATATATAATATGGGCACAAGAATAGTAATTTCCTCCGTTCAAATGAATGTGGATTATGATAAATATCTTATTGTCACACAGCATTGTAACAAGTCATCAGCACGGAGATGTTTGTGTATGGAATTATGACCCGCAGGAAAGTTAATGCATTCTATCTTCTACTCCCTCCGTCCCATAATATAAGATGTTTTTGCAAGCTGTTTTAGCTTGCAAAAACGTCTTACATTGTGGGTCGGAGGGAGTATATTAAAGACTACCATGTACTTGCAGTAGTATCACACACATTATTTTTGGCGATTGCCAAAGTTTGTTGTCATCGAAGAAGGGTGATGCTTTTTATCCTTTGGGTGATGCTGAATGCTACCAGCCGTAACGATATGTTTTCCCATGATGGCTTTCCGATTGCCGTTGCCAAATGCAACTTACCCAAAAGCTCAATGTGTATTAGCAAATGGAAACTCTGGCCTGCATTCAACTGACACTGTCGTTTCTATTTACTGGCAGAGACGGATGGATTCGTTTAATGTCTCTAAGGAGTCAGTCATTGCTTCTTACTCGTTATCGAATAAAGGCATGCATGTCTTTTCTGGCTCCTCGGTTTACCAAGTCCTTAATTTCCATCATCATACACTGCATGCTAATACAATGATCACTCTTCCCAATACAGTTCATTCTGTTAAGGTTATCTCAAGACAGAAATGGTTTGTGGCTGGGACATCTGATGGAGTGATTCATGTGTACAATTACGACAACAAGATACAAAAACTCAGAAGTTTCAGAGCCGCCAGTGACTGCTTCATCACATCGATGGCCGTCCATCCAACCCATCCGTATGTACTGTCATCGGCTTATCGTGATATAAAGCTCTGGGACTGGAACAACGGCTGGGAGTGCACACAATCATCCGTGCAAGAACACACCGATACTATACGTAAAGTCGCATTCAACCCAATGAACACCAGCATTTTTGCAAGTGCCTCAGATGATCACACAGTAAAGGTATATATGGGTTTCTCCTTTCCGCTGACTGGAAAGTTTTGCTATGTACTGTATGTACCTTACTTGTTGGCCATGTGCGTCGACTGATGCCAAGGCCAAGAGAATAATCCTCACAGAATCTAAAAATTCTTTACGGACTGATGCCCTATTAATCACCTATTCATATACTTGATGTTCAGGTTTGGAGCATTGGTTCTCCTGAATCAAAATATACTTTGTATGGGCATTTGGACAAAGTGAACTGCCTTGATTTCTTCACATGTAATGATCGACAGTATTTGATTACTGGCTCTGATGATCACACTGCTAAGGTATGCCATTATCATTGACAAATAAAACAACACTGTGCGAGTGTAACACTGTTAATAATGGTGCATGCCTTTTTTTTGTCTAACAGATATGGGACATGGAGGAAAAGGCTTGTGTTCATACAATGGAAGCCTTCGTGTCTCCAGTAACTTCTGTCATTACCCTTGCCGATAGCCCATATTTAATTACAGGTTCAAAAGATGGCTCTGTTCATTTCTGGAGCTCCGGTGATTTCAGGTATCACATTACCACTTTAAAACACATTGGCTAAGCCTTTCAGAATTTAACCCTGAACATGTGTCAAGTGTCAACTAACATCCGCATGAGTTAATTGTGGTATTAGATGTGATATATAGGAGCCTCATTCGCATATATTCACTTTTTTCATACCACTTACGGGTCGGGTTCCAGTATTGAACAATACAGCATCCAAGAAACAAAAGCAGGTTCAAACGTGCTTTTGTCACTTAGCGCTCACAAAACCCAAACCTTCCAGCTGCCGCGCAAAGGAGACAGAAATTTCGCATTACAAACCATGTTTACTTTGCTCTCACCTCTGCTTCTTACTGATGTTTTTGGTTTTCTTTTTCGCAAGTGATTTCTGCATGGTTCCTAGGCTGGAGAGAATCGTTAACTTTGGCTCTGGGGGAGCTATTTGGGGTCTCGGACGTTTCATGGGGTCAAGAAGGTAACCAATTTCATGTTATTTGTTTTCTTTTGTTGACAGTCAACTGTTGGATCTCTGTCACATAACACAACAGACTTTCAGCACCAAGACAAAAAAAAAGAGTGAATTTGTAGGCTAATCCACTGGCTAAATTCATATGAGATTTGACCAGGGCTTAAGAAAATTCTGATCGACTAAGGATTGGCGATGTTGTATTTTGTTCGGATAGGATGTTTCTTTTCTTGATGAAAAATATATAATCCTCGACCTCTGCATAATATATGCTTACACACTGCATTTTTAATGGATGCGCCACACCTTTTAACATCATTGTATCATTTCTTGTCATGCCAAACGTATAATACTTAATAACTTTATCTCTTAGGATTGTGATCGGACAAGAGTACACAGTGTCAATCATGGCCATTGATAATGAAGACGAACCATTTGCTAGCGATGATAGCAATGAAAACCCCATATGAGGGACGTACTAGGAAATTGACAACTTTCACACGAACTGAGGTCAATCGACAACTTCTTAGCGGATGCCCGTTTGTGCAGTGAACTCTGGTTTGTGTATTTGATTTGGCACTGGATTTAAGTATTTGGCACGCATCCTATGTTACATTTTGGTGAACCGTATGGCAACATGTAGTGTAGATTTATTCGGGGATAATTTTGCTTTCTGTTCAGGGGAGGTGCTGACTCTGCCCGCTGTCTGATTAAAGAGCACTTTTAAGGTGTTTCCACTTACTTCTTATGAGTTAAATCTAGTTTTTGATCAAGGATAAGATTGACCATACGATTCATTTACTTACGGCAAGTTTTGTTTGTCTGTTGTGGAAAGAGAAGTCTTATCAGAACCCAAGTTTTCTGTTCAGTTTCATACCAGGTTCAACAAGCACAAGAGACTTCAGCTAATTTGTAAATCCATCCTGACAAATCCCGTGCTATGCATTCTCTAGGAATAATGGATATGGATATATAATCTAGGTTCAGCTAATCAGTAAAGCGACACATTAAGTTGATACGGGAAAAGCATCCATACCTGGCCGGTATGCGCTCAAATTTTGCATCTAGTTCAACCTGAACTTTAGCCACATTCAGAACATCTGATCAGGGCTCATGCCCGCGGCGTCGTCCACCAGGAGGGCGCCCCGCGCGCAGCTGTCGTAGGGGGTTGCCACGCGCGTCGCATAGTTCAGGGAGTGGAGGTGGCGGGGGGCGCCGCCGGCAGCAGATGATGGCGGAAGCGGCCAGGAGCAGGGGCGCGCTGACGGAGGAAGATGGTGGCGGCCGCGGCCGTGAGCAAGGGCGCACAGCCGGCGGCAGATGATGGCAGCTGCGGCCGGGAGCAGGGGCCAGATTTGTCGGGGCGGGAGGCGCGGTGGGAGCTGCGAGGCTGGGAGAGAAGAGGGCGAACTGGCGAAGTGATGGAGGGGACCTCCTATTCGGCGACCTGCGCGCCGGAAACCAGCCGCGCGCGCACCCCCGGCTTCCCTGCGCGCCCTTCTGAGCCGGCCCATGTGCGGACCAGGACACCCCCAATTTTTTCCTTTTTTTTTCTTTTTTTTCAATAATTCGGGATATCAAAAAGTTCTAAATTTCAAAAAAGTTGCGAATTCTGGAAAAAAAAATCATCAATTCAAAAAATGTTCACGATTTTAAAAAAAGGTCCGGGAATTAAAAAATGTTCACGGATTAAGAAAATATTCACGAATTGGTAAAAATTGTTCATGATTATAAAAAATGTTCACGAATTCGAAAAATGTTCAACATTGAAGAGGATGTTCATGAATTTGAAATAAATGTTCACGAATTTAAAAAATGTTCATGATTTCAACAAATTGTACATGAATTTAAATAATGTTAATGATTCAAAAAGTGTTCACGGCTTCAAAAAACTGTTCTCAAATCACAAAAATGTTCATGGTTCAGAAATTTCTAAAAAAATGTTCACCAATTTAAAAAATATTCATGATTTCAAAAAATTATTCATGAAATTAAAAAATGTTCATGATTTCAAAAACTGTTCATGAATTTGTAAAAATATGTTCACGCTTTCGAAAAAATGTTCATGAATTTATAAACGAATTTAAAATATTTTCACAAATTGAAAAAACAAGAAATAAAAAGAAAAAAGAAAAAGAAAAAACGAAAAGGAAAACAGAAAAAGAAACATAAAAGAAAAAGAAAAAATGAATAAAGAAAAAGGAAAAAGAAAGAAAAAACCAAAAGAAAAAATAAAGAAAAAAAAACCTGGTTCAGGGAAGGTTCTAGAAACTTCCCAAAACCGGTTGGGATGAAACCCGGAAATGGGGCGGCCCATACAAAAACCAGCGCGTGAGGGGGGTACGCTTGTGGTCGCTAACCGGCGACCCGTGCGCCAAATAGGATTCCCCGTGATGGAGAGGCTTCACCAAACAAAAAGGGGGTAGAGAGATAGAGCGGTTATGCCATATGAGCGGGCCCGGCATGGCACGGCTGTTGGCTGGCCTGCGTTGCGTTTCGGCCTTGTGGGCCGTTTTGGACTAAAAATTTAAGGAGAATATAGAAAAAATTTAAAAAAGAGAGAGAGGAATAAAAAAAATACAAAATACCAAAAAAGGTATAAACGCTTATTGGATGTCCAAAAATATAAGCATCCATCCAACTCTACCCTAGCCCCAAACGAACAGAACCAAAAGTGTAGCCAGGCGGCCGAGAGTGGGGCCGGTCATCCAACCGTAGGCACCAAACGTGTGTTGTTGGATGTCCAAAAGTGTTTGGACCGTATGGTCTGAACATTTGCGGACGATTTGCTGATCCGCGTTGGAGATGTGTTAAATGGATATCATCAAATGTCTACGGGATACGTTTGGACCTGTTCGTGGATAGCGGACAGGGTGTCGGTCGTCTTACCGCAGGCATCAAATATTTGTTATTTACCCGACTTCCCCCTTTGACATGGATATCTACATCAATTGCAATTTAACCATATATTTAAATAGTTGCAAATATATGCAATCACAACCAAAAGCACTGGATGTTCAACCAGTTTTTACATCCATCGACCCCAATAGCTCCCAGTCCAACTGTCCATGCCAAAGGCCTTAATTTTTGTTCTCCTTTTCACCATCCATTTGCACATACTTGGCCGCATCAGGATTCAAGTCCGTCGCCTTCATGATAAACATCTTGGACTCCTCGAAAATGGCCTTCATCGCAAGCTTCTTCTCCTCGAGATTGAGCTTCTTGTTTTACATGTCCATGAACATGCTAAACATTTCTGCCTTCTTTTCCTCCTTGACCTCATAACGTTTGTCACATGCCTCTGCCTTCTTGGTCATGATGTCCTCAAACTTCTTCCTTATAGAGCAACAAGCCACGAAACTTACGAGCTCAAGGAGTGATGTGCCATTTGGCCAACGGTTTTGCACTTGTTTCTACGAGTCTCAAAACTAATCGAGTCTTCTTGAATGATGTAACATCGATGGGCTAGCGACTTCGAATTGCGATCATGGATCACTTCCGTGCAGTATGGATCGTATCACTTTTGTTCACGAACCAATCATGCACACTTTGCCAAAATGCCATGCCCTTTTGCTCTATGCCATGAAACGAATCCACACTAGTGGTCAACCACGCCTCACATATCAACTCAGAGTATATTTTGATCCAAGATCCTAGTAGGCAGATATTAATCCCCTGAATATCGGGGACCCCAAGCCCCGAACTATTTTCATGCAAACTAATATCTAATAAGCTAAATGCAATTTTCTATGGCTTGCAAATTCATTCCATAGAGAATGAGCGATCTGAATATTTATTAGTTCAGTGGCCCATTTGGGGAATTTGGAAAGATCAGGTAAATAGGAATACTAGCCATGCAAGTCTGGATGAGGATGAGTCTACCTCTATAAGAGAAAGAAGCTTGCCTCTCCAGCCTGCTATCCCTTTCAAAATTTTATCTATGATAGACTAGTTTCTCCCCTCGTGAGCATGTCATGATGAAGGAGGATACCTAAATACTTAATAGGGAAATTACCTCCACATGTCTATGATAGGAGCTCACTTTTATTGTAGTTGATTTTCATGCCACAAACTTGTTCAAAGCAAGTGAGCACCCATTTTCAGATGACTAGTTTGGTCAACATTATCTTCTAAGAATAGAGTTGTGTCATCTGCATATTTAAAAACAGTCTTTTTAATTAATGTGCCCTTGCCTCATCGTGTAGTAGCAAAATATGTTAAATACAAGTGAATTCAGATTGAGAAGATATCTAGGTCACTGCACGCATCCGATTGTAATATTGGATCGACTAGCATAAACATAGCATTCCCCCCAAAAAAGTGCTTCACAGAAGTTCCGTTTCACAAATGGAAGAGGGAACGTTTGCTAAAGTAAGATGTGAAACATCTTATACTATATGAATAAAAAATAGCTGCACTAAAAGGACGAGACAAAAAAGGAAAAATGTTGAAAGTGGGATTTGAAACCACGCACTTTCGGACCAGAACCTTAATCTGGCGCCTTACCAACTCGGGCATGTCAACTTGATTAAATAATTTGGATAATAATCTACTCCCTCCGTTCCATAATATAAGAACGTTTTTTACAGCGAGTATATATGGCCCAAAGTTTTTATCTGCAAACAGTCTCCTTTCTGCTATTGCAGCAGTACAGTTCGGCAATCAAAGAGCGGCCCCGGACGGCATACATGCCGCGTACGGCCGGTTTCTGTGGCTCACACATATTGAATGCCTCCTTGCTTGCTCCACGGAGACAGGGCTCATACATTTCTCCCCTGCACCCTCCCTCCCGATGCTCAGCTGCGCGTTTAAATTCGATCGAGCCCAGCACAGCTCTGCATCTCCCCACACCGCACGCACGAGGCAAGACAAGAAGCAGACTACCTACGCACGCACGCAGACGCAAGATGGCACGCACCGGCGCCACGACGACTGCTGCCGCGGCGCTGCTCCTGCTGGTGCTGGCGGCCACCAGCGCCGCCGCGGCCGACGCGGCCGCCGGTAGCTATGAGATGACCGCGGCTGCTGCTGCCGGCAGTCGCCGCGGCGTCCGGGCCCAGCCGGCGGGGCTGACGCAGTGCATGGGCGGGTGCGGGACGAAGGTCACCACGTGCCTCCTCGACTGCTACAACACGTCCACCGGAGTGACCCTGCCCATCTGCTTCCTCGGCTGCACCAACAACGCCGTGTTCTGCGCCACCGACTGCTCCACCCAGGCGTTCTGATTCCCAAATTAATCCATCCGGCTAATGATGAACTGTACTGCATAATGCATTCACGCGCAACCTGGCCCGTATGAATAAGATCAACTGTACATCGTTTAAATCGACTCGTGCGACTAGACACGAGCTTGTATGCTGAATTGATTGAATATACAGCTACTATGTACTTACAAAATGACTCTATTTCACTATATGTTTATCTTTTCGATTGATGGGTATCTCACTTTATGTGGTTCTAACTTTAATTTTAAATATCTATACATCTATCTATAAATACACTATACTCTCTAATTTTTAAGTCCTTTGAGGTCTTCAACTTGGAATTGCGTCACCCGATTTTGACCGGATCAGCCATATATTTTTTTCTCAAGGAGCTCTCTTATTTGATTCTTTTAATCAACTATGCTGCCTAATTTTGGAGCTCTCACAGTCAATTGAGGTCTCTTTTAGAATTGGATCACCTGATTTTGACCGGGTCAACAATATTTTTCTCTCTCAATGAGCTCTCTCGTTCAATTCTTTTACGAAAATGATAAATCCTGGACGCTCAGGACTTGACCATGACAAATCAAACGTTTTTATGGCAATTTTAGTTTACGCGAGGATGTCAAGTTTAGTTGGAAAGAACAGTAATTTTTTGGCAAAAAATAATCTGATGATGGAATTTGCATGCTTAGCAACTAAATTTGTCATGGTCAACAAATATAATTTGTCACAAAAAACTTTTGACTTGCCACGGTAAAATCTCGAACGTTCGGGACTTATTGGCGTCCTTCTTTTAATCCACTATATTATCTAATTTTGGAGCTCCCCCATTCGATTGAGGTATTCAATTTTAGATTTGGTTCACGATTTTGACTGGGTCAACGATTTTTCAAATCAATCGACAGTCAAAAATATCGACATCCACAATACTAAATAAATAAAATACATTCATTTCATGATGAATCTAATGATACCGAATTGATATTATGGATATTGATATATATCTCTACAAATTTGGTCAAACTTAAAGAGGTTTGACTTTTCAAAAAACCAATATACCTTATATTTTGAAACAGAGAGAGTAGAAAAATTATGAAAACCAAACAACACCAACAGCGCAACAAAGCACGCCTAGCCCTTCTAGTTAAGATATTAAGCCCTCTAGATTTGGAACCTCCTAGTGCATCGAGGGCTATGGAACTGTTATGGAGTCCTCCTCTTCGGTGCACGCATGCAAGCGGGCTGCGGCCCAACTTCGCGCCAGCTGATCGCTCGCTTGCTCGCTTCGCCCAGTAGTTTTCATTTGTTTTTTTTTTCTCTGATGTTGGTTTGGTAGGAAAAAACTGACCGGTTTTTTATAGTACTGTTGACAAATTTGTTAACTCAAAAAAGGTTTATTGATTTTTTTTCAAAAAATCATCAGTGTGAGATAAGTTCACGAATTTGGAAAAAAATCAAGAAATTTGAAAAAAGTTTGCGAATTTGAAAAAAGTTGATGCATTAAAAAAAGTACACAAAACCAAAAAAATGCCAGTGAACTCAAAAAAGTTCATAATTTGAAAAAGGATAATAGATTTTTAAAAAAATCATTAAATTCAAAACAGTTCATAGATTTGTATAAAAGTTTGCAAAAAGGTAAAAAAAAAATTAAAATTTGAGAAAAACTTCATTAAATTTTAAAAAGGTTCATGAATTCAAAAAGTTCATGATTCACAAATTCGAATAAAATTCATCAATATTTGAAAAAAGTTCACAAATTTGAGAAAAGTTTGCAAATTAAAAAAAATCCAATTTTAAATTCATGCATTTCAAAAAAAAGAAAAAAAAATGAAAAACCCCGAACAAAATCGGTCCAGAAAAACTAAAAAAACGGCAGGGAAGCTTCTGGAACCTTTCCAAAACCAGGACCAGCTCCTCCCGCTGCAACCTTAGATGGTCTGTCCCATTTTCGAACGTCTTGAGGCTCCAATTAACGAAATGCACGTTAACTGGAGCAAAAGTCGCTGACTAGGATTCAGGGCCGTTATAACCTTGCCTGTAAGGGTATGCGTTGCCGGGCCGGCCGGTTTTGAGAAGATATTGCTTGTTTTTATTTTATGTGTTGTTCAACGGTATTAATAGTTTTCTTTCATTTTTTTCTGCTTTTTCCATTTTTTATTGTTGTTATTATTATTTATTCACATATTAATTCATGAATATTTAGTAAAAGTCTTGAACATATTAAAAACTATGATTTTTTATAATTTATGAATATTTTTTGAATATTTGTTACGTTCATGAAATGTTGTAAGTCTTTGAACATTTTAAAATTTGTGAACCTATTTCAAAATTGTGAAAATTATTTAAATACATGAATATTTTCTAAATTCATGAATATATTTTTAGTTATGTTTTTTAATTTGCAATATTTCTAAAAACCATTTAAAATACGGGAACTTCTTTTGGTTTAAATTTCTTCAAATAAAAAGTACGTAGTCATTTTTTCCTAGCTAGTAGTGGAGCGAGTGGAACAAAAAAGCTAGGCGAGTGAGCGGAGTAGGGAGCCGAGCTGAGTGAGCAAGAACTTACTGCGCTGGCCCATGTGAGCGTTGTAGCATCAAGTTCATGGTTTCAATGTGGAATAAGAGCTCCCAATGGGCTCAGAGAACCACCATCGGCTTACACCGAGGCCGAAACGTGTAAAGACTCCACAACCACACACCTAACAACTCCACTCTTCTCTTAAAACAAGTATCATTTTCAACATCAGTGCAACACGATATACAAATAAGAAAAACACCGCATAACATAATTAAAACCCAAGCCAACATAGATAAAAACAAAATGAAACAACCGACCACATTAACCTGCTAGAGATAAAAGAGGTAATACGATGAGTGAAGAACACGACTCGGCAAAAGCACACGTTAGCCTCTAGTATGATGGAAGAGTGAAACAAATGTGAAGCAGCGATTTGGTGTCTGCACTTGGGCATGAACAGTAAAATCGTTTAAAACAGCAAAAAAGTATCAAAAAATCTGTTTTTTTGGCATCCAAGATGCTTGAATGCGTGATGTGCATGCAAAAAATGTGCGATGTTTGGACATTCGAGGCGGTTGTTGCAAAAAAGACAAAATTTGGCTGTGAAAGAAACTTTGAAAAAGTACACTGTTTGGGTTTGATTTTGTCTTTTTTTCCTAGAGTTCCTCGAATGTCCAAACATAACGAAAATTTGCACGCTTCTTGTGCACTCGGTCATCTTCGATGCCAAGAAAAAAAACAGTTTTTTTTATTTTTTTTACTATTTATTTTGAATTTACTGTTCACCAGGTGTAGATGAGCCCAAACTCAGACTTGAACCGAAAAAATGTACCTTTTCAAAAAGAACATGTCACCCAATGGTATATGATGCCAGCTTCATGGAATATATTTATCACTTTCTTTTTCTTCCTGAGAATGTTTATCATTTTTTCTTTACCATTAGTGAGTAGTATTTGAGCAACCGTCTTCTTCTTTCTTTTTTTTTTCTTTTTTTTTGAGATGAGCAACCGTCTTCTTCTTTGTGAGATAAAATTGAGCTGGCCATCTTTTTATTTGAGCTGACCATCTACAACAATCATTTGAGCTCGCAGGGCTAACTGCCCATCTTAAATAAGCCCATGGACTCTTATTTGCTCTTTTTATATTGGGCATAATTGTTTTGGGCCATGCTCAGGAGCACGTATGGGAGTTCATTTCTAAAAGAAAAAAACGTATGGGAGTTCCATTCTTTTCTCAAGAAAAAAAAAAGATCTGAATTCGATTCCGGCGGACGCAGTATAGAAGAGACAGATGGGGAAGAAGGGCAAGGCGGCGGCGAGGGAGCGCCGGGAGGAGCGGCGGCGGGAGGTTACGATCCTCCGCGCCGTCCCCTACGAGCCTCACCAGCGGTGGTGGGACAGCCTCGCGCCGGCGCGCGCCGTTGCGGTGGTAACGGGGGCCAGCCGCGGCATCGGCTACGAGATCTCCCGCCAGCTCGCGCTCCACGGCCTCCACGTCGTCCTCGCCTCGCGCGACGCCGCACGGGGCCAGGACGCCGTGGAGAGGATCCTCCGTGAGGAGCAGACGGCGAGCGCGGACTGGCGGCAGCTCGACGTGGCGGACGCCGCGTCGGTGGAGGCCTTTGCCGCCTGGACGGCGCGGACCCACGGCGGCATCCATGTCCTCGTGAGCCTCCAATTGCTTAGCTAGCGCGTGCTCGTATCAAGTGACCAGTCAACTGCCATGCTTCCTCTATACTATGAAACGCTTCAATTTGGTTTCGACAGATGTTTGTCTGGCTATCTTTACTAACCCAGCTACAGGTTAACAATGCAGGTGTAAACTTCAACCGAGGAGCAGATAACTCTGTTGAATTTGCAGAGCAAGTAATTGAGACAAATTATTTTGGTACAAAGCGGATGATCGAAGCCATGCTACCATTACTGAAACCTTCTCCATATGGTTGCCGGATAGTGAATGTAAGCTCAAGGCTTGGTAGGGCCAATGGCAGACGCAATGTAAGTTTCACCGTTAACTTCTTATTTTCTATACCACTATATAGTGTATGAATAACTTTGAATATTGACCATTGGATCAAGCCAATCCGCCGGTACAAAGTTGGCAAATCCGAGGAGTATTGGCCATTGGATGTCATCTTCACTTCATCAGATTCTGCCACATGTACTATCTAGAAGATTCCATGGTTGAGCTTAAGCACAATGCACAAGCACCAAAATATAAGCACTTCTCCTTTGTTCTAGAATCTTCCATACTTGAATTATCCAACTTTTTCCTTCTAAGTGAATTACCATTCCTTTTATACACCGACCTCACATCACATGAACTTCTTATTTGTTTTACGCTCTTTTATACTTTAATTCCCCCAAATCAATTCTTCAAAAAGAATTACCATTCACTTTTACTTTATGATTTTTTCAAGGCTATGCCAACACGTTCATAAATTTAATTTGTCTTTGAAGAAGCAATACTAGCCACCCAAAACTGCAATACGAGATACCTAGACAAATATGCTCGATATATTTCACATGAGATTCATGTAGTATTATACCATGCAATCTTTGAATATTTTATAGCTATAATCTGATTTTCAATGGGATGAACTACGAGAATTAAATTTACATCTACGATGTGCATATATGACTCCAATCTTACACGTTTACGTGTTATAGTGTGGTATGTCTATATTCGTTCATATTTTGGTCATCTAAACTTCTACGTGCATTGCACGTGTACCTTACTAGTTTCCAAAGTGACCCATTCTGAATGATCCTTGACTTGTTTTTTTCTCTTTTCTAACCCATCAGAAAATCGGTGATGCGAGCCTAAGAGAGCAACTATTAACTGATGATTGCTTATCTGAGCAATTGATCGATGGGATGGTCACCAAATTCCTTGAACAAGTGAAGCAAAATAGTTGGTCCTCCATTGAGTGGCCTCAGATGTACACGGACTATTCTATCTCAAAGCTTGCTGTTAATGTGTATACAAGACTCATGGCTAAGAGGCTTGCTGACAGGTCTGAAGGCCAAAAGATTTACATTAACTGTTTCTGTCCTGGCTGGGTAAAGACGGCCATGACTGATTGGGAAGGGAACATTTCAGCCGAAGAAGGTGCTGATACTGGAGTGTGGCTTGCCCTATTACCCCATGAACAAGCTACAGTTGGAAAGTTCTTTGCTGAGAGACGTGAGATAAGCTTCTGAGGTGACTAGTCTTGTCCATTGTTTTGCTCCCAGCTAAAAGTAGGAATCTTCGATAGTTATGACTCGAGACTCATCTGTTCAAATTGTTTTTTGTTCTCTTGCACTTATTGACATGACAACTGATATGTGTTTACTTTTTATCTATGCTTTTGTTAAAGGGCTTGCGATTTGTTTTTTATTCTGTACGTTGAAGAACAGTAGAACTGAGATGTGTTGACATTTACATGCAGTATCTGATTCATCTTTCAGAATTGGTGTTCTGATACTTGACATACATTTGACGCTGCCTATGTAAACTATGTAGGTGATTGATATATGGCTGGAATGGTGGATCTGCCAGTGTCATGTTAATCAAGAGCGATCCAGATGATTGGCTGACTCCAGGTGGTCAAAGAGCATCGAGTCGACGAGTCTTCACATTGATGGAAGGCCCATGCTCTCTAATTTTGTCAATAAATGATGTTCATACCAAATGTCTCATGGTGCTAAATGAACTGGCTGGAAACAGGGGAATGTTCACCAGGACCCCCAGCCCAGAATGGCAGCAGGCAGGCATGGCAAGCTGGACTGCAGCACCGAATATATATTAGGCTGGATCTCAAGCAACTCCACAGTCAGATCCTCTCGTCATCTTCCAAGTAGAGGTGGATTCTTACGACCCTATGGATCGGAGCAGTGTACTGCTGCCCCATCTAAGGCTATGCAGTCGACCGATGTGCCTGGATGATGCAGGTGTGGTCGGCCGGCCGGCCCTGGGAATTCTGGAGCTAGGCCATTCATGCCGGCCGGAGAACAAGTAGCCGGCCGGCAGGACGATGCTGGCTGCTGCCTAGCTGGTTATGCTCCTGGGGGCGCCGTTGCTTTGGTTTGGTTAAGCGAGTGACGCGTTGCGTTGCTGACCAAGATTGCATATGTCTTGTACTCGCTCCGTTCACTAGTATAAGATTTTCTAACTTTTTTCTTCCTAAATTAGATGTATGTAGATATGTTTTAGTGTGTTTGTTCATTCATTTCAGTCCGTATGTAGTCCATATTGTAATATCCAAAGCATCTTATAATAGTGAACGGATGGAGTAGAATATTGTTTTGATTCTGCGTGCCACCTGCATATGTGTGTTATGGGTGCTTTGCGAGTGAGCGTGGGTACGCTTTGAACTGCACTTGGACCTGTTCTGTTCGTTTTTGTATGCATGGTTGGATCGTGTGTTGATTTTGATTTGATGTTTTGATTAATAGGTAGATGTATGATGGTAAACTTGTTTCTGGTCGTCCAAGAGACCAACACAGAGCAGCAAAACCCAGCCAGAACAAGCGTTTGTTAATGCCCACAAGCTGACCCGCAAGCACACGCAACACGGAAAAGGAAGAGGGCGCCCATGACACCCCCAACCAGGATCTGATGCAACACCATGCCACCTTGGCCAATACGCAACCAAAGAAAATATGGTTAGAGTCTTCGAGAGCAGAACACAGTGCACATCGGTCCGAGCCAGGTTTTCCTAACAAACCTGTTGATTGCCTGTTTAAAACGTGTTTGTTTATGCAGCAATGGAGATTACTTGACTAAAGTTGCGGATTGTGATGCTCTGGATGTGCTGATTGCGAAAGTGCGTGCTTCGGCTGTCTCCCTATCTCAGCATAATTAACTCAGACGACCAAGCTTTATCTTAGCAGTTCATCCTTCTTTTGGTAGTAGGTTGGTGGCCTACATGCCAGTTTCTCTTCTGGCCTGCGTCGTAAACTTTGTTGGCATGCGGGTCTATTTGGTCTTTATGACACCTATGTTTCTTCTTGTGGCTGGGGCTGGTTGTGTTGGTTGCTATGTCGTACTCTGCCTGGTGACTTTATTTATAAAGTCGGGCGTATGCCTTTTCTCTAAAAAAATAGGTAGATGTACGAGCTACATTGACATGCATTGTGTAGTGCAGTACCATGCATCTTTTTCTAGTCTGGGCTCACGTTCGACATCACAACTGTTAAATACTATGATCCTGAGAATTACACCCATTACGATTTTCATGACATTAGAGGGAGGAACATAATGCAGTGATGGGTACCCCTGTTCTGCAAATGTCGAGAATTGATATAAGCGTGAATGCCCATACGGTTGGGCCGTGAATGTGCTTATTGGTTCGCATCCCGCTGGCGTTTTCAAACATTTTCCCAGGATACGGAAACAATACCTGAGCACTATGTAGCATTTGGGTATGTAGATCCACCGGAAGAAAAAGCGCGCACACACGTTGTAGCATTTGAGTACATAGTTTGATTATCCATCTTGGGCCATAGCCATACCTGAGCACCATGTGTGTACACTAGTGAACCCAACGAACAGACAAGGAAGCATAGCACTCTCCGTGCTTGACCCACGGGGTAGTAATATCCTTAGCATCGAGAAGAATGGATTGCGTGACACTGAGCGTCTTGGACTCCCCTACTATCGTCAGCTCCCCCTCAAACTCTATGCGCGTCGCTTGAATCGGCACCACGAGAAAACTCCTCACCAATGGGAGGTCCACATGGCGGTATGATTCAGCGCACAGAAAGTGTGGTACCGGGCGGGCAGGGCGCCACCATGCATGATGGATGGCCGACTGAATATCAACGGCCGACTTGACACCTCTGGTGAATATGGTGATCGGATGATCAAATATGTCTGTCCGTGCGGTGATGGAACCGTAGATGCTACTAGAGCATAGCTCACAGGGGATGCATAGCCAGACACGCATGTCGACCTTCACGGCGTCGCTTATCACCGCGCAGACCACGTCTACGATGCCTTTGCTTGTTTTGATGGTGGCGGTGTTGCATCTGTCAGACATGGGCGAATGGTCCCAATCCAACACCAGGCTGAATAGCTCCTCGGGTTTATTCTTGGTCGCGTCAATCTTCACTCGGATGGAAACGCGTGAGTCGGCTGGGATGTAAGAAGATAGTCCGGTCGGCGGCAGCTCCATCTGCATGCAGGCATATAGTACAAGTGAGCCGCATACCAACTGGATCGGGAAGATATCACATGATACCATGATTCAAAACTTAAATTTTGATGTTTCAAAAGACTTGAAAAAAATTGTGAATGTCCACGAGACATGTGTCTACAATCCTAAAGTTTCAAATCCAAAATCAAAATATACATGAAGAAACAAACAAAAATCCACATCTTAATAGTGTCATTTTTTTTTGCTTTTGTCCTTGTGTGAACTATTCATGCTGAATTTTGAATTTGGATCTCATTTTTTTAGGGATAGTATCAAGGTATCATGTAAAATTTTGACCTTCACAATTTTTGGAACATGTAAATTTGATTTTGTATCAAGGTATCATGTGATGCATGACATCACAGGAAATTTTCCCCAACTGGATCCTCCAGAGATGGTATCATGTGATGCAGGAACATTAGTGATCGGTAAGAGCTTACCCTGAAATCAACAAGTTGAGATTCGGGATGTTGTCTTGCCCATCGCGCTCTTCGTGAATAAAACGGTTTGACAGTTTTCTGCTGGCGCTGGCAGATGATCTTGGCGGGCATGCTGCCGGAGGCAAGTACTTGGCCAACCAGAGGGAAATTCGCATACACCCCAAAAATCTCGAAGAGGCGATCGCCGTAGTGACCCTTGAGGGGCCAGCTACGCAGTGGCCGCCGCTGCCGCTGGTTGTTAGCTGCGGCAGGCGACCACCGCGCCACCCCGGCTGGGAGGCACTCAATCGGACTAGTGCGGCCGGCAATCGGGATCACGGAGCCGGAACCACCTGGGGAAGGGGCGAC
Source organism: Elymus sibiricus (assembly GCA_039707655.1). Lineage (NCBI taxonomy): Eukaryota > Viridiplantae > Streptophyta > Magnoliopsida > Poales > Poaceae > Elymus > Elymus sibiricus. The sequence goes on along the minus strand of CM077668.1, from coordinate 391,403,357 downwards.
GTCAAGCAGCCCTAGTAATCCCGGGAGGTCGATCAGCCTCTGCAAGCAAGTTAGTAAAACTAATGAATGTTTCTTCCTTCTAGATGTAGCGAAAATTTCTTCGCAAAGAAAGACTGGATTTGGGTCTCCTGTTCGCCTACCTGAGGATCGCCCAAAGAATATGAAGTAGTACGAGATGTGCTGTGGCGGGGGTCCAGGCAGCACCTCTCCCGAGCTCCCGGCTCCAGCGGCGGCGGCGGCGACGGGACGGGGATTCATGGTCATGGCGGATACCAACCCTAGACTAGAAGCTCTCAAGCCTAGAGACTAGAAGCCCTCAAGCCCGCACTGGTTTGGTTGGGGTCCTGCCGGCCGGGCTGGCCCCTTTATATTTGGGAAGGAAAATCCTATTCTTACGTATAGCTTGTCCGAAATATTTACGTACTATACTTACGTTTATGTAGCTTGGTAACTGCCCCTTTATTTTAGTACAATACATGTATCCCTCTGAAAATCTTAAAAGCAGGAACTATTGTCCCGTAATCCATGCAGTGCCCAACTAGCTCATTTAGATTGGGATGGTGCAACTTTGAAATATTTGGCACAGATACTCTCCCTCCGGTCCTTATACTCCGCCTATAAGAATTGTCTCAAGTCAAACTTCGTAAAGTTTGACCATATTTATATGAAAAAATATCAACATCTATAATTAATACTAAAGTTATACAATATGAAAATTAAATTCCTGATGCATCTAATGACATTGATTCGTAGTGTGAATGTTGATACTTTTTTCTATATAGTTGGTCAAACTTTAGGAAGTTTGACTTCAGATAAATCTTATATGCAAAGTAAAAAGGACCAGAGGGAGCACATATAAAATCAGTTGAAGAATAGATGGGTAATTTAGAACTACTTCTAAGATAAAAAAAAATTAGAACTACATGTCCAAAGTTTTTACTAAACCATTTAAAAGATCCAAAGTAAAAAGTTGTAGAAAATCTTCATGTGGCTACTCAAAAGTGTACATGTATGGAAATAAAAATACAAGTCAGTTTAAAATCTACATCTAGATAACTACAAACTAGATGTTTAATATACTTTGATTTAGAATTACCAAAAAAATTCAAGTGCTCCAAAATGATGTATATGTACATCATATACCGGACTCGAGAAAGATCTCCTGTCCTTGTCCTTTCAATTCGGATCGCAACTCAACCCTCCCTCGACCCCCCGTGCGACGGCGCCGCGCCGCACCGGGGCTCCCCTGCCGGCGCTCGAGGTCCCCTCCCCTCACCCCCTCCCTCCACCGCCGCCGGGCAAAGCCCGCGCGACGTGGCGGCGGTGGGGCTCCTGCTGGTCACGGCCAGGCGTGGCGGTGGCGGCGCCCGCTTTCGCTCCTTCAGCTGCGGTGGTGCGTGGCGACGGCGGCCAGAGGCGCGGCGGCGGCAGGCGGTTGGCAGCAACGGCGGGGCGGGCTCGATCTAGACCCGCATGGACCTGGAGGGCCCTGATCCTGCACCTTGTTGGTTCCTGCGCGTGGCAACGACGATCAGCGACTCTACCCGCATCACTTGGGCGGCCCTGGGCATGGCGGCGGCGGCCTCCTCCTTCCGCCGGAGGTGGGCAGCGAAATATGGTGGATCTCGGGATCTCCTGTCTTATAGTATAATCGTCCAGGCGGTGGCCCTAGTGGTCTTCGCGTGAAGTCACCGATCTGCTTGCGGTCAGTCCTCTTCGATCTGGCCATCGGCGAGTTTCGGACTTCTCCTTCGAAGGAAAACAAGGACTGGCGCATATGGCGCTCTTTGGACACCTTGATTGGATAGGGGTCGGTCGTGTGCACCCGCAACATCAGCATAACCAGCTTCACCGGGGTATCGCGAAGCTCTGTTTTTTGTTGACACATTGGGACATGTCTGCATCAAGATTTCCAAGGGATCAACACATACAGAGAATGTCATGGCGTGATCTGAGGACCTGCAAGTGGCGAAGGCGGGGTCTTGGATGCGATGAAGACTTTGCTTCACAAGCAGTTGTTCGGACTTGGCTTGCGGGATATGTTCCCATCCAGACTGCACACGAGTTCCTATGAGCCTGGTGGTACGTGACTTGCAGTAGTGGCCTCCGCAAGTGGGGGCGGCATCATTGGAGGACTTCTTTATTGGTGGTGCTCCTCTGAGTACCGAGTCGTGATTTCCAGGGTGAATACCCAAGGTCTGGCCTTTATTGGTTGTGCCTGACAGTGACCTTGTTGAAGGCATTGTTTTGGGGACGCGGTCTTTCTCCAGAGTGAAAACCTAAGATCTTTGATCGGACAACGACAACGCTTGTGCATTGTTTCCTTTCTGGAGGCGTTGCTTTTGGAGAACCTCCTCTGTAGTCCGGCTGTTGTCTTTGGTGGTGGTTGGAGTGCTGCTGCTGCGGGCGATTGATCACTGTGGCGAGGTCTTTTTTTCTCTTTTTATTTTCTTTTTTGGCTGTGTGCATCCTGGATGTTTTTAGGCATCTTGTTGGTGCAGAGGTTGGGTGTAATTGATATCTACGCTGTATTAATATATTCCCTTTATGAAAAAAAGGACAATGAGAAGTACACGTCAATTTGGAAAATTATTGCATTGTACAACCCAAAAATACCCTCACAGAACTAGATAACATGAGACCTAAAAAATGGGTGTAGTAACTACATCTATATGTGCTGATATTCTTGCTGAACTCATTGCTTTCGAACCTTATGCCTTCCCCATAAACAAAATTAAGAAAGCTTGACCCTAACGAAACACATGTTTCTCCCCAACAAGCTTGACTTAACCGAGTACAAAGATGTCACAGGTGGTGTCCTGGCTGCGCTTTCCTCGAATCACTTCTCTTCTATCTCGTCTAACTGAATGACAACTCTCTATTAACGTTGCATCCAGCCTGTAGCCGTTGCGAAAGGGGCACTAGTACGTCTTCATTCCAGTTCGTCACATCCTTGGATAAACTCTGTCAGTAGCTGTGTATGCAACGAGGTGTCAAATAACCAGCCGAGTTGTGGACCTGTGGGGTTTTCATAACTGAACAAGTTAATTCTGAACGTACGATGCAAATTGGAGGGACGGCTGCGGGCTGCAGATGCGGCGAGCTGCTGTTGCTGCCGCTGGGCGCGCGAGAAGCCAAATCGCGTCCTGACGCGGAATAGTAGATTTTTGCGTGATTTAATTCCCCCGGGAACAATCGTGCCTCAACCCGCAGCCGTCAATTCGGCGCCGGCGCCGCCGCGCGCTCAGCCGCAAATCTTCCGCTAGATTCTTCGTCTTGTCCGGCGCCCTGACGGACGTTGCCAGATCTCCTGCCCCAATGCACCGCCTCTCGCGACCACTTGTCTCTTTCATGGCCTCTGCTCCGTCTCGCTGCTGGCCACCGTCGCTTGCGCGACCAGTTTACGAGCCTCCCAGTCCACCTGTCCGTCGTCTTTCCAGGTATGTTTCCTTCTTCCATAGTTTTGGATCTGGATCGCGACCGAAATTGGGTTTCTGACTCCCACAACAGAGAAAATTTAAAATTGATTTCAGCACTTGGTTTATATTGCATTCCTGTTTCAGTACTGGCTGATCGATCGATGATATCATCTTATTTGTGTCGGGTGCTGACATTGGCCTTGCACGCTCTAATTTGGTGATAGGTTTCCTCTTGGATTTCAGAACATGGCCAGCGGCAGCAGTGAGGAAGCAGAAGTCGATGATCCTGGTATACCAGACACGCGACTGAACATCACCTCTGCCAACGACCACTCTGCCGACACCCAAGCAGGCATGAACAACATGGAGACGAGGAGCACAACAAGCGAGTTCATTGCTTGTTATGGCGAGGTTACAGATGCTGGTCGTGAGGAAGGAACCGCGGTCAGTGACGGCGAAGAATATGAGAGGTTGGACGCGCTGAAGGCTCGATGCCTCTTCGATGGCGTGCACCTTCTAGATGTATTTCCGAAGAGCAGGCACCGTGATGGTTCTATATACAAGTGCACGCACTCATGGACAAGACAACGTTTCGCAGACCGCCGTGAGAGTAAGTGATTGATACCTCTTTTCCTTCTTCTTTTTTGTAATTACAACATTTTTCAAGTATATGGAGTCAACTAATATATTCTCTGTTTGAATCTTGAGTTTAATTTTGTTTTACTTTGTTTACTTTCACTAGTTGAATGCCAATGCATTGCCACCATAAAAAGGAAATCTCGTCAAAGGGTACTCGGGGGGATGAATTTGTTAGGTGTTAAGCAAATTAAAGTACCTAGGAGACAGCTAACCGTTGTGCCTTGAAGCAAATTGGGCGTGCCTTTAGACGTTCTCTTAGTCATTGCTGTGATTCATTGGAAATTGTTTCACTTCATAATGTTATTTATATTTTCTGCTTCTCATAGTTTTACTTCAAAAATTTGTGAGGTGGAATATTTTCATCAGTTTTCATTATTTTTAATATTTAATTATCCTATCCTAAGTGCTTAACAGGTCCAGTTGTTCCCGGCCAAACTATGCAAGTAGTCATGGAAATGAAAATATTTTCTAACATATAAGATAATGATGTTATCTACTAGCGAAAAGAACAATCAACTTAAAAGAAGACTTGCGGATGGATAAACAAAAGAAAAAAACACAAAGGGACCTTTTCCTTTCTGAGGTGATTACTTATTATTGAGTGCAGCGATTCGGTGTCTAGGCTCATCTGCACCTAGTCAAGACAAAATTTGCAAAAAATTCAAAAAAATCGAAAAAAAAAAATCATGGTTGATAATTTATTGCGTGAGGTGTGTTCCAAATTTCTTATCATTTGGACATATGAGTAGCGCTCGGCGAAAAAGACAAATTTGGGATCTGTAAAAAAGTTTACTGTTCATGTACTGTTCTGACCCAATTTGTCTTTTTTGTTGAGCGCTACTCCGGGCAAGCGGGAGCTACATGCACCGGGCTGCCCCCCTCCCCCCCTAGTAGCGCTCAACAAAAAAGACAAATTGGGTCAGAACAGTACATGAACAGTAAACTTTTTTACAGATCCCAAATTTGTCTTTTTCGCCGAGAGCTATTCAGAAGTCCAAATGATCTGAAAATTGGAGCAGATCTCACGCACCAAATTATCTACCATGCAAAAAAAAATTGGAATTTTTTGAATTTTCCTAGTATTTTTTTTTGATTTTTTTCGTCAACGCGGGTGCAGATGAGCCTGGCTCAGAAATGGATATTCGCTTATTATTCTCCTTTTCTTTGTATTTTCCTAAAAAAATAACTTCTCCGGGGATCAGACTTAGTAGATAGTTTCCACTTATACTTTTAAACAGATATTTTTAATAGGGCCATGGAATCCTCAGTCGGGATGTTTACCTTTTGTATGACAAGTATTTATATACTACATGAATTTCCAATTACAATACAACTTGTTTTCTTTGTGAAGCTGTTTTCGAGGCAATGATGTTTACAGAGCCCTCAAACTGCATCATCCTCAATGGCACTTGCATGCGGCATGGACCTACTCGCATGCTACAAATTGCATCGATAAAGCTGGCTAAAATTGCTATGGATGGGCCAATAGCGTTGTATGGATACATAGCACTGCGGGATAATCTGGATTCATTGCTTAATTATGTCGTCAAATTTAGCAGGGATGATCCCATCATTGTGGAGCAGGTGCACTTCTGTACTTATCAGCAATTATTTCAATGAATAGGTCTACCTAACTCTCCAGAGTATTGAGGTTCATCTACTTAACCCCTTCAAGTATAAAGCCTGGTATTCCACCTCTTAAAAGTATTGAACACTTTCTAAATCGCCCCTAGGTGCAGTTTTGTAGGTAGTTTTTGCACATGTGCCCTGTGAACCACATGGGCAAAACCACCTCCTAATCGACCCCAGTGAATGGTTTAGACAGTATGGAATACTTCGGCGGTCAGATACCCGATTCTATAGACTAGTCTGGTTCGACCTCTTACAAGTATTCAACACCGTCTAAATCGCCCCAAGGTGCATTTTTGTAGGTGGGTTTTTCACATGTGTCATGTGGAATGCATGGGCAAAGCCACCTCCTAAATTACCCCAGTGAAGGATTTAGGCAACATGGAATACTTCGGGGTCAGGTACACGATTTTATAGACTAGCCTCGATGCCCTGAGGGAGTTAAATAGACTTACTCATTACTTATTTTTTCCATTTCACAGTATCACATGCATAGAACAGATGAGATTACGTACTCTCGATCACGTGCTACAACCACTTCATCTCTTTTGCATCAACAAAGATGCTTCCATGTGATTAATCTGTTCGAATGCATCAGAATGAAGAACTTGTTCATCAGCTGTTTACAAGTAAACCATCACAAGGGAAGTGTTTAGGATGTTTCTTACTTTTATATGAAAGAGCTACTAAATAATAATAACTTTGTAGGGCTCTCTCATCAACGTGGGTGGCCTCAAGCGAGGGATTGATTTCTTGGGTGATCTTTTAATCGAATATGACATGAGGATCAAGACTGCTAAACCAGAAAATCATGATCTACAGCTGATCGATGGGGTATCAATTCTAGGCAACATGGGCATGCGGAATCGTAGTGTATTCACGAGACGCATCCATGGTGATTGTGGCGCTGTTGACATAACTTTTTCAAATCTTGAAAATGCAGTTGAGGTAACTGTAGAAGTTGCCATATCAGAAGTGCAAAGCAGTTTCAATCTGTCTCTCGGCTGTTTTACCAGTGGGTTGAATGAACAAATTCGGCTCTTCGATGGCGCCATTGGTGAGGCGCGGAGTTTAAAAAGGTCTGCGGTTGCTGTGGTGATAGATTCTTGGATACACTTGAAGTTCAAGGTTTGTACGGAGCGATCCAGTTCCGCAGAACGTGATTGTTTCTTCAATGCTGGCAACCACGGGTCTAGTGCTCGAAAGATTAAGACTGATTTTGCGTTAATGTCAGTGAAGGTGATCTGGTCGCCTTTGCCTGAGGGGTTCTAGGTTTACTTCAATACATCACACCCTTGGATGAACTTTGTCGAATAGTTGTGAATGTATGTAACAAGCTGTGAAATAGGCAGCTGAGTAGTGGACCTGTGGCCTAAATTTAGGTGTGGTGAACATGCATGGTTTGTAATCAAACTAGTGCCCAAGTATGTATTTGTACTCTCTGCATGTGTATTCGAAGCACAAGTGAACTGATGATCGTTCATCTGATGATTTGATTGCTGGGATGGTCAGCTAATTAATTCTGAAGCTTGCTGTTAAAAAAGAATGTTGATGTCCTGGCTGGGTAAAAAGGCTGACATGTATACCTGGTTGAGAAGGAAACATTTCAGCTGAAGAAGGTGCTGATAGCCTGATACCGGAACAAGCTACAGCTGGGAAGCTGCTTGAGATAAGCTTGTGAGGTGAGTACTATTATTTCCCCTAGTTTTGCTCCCAGCTAGAAGTAGAGATGGTGATGACAATGACTCGTATGTGTCCACTAGCTAGCACTTTGTTGATATGAGAAGTTTTAGAAGAAAGGCACAATAAGCAGCGCCCGGCTAAATTAATAATGCCCAAACTGACATGAAAAATCAGACGTGTTGATTTTTATCTGTATCTTGTTAAAGGGCCTGTGATTTGCTTTTGCAGTTTGTATGTACGTTGAAGAATAGTAAAAAGCATGGTGTGGATCGTCAAGCTAGATATCACTCTGATATTTAACATCTAACCATGCATGCCTACATGATCTATCTGTTTAATTAGGTGGTATGTGAGAGCGATATGCCAGACGATGGCTGACTCCGGCCAGGTGGTCAGAGATCATCGAAGCGTCGCGTCGATGGAATGGATGGCCCATGCAGTGCTCTGTAATTTTGTCAACAAATAAGCGTGATGATACCAAGTGTCTCCTGGTCTTGAACGAAGTGGCTGCTGATAGGGGAATAATGATCAGCAGCCAGGTTCCTTGTGGCACCGCGCGCGACGGTCGATGATTAGTTAGTCTGGATCTGAACTTCTGAAGCATCGTCGTCCAACGCATGTACGTACTAGCAGGCAGATGTAGTATGAAACTGCTGGGGAGATTTACGGCTGCGATCTCTGCGCGGCGACCACATGGAGGGAGATGGCCGTATTCGGAAAGAACAGGTGTGGAAGATAACCTTATCGGCTACATGCATGCCTGTGGTACTCCTAGTCCTACGTACATTGACATGACATGGCTAGCCATGTGTATGGAACTATGGATGCGCATGCACCGTTCAACTGTAGTGTGCAACGATAATGCAGCACATGGATGGAGGGAGGGAAGGAGAGGGAGAGGACCAACCATTTTCGGAAAGAACAGGCGGGGAAGATAACCTCATCGGCCGATAGATGCATGCATGGTATTCATTGATAATGTGTATGGATGCATGCACCGCTTGACTGTTCTAGTGTGCATTGATTGGATTGGTCAGTCAGCCGGACCCGGGAAGTCTGGAGCTAGCCAGCCGGCAGGAGAACAAGCTAGCTAGACGGGGCAGGCCATGAATGCGCCGGCCGGATGCTAGCTCCTGTCCTGTGAGCGCCATCGGTTTGGTCTGGTGCAGGCAGTGACTGAGAAGCGTTGCGTTGCGCAGCATCTACCCCCCCCCCCCCCCCCCCCCCGACCCCGCGTCGCCTCTGCTCTGGCGACACGGGGGAGCCCCCACCGGCGCCGACACCTCTCCCCTCCTCCCCCTCCCCTCATCTCGCCGCCGCCTGAGGAGCCCGCCGGCGAAGCCCGGGCAGGCTCCAGGGAGGGTGGCGGCGGGGCACCTCGCTGGGTGGCTCGGCGCGCGGATCCCGGCCGCTCGGGGGCGATTCGGCGGCGGTTGGCGTCGCGGAGGCTGCTCCGGGTGTCCGGCGGCCTCGGTGTTGCTCCCTTGCTCCGGCGCGGGCGGAGGGACGCGGAAAAGGGGCGGCGGAAGGTGCGTGGCGGCCGGATCTGGCCGGCCTAGGTTGGATCCGGAGTGGCAGCGGCTGGGCTCGTCGTCAGAGGTGGTTGGCGGGGCGCGGGGAGGTCTGCGGTGGACGCGGTGGCGGGCTGCGTTGGCGCGCGCGGTGGCGTTGTCGTGGCTGCTCGGTGAGGGTGGCGGCTCCCTGGATTTGTCAAGGGCTGCAGCGCGGTGGACTGTCCTCGCGGCAGTACGGTGATGGTGGTTGTGGTGGAGCTCCAGACGAAAGTTTCTGCCCGACTCGGTCGGTGCCGGCGACGGCGGCGCTCTAATGCGCCGTTTCCATCTTGATGGCGTCGTCGAGGAGCCCCGACCCACCTCCAACCAATGGGACCTCGTCTTCCGGGTGAAAACCCAGATTTAGTTTGCTGGATCGAATGGCGGCGGCGTCTTCTTTGACGTCGTTTATCTTTCTTGGAGGCGCCATTTTTGGAGACGAGGTCCGGTTGGCGCTTGTGGCTTTTGTGCTTCTGGTGGTATGCCGAGACGGTGGATGCCGGAGCGGCGGCTCCGGACGGTGGATGTATGCCGAGGCGGCGGCCTCGGATGGTCATGCAGCGGCGGCCCTATGGGGTAGGTTCGCTGCTTTGCTTGGCATGGGCGGCGACCTGGTGCTGCGGGGGTAGCGAGTTCGTCGGCCCGGTCGGACGCGGCCTGAGGGGTTGGTCTGGCGGGAAGTCGGGACGGCGGCCCCGGATGTTTTGGCAGAGCGTTCGTGGTCTGCGGACGGTTGTCTCGTGTAGCAAGGGCTACAGGGCGCCCGAACCGTGCGGCGCTATGGCTCGTGAGCGGGCGGGGGATGTCGGAGCGGCGGCTCCGGAGCCGGGGGTGTGTGTTTGTTGCGATTGCGGCCTTGTGTCGTGTGGTCGACGAGGCTTCGTTGCTTGTGCGGTTTTCGGCTTGGTTTTCCTTATAAACTGGCCACTTTGTGAGGTTTTCGATCCGGTTTCCCTTGTAAACTGGATCAACTCTCTTCTTCTATAATGCAATGCCAGAGCACCTGGCCCTCTGACGAGGTTCCGTCAAAAAAAAAAAAAAAGAAGCGTTGCGTTGCTGTCCGAGACCATCTGTCTAGTAATCTTTGTTCTGATTCTGTGTGCCTCACATCACATGCGGTACTTTGCTGATTTTTGGATGTTGGACGCACTGATTTCCTTGGCGGTTACCAGCTGTGACCAAGGTCTCCGCTGAGGACGGTGCTGCGATCAGTCAACCTGGGCCAACAATGCTAGCTAGATGCACCACCACATGGATGTCTGTCTGTCTGGCCAGGCCCAGCGCCAGGTGTGTAGAGCAGAGCCCTCTTCTGCTGTACTAATAAGTATAGCTTGTTGAGCATGGCTTCGTTTTCAGTTAGACCCGATCACCATTAAATCGGCTCCGTCATCCCTGGCTATTGAGTTCCATCCGTGCGATCATTAGTGTTCAATGGTGGTAAGAACAAGCAGCTTTCCAACAGCCAAACACATGGTGTTTTTTTATGAATGACTTAGCTCTAAACTTTTTCCGTCAACTTGATATGGTCGAGTTGGTCTAAGGCGCCAGATTTAGGTTTTGGTCCGAAAGGGCGTGGGTTCAAATCCCACTGTCAACACTTTTCCTTTTTTTTCTCTCTGTAGATTTGTGCATGGGAGAAATCAGCAGTTTCTACATATCACATACAGTGACAAGTGACATTTTACCTTTCTTCGTATTTACTCCTTATATTCGGTGAAAAGTTTTTGTTCTGCCGTACAGGCTGCCAACTCTTGAAATCTCAGCATCTCATCCCATCAGCAAGCCAAACCTTTTACTGCTAGATCATTCATATATATTCCCTCCGCCCCGTAATATAAGTGCGTTTTTGACACTAGCTAATATAAGAGCGTTTTTGACATTATGGGACGGAGAGAGTATGTTCCATGCTTAACACATGGAATCTGTAATAACTCCCTTCTCCTTTCTCAGCCTCAATAGTACTGTAGACGAAAATGACGGATGATGTGTGCCACCTTTGGCCCCCCAACCCAACCATCTTCTTTACTAACTGGATGCTTCCACTCAAAAAAAAAAAAAAAAAAAAAGCTAACTGGATGCTGCTAGGTGTCACCAACTCCGTGCCTACAAGTTAGTAGCTGCAAACGGTCTGCCAAAATAGAACCACAAAGCCCACTGTCAGTGACACAAAGGGATAATCAACGATAAGCATAATAAACATATAAGCAAAGCCATCGATCATCATAGGACGTAATCTTCCTTAATGATTAGATTTCACATTCTTTGAGCTGTCATTGTTATGATTGAATCCTATCTCTTTCCCCCCTGCAAAAGAAAATGAAAGAATCATGTCTCTTTTGGATGACAGGTATGTCTGTCTTTATCAACTAACTAAGTCTAATCGTGTGATCAGAATCTTGACCAATATACTATTTAGCAGTAGTGACCTCACAATACATGGTCATCATGCACGAATGCAATGAATGATACATAGATGATAGATGCGTTGCATATATATTCTTGAAATACATACTTAAATCAAGGCTGTATGCACTGTATTTTTGTAACTCATTAACTTGTGGATGAATACCATTTCGAAACATTATAATTCTTTAAAAGGGTGTGCATAGCACACGAGCATACACGCTATAGGTCTTCAGTGTGACGGTCTGGTGTGCGCTAGGTGGGATCCAAACGAGCGATTGGACACACGGAAGCGCTAGATGGGACATGCACATTTACATGTCTTGTTCGCGACGCGAGATTCCAATACCAACCAGAACGTGTTGAGTTGTCGTGGAATAGCTTTACCTCACCCGCTGCATCGCGTAAATTTGGCCAAAAAAAATAGCACTACCCTAGAAAAGTTCATGAACACCATACCTCCCCTCGAAAATCACTTAATCCACACCCCTCCTCGCCTCTACTTCCTCGAAATCTTACAGAGCGGAAAGAAAGGTAAAACACATTCAAATCCTTCATACATAGCATAATCATATAATTTTTCATGCTAAAATTTTTAGACTGTTACTAATGTTATGGAATGTAATTTAGGATATGTGCATCTTGATATAAGGAAAAACTTGCCATCAGTGAAAAATATGTTCGTTTAGTAAAACTAACCAAACAGATCAGTGGCTAGTTGCCGCCCAGAAAAATTCTGAAACATGAATAGCACGTCCAAACGATCACACGCGAAAAAGGTGGGCACATAGATGCAAACAAAATCTTAGGAAGGTAAACACACTTTAATGTCACTAAAGAAAGTTGTCATATTGCAGGCATTGAACAAGCGAAAATATCATCTTGCTGGCGGTTCTTTATGCATGCCCCTGGTCCAAAAAGCCACAATAAACATCACTTGCTTATCAAGAACAACTAATAACACATGGGTCGCAAGACATGCGACAAACATATCGATTTGGTGTTGCTAAGGGTGATCGGGGCAACTGATCACTCTCACCATGGATGTATGTGCGTCAAATATCTTCACCTTGAACATGGACTCTCCCTTGAGCTTGAAGACCAGCATGTCATTTTCCTTCAAGCCATGTGCCGCTGCAAATTGAGGCCACCCATGGTGAAATACAAGCTCACCTACAAATCTCTCCAACTCCACAAACCATGAGCACCTTTCACATGTCTTCAGCCTGAAAGACCTAGGAATCGGGCCCTTGATCAACGGCTCGAACCCTCTTGGGATGACTTGCATGTAGAGGCCATCCTCGTCCATCAACACACAGAACTGTGATGGACGAAATTCATCTACAAAGTGCCCGATCCTTGGAGGTTGACCTCTCCCTCTCCCTCTCCCTCTTGTCGTCGCCACTTGCATGCCCGGCGCCATCGTCACTTCTACTTCACTCTTCGCCTCTGGATGATCCTGCAAGAAAGAAGACTAAATTTGTTCATGTCATCCAAATCATCGACATATGTCACTAACATAGAAACTAAACGTGAATCATAAAGCGTAGGTAACATGAGGAACCCAACATGTAACTTTACTAGATGAACATTTTTAACTGTACACATATGTGATGAGCATCGTCTGACCAAAATGACCTACACAAAATCCAAATCTAGCAGCAAAGAACTCACAATCCACGTGCCCAAACCCAAATATGTAATCAATATCGATGCACAAACCCTAATCTATCATCAGTTGGCTAAAATAGCACAAATGGAACATGTATGGACAGCTATCGACATTGACAGCCAATTACTTTTGTATAATTGGAAGAAAAGCATATTATCCTATTGAGTTGAGTAGACACAACTTGGTATTTTCAAGACTAGGAGAGAAGATATGAGGTGTGCTCAACATAATAGGCACATTTGGTAAAAACATAACATATTGTCTAGTAAGAAAAAAATATCATCACCCATAAAATAAAAATGAAATAGGTGGTAAATTTTTAAGCAAAACCTCACAATGTTGGTGAGTGAAACAAACATGTTCTGTTGTGGGAACATAATGGAATACACCATTCTATTTATAAGAACAAACAAGCATATAAGAGAAAAAAGGAAGATTGATGAACATGACAGGCACATGGCAAAAACTATAAGCATATATGGTAAAATACTAAAGGAGTAAGTGATATATAGCTACACAATCCATAACATAACAATTTCCATGAGTTAAAATACATGTCAATGTGACAACTTCATAATAATAATCATGACAATTACAATTCAATCTACAATGGCATGGGTGTTAAAGAAAAGTACACAGTGATTGTAACAAGCTATCAACAGAATGGCGAAATCATCACAACGATTGGCATCGCATCACCTTGAGATGGAAAAGTGTATTACCAACAAACAAAACCATGCACCGAAGCCCTAAGAATGTACTATGTATGCTAGACTACAAACAGATCAGATAAATAAATAATGAAGCACACATAAAAATGAATGGTATGTAATCAACTGGGAAAACCTAGCCCCATAATTCAAAAAATAAAATCCCAATGCACCAAAAAGACGACCAAAGACACAAACCAATATAAAACACCAAGTAACTCCCATAATAACAACCATAAGAACAACAACAACAAATCCCCCCCCCCACCCCTCTCCTCAATTCGACCCGCTAGAAGAAACCATTAGGGAAGATTCCACCTCCTCCAAGAACCGGCCCTCGTATCCACAAACAGTTGAACCAACTACATGTTGTTCACCTGCGTGTGTGTGTTGTCCAGATGCATACACTCCCCACCCACTGCATCCCCTTAGGCTCCAAATGACCAAACATAAATCCAACCTCTTCATCACTTGATCCCCATGTGCACGCAAAATATACCACAAATCCAACATCGTCCAAACCATATCCTTCCTCGAATGGCCCTAACCCCCCACAAGCCTAACATCCTCATCCCTTGAGGAACAATCTCTGCTCCAAAACAAAAGTACGCCCCATGTCCTAAAATTCGCATCTACACATCCGAATCTATACAATCCACACCACACAACCCCCACCCCCCACCCCACCCCAAAAAAACAACTCGAATCATCAGGAAAAGGGGGCTCTTGTTTCTTACCTCGGTCTCGATGAATGGGTGGATGCACTAGGCTCGACTCGCTGCCGGAGACGACGTCGATGGTCGCCGACTAATGGAGAGATAATGGGGATTGGGGCGAGAGTGATGCAATGAAGAGGAGGAAAGTAAATGAAAGTAACTGACGCTCCTAGGAATGGATTCGTCGTCACTGCGCGTCATAAATCAGCAATCGCGCTCTTCTTCCGTTGACTCTATCCATTCCACTTGGCACACTGCGGATCGCGTGGTCCTTATGCACCAATCAAATGACGACCACGAGCTGTGCTAGTGTGTAGCCACGCGAAACATCAACACAATAAATTTGCGTTCCTAAATGAAGGTTTACACAAAAATAAGTAGACAAAAGATACCCCTCCCTCCCGCGGGCCATCTTTTGGGACCGCAATATCTGGTCGCTGGGAGGGGTTAGCATTTGCGGACGTTTTAGATGGCAAGTTTAGTTGTATGAGGTTGGCAGTTTCTTTAGAAACACATGGCAATTTTTGGATAGAAGAGAAATCTTGCGGCAAAAAAGGGTGGGATTTTCCATCTCCTTCCATGTAAAGTTGCCAAAAATACGCTCGGTTGCCATACCCCTCCCAGCCAACGTTCGCCAGTTATCATTATTGATTGTTTGGGGTCAAACCACCGCCTAGAAGCTTGTTTTACCTTATTATTAAGCTTTGACTGTTTGAGACACTAGTGTGGGAACGTGGAGTAATTTTTGTTGAAGCATTTATTTAGCAGGACATAGTTAATTTGCATAAGAAATCCAAACATAGAACACAATAAGTCAGAGTATACTGTTGGGTCAAGCAGCATGCTACACTACCATGCAAAAGTTCTATGGGCGAACCAAAAACATATTCTGGAGATAGATCACGAGTTTACCATTAGACGCATAGTCCTGAGACAAAAGTATAGTCGAGGCAGCACGTCGGAGCAGTGTAGTCGATTTTCTTCCTCCTCCTCACCGCAGATCCAATGAACAGCTCGTCAAGCGATGCAAGTGCAATGCCTCCAAGATATCTTTGAGTGTAGGAAGGAACATCGAGCGGCGGATTGCTAGATCTGATCGCATGACTTGCATATACATGTGGGGACGGCTATGTCATTAGATTTTCCAACCAAACATCCAACCCTTTCCAGGATACCGTCCCACCACTTATATAGACGTACCTAGATGGGCTCAAACTTGCGGCCCATCATGACTCTAAGACCAAAAACCAATTGGATCCAAACTGAGTCTACATATGAATGGCCAGTCAGAGTCAATCGGAATGGGCCCCTTCCCCTTATAAATGCGACCACATAGGTTCACGTACACTTGGACATGAGTAGAGTGTAGGAGATATGCCATAGAGGCAGTAATAACAGTTATTTTGTATCTCCAAGTTTGTAATGAATGTTTATGTTCCATGCTATAACTGCAATGATTCTCGAGTCTACAATATCCACGTGGCTCAGAGGGAAACTCATGTGCACGTGTGGTATAATAAACGGTAAAAAGTATTCCTAGTCATGCCTCTAAGACTAGCTCAAGTATTGCATGATGATCCTGTTTTCCTGATCATGGGCATGCCTATGCCGGTAATTTTGAGGGCACAATGTTAGTAGAACACTTGTGTTGAATCGACCCAAATTGATGTTATGCTATGAGATACATTCGTCACGAGTTAATGGTTAATAACACAGAGATGGTTAATGTTTGCATAATTCCTTAGACCATGAGAGTATCGAGTTCCTTCGTACTTGCTTCGTGAACTTTGGGGTTTGTTAAACGTCATCCGTAACTGGGTGGCTATTACGGCAGCTTACGGGTTCACAGAAAGGTATGACAAGGAACGAGGTAGCTCAAGATTGGGATTTGCTCCTCCGACGATGGAGAGATATTCACGGGCCCTCTCAGTGTTACGGTATCCATCATCGTCTAGCCAGACACATTGTGATTTGATCACTGGGATGCCGGAATGCGGAAACGAGAAAAGAGAACAAAACCGGTAACGAGGTAACTGGCATAGTGGATAAGTGTTGATCCACGGGGATGCCGATAAATCTCACCTCGGGTGTTTGTAATATATCGCGAAGCAACAGGAATAGCACACGGTAACTGGAGGTTCACTCGAATATTTATTCGTGTGGGTATAGGGGTCAATATGGGTGTCCACGGCTTCGATGTTGATCATTGATCGGAAAGTGTTCCGGGTCATGTCTATGCTTCACCGAACCTATAGGGTCACACGCTTAAGGGTCATCTATCTACTGAATACTAGACAGGGAGTCTGAGAGAAAGTTGCCGAAAAAGTTTCGGAGACAACGGAAACGTTCCGGAGAGGACACCGGAATAGTTCCGGTAAAACTAAAAAGTTGTTTCGGGGTATACCATTAAGTCAAATTGGTTTTGGCACACGCCTGGAAATTCTTGGAGGGTGCCAGAATTGTTCTGGAAACTTCTGGGATTTTTCCGGGATAAAAACCGGAAATGTTCCGGAGCTGCCGAAACCGGTTTGGTTGCTTTTCGCACATGAAAATCACTAATCCGGAATTGTTTCAGAACACATCCAAAATAATTTTAGTGGGTACTGGAATTATTCTAAAACCCACAGAAATATTTTCGGATTTAACGGTCGCGGAAAAATGTTTCCGTGAATAGTGAAAGTGCTTTTGGGTTACTTTATGGAAAGCCACCTTTTAGGGCTTTTCCCAAAAGGCTTCTAGAAGGGATTGGGGACCAAGGAACCCCCTTTGGTGGGGCCCCCTTGAGAGTGGCCGGCCAAGGAGGAGGTCATCCATGGTGCTCCTCTAGCCTTCCCATTTTACTCTTGTGGAGAATCCATATGATGGGTTTTTTGGTATTTTGGGAGCCACCCTACCCCTTGGGTTTTCCTATAAATAGAGGTGGAGAGGCACTCTCCACACTCACTCTTTCTCAACATACACAAGCCATGCATGATCTGGCCTTCTCTCTCCCTCCCCGCGAAATAGTTTCGTAGAGCCGAAAGGCTATCTGGGTTCCGGCAGGAACTAGTTCTGGACAGCGAAGCCCTGCCGGATAGCTGACACCGTATGTGTGCAACCCCGTAGAGAGGTCGTAGTTTCGATCTTTTGCCCGAGGGGCTGTTCGAGGGTCCTC
The DNA here is from genome assembly GCA_039707655.1 of Elymus sibiricus. Classification (NCBI taxonomy): domain Eukaryota; kingdom Viridiplantae; phylum Streptophyta; class Magnoliopsida; order Poales; family Poaceae; genus Elymus; species Elymus sibiricus. The sequence continues at coordinate 391,385,779 of CM077668.1, read as the reverse complement.
CCCTCCGAGTTACCATTCGAGCTTCGAGGGTCCTCCCGAAGGGCTGTCCGTGACATCGTCCGAGGGACTGTCCGACCGCCTCCCGAAGGGCTGTCCGACGAGGGAGTACATTCTCGCGGTTGGGAGGTTGTAAATCCTAGCTGCGGGGATCTGCACCGACGATCTACATCGACTCTTCTTCCGCTGCGCTATGAGTCGGTAATGATCAGATCAAACCCTGTATGCAGTCTCCATAGTGGTCCTGGGCGTGCTCGCTGTACCCAATTTTTTTGTTTTCTGTCGCGTTCCCCTACTGTGGCATCAAGAGCCGTGCTATGCGTAGATGCAGGTTATGATCTAGAATACATGGAGATGTATGGGTATTGCATAATATAATTTTGGAGTAGATGAGATCTATTGCTGAAAATTATTTATGCGGGTGGCAGATGAAATCTGTTACCCGATGTTCTTGTTGGTTCCCTAGAATTTGCGTATTTCTGATCTTGAAATGGCATGGTGGAATTTCACAAAGTTCTGGCAATCCGCGATCCTGATTGATCAACGAAGTGCTATCAGTTCTTTGGGTTCCACCATAGTTGAGAGAAAGATGAAATTTCGCAGACGAAAGGGCAATGCAGATATGATCTGCACGGGGGTCATGCATATGACGAAGTTTAGTAGGGGGCTCGAGATTTTATTATCTCTTGTTTCATACACCCCGCGATATTAATCTAGCAACTGGAATAATCATACTTGATGATAAACGTTGGTAGCTGTGGTTTAAGTCAAAACCTTAGAAGCCACGTAAAATAAAATTCTGCATAAACCGATTAGAGGCGTCTAACTTGGTTTTGCAGGATGTGCATGAGATGTGGTATAGCAGTGCTCATATTAATTCGATTATGTATGAGATGACTATATGATGTAAATTTACTAACATGACCTGCGTGTCATGATTCGGCATGATGGCTGGAGCCATATGATTGTCACTTTAATGACCTGCGTGTCAACCTTAAGTAATGCACTTATTTTATTAGCTATAGAGATAGCAATATTATCTGGTGCATCGGCAAGGTGGTGGCAATCTTCGCGAAGGTGAACACCGACGCAAATGCCGAAGACGAAGAAATTAAAGACTTCTCCGTCAGAAAGGGCTATACCATATCATGCTATTATGAATTTCCTGAGATGTTTATCCCTTATGATGCACCCTTTTGATTGCGCGGTAGTCGCTTTTTATTAGGGTGATCTCTCACTAAAAATATCAAGTAGTTAGCGTTCTCCCAAGTGTAGCACCGTCACAGCATCTTTCCTTTCGGGGTGCGCCATGATCTACATGGGTACGAACGATTGTACGGGTGTAAGGCGGGTGAGGTCAGACCTCGCAGCAAGATCACTTGGTTGTCTTGACGTTCATGGCAGGATCGTCCTGAGCTCGGAACACACGCATCGAAAGATGAACAAGAGCACATGGAGATGTGATCGGCAAGTTTGCCTACCAATTATAGTTCGCGCCATCAGTGTTCATCTCAAACAATGGTGTTGAATTGCAATTTGGATCTTGAATCACTCACAATCAATTATGAGAGATATTGATTTGAGTGGGAGCGCACTTTAGAATAAAATTGTTTATTCACTAGTGCAAATTGATTATGAACAAAGTCTAAGTGAAACTTGTGTTTACCGTTGTAGATCAAATGGCTCGCAACACCGCATTCAACTTACGCCCGATGTTAGAGAAAGAGAAGTTAACTACGACTGGAAACAACTATGCGGACTGGGTCCATAACCTGAGGATTGTCCTCAGGAGCGCTAAGAAAATGTATGTGCTTGAAACTGCTCTTCCAGCTAAACTGGCGGCCACTGCCCCGGAAGATGAACAAAATGTCTGGGCCACTAAGGATGATGATTACAACTTAGTGCAGTCCCTCATGCTAGCTTGCATGAGTCCAGAGCTTCAAAAACGTTTTGAATTCCATAACTCCCGTGATATGATCCGGGAACTAGATGCTCTGTACAAGGAAACCGCACGGTCTCAACGGTTTGATATCATGAAGTTTGTGATGGATTGCAAGATGGCTGAGGGCAGTTCAGTTGGCGAACACGTAGTCAAAATGATTGGCTACGCTGAAAGGCTTAAAACCCTGGAATTTCCAATTCCACCAGCCCATATGATGGACATGTTGCTTTCTTCACTCCCCCCGTCTTACGACGGTTTTGTCATGAACTACAACATGAGTGGGATGCAGAAGACACCAAATGAGGTGCTCGCCATGCTAAAAACTGCGGAAGGAGGACTGCGGAAAAATCGTAAGCAAGTGTTGCTTGTGAATAAAACCGCCAGTTTCAAAAATAATGGCAAGTCCAAGAAGGGCAAGGGCGCCGGCAAGACCGGCTCCCAGAAAAACTCTAAGGGCGGAGCCAAGAATGAAACTGAGTGCTTCTACTGCAAGGGCACAGGACACTGGAAGAGAAACTGCAAGAAGTATCTGGAAGATAAGAAGTCTGGGTAAACCGGAAAAGGTATAATTGTTATACAAGTTAATGTCATTGAATTTTTGCTTGCTAGCAAAAATTCTAAGTCTTGGGTATTTGATACCGGATCGGTTGCTCACATTTGCAACTCAATACAGGGCCTACAGAAGGTGCGCAAGCTAGCAAAGAATGAAGTCGTGATGCGCGTCGGGAACGGCGTTGGGATCGCCGCTCAAGCCGTCGGCATTATGCCTCTACGTCTCCCTTCAGGATTTACCTTAGAACTAAGTAACTGTTATTTTGTTCCGACATTGTGTAGAAACATTATCTCTGGATCATGTTTAGTACACGATGGGTACTCTTACAAGTCTGAGAACAATGGTTGTTAGCTTTATTGTAAGGATATGTTTTATGGATTTGCAACCATGTTGGGGGCCTTTTCATACTAAATCTTGAATGTGGAAATGATGTCTTTAACGTGAATGCTAAACGCCTTAAGAAGGCTGATACCACCACCACTTTCATGTGGCACTGTCGGCTTGGCCACATCGGGAAGAAACGCATGCAAAGACTCCATAAAGATGGAGTTTTACCGTCCTTTGATTTTGAATCATTTGACACATGTGAAGCTTGCTTGATGGGGAAAATGACCAAGACGCCGTTCACGGGTCATCCTGAACGGGCGGGTGAATTGTTGGAAATAATACATAGTAATGTATGTGGTCCGATGAGCACGGCCGCACGGAGTGGTTATTTCTACTTCGTGACTTTTACTGATGATTTAAGTAGGTATGGATGTATCTATTTGATGAAGAATAAGTCGGAAACCTTTGAAAAGTTCAAAGAATTTCAGAATGAGGTAGAAAATCATCGTAACAAAAGGATTAAGTTTCTGCGGTCTGATCGCGGGGGCGAATATCTTAGTCATGAGTTTAGCCAACATCTGAGTGACCGTGGAATCGTTTCACAGCTTACGCCTCCCGGAACTCCATAGATAAACGGAGTATCGGAAAAACATAACCGAACCCGGTTAGACATGGTAAGGTCGATGATGTCTCTTACAGATCTGCCGATATCTTTTTGGGGTCACGCACTACTCACTGCCGCTTATACATTAAATAGAGCACCGTCTAAGTCTGTTGAGACGACGCCATTTGAATTATGGTATGGGAAGAAACCCATTGTGTCGCATCTCAAAATTTGGGGTTGTGAGGCATACGTAAAATGTTTACAGCCTAGCAAACTCGATCCCAAAGCAGATAAATGCTACTTTGTAGGTTATCCCAATGAGACCATTGGGTATTCCTTCTATCTTCCCTCCGAGCACAAAGTGTTTGTCGCTAGAAACGTAGTCTTTCTCGAGAAAGAGTTTCTCACTAAAGAAGTAAGTGGGAGGATAGTACAACTTAATGAGATTAGTGAATCTTCGGCAACCGTTGATATGGCTATGGAACCAGAAGAAATTCCGCTAATTATCCCTACAACCGAGCCGGAACTTGTCGCATGTGATGCGGAAACTTCAGACAATGTTGTAACTGAACCGCGCAGATCAGGTAGGGCTATCCAGCCACCTGAGTGGTTTCATAATGAAATCTTCATTCTTGAAGACGATGAACCTGCGCACTACAAGGAAGCGATGGCGGGGCCCAGCTCAAGGGAATGGCACAAGGCCATGCAATCCGAGATGGAATTCATGTACGAAAACCAAGTTTGGAGCTTGGAAGAACTTCCAGATGGCGTAAAACCCATTGGTTGTAAATGGATTTTCAAAAGAAAGATGGACGCGGATGGTAACATTACTATCCACAAAGCTATACTTGTCGCGAAAGGGTTCACGCAAGTTCCAGGAGTGGACTACGACGAGACTTTCTCGCCCGTAGCTATGCTTAGGTCTGTTCGGATATTACTAGCAATTGCTGCTTATTTTGATTATGAAATATGGCAGATGGACGTCAAAACGGCTTTCCTAAATGGAAATCTCAAAGAAGATGTATACATGATACAACCTGAAGGTTTTGTCGTTCATAAGGATGCTGGAAAGGTATGCAAACTTCAGAAGGCCATTTATGGTCTGAAGCAAGCATCAAGGAGCTGGAACATTCGTTTTGATGAAGTAGTCAAAGAGTTTGGCTTCATCAAGAATGACGAAGAATCTTGTGTTTACAAGAAGTTTAGTGGGAGCGCAAAAGCATTTCTAATCTTGTATGTGGATGACATATTGTTGATTGGAAATGACGTGAATTTCCTTAGCGAAATAAAAGACTCATTGAAGAAGAGTTTTTCAATGAAAGACTTAGGCGAAGCGGCATATGTATTGGGCATCAGAATCTATAGAGATAGATCAAAATGCCTGATAGCGCTTAGCCAAAGCACGTACATTGACAAGGTGTTGAAAAGGTTCAACATGGAGAACTCCAAGAAAGGCCTACTCCCCATGTCACCTGGCACAGTGCTTTGGAAGAATCAATGTCCTCGGACTCTCGATGAGCGAGTACAGATGAATGATGTTCCATATGCCTTGGCAGTTGGTTCTATTATATATGCCATGCTATGTACAAGACTGGATGTTTCCTGTGCGCTAAGTGTTAGCAGCCGGTACCAAAGTGATCCAGGACTGGAACACTGGGCCGCAGTCAAAGGTATTCTTAAGTACCTCAGAAGGACCAAGGATTTACTCCTTGTGTACGGAGGTGATGAAGAGCACATTGTAAGTGGTTACACTGATGCAGGCATCATGACTGACCCAGTTGACTTCAAATCTCAATCAGGCTATGTTTTCATATTGAACGGCGGCGCAGTTGATTGGAAAAGTTCCAAACAAAAGACTGTGGTGGATTCTACGATGGAGGCGGAATATGTTGCAGCTTCAGAAGCCTCCAGGGAGGCGGTATGGATCAAGCAATTTCTTGAAGACCTTGGTGTGGTTCCAAGTGCTCTGGACCCGGTGGAGATCTATTGTGATAATAGTGGCGCCGTGGCTCAAGCAAGGGAGCCAAGTTCGCACCATAAGACAAGACATATTGAACGCAAATATAAATTCATTCGACATCATGTCGAAGCGGGTTTAGTGAAAGTACGCAAAGTTCACACGGATCTGAACGTGTCAGACTCGATGACAAAGCCTCTACCACGAGCAAAGCATGAGCAGCACCGGATAGCCATTGGTGTTAGGGAAGCCATGTAACTAGATTATGACTCTAGTGCAAGTGGGAGTGTATAGGAGATATGCCCTAGAGGCAGTAATAACAGTTATTTTGTATCTCCAAGTTTGTAATGAATGTTTATGTTCCATGCTATAACTGCAATGATTCTCGAGTCTACAATATCCACGAGGCTCGGAGGGAAACTCATGTGCACGTGTGGTATAATAAACGGTAAAAAGTATTCCTAGTCATGCCTCTAAGACTAGCTCAAGTATTGCATGATGATCCTGTTTTCCTGATCATGGGCATGCCTATGCCGGCAATTTTGAGGGCACAATGTTAGTAGAACACTTGTGTTGAATCGACCCAAATTGATGTTATGCTATGAGATACATTCGTCACGAGTTAATGGTTAATAACACAGAGATGGTTAATGTTTGCATAATTCCTTAGACCATGAGAGTATCGAGTTCCTTCGTACTTGCTTCGTGAACTTTGGGGTTTGTTAAATGTCATCCGTAACTGGGTGGCTATTACGGCAGCTTACGGGTTCACAGAAAGGTATGACAAGGAACGAGGTAGCTCAAGATTGGGATTTGCTCCTCCGACGATGGAGAGATATTCACGGGCCCTCTCAGTGTTACGGTATCCATCATCGTCTAGCCAGACACATTGTGATTTGATCACTGGGATGCCGGAATGCGGAAACGAGAAAAGAGAACAAAACCGGTAATGAGGTAACTGGCATAGTGGACAAGTGTTGATCCACGGGGATGCCGATAAATCTCACCTCGGGTGTTTGTAATATATCGCGAAGCAACAGGAATAGCACACGGTAACTGGAGGTTCACTCGAATATTTATTCGTGTGGGTATAGGGGTCAATATGGGTGTCCACGGCTCTGATGTTGATCATTGATCGGAAAGTGTTCCGGGTCATGTATATGCTTCACCGAACCTATAGGGTCACACGCTTAAGGGTCATCTATCTGCTGAATACTAGACAGGGAGTCTGAGAGAAAGTCACCGGAAAAGTTTCGGAGACAACGGAAACGTTCCGGAGAGGACACCGGAATAGTTCCGGTAAAACTGAAAATTTGTTTCGGGGTGTACCATTAAGTCAAATGGGTTTAGGCGCACGCCTGGAAATTCTTGGAGGGTGCCAGAATTGTTCTAGAAACTTCTGGGATTTTTTCGGGATAAAAACCGGAAATGTTCCGGAGCTGCCGGAACCGATTTGGTTGCTTTTCGCAGATGAAAATCACTAATCCGGAATTGTTTCGGAACGCATCCAAAATCATTTTAGTGGGTATTGGAATTATTCTTAAACCCACAGAAATATTTTCGGATTTAACGGTCGCGGAAAAATGTTTTCGTGAATAGTGAAAGTGCTTTTTGGGTTACTTTATGGAAAGCCACCTTTTAGGGATTTTCCCAAAAGGCTTCTAGAAGGGATTGGGGACCAAGGAACCCCCTTTGGGGGGGGGGGCTTGAGAATGGCCGGCCAAGGAGGAGGCCATCCATGGTGCTCCTCTAGCCTTCCCATTTTACCCTTGTGGAGAATCCATATGATGGGTTTTTTGGTATTTTGGGAGCCACCCTACCCCTTGGGTTTTCCTATAAATAGAGGTGGAGAGGCACTCTCCACACTCACTCTTTCTCAACATACGCAAGCCATGCATGATCTGGCCTTCTCTCTCCCTCCCCGCGAAATAGTTTCGTAGAGCCGAAAGGTTGTCTGGGTTCCGGCAGGAACTAGTTCTGGACAGCGAAGCCCTACCGGATAGCTGACACCGTATGTGTGCAACCCCGTAGAGAGGTCGTAGTTTCAATCTTTTGCCCGAGGGGCTGTTCGAGGGTCCTCCCGTCTGAGTTACTGTTCGAGCTTCGAGGGTCCTCCCGAAGGGCTGTCCGTGACATAGTCCGAGGGATTGTCCGACCACCTCCCGAAGGGCTGTCCGACGAGGGAGTACATTCTTGCGGTTGGGAGGTTGTAAATCATTGCTGCGGGGATCTGCACCGACGATCTCATCGACTCATCTTCCGCTACGCTACGAGTCGGTAATGATCAGATCAAACCCTGTATGTAGTCTCCATAGTGGTCCTGGGCGTGCTCGCTGTACCGAATTTTTTTGTTTTCTGTCGCGTTCCCCTACATAGAGTCGATAGCTAGTAGATCGTACTAGCAAAACATGACAACTCCCAATTGTCCGCAAAGTCACTCTGACAAACCTTGACAATGTGTCATATGTGTGACGCCCCCGACTCAATCGTGCACTAATCATACACGCAAATGCGCACGATCAAGCCCAGGGTCTCACGGGAAGATATCACAACACAACTCTAAACACAAATAAAAGTCATACAAGCTTTATATTACAAGCCAGGGGCCTCGAGGGCTCGAATACATAAGCTCGAGTACAAGCATTAGCAGAAGCAACAACAGTATCTGAGTACAGACACAAAAAGAAAACAGATCTGCCTTAAGAAGGCTGAGCAAAACAACGACTCTAGATCGAAGAGGCGCAGGCCTCCTGCCTGGGAGCCTCCAAACTACTCCTGGTCGGCGGTCTCCACGTGGTAGTAGGCTCCATCATGGTAGTAGTAGTCGTCGACGGGATCAGCTGCCTCCTGGGATCCATCATCTGATCGCATCAATCAGGTACGGGAAGAAAAGGGGAGCAAAGTAACCGTGAGTACTCATCCAAAGTACTTGCAAGACTTACATCAGAACTATTCTAGTTATGCATCGGTATCAAAAGAGGGCTGTATCTGTGGACTAGACTGCAGAATTGCCAGAATAGAGGGGAAGGCCTAGCCTATGGAAGACTAGCAGCTTGCAGCATCTTGCAGCATTAGAAGAGTGTAGATTAGTACATAGTTAAAGTAGTAGCGACAAGTATATTAGTTTCCATGCCCAGATATCCTTCCTCGACTCCCTGCGAGAAAGCGATCCTGGAGCCAACATTTTGTTAAGCATTCAAGTATCCAGTTCTAGTTGTAGTAGATCGGGATACTCTCTGAGCGTCCATTACCGTGGACACGGTTATTCGAATAGATATACTTCCCTACACGCTCGATTAACTCTGGCCGGACACACTTACTCGGTCCATGCCCGGCCTCGGCTGATCGACACGCCATAGTCCTACCTAGGCTCAACAGAGAGGTCAACACACCGGTCTACATCCTAAGTGCGCAGGGGTCTTGGGCCAATCGCCCTTTGCACTCCTGCACGTTGCGCGACTGGTCGGGGAGCAGACCCACCCCCTTAATACAAGCGCAGGCGGTTACCGTCCAACCCCGACAATCAACCCACATCTCTGAACTGTGACATCTGGAAAGCTTTCGGGAGAAACATACGACGCCGAGTGCTAACCCGCGTGGTGGCTAGTGCGAAAAGGCCAGAGGCCTACTCAGATCACGTATCCAAACCCGTTAGTGCGTTGGAAGCTCGCGGTGACAATCAGTGATCCACGATCTGTGGTCTCGTTGCCCCGTCTCGAGGACTTACGGCAAGGGCAGGAATGCCCGGCTGTGCTTGGTAATCAACTTGCGGGTACCCTCATGGTCAACCCGACTTCACATAACTCTCGCGGGTACCCCTCGGGGCCGACCCGACTTCAACAAGGGACTGTAGTAAAATTAAAGTATCCGTGTGTCCGAAACATCAAGGGGGAATCCAAGGAATCACCCTCGTTGGATCCCCACTCAATGTAACCATCAAGGTGAACTCGGAGAAATCACCCTCAATGGGTTCACACTTGAGGGGTTGTACGACAGAGGCATCATCGGAAGTGTGAAAGAGGAATCACCATCGGTAACCCACAACCGACTAGCTACGCTACAGAGATATCATCAGGAGTGAGGTAGGAGGTATCACCCTCGTTACTCGATAATAGCTCTGCAGAGTCGTACAACTTAGGGGGGTGTGAGGTGACGTGTCGGTCTCTGCCCGTCGATCACATTGATCGAGGCACCGGTAACAAAGCGGGGCAACAACGACAAGGATGAGGGCCACTGATGGATCACTAACCAACCTATACTAAGCATTTAGGATAACATGTATAGTATTAATAACAGGTTACAATAATCAGGCTATGCATCAGAATAGGATTTGTCGGACAACAGTAGCAATTCTAATGCAAGCACGGGGGAGAAGGAAATGGGCGATATTGAAATGATCAAGGTGGTTTTGCTTGCCTGGAAGCTCTGCTGAAAAGGAGTGGTCGTCAGGAGCGTAGACGTACTCTGGAGTTGCGTCGGTCTCGGGGTCTACCGGAGAGAAGAGGGGGAAGAAACAATAAATACAAAGCAGACAAATGCAACACAATGCATGGCTTGGCAATATGCTGTGCTGGGGGTGACCTAATGCATTGCTACACGTTACTGACGGAGCGGGAAAATATCTGGGAATATTTTCTCGGCTTTAGGCATCTGTCAGACAGATGAACCGGAGGGGAAGGTTCCATGTTTGCAGTGTTGTGGGCCTGTGACAGCAACACGGAGGGCGTATTCGGATTCGTCTCGTTTTTCTGATCAACTTTCATGTAGAAAACTTTTTGATCCGAGTTACGGTTTATTTTCTATGATTTTCCGAAGCTTTAAATCATTTTCTGAAATTCCTGGAATTATTTTAAATTCAAAAATAACAAAAAATGCTTTATTGCGTCAGCACTACGTCAGGGTGGCGTCAGCAGTCAACCCAGCCAGTCCAGGTCAAACTTGACGGCTGGGACCCACATGTCAGTGACAGTAACTAATCCAGTGGGTTAGAATTAACTAAAAGGGAATAACTAGCAGGTGGGCCCCGTATGTCAGTGACTAATTAACTTAACAAATTATTTTATTTTATAAAATCGGTTATTTAGCGAGTGGGGCCCGCATGTCAGCGACTGGGGTTGCCCAGTTAGCACGTTGACTGGGTCAACCCAGTCAACTGGGCCCCTGGGGGCCACTGGTCAGTGACCCAGGGGTGCCCACGGGGCGGCCAGGTCAGCGGCGCCGTCATTTAAACGCCGGCGACCCCATTTCGCGGCGGAGGCGCACGGGCGCGCGTCGGGTTTCGCCTACAGGCGGCCGTTTCGAGCGCGGCCGGTCGCGTTCGAACGTGCGCTCGACAGCGCATCAAATGGTGGCGGTGGCATGGGCTAGGGTGGCCGGAAACGACGCCGACGACGAGCTGAGGCGGCGCCAGAGTTCGGGCGCGCACGAGTACGCCGTTGCGGGGCACGGCAAATTACGCGGGCTAGCGCGTTGAGCTACTGGGAGCATGCTGAGCACGAAGCCGTGCTCGGACACGAGCTGCGGTGGCTGTGGCTACGACGGTGAGCTCGACGGCGGTGACGGGTTCGGCCATGGCGAATGCGGCGGCTACGTACACCAAAAAAGGCAGGGGAGAGAGGGGTTCCGGCAGGAGCTCACCGGGGAGGCACACGGTGGCCCGGTGAGAGCTTAGTAGCAGCAGCGGCGCCAGAATCGGAGAAGATCGCCGGCGACCCGAGGAGGAAGGCGAGCTCGTTGCGGTTGCTGTGGTGGCTCCGAGCTCCAACGAGCGGCATCGAACGATGGAGTGGTCGACGGCGGAGCGAACGGACACGACGGTGGCCGCGGGATCGACGCGGCGACGGCGGCGACGTCTTGGGCGAGCTCGAGATCGAGCGAGGGAGAGGAGAGGATGGGGGCTAGGGTTCGCCAAGGGGTGCGCGGGGATGTTCTTATCCCCTTCGCAGCGGCGACGGCGGCGGGGATGGCCGACGCGTGCCCATCGCCGGCGTCGGGCGCGCGAGGCGATGACACGCAGGGGAGAGAGAGCGGGAGGAGGGAGAAAGAGATAGGTGGGCTGGGCCGTGCCACTGTGCACTTAGGCCCAGTCCACAGTAGTGTTTTAGGCCTTTCCCTTTTTATTTTTCTGTTTTTGTTTTTCCAGTAGCTTTTGCACTTTCTTTTCACATTAAATGACTGTTGCAAAAATGTGCAACCGGTGAAAACAAATAGTAGGGAATATTGTGCACTGCCACAAAAAGTTTGGAGGTAAGATGAATTCATTTTAATTTTCCATAAATGAAATAGCATTTAAATATGCTGAAATAGCACTGTTTTAATTGCTACAGTCCATTTTAGCAAATAGGTGATGTTGTTTTCCTGAACAAATATTTGTTATGGAATATTTTCTAATTGATGAACATTTCTGCAGCAATTTTTGAGCAACTTCAAATTTCACTTGCATTTGAATTTGAGTTCAATGGTGGAATTTGAAATGAGATATGAATCCACTGTGATCAAGCTTTGCAAATCGAAGTGACTTGGCATTAACATGGTGGATCACTGTAGCTCATTACACAAGGGTGTTACAATTCTCCTCCTCTAAAAGAAATTCTCGTCCCGAGAATTCAGGAGGTAGAAGGGAAAAACATCGGGTATTCTTCGGGAAGATGATCCTCACATTCCCAAGTGGCTTCATCTTCAGTATGATTCGACCACTGCACTTTGAGAAACTTGATCGCCTTCTGACGGGTCCGACATTCAGCATGGTCAAGAATGCGGATCGGATGCTCCTTATAGGAGAGATCATCCTGCAATTCAAGCAACTCATGATCCACTACACGGTGCGGATCTTTGAAGCAACGGCGAAGTTGTGACACATGGAAGACATCGTAGAGGTGAGAGAACTGCGGCGGCAATTCCAATTTATATGCCACATGTCCACGTCTGGCGAGAATGCGGAAGGGACCAATGTAGCGAGGAGCTAACTTGCCCTTGATTCCAAAGCGATGAGTGCCCTTCATAGGAGTGAGATGCAGATAAGCTTGTTCACCAGGTTGATAGATCGATCCCCCATGTTTTTTTTATCATAATTGCTCTTCTAGCGGGACTGGGCCGCCTTGAGATTTTCCCGGACAATACGGACTTGCTCTTCAGCTTGTTGAATAATATCCGGACCATTGAGCGGCCGTTCCCTAGTTTCTGACCAATTCAGAGGGGCTCGACACTTACGTCCATACAATACCTCGAAGGGAGCCATCTTCAAGCTAGCTTGATAGCTGTTGTTGTACGAGAATTCAGCATACGGGAGAGATTCTTCCCACTTCTTGCCAAATGAAATGACACAAGCATGCAGCATATCTTCAAGCACTTGATTAACTCGTTCAACTTGGCCTTGGGTCTGGGGGTGATAAGCAGAACTCCAGGTTATATGAGTTCCCATAGCTTGTTGGAAACTATCCCAGAACTTTGATGTGAAGAGGCTGCCACGGTCTGAACTGATTTCTTTCGGAATACCATGGAGTGTCACAATTCTGGAGATATACAAATCTGCTAACTGACTAGCAGTGATCGTCTCCTTGACTGGCAGAAAGTGTGCAACTTTGGATAATTGGTCGATGACGACAAGAATTGCATCGTGACCTTTCTGTGACTTGGGAAGGCCAGTAATGAGGTCCATCTGAACCTTATCCCATTTCCATTCAGGAATAGGAAGCGGTTGCAGAATTCCAGCAGGCTTCTAATGTTCTGCCTTGTCGCGACGGCAAACGTCAGATTCGGCAACATAGCACGCAATGTCTTGCTTCATTTTAGACCACCAGTACCTTTGACGGAGGTCGCGATACATCTTGGTACTACCCGGATGAATAGACAGTGGTGTATCATGTGCCTCCTTCATAACCTTGTCGGTCATAAGCTCGAACCGAGGTACTACAATGCGATCTCTGAAGTACAAGGTTCCATCTTCAGCAAGCGAGAAATCTCTGGATTTTTCTAAGACAAGATCCCGTTTCATCTGATCAACTTCAGCGTCTTTTGCTTGCGCAGACTTAACAGCTTTCTCCAGATTTGGCTGCAGAACAAGGGTATTAAGAGAACCCTGTGGAACGATGTGGAGGTTCAACTTGCGAAGTTCTTCATGAAGAAGTGGTTGAGCTCGTTGAACCATGAGATTGTTGCAATAAGACTTGCGGCTCAAAGCATCTGCCATTACATTAGCCTTGCCAGGGGTATATGAAGTACCGCAGTCATAGTCCGTAATTGCTTCCATCCACCTCTGTTGACGGAGGTTCAGATCCGGCTGAGTGAACAAATACATCAGGCTTTGATGATCCGTGTAGATCTCGCAACGATTACCGAGAAGGTAATGTCGCAATAACTTTAGTGCATATATAACTGCAGCAAGTTCGAGATCATGAACCGGATAGTTCTCTTCATGAGGACGCAGTTGTCGGGAGGCATAAGCAATCACTTTGCGCTCTTGCATCAAGACACAGCCTAATCCTTCACGAGAGGCATCGCAATAAATGATGAATTCCTTGTGAGAATCCGGAGGAGCAAGCACTGGTGCAGAAGTCAGCTAATACGTCTCCAACGTATCTATAATTTTTTATTGTTCCATGCTGTTATATTATCAATCTTGGATGTTTTTATATACATTTACAGCAATTATATATCAGTTTTTGGGACTAACCTATTAACTTAGTGCCCAGTGCCAATTGCTGTTTTCTGCCTATTTTTGGTTTTACAGAAAATCAATACCAAACGAAGTCCAAATGCCACGAAACTTTTTGGAGATTTTTTTTCTGGACAAGATAAACACTAGAAGCTTCGGGAGAAGACTAGACGCCAGAGGAGGTGGCCACGAGCCACCAGGGCGCGCCTGGGGGGGGGGGGCAGGCGCGCCCTGGTGCCTCGTGGGCCCACCTCAGCTCCGTTTGACCTAATTCCACAACTATAAATTCCCAAAAAATGGGAAACCAATAGGGGAGTCCATGAAATACTTTTTCCGCCGCCGCAAGTTTCTGTTCTCGAGAGATCCCATCTGGAGGCCTTCTCCGGTACTCCGCGACCAATAGGGGCTCTACATCAACCTTGCTGCCCTTCCGATGATGCGTGAGTAGTTTACCACAGACCTTCGGGTCCATAGTTAGTAGCTAGATGGCTTCTTCTCTCTTTTTGATCTTCAATACAATGTTCTCCTTGATGTTCTTGGAGTTCTATCCGATGTAATCACTTTTTGCGGTGTGTTTGTTGGGATCCGATGAATTGTGAGTTTATGATCAGATTATCCATGAATATTATTTGAGTCTTCTCTGATCTGTTTTATGCATGATTATTATAGCTTCGTATTTCTTCTCCGATCTATTGATTTGGTTTGGACAACTAGATTGATTTATCTTGCCATGGGAAGAGGTGCTTTGTAATGGGTTCGATCTTGCGGTGCTCAATCCCAGTGACAGAAAGGGACATGATACATATGTATCGTTTCTATTAAGGGTAAAAAGATGGGGTTTATTCATGCATGAGTTTACTTTGTCTACATCATGTCATCTTGCTTAAGGCGTTACTCCGTTCTTATGGACTTAATACACTAGATGCATACTGGATAGCGGTCGATGTGTGGAGTAATAGTAGTAGATGCAGGCAGGAGTCGGTCTACTTGTCTCGGACGTGATGCCTATATACATGATCATTGCCTTGGATATCGTCATGATTATTTGCTTTTCTATCAATTGCCCAACAGTAATTTGTCTACCCACCGTATGCTATTTTCTTGAGAGAAGCCTCTAGTGAAAACTATGGCCCCCGGGTCTATCTAAATCATTTACTAAAACCCTAAAAATACTTGCTGCACTTTTTCTTTATTTATTTTATTTTGTATTTTTGTTTCAATCTATCTATCTATCACATACAATTTAATCTTGCAATTAACCTCCGAGGGATTGACAACCCCTCGTTTGCGTTGGGTGCAAGGATTTGTTCTTTGTGTGCAGGTACTGCTAACGAGGTGTTGTGTGATTCTCCTACTGGATTGATAACCTTGGTTTCATAACTGAGGGAAACTTACCTCTACTGTGCTGTATCATCCATTCCTCTTCGGGGAAAATACCAACGCAAGCTACAAGTAGCATCAGCTTGTCCTTGAGTGTCTGGAAACTTTCCTGACATTTGTCTGTCCACTCAAACTTAACGCCTTTGTGAAGCAGATTAGTCAGAGGCTTGGCAATCTTTGAAAAGTTCTCGACAAAACGACGGCAATAGCTTGCGAGTCCGAGAAAACTTCTGACTTGCTTGACGTTCTTCGGAGGAGTCCAGTCAAGAATAGCCTGAACTCGTTCTGGGTTGACAGCAATTCCATGCTTGGAAATCACATGACCATGGTAGGTCACTTCGGATAACCAGAACTCACACTTAGAATATTTGGCATATAGCTGATGCTCTCGAAGCTTTTCCAGAACAAGACGAAGATGTTCAGCATGTTCTTCCTTATTCTTGGAATATACCAGGATATCATCCAGATAAACCATGATGAACTTGTTGAGGTAATCCATGAAGATATAGTTCATTAATCGGGAGAACGTGGCTGGAGCATTAGCTAAACCAAAAGACATGATGGTGTACTCGTATGAACCATAGCGAGTAATTAAAGCGGTCTTCGGAATATCCTCTTCGCGGACTCGGATCTGATGGTAACCCAACCTCAAGTCGAGTTTAGAGAATACCGAGGATCCAGCAAGTTGATCATACAGATCGTTGATCCGAGGAAGCGGATACTTGTTCTGAATGGTGGCCTGGTTGATAGGTCCGTAATCTTGGACCAACCGATTCGTACCATCTTTCTTCGTAACAAAGAGAGAAGGTGCTCCCCAGGCAGAGGAACTTGGATGAATGAAACCCTTTCAAAGTGATTTGTCGATTTCCTCCTTAAGCTCAAGGAGTTCATGCGGCGGCATCTTGTAAGGACGCTTCACAATAGGAGTAGTGCCTAGTTTTAAGTCGATGACAAACTCGACTGCTCTAGCAGGGGGAACTCCTGGAAGTTCTTCCGGAAAGACGTCTTGGAAGTCATGTATGACTGGAATGTTTTCGATTCCCTCAAGAGGTGAAGCGTTTAACGCATTCAAAGCATAAATCTGAGATTCAGCATCACGAACTAGTCGAGCGGAGTAGTTCACTATCTCGTTCGAAGGACGCAGGAGTTGAACGACTTTATTGGCACAATCGATTGAGGCAGTATGAGCCTTCAACCAATCCATTCCCAGAATGACATCAATGTTGGAAGACTTGAGAGTGATGAGCGAGGCAAGAAAATCTACACCTCCGATCTCGATGGGAACATTATGGCTTATCATGGTGACATGACAATGGGATCCCGGGGTACTAACAATTAATGGGGAGTGCATTTCCTCACATGATATGCCATGCATGAATGCAAACTCTTCAGAAATGAAAGAATGTGATGCTCCTGAATCAAATAAAACAGAAGCTGGTACTGAATTAACGAGAAGAGTACCCATCACAGTAGCAGGCTGGTCTTGAGCTTCATTCAGATCAACATGGTAAGCTTGACCACGACCATAAGAAGGCCTGGCATTGTTGTTGCGGGGCTGGTTGTAACCACGGCCAGCTGATGGAAGCACAAGCTGATTCTGATCCTGGGAGCAGTCTCTGGCACGGTGACCTGGACGACCACACTTGAAGCAGAGCCCGTCACTGGGATGGGGAGCAGGAGCACGAAGTAGTGGAACTTGAGGTCTTGGCTGCCTCGGAGGTGGAGGAGGCAGACGAGGTGCAGCATACAACGGCCTTGGAACATGAGCAGTTGGACGGAACATGCTGTTAGGGATCCAGATCCGACGCTTCTGCGATGACGGGCCCGAAGATGAGCCAACGTCATGGTTGCTCTTGATGGCATCCTTGTGATCCTTTAGATCAGTCTCGACCTGAATGGCCTTGTTCACCAAGGTGGCGAAGTCAGCAAAGTCTTGAACAAGGAGCGCGAGCTTGATATCTGGGTTGAGCCCTTCACGGAACTTCTCTTGTCTGCGGGCATCAGTAGCAATGTCTTCCTCAGCATAGCGGGATAATTCAAGGAACTCCCGCTGATAGACTTCCACAGTCTTGCTGCCCTGAGAGAGGTTGCGGAACTCACGTTTCTTCCGGTCCATGACTCCTTGAGGAATATAGCGGGCACGGAAAGCAGCCTGGAATTCCACCCAGGTGATAACTGTTCCAACGACTAGAGTACGCATGTGACTGTCCCACCATTGAGCAGCGGGACCCTTGAGGAAGTAGCATGCGAAAGTAACATAGCTGGCAGGGGCAACATTGGCTGACTCCATCTCATAAGTGATGTCGCGGAGCCAGTCATCAGCGTCAAGCGGCTGAACTGAGTTGCGGAAAACAGTCGGGTTGAGACGCACAAACTCTTGCAGAGTTATTGAGGCTGGCTGCTGGTTGGCATTCGGATGAGGAAACTGATCCATAATCCCTTGCATAAACTGACGGTTGAGCTCAAACTATTGCATCATACTGGCCATATAGTCGGGCGGTGGTGGTGGGTTGTTGGCTCCACGGCCACGACCTGCGGGTCTAACCATCCTGCTAAAATTCAACAGGGGTAGCTTAGCAATGAGCAATTGCAGCAGTATGGATTCATTCATGAAGTAGCACGCACAAAAAGAAGTGCAATAGATACAACATCATAGTCAAACATGACAAACAGATCCATACATAAAGTCGGTTACAAGCCAGCGTTACAAGAACGGAAAGGAAAGCTAGACAACTAGGCGACACGCAGGCACACGGTGGAGGGATACAACAACGAGACATAGCGATAGCTACATCAATGTCGGAGAAACCCACTGAAGCCAGGCAACTGCAAGTGACGATGCAGGGTACCCTCGATGTAAGGATCCTGCGCTCCGTGAACACTCTGGTGCAGAACCTGGTCCCGGACTAGAAGAAGAGGACCACGTGGAGGAGTACAACCTCCAACAGCAGGCCACTCAAGACCTGGTGGCATCTCCGTCCTGCGTGGGTAAAGGATGTACTCTGGATGCATCCGTGCACTGACCGCTGGTAGCAACTGTGTCAGAGCGTCGTAAAGACGAGCACGAGTGGCGTACAACTCGACAGCAAGAGCTCGGGCAGTGCGTTCCAGAGCCTCAGTGTACTGTATCAAAACCTGCGGGTCATAACGACGACGCACATAAGGAGTACAGACAGTAGTGTAGTATCCAGTCTCGTCCCCAGCGGTCAGTGCAAGCAGTCTCATCCAAGGGAGGGTGCTCTCGGCGAAGATGGGCAATAGCAGTATAGGCAGCATCATGGACTGCCATGTCAACAGTCACTCCAACACCGTGGAAGGTGTGCAACTCGGTGATGGATCTATCCTGCCGATCAAAGATACGAACCACAGCGTGGTACTGCTCCAGGTTGAACTCGTGGTAATCCTCGTAAACAGTGTACTCGGGGTACCAGCGATATCCCAGCATGGTCAAGAGGTCGACCAAAATGGCCGGGAACCCGGTCGCATCAACAGCCATAGTCTGGCGTACGAGCTGTCTTGCGGGACGTATCTGAAACAAGGAGTGCAAGATGTCAAATGACAGTGTGAGAAGCATATGATAACAATGAAAGATATGATTGCAGATAATCCAGCTCTCCGGGTGAAAGTGAACACGAGTTAGCAAAACTTTAACCCGAATAGAAGAGAGATCAGAGTCCCAGAGTAAAGAAGAGGAATAAAAGATCCTAAACCCATCCGTTGGCGACGTGGGCCCGCAAGCCACACAGCCATGTTAGTAAAACAGTTTTTCAAAGACTAGACTCAACTTCAACCAAGGAGTTGGAAAGGGGCTTCCTACAGGCAGTCGGCTCTGATACCAACTTTTGACACCCCCGACTCAATCGTGCACTAATCATACACACAAATGCGCATGATCAAGCCCAGGGTTGTTGGTGCAATATTTTCCCTCTTGTGTTTTGGAGATTGTTGACAGAAACAGGCATGGACTGATTTGTTTGCAAGTGCACACAGAGAAATAGTCCATGCAGTTCCGAAGAGAATGTTGTCTCCGATGTCAAGTTCGAGGAACTTCACCGAAGTATATCTATGCAGTAGAGAAGAATGAGCTACATCCTTTGGAGTCATGTAGACGAAAAGATTGATGTGAAGGAATTAACCCCTCGAAAATTTATTGCTGAAGCGAAGCAATTGGTTCGGTGATTCTGTCCGAAGAAAAATGACTGCGTCCGAGAAGATTGAAGACGAAGCGAAGACGTAGCATTTGTTTCGTTGTTCTTCTTTGTCTTATTTGAGTCATAGGACCTCCGTACTATTAAGAGGGGTATAGGTTCTCGAAGCTTAGATCCGCTGTGATGCTTAGCCCAAACCTATGCGAGACTAAGAGAAATCTCTTTATGCTTCGAATGATTACCTGCCAGCAGAAGACATTGTTCTTCGGTGCTGCAGGAGATATCTTTCGAACTGAGGAGTTAGCATTACTTGCTCCGCAAGCAATGTTACCGTTGTGCTCAATTTCTGACCATTGGACTCGTGTCGTTCGGCCATTGGCTGCTCCACATGTCCAATTTGGTCTTTTCCCTTCAGGGAAGGTTGCGGCTATAAATAGCCACCCCGCCCCAATGTTGCCCATTGGCTGCTCCGCTTAAGATTTCTGAGAAGATTGATTGAGCATCCCCTCTCCGAGTGATTTGAGTTTAAGATCCACCGAGAGAAAAATCAAGAGCCAAAACTTAGATAGTGGTTGAGCATCACAGTAGTTCTGGGTTAGAGTTCTTGTACCTATTACTCTTGAGAGCTGCACACTCTCTAGACGGATAGGTGTCGGCTCGAGTGTCGAAGAGTAATTGTCTTCACCGAGCAAGATCTTCAGCAACCAAGAGTCATTGTGGTTCGCGAAGAAGTTTGTCGAAGGTTTGGAGATCGCCGACAAGTATCTACCATGAGTGAAATCAACTGGAGTCTGATCAGCTCCGAGTTGAAGGAGAATAGGGCGAAGATAGTTTATCTTCTGTGTTAAATCACAACCCCTCCAACCAGACGTAGTCCTTTGGCAGAAGGGCGAACTGGTCTACCAAATCCATCTGTCGCCATCGAGCACCACTGGTTCATTCTACTTTACTGCATTTCCTTTAGCAGTTTACATTCGTGCTCTGAGTCGATAGTTTTATCTGATCAACCATAGTTCGTTACTTATCTTTCGCTTTGTCATCATTCATTTCTGTCATCTCAGTCTAATTTATTTCTCTTCGTATTTCTGCGTACCAGCGTGATTTCATTCAGTGCCGTATCCATTCGCCTTGTCATTATCTCTCGTGCATTTCCATCGCAGTTCATATCTTGTTTTCTCTCGTGCTACTGCATCTATTCATATATTGCATTACCTTCATATCTACCAAACCTGTGATATTCTGTGCTCGAACAATTACTGCTTCCTACATCGATAGATTTGCTCCTCAATAGCGTGCCTGACTAAGTGCTTGTCTACCGAACCTTATTTCCGTTGCTGTGTTTGGGATCAGTTCAAAACATTCGCAAGAATTTTTGAATCTCCCATTCACCCCCCTCTGGTCGATATACTCTCGGTCCTAACAAGGGTCTCACGGGAAGATATCACAACACAACTCTAAACACAAATAAAAGTCATACAAGCTTTATATTACAAGCCAGGGGCCTTGAGGGCTCGAATACATAAGCTCGAGTACAAGCGTTAGCGGAAGCAACAACAGTATCTGAGTACAGACACAAAAAGAAAATAGATCTGCCTTAAGAAGGCTAAGCAAAACAACAACTCTAGATCGAAGAGGCGTAGGCCTCCTGCCTGGGAGCCTCCGAACTACTCCTGGTCGGCGGTCTCCACGTGGTAGTAGGCTCCATCGTGGTAGTAGTAGTCGTCGACGGGATCAGCTGCCTCCTGGGATCCGTCATCTGATCGCATCAATCGGGTACGGGAAGAAAAGGGGAGCAAATCAAGCATGGGTACTCATCCAAAGTACTCGCAAGACTTACATCAGAACTATTCTAGTTATGCATCGGTATCAAAAGAGGGCTGTATCTGTGGACTAGACTGCAGAATTGCCAGAATAGAGGGGAAGGCCTAGCCTATCGAAGACTAGCAGCTTGCAGCATCTTGCAGCATTAGAAGAGTGTAGATTAGTACATAGTTAAAGTAGTAGCGACAAGTATATTAGTTTCCATGCCCAGAGATCCTTCCTCGACTCCCTGCGAGAAAGCGATCCTGGAGCCAACATTTTGTTAAGCATTCAAGTATCCAGTTCTAGTTGTAGTGGATCGGGATACTCTCTGAGCGTCCATTACCATGGACACGGTTATTCGAATAGATATACTTCCCTACACGCTCGATTAACTCTGGCCGGACACACTTACTCGGTCCATGCCCGGCCTCGGCTGATCGACACGCCATAGTCCTACCTAGGCTCAACAGAGAGGTCAACACACCGGTCTACATCCTAAGTGCGCAGGGGTCTTGGGCCAATCGCCCTTTGCACTCCTGCACGTTGCGCGACTGGTCGGGGAGCAGACCCACCCCCTTAATACAAGCGCAGGCGGTTACCGTCCAACCCCGACAATCAACCCACATCTCTGAACTGTGACATCTGGAAAGCTTTCAGGAGAAACATACGACGCCGAGTGCTAACCCGCGTGGTGGCTAGTGCGAAAAGGCCAGAGGCCTACTCAGATCACGTATCCAAACCCGTTAGTGTGTTGGAAGCTCGCGGTGACAATCAGTGATCCACGATCTGTGGTCTCGTCGCCCCGTCTCGAGGACTTACGGCAAGGGCAGGAATGCCCGGCTGTGCTTGGTAATCAACTTGCGGGTACCCTCATGGTCAACCCGACTTCACATAACTCTCGCGGGTACCCCTCGGGGCCGACCCGACTTCAACAAGGGACTGTAGTAAAATTAAAGTATCCGTGTGTCCGAAACATCAAGGGGGAATCCAAGGAATCACCCTCGTTGGATCCCCACTCAATGTAACCATCAAGGTGAACTCGGAGAAATCACCCTCAATGGGTTCACACTTGAGGGGTTGTACGACAGAGGCATCATCGGAAGTGTGAAAGAGGAATCACCATCGGTAACCCACAACCGACTAGCTACGCTACAGAGATATCATCAGGAGTGAGGTAGGAGGTATCACCCTCGTTACTCGATAATAGCTCTGCAGAGTCGTACAACTTAGGGGGGTGTGAGGTGACGTGTCGGTCTCTGCCCGTCGATCACATTGATCGAGGCACCGGTAACAAAGCGGGGCAACAACGACAAGGATGAGGGCCACTGATGGATCACTAACCAACCTATACTAAGCATTTAGGATAACATGTATAGTATTAATAACAGGTTACAATAATCAGGCTATGCATCAGAATAGGATTTGTCGGACAACAGTAGCAATTCTAATGCAAGCACGGGGGAGAAGGAAATGGGCGATATTGAAATGATCAAGGTGGTTTTGCTTGCCTGGAAGCTCTGCTGAAAAGGAGTGGTCGTCAGGAGCGTAGACGTACTCTGGAGTTGCGTCGGTCTCGGGGTCTACCGGAGAGAAGAGGGGGAAGAAACAATAAATACAAAGCAGACAAATGCAACACAATGCATGGCTTGGCAATATGCTGTGCTGGGGGTGACCTAATGCATTGCTACACGTTACTGACGGAGCGGGAAAATATCTGGGAATATTTTCTCGGCTTTAGGCATCTGTCAGACAGATGAACCGGAGGGGAAGGTTCCATGTTTGCAGTGTTGTGGGCCTGTGACAGCAACACGGAGGGCGTATTCGGATTCGTCTCGTTTTTCTGATCAACTTTCATGTAGAAAACTTTTTGATCCGAGTTACGGTTTATTTTCTATGATTTTCCGAAGCTTTAAATCATTTTCTGAAATTCCTGGAATTATTTTAAATTCAAAAATAACAAAAAATGCTTTATTGCGTCAGCACTACGTCAGGGTGGCGTCAGCAGTCAACCCAGCCAGTCCAGGTCAAACTTGACGGCTGGGACCCACATGTCAGTGACAGTAACTAATCCAGTGGGTTAGAATTAACTAAAAGGGAATAACTAGCAGGTGGGCCCCGTATGTCAGTGACTAATTAACTTAACAAATTATTTTATTTTATAAAATCGGTTATTTAGCGAGTGGGGCCCGCATGTCAGCGACTCGGGTTGCCCAGTTAGCACGTTGACTGGGTCAACCCAGTCAACTGGGCCCCTGGGGGCCACTGGTCAGTGACCCAGGGGTGCCCACGGGGCGGCCAGGTCAGCGGCGCCGTCATTTAAACGCCGGCGACCCCATTTCGCGGCGGAGGCGCACGGGCGCGCGTCGGGTTTCGCCTACAGGCGGCCGTTTCGAGCGCGGCCGGTCGCGTTCGAACGTGCGCTCGACAGCGCATCAAATGGTGGCGGTGGCATGGGCTAGGGTGGCCGGAAACGACGCCGACGACGAGCTGAGGCGGCGCCGGAGTTCGGGCGCGCACGAGTACGCCGTTGCGGGGCACGGCAAATCACGCGGGCTAGCGCGTTGAGCTACTGGGAGCATGCTGAGCACGAAGCCGTGCTCGGACACGAGCTGCGGTGGCTGTGGCTACGACGGTGAGCTCGACGGCGGTGACGGGTTCGGCCATGGCGAATGCGGCGGCTACGTACACCAAAAAAGGCAGGGGAGAGAGGGGTTCCGGCAGGAGCTCACCGGGGAGGCACACGGTGGCCCGGTGAGAGCTTAGTAGCAGCAGCGGCGCCAGAATCGGAGAAGATCGCCGGCGACCCGAGGAGGAAGGCGAGCTCGTTGCGGTTGCTATGGTGGCTCCGAGCTCCAACGAGCGGCATCGAACGATGGAGTGGTCGACGGCGGAGCGAACGGACACGACGGTGGCCGCGGGATCGACGCGGCGACGGCGGCGACGTCTTGGGCGAGCTCGAGATCGAGCGAGGGAGAGGAGAGGATGGGGGCTAGGGTTCGCCAAGGGGTGCGCGGGGATGTTCTTATCCCCTTCGCGGCGGCGACGGCGGCGGGGATGGCCGACGCGTTCCCATCGCCGGCGTCGGGCGCGCGAGGCGATGACACGCAGGGGAGAGAGAGCGGGAGGAGGGAGAAAGAGATAGGTGGGCTGGGCCGTGCCACTGTGCACTTAGGCCCAGTCCACAGTAGTGTTTTAGGCCTTTCCCTTTTTATTTTTCTGTTTTTGTTTTTCCAGTAGCTTTTGCACTTTCTTTTCACATTAAATGACTGTTGCAAAAATGTGCAACCGGTGAAAACAAATAGTAGGGAATATTGTGCACTGCCACAAAAAGTTTGGAGGTAAGATGAATTCATTTTAATTTTCCATAAATGAAATAGCATTTAAATATGCTGAAATAGCACTGTTTTAATTGCTACAGTCCATTTTAGCAAATAGGTGATGTTGTTTTCCTGAACAAATATTTGTTATGGAATATTTTCTAATTGATGAACATTTCTGCAGCAATTTTTGAGCAACTTCAAATTTCACTTGCATTTGAATTTGAGTTCAATGGTGGAATTTGAAATGAGATATGAATCCACTGTGATCAAGCTTTGCAAATCGAAGTGACTTGGCATTAACATGGTGGATCACTGTAGCTCATTACACAAGGGTGTTACAATTCTCCTCCTCTAAAAGAAATTCTCGTCCCGAGAATTCAGGAGGTAGAAGGGAAAAACATCGGGTATTCTTCGGGAAGATGATCCTCACATTCCCAAGTGGCTTCATCTTCAGTATGATTCGACCACTGCACTTTGAGAAACTTGATCGCCTTCTGACGGGTCCGACATTCAGCATGGTCAAGAATGCGGATCGGATGCTCCTTATAGGAGAGATCATCCTGCAATTCAAGCAACTCATGATCCACTACACGGTGCGGATCTTTGAAGCAACGGCGAAGTTGTGACACATGGAAGACATCGTAGAGGTGAGAGAACTGCGGCGGCAATTCCAATTTATATGCCACATGTCCACGTCTGGCGAGAATGCGGAAGGGACCAATGTAGCGAGGAGCTAACTTGCCCTTGATTCCAAAGCGATGAGTGCCCTTCATAGGAGTGAGATGCAGATAAGCTTGTTCACCAGGTTGATAGATCGATCCCCCATGTTTTTTTTTATCATAATTGCTCTTCTAGCGGGACTGGGCCGCCTTGAGATTTTCCCGGACAATACGGACTTGCTCTTCAGCTTGTTGAATAATATCCGGACCATTGAGCGGCCGTTCCCTAGTTTCTGACCAATTCAGAGGGGCTCGACACTTACGTCCATACAATACCTCGAAGGGAGCCATCTTCAAGCTAGCTTGATAGCTGTTGTTGTACGAGAATTCAGCATACGGGAGAGATTCTTCCCACTTCTTGCCAAATGAAATGACACAAGCATGCAGCATATCTTCAAGCACTTGATTAACTCGTTCAACTTGGCCTTGGGTCTGGGGGTGATAAGCAGAACTCCAGGTTATATGAGTTCCCATAGCTTGTTGGAAACTATCCCAGAACTTTGATGTGAAGAGGCTGCCACGGTCTGAACTGATTTCTTTCGGAATACCATGGAGTGTCACAATTCTGGAGATATACAAATCTGCTAACTGACTAGCAGTGATCGTCTCCTTGACTGGCAGAAAGTGTGCAACTTTGGATAATTGGTCGATGACGACAAGAATTGCATCGTGACCTTTCTGTGACTTGGGAAGGCCAGTAATGAGGTCCATCTGAACCTTATCCCATTTCCATTCAGGAATAGGAAGCGGTTGCAGAATTCCAGCAGGCTTCTAATGTTCTGCCTTGTCGCGACGGCAAACGTCAGATTCGGCAACATAGCACGCAATGTCTTGCTTCATTTTAGACCACCAGTACCTTTGACGGAGGTCGCGATACATCTTGGTACTACCCGGATGAATAGACAGTGGTGTATCATGTGCCTCCTTCATAACCTTATCGGTCATAAGCTCGAACCGAGGTACTACAATGCGATCTCTGAAGTACAAGGTTCCATCTTCAGCAAGCGAGAAATCTCTGGATTTTTCTAAGACAAGATCCCGTTTCATCTGATCAACTTCAGCGTCTTTTGCTTGCGCAGACTTAACAGCTTTCTCCAGATTTGGCTGCAGAACAAGGGTATTAAGAGAACCCTGTGGAACGATGTGGAGGTTCAACTTGCGAAGTTCTTCATGAAGAAGTGGTTGAGCTCGTTGAACCATGAGATTGTTGCAATAAGACTTGCGGCTCAAAGCATCTGCCATTACATTAGCCTTGCCAGGGGTATATGAAGTACCGCAGTCATAGTCCGTAATTGCTTCCATCCACCTCTGTTGACGGAGGTTCAGATCCGGCTGAGTGAACAAATACATCAGGCTTTGATGATCCGTGTAGATCTCGCAACGATTACCGAGAAGGTAATGTCGCAATAACTTTAGTGCATATATAACTGCAGCAAGTTCGAGATCATGAACCGGATAGTTCTCTTCATGAGGACGCAGTTGTCGGGAGGCATAAGCAATCACTTTGCGCTCTTGCATCAGGACACAGCCTAATCCTTCACGAGAGGCATCGCAATAAATGATGAATTCCTTGTGAGAATCCGGAGGAGCAAGCACTGGTGCAGAAGTCAGCTAATACGTCTCCAACGTATCTATAATTTTTTATTGTTCCATGCTGTTATATTATCAATCTTGGATGTTTTTATATACATTTACAGCAATTATATATCAGTTTTTGGGACTAACCTATTAACTTAGTGCCCAGTGCCAATTGCTGTTTTCTGCCTATTTTTGGTTTTACAGAAAATCAATACCAAACGAAGTCCAAATGCCACGAAACTTTTTGGAGATTTTTTTTCTGGACAAGATAAACACTAGAAGCTTCGGGAGAAGACTAGACGCCAGAGGAGGTGGCCACGAGCCACCAGGGCGCGCCTGGGGGGGGGGGGCAGGCGCGCCCTGGTGCCTCGTGGGCCCACCTCAGCTCCGTTTGACCTAATTCCACAACTATAAATTCCCAAAAAATGGGAAACCAATAGGGGAGTCCATGAAATACTTTTTCCGCCGCCGCAAGTTTCTGTTCTCGAGAGATCCCATCTGGAGGCCTTCTCCGGTACTCCGCGACCAATAGGGGCTCTACATCAACCTTGCTGCCCTTCCGATGATGCGTGAGTAGTTTACCACAGACCTTCGGGTCCATAGTTAGTAGCTAGATGGCTTCTTCTCTCTTTTTGATCTTCAATACAATGTTCTCCTTGATGTTCTTGGAGTTCTATCCGATGTAATCACTTTTTGCGGTGTGTTTGTTGGGATCCGATGAATTGTGAGTTTATGATCAGATTATCCATGAATATTATTTGAGTCTTCTCTGATCTGTTTTATGCATGATTATTATAGCTTCGTATTTCTTCTCCGATCTATTGATTTGGTTTGGACAACTAGATTGATTTATCTTGCCATGGGAAGAGGTGCTTTGTAATGGGTTCGATCTTGCGGTGCTCAATCCCAGTGACAGAAAGGGACATGATACATATGTATCGTTTCTATTAAGGGTAAAAAGATGGGGTTTATTCATGCATGAGTTTACTTTGTCTACATCATGTCATCTTGCTTAAGGCGTTACTCCGTTCTTATGGACTTAATACACTAGATGCATACTGGATAGCGGTCGATGTGTGGAGTAATAGTAGTAGATGCAGGCAGGAGTCGGTCTACTTGTCTCGGACGTGATGCCTATATACATGATCATTGCCTTGGATATCGTCATGATTATTTGCTTTTCTATCAATTGCCCAACAGTAATTTGTCTACCCACCGTATGCTATTTTCTTGAGAGAAGCCTCTAGTGAAAACTATGGCCCCCGGGTCTATCTAAATCATTTACTAAAACCCTAAAAATACTTGCTGCACTTTTTCTTTATTTATTTTATTTTGTATTTTTGTTTCAATCTATCTATCTATCACATACAATTTAATCTTGCAATTAACCTCCGAGGGATTGACAACCCCTCGTTTGCGTTGGGTGCAAGGATTTGTTCTTTGTGTGCAGGTACTGCTAACGAGGTGTTGTGTGATTCTCCTACTGGATTGATAACCTTGGTTTCATAACTGAGGGAAACTTACCTCTACTGTGCTGTATCATCCATTCCTCTTCGGGGAAAATACCAACGCAAGCTACAAGTAGCATCAGCTTGTCCTTGAGTGTCTGGAAACTTTCCTGACATTTGTCTGTCCACTCAAACTTAACGCCTTTGTGAAGCAGATTAGTCAGAGGCTTGGCAATCTTTGAAAAGTTCTCGACAAAACGACGGCAATAGCTTGCGAGTCCGAGAAAACTTCTGACTTGCTTGACGTTCTTCGGAGGAGTCCAGTCAAGAATAGCCTGAACTCGTTCTGGGTTGACAGCAATTCCATGCTTGGAAATCACATGACCATGGTAGGTCACTTCGGATAACCAGAACTCACACTTAGAATATTTGGCATATAGCTGATGCTCTCGAAGCTTTTCCAGAACAAGACGAAGATGTTCAGCATGTTCTTCCTTATTCTTGGAATATACCAGGATATCATCCAGATAAACCATGATGAACTTGTTGAGGTAATCCATGAAGATATAGTTCATTAATCGGGAGAACGTGGCTGGAGCATTAGCTAAACCAAAAGACATGATGGTGTACTCGTATGAACCATAGCGAGTAATTAAAGCGGTCTTCGGAATATCCTCTTCGCGGACTCGGATCTGATGGTAACCC
Organism: Elymus sibiricus; assembly: GCA_039707655.1. Lineage (NCBI taxonomy): Eukaryota > Viridiplantae > Streptophyta > Magnoliopsida > Poales > Poaceae > Elymus > Elymus sibiricus. The sequence continues at coordinate 391,356,645 of CM077668.1, read as the reverse complement.
AACCTCAAGTCGAGTTTAGAGAATACCGAGGATCCAGCAAGTTGATCATACAGATCGTTGATCCGAGGAAGCGGATACTTGTTCTGAATGGTGGCCTGGTTGATAGGTCCGTAATCTTGGACCAACCGATTCGTACCATCTTTCTTCATAACAAAGAGAGAAGGTGCTCCCCAGGCAGAGGAACTTGGATGAATGAAACCCTTTCAAAGTGATTTGTCGATTTCCTCCTTAAGCTCAAGGAGTTCATGCGGCGGCATCTTGTAAGGACGCTTCACAATAGGAGTAGTGCCTAGTTTTAAGTCGATGACAAACTCGACTGCTCTAGCAGGGGGAACTCCTGGAAGTTCTTCCGGAAAGACGTCTTGGAAGTCATGTATGACTGGAATGTTTTCGATTCCCTCAAGAGGTGAAGCGTTTAACGCATTCAAAGCATAAATCTGAGATTCAGCATCACGAACTAGTCGAGCGGAGTAGTTCACTATCTCGTTCGAAGGACGCAGGAGTTGAACGACTTTATTGGCACAATCGATTGAGGCAGTATGAGCCTTCAACCAATCCATTCCCAGAATGACATCAATGTTGGAAGACTTGAGAGTGATGAGCGAGGCAAGAAAATCTACACCTCCGATCTCGATGGGAACATTATGGCTTATCATGGTGACATGACAATGGGATCCCGGGGTACTAACAATTAATGGGGAGTGCATTTCCTCACATGATATGCCATGCATGAATGCAAACTCTTCAGAAATGAAAGAATGTGATGCTCCTGAATCAAATAAAACAGAAGCTGGTACTGAATTAACGAGAAGAGTACCCATCACAGTAGCAGGCTGGTCTTGAGCTTCATTCAGATCAACATGGTAAGCTTGACCACGACCATAAGAAGGCCTGGCATTGTTGTTGCGGGGCTGGTTGTAACCACGGCCAGCTGATGGAAGCACAAGCTGATTCTGATCCTGGGAGCAGTCTCTGGCACGGTGACCTGGACGACCACACTTGAAGCAGAGCCCGTCACTGGGATGGGGAGCAGGAGCACGAAGTAGTGGAACTTGAGGTCTTGGCTGCCTCGGAGGTGGAGGAGGCAGACGAGGTGCAGCATACAACGGCCTTGGAACATGAGCAGTTGGACGGAACATGCTGTTAGGGATCCAGATCCGACGCTTCTGCGATGACGGGCCCGAAGATGAGCCAACGTCATGGTTGCTCTTGATGGCATCCTTGTGATCCTTTAGATCAGTCTCGACCTGAATGGCCTTGTTCACCAAGGTGGCGAAGTCAGCAAAGTCTTGAACAAGGAGCGCGAGCTTGATATCTGGGTTGAGCCCTTCACGGAACTTCTCCTGTCTGCGGGCATCAGTAGCAATGTCTTCCTCAGCATAGCGGGATAATTCAAGGAACTCCCGCTGATAGACTTCCACAGTCTTGCTGCCCTGAGAGAGGTTGCGGAACTCACGTTTCTTCCGGTCCATGACTCCTTGAGGAATATAGCGGGCACGGAAAGCAGCCTGGAATTCCACCCAGGTGATAACTGTTCCAACGACTAGAGTACGCATGTGACTGTCCCACCATTGAGCAGCGGGACCCTTGAGGAAGTAGCATGCGAAAGTAACATAGCTGGCAGGGGCAACATTGGCTGACTCCATCTCATAAGTGATGTCGCGGAGCCAGTCATTAGCGTCAAGCGGCTGAACTGAGTTGCGGAAAACAGTCGGGTTGAGACGCACAAACTCTTGCAGAGTTATTGAGGCTGGCTGCTGGTTGGCATTCGGATGAGGAAACTGATCCATAATCCCTTGCATAAACTGACGGTTGAGCTCAAACTATTGCATCATACTGGCCATATAGTCGGGCGGTGGTGGTGGGTTGTTGGCTCCACGGCCACGACCTGCGGGTCTAACCATCCTGCTAAAATTCAACAGGGGTAGCTTAGCAATGAGCAATTGCAGCAGTATGGATTCATTCATGAAGTAGCACGCACAAAAAGAAGTGCAATAGATACAACATCATAGTCAAACATGACAAACAGATCCATACATAAAGTCGGTTACAAGCCAGCGTTACAAGAACGGAAAGGAAAGCTAGACAACTAGGCGACACGCAGGCACACGGTGGAGGGATACAACAACGAGACATAGCGATAGCTACATCAATGTCGGAGAAACCCACTGAAGCCAGGCAACTGCAAGTGACGATGTAGGGTACCCTCGATGTAAGGATCCTGCGCTCCGTGAACACTCTGGTGCAGAACCTGGTCCCGGACTAGAAGAAGAGGACCACGTGGAGGAGTACAACCTCCAACAGCAGGCCACTCAAGACCTGGTGGCATCTCCGTCCTGCGTGGGTAAAGGATGTACTCTGGATGCATCCGTGCACTGACCGCTGGTAGCAACTGTGTCAGAGCGTCGTAAAGACGAGCACGAGTGGCGTACAACTCGACAGCAAGAGCTCGGGCAGTGCGTTCCAGAGCCTCAGTGTACTGTATCAAAACCTGCGGGTCATAACGACGACGCACATAAGGAGTACAGACAGTAGTGTAGTATCCAGTCTCGTCCCCAGCGGTCAGTGCAAGCAGTCTCATCCAAGGGAGGGTGCTCTCGGCGAAGATGGGCAATAGCAGTATAGGCAGCATCATGGACTGCCATGTCAACAGTCACTCCAACACCGTGGAAGGTGTGCAACTCGGTGATGGATCTATCCTGCCGATCAAAGATACGAACCACAGCGTGGTACTGCTCCAGGTTGAACTCGTGGTAATCCTCGTAAACAGTGTACTCGGGGTACCAGCGATATCCCAGCATGGTCAAGAGGTCGACCAAAATGGCCGGGAACCCGGTCGCATCAACAGCCATAGTCTGGCGTACGAGCTGTCTTGCGGGACGTATCTGAAACAAGGAGTGCAAGATGTCAAATGACAGTGTGAGAAGCATATGATAACAATGAAAGATATGATTGCAGATAATCCAGCTCTCCGGGTGAAAGTGAACACGAGTTAGCAAAACTTTAACCCGAATAGAAGAGAGATCAGAGTCCCAGAGTAAAGAAGAGGAATAAAAGATCCTAAACCCATCCGTTGGCGACGTGGGCCCGCAAGCCACACAGCCATGTTAGTAAAACAGTTTTTCAAAGACTAGACTCAACTTCAACCAAGGAGTTGGAAAGGGGCTTCCTACAGGCAGTCGGCTCTGATACCAACTTTTGACACCCCCGACTCAATCGTGCACTAATCATACACACAAATGCGCATGATCAAGCCCAGGGTTGTTGGTGCAATATTTTCCCTCTTGTGTTTTGGAGATTGTTGACAGAAACAGGCATGGACTGATTTGTTTGCAAGTGCACACAGAGAAATAGTCCATGCAGTTCCGAAGAGAATGTTGTCTCCGATGTCAAGTTCGAGGAACTTCACCGAAGTATATCTATGCAGTAGAGAAGAATGAGCTACATCCTTTGGAGTCATGTAGACGAAAAGATTGATGTGAAGGAATTAACCCCTCGAAAATTTATTGCTGAAGCGAAGCAATTGGTTCGGTGATTCTGTCCGAAGAAAAATGACTGCGTCCGAGAAGATTGAAGACGAAGCGAAGACGTAGCATTTGTTTCGTTGTTCTTCTTTGTCTTATTTGAGTCATAGGACCTCCGTACTATTAAGAGGGGTATAGGTTCTCGAAGCTTAGATCCGCTGTGATGCTTAGCCCAAACCTATGCGAGACTAAGAGAAATATCTTTATGCTTCGAATGATTACCTGCCAGCAGAAGACATTGTTCTTCGGTGCTGCAGGAGATATCTTTCGAACTGAGGAGTTAGCATTACTTGCTCCGCAAGCAATGTTACCGTTGTGCTCAATTTCTGACCATTGGACTCGTGTCGTTCGGCCATTGGCTGCTCCACATGTCCAATTTGGTCTTTTCCCTTCAGGGAAGGTTGCGGCTATAAATAGCCACCCCGCCCCAATGTTGCCCATTGGCTGCTCCGCTTAAGATTTCTGAGAAGATTGATTGAGCATCCCCTCTCCGAGTGATTTGAGTTTAAGATCCACCGAGAGAAAAATCAAGAGCCAAAACTTAGATAGTGGTTGAGCATCACAGTAGTTCTGGGTTAGAGTTCTTGTACCTATTACTCTTGAGAGCTGCACACTCTCTAGACGGATAGGTGTCGGCTCGAGTGTCGAAGAGTAATTGTCTTCACCGAGCAAGATCTTCAGCAACCAAGAGTCATTGTGGTTCGCGAAGAAGTTTGTCGAAGGTTTGGAGATCGCCGACAAGTATCTACCATGAGTGAAATCAACTGGAGTCTGATCAGCTCCGAGTTGAAGGAGAATAGGGCGAAGATAGTTTATCTTCTGTGTTAAATCACAACCCCTCCAACCAGACATAGTCCTTTGGCAGAAGGGCGAACTGGTCTACCAAATCCATCTGTCGCCATCGAGCACCACTGGTTCATTCTACTTTACTGCATTTCCTTTAGCAGTTTACATTCGTGCTCTGAGTCGATAGTTTTATCTGATCAACCATAGTTCGTTACTTATCTTTCGCTTTGTCATCATTCATTTCTGTCATCTCGGTCTAATTTATTTCTCTTCGTATTTCTGCGTACCAGCGTGATTTCATTCAGTGCCGTATCCATTCGCCTTGTCATTATCTCTCGTGCATTTCCATCGCAGTTCATATCTTGTTTTCTCTCGTGCTACTGCATCTATTCATATATTGCATTACCTTCATATCTACCAAACCTGTGATATTCTGTGCTCGAACAATTACTGCTTCCTACATCGATAGATTTGCTCCTCAATAGCGTGCCTGACTAAGTGCTTGTCTACCGAACCTTATTTCCGTTGCTGTGTTTGGGATCAGTTCAAAACATTCGCAAGAATTTTTGAATCTCCCATTCACCCCCCTCTGGTCGATATACTCTCGGTCCTAACAAGGGTCTCACGGGAAGATATCACAACACAACTCTAAACACAAATAAAAGTCATACAAGCTTTATATTACAAGCCAGGGGCCTTGAGGGCTCGAATACATAAGCTCGAGTACAAGCGTTAGCGGAAGCAACAACAGTATCTGAGTACAGACACAAAAAGAAAATAGATCTGCCTTAAGAAGGCTAAGCAAAACAACAACTCTAGATCGAAGAGGCGTAGGCCTCCTGCCTGGGAGCCTCCGAACTACTCCTGGTCGGCGGTCTCCACGTGGTAGTAGGCTCCATCGTGGTAGTAGTAGTCGTCGACGGGATCAGCTGCCTCCTGGGATCCGTCATCTGATCGCATCAATCGGGTACGGGAAGAAAAGGGGAGCAAATCAAGCATGGGTACTCATCCAAAGTACTCGCAAGACTTACATCAGAACTATTCTAGTTATGCATCGGTATCAAAAGAGGGCTGTATCTGTGGACTAGACTGCAGAATTGCCAGAATAGAGGGGAAGGCCTAGCCTATCGAAGACTAGCAGCTTGCAGCATCTTGCAGCATTAGAAGAGTGTAGATTAGTACATAGTTAAAGTAGTAGCGACAAGTATATTAGTTTCCATGCCCAGAGATCCTTCCTCGACTCCCTGCGAGAATGCGATCCCGGAGCCAACATTTTATTAAGCATTCAAGTATCCAGTTCTAGTTGTAGTAGATCGGGATACTCTCTGAGCGTCCATTACCGTGGACATGGCTATTCAAATAGATATACTATTGGGGAACGCAGCAGAAAACAAAAATTTCTGGTACTACGAGCATGCCCAGGATCACTATGGAGATGCATACAAGGTTTGATCTGATCGTTACTGACTTGAAGCGCAACGAAAGTAGAGTCGATGTAGATCGTCGGTGCTGATCCCCACAGCTAGGATTTACAACCTCCCAACCGCGAGGATGTACTCCCTCATCTACCCCTCGGATAGTCCCTCGGACAGCCCTCCGGGAGGCAGTCGGACAGTCCCCCAGACGATGTCACGGACAGCCCTTCGGGAGGACCCTCAAAACCCGGACAGTAACTCGGACAGCCCTTCTGGAGGACCCTCGAACAGCCCCTCGGGCAAAGAATATCGAACCTACGACCTCTCTACGGGGTTGCACACATACGTTATCATCTATCCGGTAGGGCTTCGCCGTCCAAAACTAGTTCCCACCGAAACCCAGACGACCTTTAGGCTCTACGAAAATATTTCGCGGGGAGGGAGAGAGAAGGCCAAATCATGCGTGGCATTTGTATGTGAGAAAGAGTGAGTGTGGAGAGTGCATCTCCACCTCTATTTATAGGAAAACCCAAGGGGTAGAGGGGACCTCATCCATCCATGTCATCCCCAAGATATTTTGGAGCAAAGCCCAAAAAGGTGGCTTTCCAAAAAAGTAACCATAAAGTGATTTTCACTATTCACAAAAATATTTTTCCGCGACCGTTAAATCCAAAAATATTTCTATGGGTCTTAGAACATTTCCAGTACCCACTAAAATAATTTTGGATGAGTTCCGAAACAATTCCGGATTAGTGATTTTCATCTGTGAAAAGCAAGCACAAAGCGGTTCCGGCAGCTCCGGAACATTTCCTGGTTTTTTCTCCGAAAAAATCCAAGAAGTTCCCAAAACAATTATGGCACCCTCCAAGAATTTCTAGGCATGTGCCGAAACCAATTTGACTTAATGGTACACCCCGAAACAACTTTTCAGTTTTACCGAAACCATTCCAGTGTTCTCTCACCGGAACTCTTCTGTTGTCTCCGAAACTTTTCCGGTGACTCTCTCTCAGACTCCCTATCTAGTATTCAGCAGATAGATGACCCTTAAGCATGTGACCCTATAGGTTCGGTGAAGCATAGACATGACCGGAACACTTTCTGATCAATGATCAACATTGGAGCCGTGGACACCCATATTGACCCCTATACCCACACGAATAAATATTCGAGTGAACCTCCAATTGCCGTGTGTTATTCCTGTTGCTTCACGATATGTAACAAAACCCAAGGTGAGATTTATTAGCATCCCCGTGGATCAACACTTGTCCACAATGCCTCAGTTACCTCGTTATCGGTTTTGTTCTCTTTTCTCGTTCCCGTGTTCCGGCATACCTGTGATCAAATCACATTGTGTCTGGCCAGACGATGGTGGATACCGTAACACCGAGAGGGCGCAAAGAATATCTCTCCATCGTCGGAGGAGCAAATCCCAATCTTGAGCTATCAGGTCCCTTGACATAATTTCCCATGAACCCGTAAGCCGCCGTAATAGCCACCCAGTTACGGATGACGTTTAACAAACCCCAAAGTTCATGAAGCAAGCATGAAGAAACTTGATGCTCTCATGGTCTAAGGAATTATGCAAACGTTAACTTTCTCTGTGTTATTAACCATTAACTTGTGACGAATGTATCTCATAGCATAACACCAAATCGGGTGGATTCAACACAAGTGTTCTTCTAACATCGTGTCCTCAAAGTTGCTGGCATAGTCATGCCCATGATCAGGAAAACAGAACCATCATGCAACACTTGAGCTAGTCTTAGAGGCCAGACTAGGAATACTTTTTACCGTTTATTATTCCACACGTGCATATGAGTTTCCCTCCGAGCCTCGTGGTTATTGTAGACTCGAGAACCATAGCAGTTACAGCACGGAATATAAACATAATTATGAGCATGGAGATAAATAATAACATTTATTATTGCCTCTTGGGCATATCTCCTACAGACTCCCACTTGCACTAGAATCAATAATCTAGTCAATGCTAATGCACTTTACACCTATGGCATACCGGTGTAAAAAATGATTCGCTTGTGGTATAGCCTGATGTCCAACAGTTCTGACAACTTCAGCTCCGTGTGTATCTTTGCATATCCTCGCGTTTTCATGCTTTCACAAAATTCATATTTTGTGTGGACTTGGCTTTGTATATATGTGAATCACAGGTCAAGCCTTGATTCCTGAGACTGAGCTATGGAGCAACTATCTGCAATAGTGTCCCATTGACCAAAGCCATCTTGAAACCATACTAAGTTCATGACTGAACTGTATGATTCAACATCTTCTTTGTGGCTTCCAAAGCGTCAACATACTTAGCCTTTGTTATAGAATTCGCCACAGTAACCTGTTTGGAACAATTTCCAACTACCGTGCCACCATATCGTGTATTACACAAAACCCTTAACTTAAATCAAAAATCGCATGGAGCATTGATGAAGACTGTATCGATGTAATTACTTACAACGAGCACTTCATAATCTCTGCTTGCGAGAAAACATGTCATTAGTGCAACTTTAGTACTCAATGACATTTTTCACTGTTGTCCCATGATCAGTACTTTGATCACGTTGCTATCTATACTCGCAACTGTTTGGGAGTACCGGGCATATCTGGTTGTTTTACATACCATGGAATACATGATTAATCCAAACATGAAAGTGTGTGGAATCTCCATCATGTATTTTACTCATCAGTGTTTTGGGACACCGAGTCTTGCAAAACTCTTTCCATGTGACTTCGGCAAGAATCACTCCTTGGCGTTTCAATGCTAAACTGTTTTAACATCTTGTCAATATGTATTTTTGGCTTTAGCCTATTAGGCCGTATTTACCTCTGGAGATAAATATGCCTAATATCGAGGCTACCTAGCCCAAGCACTTCATCGAAAAACTATTTTCAATGAAGTCCTAATTCGTGTCAGGAAATTTATATTATTTCCAATCAACAATGTGTCAAGCACACACGGTTTTTAGAAATATTATTATGCTCCCACTTACTTTCTTGTAACCACAAGCATCTTCATTATCCATTGATGAAAACTAACTTTTTTGACTATTTCATCAAAAACGAAGATTCCAACTCCATGTTGCTCTCTTCTGTCCATCGCTGGAACTCTGAAGTTTGCACACTCACTAGCATCCTCTGGATCGACAAAATACTTTGGACTGTATCACATACAAGTCCTAGTTTTTATTTCCATTTCATGGAAATCCTTTTGGCATCCATGTTTCATATCTCATGATTGAAATATGTATTAATTGCTAGTTTAACCCGATCTGACTTTAAGCATCGCTACTGTGAGACAATCTCATCGTAGTCAACTCCTTGAATTTGTTGTTGCAACAAGTCGAACTTTATGGATAAACATTTTATCCACATCAGTTTATAGTTCCATTAATGTTCGTTATACTCCAAGTCTTCCGAAGGGTTTGTCAAGATATAATCTTGAATCATTCATATGTAAACTATTTCGGATTATATTGGCATTTAGCCAATTTCGGAGTCAGGGCCCATCAACGCTTCCTTGTGTATCATAGGTATACTGTTGTCTAGCAACAATATCTCGTCTGTGCACCTGAGAGGTTTGGACGAGTTTTGCCTACGTGGTTCAGCTGCAAGTTCGTCCGAAGTCCATACATCTCATGTAGAGGCTTCCGTATCAGTCGCAGTAGGAAACTCTGGAATCACTTCCAACGTTCCTTTCTTTTGACCTGATGACAAAGATACTGTTATCTCATCGAGTTGCACTGTCCTCCCACTCACCTTTTTGCAAGAAACATTTTCTTTTAAAATCACACCGTTCTTTGTGGCAAACATTTTTGCCTCGGTATAGTGATGGAGGAAACTCTGGAATCACTTCCAACGTTCCTTTCTTTTGACCTGATGACAAAGATACTGTTATCTCATCGAGTTGCACTGTCCTCCCACTCACCTTTTTGCAAGAAACATTTTCTTTTAAAATCACACCGTTCTTTGTGGCAAACATTTTTGCCTCGGTATAGTGATGGAGGAATACCCAATAACTTGGGAAAACCTACAAAGTAGCACTTGTCTGATTTGGAATAGGTTTGTAAATATTTTACACAAGCCCCATATTCGAAATGTTAAGAAACGACATAACATGGTTGGGGTTACCATACCATGGTGTTATTTCAACAGATCTGATGGCGCTCTATTCAGTGTAAAAGCCGCAGTCTCTAAAGCATTACTTTAAAAGGGATAATGGCAAATTGATTTATGTCATCTTTGATCTTACCATGTCATAAATGGTTTGATTACATCTTCAAGGACATTCCACTCATAGTGGTGCTCCAGGAGGTGTAAGTTATGAAACTCTTTTCACAACTCATCAGACATTCGCAAAACTTGTAACTCAAAATATTCCTTTCCGCAATCTAATTGTAGAAACATAATTTTCTTGTTACAATAGTTTCTACTTCATTTTTGAAAACCTTTCGAATGATTTCAAAAGATCCAGACTTACGTCTCATCAAGCAAATATTCATATATCTACTTGAGTCATTTTTGAAGATAGACAAATCCACTGCTAGCAACAACATTTATCGGACTACACACATCAAAATGTTTGATCACCAATAAGTTCATTGCTCGTTCCTTATGGCATGTGAACGGTATTTCAGTCACTTCACTTTTCGGACAAAAGTTGCAAGTGTCAGATGATTCATAATCAAATGACTGCAAAATCCATCATAATGGAATTTTTCCATCCGGGTTTTCTCCAATATGACCAAATGCAGTTCCACACATATGTGGTATTCTTTTAGTCTTGCGACATTTAGCGTCAGTGTTACGGATGTATCATATTATCAATATTCATAACATACATCTCATTCATAATGAAAGTATGGCCCTTATGTTATTCATAACACCGAACATCAAAAGTTCTCTTATGAACAACCTTCTTGCAACAAACATTGTGCAATGGGCTAGAGTGTGTAAAACTCTAAATTAATTATGAAAATAAACATAGAGGTAATATATTATTATCAATATTCATAACATACATCTCCTTCATAATGAAAGTATGGCCCTTATGTTATTCATAACACCGAACATCAAAAGTTCTCTTATGAACAACCTTCTTACAACAAACATTGTGCAATGGGCTAGAGTGTGTAACACTCTAAATGAATTATGAAAATTAATACAGATGGTAATACACCAATGGAAGGTATAGTAACATTTACTATATTCCCAGCGTGTATCTAAACCTCATTCCGGCATGTCTTTTAGGCCGTAGTAGTTCTTGCATCGAGTCGCACCAGAATGCAATCGAACGGGTAACTTTGTGATCAACTCACAATAACCAAGAATTACGGACTAACAGTTTAATCACAATTCCCAAGAACTATTTCATTGACCAGCCTTCCAAACATCAATAACTTGTATGACATTCATACATGAGCTGGACATTCTAGTCTTCTGTTCTTTTTGCCTTTATACTTCTAACAGTTTAACTTTCAGTATTTCTTCTACTCTCAGAAGAAGCACCCAACTTTAAGAGTGGCATTAGCCCTGGACTTCCTAGGCGTGAAAGTTTCACTAACACCCTTCGGACACTTCCTTTCTCTTTAAGTTGTTGTTTTATTCACCTTCATATCATATGACAGGTGTTCTTCTAGATCCCTCTCTTATCAGTCCAATGCATAGTAAACACTTTACTAATGTTTTGCAAACAAACATTGCTTCAGATATTCCATATCGTTTAGCCTTTGTTTGTATCTGAAAAACAATTTTCAGTTCCATGATTATCACATAACTATCCCGAACTTTTGAAGTTCAGGTCTCACGGAAGCAAACATATTGCACTTGACCGTAACGGAATTCTAGCTTTTGGATCGAGAGTCACATCATCCATAGCATTAGCGGGAGAATACCGAAAGCATGCGATAGGACAAAGTCCTTCTCGGCAATCTTGAGGACAATCCTCACATTACGTTACCAACCATAAAGTTTTAACCAAATATTTAACAGCTTATTCAATTTTAACAGGGAAGGTGGAAACGCGAGCCATTGTTCTACAACTTTTCTGCAAATAACACTTAGACATTGTCCATAATTAATTGCACTTAGAATTAAAAGAATTAATTCTAAAGTGCGCTCCCACTCAAATAAATATCTCTCAAAATTAATTGCGAGTGATACAAGACCCGCATTTCAATTCAACGCCATTGATGGAAACATCACTGATGACAGGAATTTCAATCGATAGGCCAACTTGCGGATCACATCTCTATGTGACTCTTGTTCATCTTTCGATGGGCGTGTTCCGAGCTCAGGACGATCAAGCCAGATCGTCAAGACAACCAAGTGATCTCGCTGCAAGGTCACAACTCACCTGCCTCACACTTCTCTAATCATTTGTACTCATGGAAACATGATGCACTCCGAAAAGATAGGTGCCGTGACGGTGCTACACTTGGGAGAACACTAACTACTTGACATTTTTGTGAGAGATCACCCTAATAAAAAGCAACTACCGCACAATCAAGAAGGGTGCATCATAAGGGATAAACATCTCAGGCAATTCATACTAGCATGATATGGTACGGCCCTTTCTGACGGAGAAGTCTTTCATTTCTTCGTCTTCGGCATTGGCGTCGGTGTTCACCTTCGCGAAGTTTGCCACCACCTTGTTGATGCACCAGATAATATTGCTATCTCTATAGCTAATAAAATAATGCATTACAACAAGGTTGACACGCAGGTCATTTAAAGTGACAATCATATGGCTCCAGCCATCATGCCGAATCATGACACGCAGGTCATGTTAATTTACATTATATAGTCATCTCATACATAATCAAATTAAATATGAGAACTGCTATACCACATCACATGCACATCCTGCAAAACCAAGTTAGATGCCTCTAATCGGTTTATGCAAAAATTTATTTTACGTGGCTTCTAAGGTTTCGAAACAAACCGAAGCTACCAACGTTTATCAACAAGTATGATTATTCAAGTCGCTAGATTAACTTTGCGGGGTGTATGAAACACGAGATAATAAAATCTCGAGCCCCATACTGAACTTCGTCATACGCATGACCCCCGTGCAGATCATATCTGCATTGCCCTTTCGTCTGCGAAATTTCATCTTTCTCTCTAACTATGGTGGAATTCAACGAACTGTTAGCACTTCGTTGATCAATCAGGATCGCGGATTGCCAGAACTTTGAAACTCCACCATGCTGTTATCAAGATTAGAAATATGCAAATCCCAGGGAAGCAACAAGAATATCCGGTAACAAATTTCATCTGCTACCCGCACAAATAATTTTCAGTAATAGAACTCATCTAATACAAATTATATTGTGCCACACCCATACATCTCTATGTATTCTAGATCGTAACCTGCAACTACGCATAGCACGGCTCATGGTGCCACTGTTGGGGAATGCGACAGAAAACAAAAATTTCTGGTACTGCGAGCATGCCCAGGATCACTATGGAGATGCATACAAGGTTTGATTTGATCGTTACCGACTCGTAGTGCAGCGGAAGTAGAGTCGATGTAGATCATCGATGCAGATCCCCACAGCTAGGATTTACAACCTCCCAACCACGAGGATGTACTCCCTCATCTGCCCCTCGGATAGCCCTCCGGGAGGCAGTCGGACAGTCCCCCGAACGATGTCACGGTGCTACTTGTAGCTTGCGTTGGTATTATCCCCGAAGAGGAAGGGATGATGCAGCAAGCAGAGGTAAGTATTTCCCTCAGTTATGAAACCAAGGTTATCAATCCAGTAGGAGAACCACGCAAAACCTCGTTAGCAGTACCTGCACACAAACAACAAATCCTTGCACCCAACGCAAACGAGGGGTTGTCAATCCCTCAGCGGTTAATTGCAAGATTAAATTGTATGTGATAGATAGATAGATTCAAACAAAAATACAAAATAAAATAAATAAAAGAAAAGTGCAGCAATATTTTTAGGGTTTTAGTAATATGATTTAGATAGACCCGGGGGCCATAGTTTTCACTAGAGGCTTCTCTCGAGAAAATAGCATACGGTGGGTAGACAAATTACTGTTGGGCAATTGATAGAAAAGCAAATAATCATGAAGATATCCAAGGAAATGATCATGTATATAGGCATCACGTCCGAGACAAGTAGACCGATTCCTGCCTGCATCTACTACTATTACTCCACACATCGACCACTATCCAGCATGCATCTAGTGTATTAAGTCCATGAAGAACGGAGTAACGCCTTAAGAACGAAGACATGATGTAGACAAGATAAACTCATGCATGAATAAACCCCATCTTTTTACCCTTAATAGCAATGATACATATGTGTCATGTCCCTTTCTATCACTGGGATTGAGCACCGCAAGATCGAACCCATTACAAAGCACCTCTTCCCATGGCAAGATAAATCAATCTTTTTGGCCAAACCAAATCAATAGATCGGAGAATAAATATGAAGCTATAATAATCATGCATAAAAGAGATCAGAAAAGACTCAAATAATATTCATGGATAATCTGATCATAAACTCACAATTCATCGGATCCCAACAAACACACCGCAAAAAGTGATTACATCGGATAGAACTCCAAGAACATCGAGGAGAACATTGTATTGAAGATCAAAAAGAGAGAAGAAGCCATCTAGCTACTAACTATGGACCCGAAGGTCTGTGGTGAACTACTCACGCATCATCGGAAGGGCAACAAGGTTGATGTAGAGCCCCTCCATGATCGATTCCCCCTCCGGCGGAGTACCGGAGAAGGCCTCCAGATGGGATCTCTCGAGAACAGAAACTTGTGGTGGTGGAAAAAGTATTTTGTGGACTCTCCTAAGGGTTTATGATTTTTTGGGAATTTATAGTGGTGGAATTAGGTCAAACGGAGCTCTGTGGGCCCCACGAGGTACCAGGGCGCGCCTGTTCCCCCCAGGCGCGCCCTGGTGCCTCGTGGGCACCCCCTGGGGCTTCTGGCCTTCTCCCGAAGCTTCTAGTGTTTATCTTGTCCAGAAAAAAATCTCCAAAAAGTTTCGTGGCATTTGGAATTTGTTTGGTATTGATTTTCTGTAAAACCAAAAACAGGGAGAAAACAACAACTGCCACTGGGCACTAAGTTAATAGGTTAGTCCCAAAAAATGATATATAATTGCTGTAAATGTATATAAAAACATGCAAGATTGATAATATAACAGCATGGAACAATCAAAAATTATAGATACGTTGGAGACGTATCACACGGACAGCCCTTCGGGAGGACCCTCGAAACTCGGATAGTAACTCGGACAACCCTTCTGGAGGACCCTCGAACAGCCCCTCAGGCAAAGAAGATCGAACCTACAACCTCTCTACGGGGTTGCACACATACGGTGTCATCTATCCGGCAGGGCTTCGCCGTCCAGAACTAGTTCCCACCGGAACCCAGACAGCCTTTCGGCTCTACGAAACTATTTCGCGGGGAGGGAGAGAGAAGGCCAGATCATGCATGGCATTTGTATGTGAGAAAGAGTGAGTGTGGAGAGTGCATCTCCACCTCTATTTATAGGAAACCCAAGGGGTAGAGGGGACCTCATCCATCCATGTCATCCCCAAGATATTTTGGAGCAAAGCCGAAAAAGGTGGCTTTCCAAAAAAAAAGTAACCATAAAGTGATTTTCACTATTCAAGGAAACATTTTTCCGCGAGCGTTAAATCCAAAAATATTTCTATAGGTCTTAGAACATTTCCAGTACCCACTAAAATAATTTTGGACACATTCCGAAACAATTCCGGATTAGTGATTTTCATCTGCGAAAAGCAACCAAAGCGGTTCCGGCAGCTCCGGAACATTTCCGGGTTTTTTCTCTGAAAAAATCCCAAAAGTTCTCAGAACAATTCTGGCACCCTCCAAGAATTTCCAGGCGTGTGCCGAAACCAATTTGACTTAATGGTATACCCCGAAACAACTTTTCAGTTTTACCGAAACCATTTCGGTGTTCTCTCTCCGGAACTCTTCCGTTGTCTCCGAAACTTTTCCAGTGACTTTCTCTCAGACTCCCTGTCTAGTATTCAGCAGATAGATGACCCTTAAGCATGTGACCCTATAGGTTCAGTGAAGCATAGACATGACCGGAACACTTTCCGATCAATGATCAACATTGGAGCCGTGGACACCCATATTGACCCCTATACCCACACGAATAAATATTCGAGTGAACCTCTAGTTGCCGTGTGCTATTCCTGTTGCTTCGCAATATGTTACTAAACCCGAGGTGAGATTTATCGGCATCCTAGTGGATCAACACTTGTCCACAATGCTAGTTACCTCGTTACCGGTTTTGTTCTCTTTTCTCGTTCTCGTGTTCCGGCATCCCTATGATCGAATCACATTGTGTCTGGCCAGACGATGGTGGATACCGTAACACCGAGAGGGCCCAAAGAATATCTCTCCATCGTCGGAGGTGCTAATCCCAATCTTGAGCTATCAAGCCCCTTGACATACTTTCCCATGAACCTGTAAGCCACCGTAATAGCCACCTAGTTACGGATGACGTTTAACAAACCCCAAAGTTCATGAAGCAAGCATGAAGAAACTCGATACTCTCATGGTCTAAGGAATTATGCAAACGTTAACTTTCTCTGTGTTATTAACCATTAACTTGTGACGAATGTATCTCATAGCATAATACCAAATCGGGTCGATTCAACACAAGTGTTCTTCTAACATCGTGTCCTCAAAATTGCCGGCATAGTCATGCCCATGATCAGGAAAACAAAACCATCATGCAACACTTGAGCTAGTCTTAGAGGCCAAACTAGGAATACTTTTTACCGTTTATTATTCCACACGTGCATATGAGTTTCCCTCCGAGCCTCGTGGTTATTGTAGACTCGAGAACCATAGCAGTTATAGCATGGAATATAAACATAATTATGAGCATGGAGATAAATAATAACATTTATTATTGCCTCTAGGGTATATCTTCTACATATACTTCCCTGCAGGGGTGCACCAACTTACCCAAGACGCTTGATTAACTCTAGCCGGACACACTTACTCGGTCCATGCCCGGCCTCGGCCGATCGACATGCCGTAGCCCTACCTAGGCTCAACAGAGAGGTCAACACGCCGGTCTACATCCTAAGTGCGCAAGGGTCTTGGGCCCATCGCCCTTTGCACTCTTGCACGTTGCACGACTGGTCGGGGAGCAGACCCACCCCCATAATACAAGCGCAGACGGTTACCGTCCAACCCCGACAATCAGCCCACATCTCTGAACTGTGACATCTGGAAAGCTTTCGGGAGAAACATACGACGCCGAGTGCTAACCCGCGTGGTGGCTAGTGCGAAAAGGCCAGAGGCCTACTCAGATCACATATCCAAACCCATTAGTGCATTGGGAGCTCACGGTGACAATCAGTGATCCACGATCTGTGGTCCCGTCGCCCCGTCTCGAGGACTTACAGCAAGGGCCAGGAATGCCTGGCCGTGCCTCGTAATCAACTTGCGGGTACCCTCATGGTCAACCCGACTTCACATAACTCTCGCGGGTACCCCTCGGGGCCGACCCGACTTCTACAAGGGACTGTAGTAAAATTAAAGTATCCGTGTGTCCGAAACATCAAGGGGGAATCCGAGGAATCACCCTCGTTGGATCCCCACTCGATGTAACCGTCAAGGTGAACTCGGAGGAATCACCGTCGATGGGTTCACACTTGAGGGGTTGTACGACAGAGGCATCATCGGAAGTGTGAAAGAGGAATCACCCTCGGTAACCCACAACCGACTAGCTATGCTACAGAGATATCATTAGGAGTGAGGTAGGAGGTATCACCCTCGTTACTCGATAATAGCTCTGCAGAGTCGTACAACTTAGGGGGTGTGAGGTGACGTGTCGGTCTCTGCCCGTCGATCACATTGATCGAGGCACCGGTAACAAAGTGAGGCAACAACGACAAGGATGAGGGCCACTGATGGATCACTAACCAACCTATACTAAGCATTTAGGATAGCAGGTATAGTATCAATAACAGGTTACAATAATCAGGCTATGCATCAGAATAGGATTTGTCGGACAATAGTAGCAATTCTAATGCAAGCACGGGGGAGTAGGAAATGGGCGATATTGAAATGATCAAGGGGGTTTTGCTTGCCTGGAAGCTCTGCTGAAAAGGACTGGTCGTCAGGAGCGTAGACGTACTCTGGTGCTGCGTCGGTCTCGGGGTCTACCAGAGAGAAGAGGGGGAAGAAACAATAAATACAAAGTAGACAAATGCAACACAATGCATGGCATGGCAATATGCTGTGCTGGGGGTGACCTAATGCATTGCTACACGTTACTAACGGAGCGGGAAAATATCTGGGAATATTTTCCTGGCTTTAGGCATCTGTCAGACAGATGAACCGGAGGGGAAGGTTCCATGTTTGCAGTGTTGTGAGCCTGTGACAGCAAGACGGAGGGCGTATTCGGATTCGTCTCATTTTTCTGATCAACTTTCATGTAGATTTTTTTTTGATCCGAGTTACGGTTTATTTTCTATGATTTTCCGAAGCTTTAAATCATTTTCTGAAATTCCTGAAATTATTTTAAATTCGAAAATAACAGAAAATGCTTTATTGTGTCAGCACTACGTCAGGATGACGTCAGCAGTCAACCCAGCCGGCCCTGGTCAAACCTAACGGCTGGGACCCACATGTCAGTGACAATAACTAATCCAGTGGGTTAAAATTAACTAAAAGGGAATAACTAGCAGGTGGGCCCCGTATGTCAGTGACTAATTAACTTAACAAATTATTTTATTTTATAAAATCGGTTAATTAGCGAGTGGGGCCCGCCTATCAGCGACTGGGGTTGCCCAGTCAGCACGTTGACTGGGTCAACCCAGTCAACTTGGCCTCTGGGGCCCACTGGTCAGTGACCCAGGGGTGCCCACGTGACGGCCAGGTCAGCCGCGCCGGCGTTTAAACGCCAGCGACCCCATTTCACGGCGGAGGCGCACGGGCGCGCGTCGGGTTTCGCCTACAGGCGGCCGTTTCGAGCGCGGCCAGTCGTGTTCGAACGTGCGCTCGATGGCGCGTCGAATGGTGGCGGTGGCACGGGCTAGGGTGGCCGGAAATGACGCCGGCGACGAGCTGAGGCGGCGCCGGAGTTCGGGCGCGCACGAGTACGGTGTTGCGGGGCACGGCAAATCGCGCGTGCTAGCGCGTTGACCTACTGGGAGCGTGCTGAGCACGAAGCCGTGCTCGGACACGAGCTGCGGTGGCTGCAGCTACGACGGCGAGCTCGACGGCGGTGGTTCGGCCATGGCGAATGCGGCGGCTACGGACGTGGAAAAGGCAGGGGAGAGAGGGGTTCAGGCAGGAGCTCACCGGGGAGGCACACGAAGGCCCGGTGAGAGCTTAGTAGCAGCAGCGGCGCCGGAATCGGAGAAGATCGCCGGCGACACGAGGAGGAAGGCGAGCTCGTTGCGGTTGCTGTGGTGGCTCCGAGCTCCAACGAGCGGCACCGGACGATGGAGTGGTCGACGGTGGAGCGAACGGACACGACGGCGCGTTGCGGGGACGTCTTGGGCGAGCTCGAGGTCGAGCGAGGGAGAGGAGAGGATGGGGGCTAGGGTTCGCCAGGGGGTGCGCGGGGATGTTCTTATCCCCTCCGCGGCGGCGACGGCGGCGGGGATGGCTGACGCGTGTCCATCGCCGGCGTCGGGCGCGCGCGGCGACGACACGCAGGGGAGAGAGCGGGAGGAGGGAGAAAGAGAGAGGTGGGCTGGGCCGTGCCACTGTGCACTTAGGCCCAGTCCACAGTAGTGTTTTAGGCCTTTCCCTTTTTATTTTTCTGTTTTTCTTTTTCCAGTAGCTTTTGCACTTTCTTTTCACATTAAATGACTTTTGCAAAAATGTGCAATTGGTGAAAACAAATAGTAGGGAATATTGTGCACTGCCACAAAAAGTTTGGAGGCAAGATGAATTCATTTTAATTTTCCATAAATGAAATAGCATTTAAATATGCTGAAATAGCACTATTTTAATTGCTATAGTCCATTTAGCAAATAGGTGATGTTGTTTTCCTGAACAAATATTTGTTATGGAATATTTGCTAATTGATGGACATCTCTGCAGCAATTTTTGAGCGACTTCAAATTTCACTTGCATTTGAATTTGAGTTCAATGGTGGAATTTGAAATGAGATATGAATCCACTGTGATCAAGCTTTGCAAATCAAAGTGACTTGGCATTAACATGGTGGATCACTGTAGCTCATTACACAGGGGTGTTACAATATGCAACATTTCTTTTGCCTTACAATATATGTTGTCGAGCTCAAGGCAAGTGCTTGTCACCCTTGTTGGTAGCTCGACTTCTCTTCTTGAAACCATGATATAGACTCCAGAAGTGCGTTAACATTTAACTCACGTCGGATGGCCTTGCTTTCTGAGTCTGATCACTTGAGAGGCCCATAGAATGTCTCTTTGAATTAGAGGGGCAAATCCCATCTTGGACAACCATGTCTCACGTTCACAACTCACTAGAAAAACTACCTTTATAATACTCAGTTGCAGAGTAGCTTTTGATTGACCCGAAGTGAGTCGGTCGTCGTCCCCGAGAGCATGAGAGAACCTCTAGGACATGGTATATATATTGTACCAGAGACTAATAAAATAGCTATATCATTGCGTCTTAGAGTGGGTCTCTCCGGCTCAGCAATCCATCCGAGTGAATTCTTTGATCGCATCTGAGTGAGTCACTCAGATCCTATCTGACTTGATACTATCGGGTTACCATCTCTTTGGGCATGACTTGTGAAACATAGTCATCAACCAAGTCATATACTAGTCAAAGGATACGAATCTGCCTAACCTTCTTAATTAGGGACCATTAGAATAATCATCATACAATATATGGTGAATAAGTCACATACTTGTTGATACATATCAGTGTGGATCTTCAAGGACTATTAAAGTAACTCATGAATATATAGGGAATATTATCATCACATGGTTGCCTCTACGGCATATTTCCAGCATATATAGTATTAGAAGAAAAGAAAAATGTAGGACGGTAGGTGTAACTAAACAAAAACATACATCTACTCCTTTGTATGAGGTAGGGCAGAGTTGCAATTCATAGGAGGCACTTAGATATGCCATGAATTGTTCTCTCTTCTCCAAACCCCAGAGAGGAGATTTCAGGGTGCACCATGCCGACACCGCTCCTATGTTGGTAGGTAGTTGGCCCCTTCATCCTCCACATGTGGGTGTGGTGGTGCGGGAATGATCCGGTCTACCCAATGGAGCTCTAGTGTTTCTCGCTTTGGAAATTTTGGTAGGTTACATCGTGGTGCTACATTGGTGGTGACGACGGGGTCATTTGACAAATAAAGTTTCCTCAAGCCACTCATCTCGACAGGATCAGTTGTAGCAATGTAGATGGCACATTGGAGTAGATTCCTGTTGGTCTATCTGGTCAGTGAGGTTAAGGTTTGCAAGATTTGTCGGCCTCATTGATGGAGACAGTAGGGGGGACTCCCCCCTATATAGTAAGTGATCTGATCTATGAATTCATATGGATGCTCCTACAACGTTTTACATACTCCATTGGCCCCTCTCGAAGAATTTTCCTCGCCCCGTCTCTGCTTGGACTGGCAACGGCTTTCCTTCGCAGTTTGGTCATGCAGCCTCTTCTGTGTCGCACCAGTGCAGGCTTCGGTGCTGGTGTGGGGCATTTGAACTCTTTTTGTTTGAGGTTAGGATCTTAGATTTTTTTCCAGTTATGAGGGGAAAAAGATTGCAATGCATAGAGTACAACTCTAGAGGCATGAGCGCTTGCACGACCGACACGCACATGCGTATCTCCAAAACCTGGAAAGTGCACTCAGATAGTCATGTAGGACGCGTTTGTTTGACATCTCTGTTTTTGGGCATTTTGCATCGTGTCCGAGTTGGGCCTGTTTGAGCTAATGCAGGTAATAAAACCAACATCTGCATGTAGTTTGGTTGCCTACATTGAGGCACCTGCATCAAGGAAGCAATTTTTACCATGGTGTTTGGTTGCCTGCATCATTGTTGTTAGACAAACTACACGTTGTTTGGTTGCAAACGACATAAGGTGTGATCACCACTTCTCACTAGTGGTGACCTTACCACACACACGGGTTGAACATCGTCTTAGTCCTAGATAGGAAACAAATGGCAATTTATCCTAACTACTAACAAATGGTAGTACAAATTAACAGCCATATGATTGAATAGGGGAAAGTTCATCGATGCTAGCTAGGTGGAAGTCCATCCTCTTCCTCTTTTCTTCTTCTGCTGCTACTATGCTGCTTCTTCTTCTCTTGTGCTGCTGCCTCTTCTTCTTCTTTAGATACTTATCTGACCTCTGTTATCCCACATTGCCTGAGCCCACTCCATCCTTTTGTTCTTCCAGGCTTCGTTGTCAAACGCCTCCATACCATGGCCGGAGTTGACCACATCATCAGGCGTCACATCTTCCTCCTCTGGCACAAGTTCATCTCAACCCCATTGTAGGATCCAGTTATGAAGGATGCAACATGCAAGAA
Organism: Elymus sibiricus; assembly: GCA_039707655.1. Taxonomy (NCBI): domain Eukaryota; kingdom Viridiplantae; phylum Streptophyta; class Magnoliopsida; order Poales; family Poaceae; genus Elymus; species Elymus sibiricus. The sequence goes on along the minus strand of CM077668.1, from coordinate 391,334,389 downwards.
CAAGCTTAACCTGGGTAGGGTAAGTGTGGAATGGCTTCTGATCCAGGATCTTAAACCTATTCTTCAGAGCTTCAAATGCCATCTCAACCGTAACTCTAAGGCTGGACTGTCTGAGATTAAACAGTTCCTGTGGAATCCTAGGATAGTTCCTACCAGAGAACTCATTCAGATGGTACCTGGTTTCCCTGAAGGGTGGAAGAACACCTAGCTGACATGCATAGCCGGCATCTCCTAGGTAGAACTTGCCATCGGGGATATTGATGCCATCAGGTCTACTCATGCTGTCACTTAGAATGTTAGCATCATGTGGTGATCCTTCGCAGCCAGCTAACACATATGTGAACTTCAAATCAAAGTCAACAATAGCAAGAACATTCTGGCTCATGTAGTGCTTCCTCCCTTGTATGCTGCAGATTGTGACCTCTGCACTCTAGCAGTGATATGAGTACCATCTATTACTCCAATGCAATCCTGAAATGACATGAAGAGATGGTGTTATGGTTATAGCAGAACAATACAAGCATGTCAAGGCATGAACTACGAGTATTGCTCACCTTGAAATAAGGATACCATCGTGGGCTAGTGTGAATCTTGCTAGGAGTTTTCCTGGTGGGTGACCTGGTCATCTCTCCTCTGAGCTCCCCAACAACATACAACACTTGCCTGAAATACCTGGAAATGGTCTCCATTGATCTCCTGAACGTGTTGTGGATCACTCTGAACCTCTGGTTATGACCTACAACATGGAGGAACATGGCAACTTGCTCTTCCACAATGGTGTGGATGTTATCTTCTAGCAGCCCCCTGCTCTCGAACGTCTGCACAAGCCTGGCGAAAGGTGTTCTTTTCATTCGAAGCATCCACAGAGCCTCTGTGTCGTTGCAGTTGTAGATGTAGTTCAGATTCGCTATCCTCTCCTGATCCCGGATTAACATTGGACCATACCGGATGACATGCTTGTCATTCCGACGAACAACTCTCTTGTGGACCAAAAGGGTCCAGGCCTGAACCACAGCTATCAGCGATGCTGACTGAACTACAAGCTTCATCCGTTCGTCCACAACCTAGGCGACATCCATGGTGCGCCAGCAATGGCGCAATCGACCCTGCGTCGTCCTAACAAACGACCTAACAGAGGAGGGCGCCGGAGGGGGGGGGTGGGTTGTATGCTACTTACCATCTTCGGGGAGGACATGGCTGAGACGAGGATGGCCAGACGGAGTCCAAGAAGAAGGAGAGAAGCAGCTGGTGCTGCCGGAGAGTGTTGTTGCCGCCACCAACGCCGCCGCCGCCGCTTCCGTTTTCGTAGATCTGAGTCGCCACCGCCGCCGGTGCCAACAACAGAGGAAGGGCTTGTCCTAGAGTTAGGGGTGAGCGAGTAAATGGGGGGAGGGTGGGTGAGCCTATATTTCGCGCCATCCTGCCTCCGCCGATTTTCATCTCCCGCCATCTCCACCCTGATTCCCCCTGGCCCCTGCACCGCCCCTACGCCGGGACCAACTTTTGCGCCCGACTCAGCCTGACTCGCTGGAAACGGCCGATTCGAGCGTTCCCAGCTAGCCAGGCTCTGGGGTGCTTTAAGTTTCGTGCCGATGCGAGGCGGGCCTCCGTGTACGCAACAAAACATGCTTTTTTCATCCTGCTCGGATCTGGTTAAGCTGTATGCAGGCTACCAAACGCGTCTGTAGTCTCACGTGGTCAGCAGGTATGCCCCCTCCTTCAAATTATGTGTGAGCGCGCGCGCTGCCGGCGCCTTGCCAAGAACACTGAACACGCGCCCTGCTGGACTGGTACAAGACAGCTGTAAGGTGTAAGCTACGTGCCTGCCTACGTACTACGAACCCGGCCACCCGGGCCACGTACCCCACGCAGACAGACACGTTGGCGATATACATCTGGCATGCATCCGTCCGTGAAGATAAACTCAACTCGATCACTCGAAAGAAAAGCTAGCTAGCTAGCTGTGTTGCACTCGCACCCAACATTGCACGCATGCATGACGACGTACGCCTAGGTAGGTACGGTGGCATGCAACAAGCTGCTGATGCAGTGCAGATAAACTTCTGACCGACCGGCCCGGAGCTAGCTAGCAGAGTCATGCATGCATGAACGTACAGTCCAAAAGAAGTACGTGAGGAAAATGGCGTGCACGGGAGCGCCAACAGCCGACCGACCACACCCCCCACCCCTTCGAGCAAGACTGCCCATTTTTCGGACAAGGCCGGGTGACTATCCTGAGACGTGGTCGGTCGACGGTGGGCGTATACCATTCACGAACCTTCCCCACCACTACGCCTACGCCTTTTGTTTTTCTGTCCGGAAATGTAAATGTGAAGATTTTATTTTGGCCATTCATTAGTACACTATATATTATGGAGCGGACTAACTTCCGACTAATCGCTCCTTAGTAACAGATCCGAACGATACGCAACCAAGCGTACGCGCATGCAGCCCAGCAATTTTGCAGCCCGCGCGACTCTCCTATGCTAATTAGCTTCAATTGATTTAATTAAGGATGCGACTAACTTCCGACTAGTCGGTCCATAGCAATAGATCTGAACGATTTTGCCCAGCCCCTCAATTAACTTCCGACCAGTCAGCTATTTTGCCCAGCCCCTCGATTCACTCTGCGAGCTTGTGAAAAATTGGATCTACTAATTGTCCTTAATTAATTTTAAGTATGCATGCAAACATATAGGGACAAAATAGCTGATGATAGCAAAAGATTCCATCTAAAATTAAACTTTAAAATGTTTTGTAGCTCAAACTGTCGCTCCGATCGAAAAATTGTTTTCACATAAAATATTCGTCGCGGCGAGACCTTCGAAACTAGATCCCATGTTGCTATGTTTCGACGACTTTTTTTTTGGAAAAAAAGTTACCATGTGTGTGCTACGCAAGTTATCATGCCAGTTGTGCATAAGTTATCATGTTGTTTACACAGAAATTACCGAGGCATAAAAATGATTCCTCCTACCTTCTCTTCACATGCACATGCGTGCATGCATTAGTGGGGAAAAATATTGATGTCATCCTAGATTCTCCTTTATTTCGAAACTTCAAAATGTTTTATAGCTCAAACCGTCGGTCCGATCGAAAAAACATTTTCACATAAAAAATCCATCGCGACGAGACCTACAAAGTTATCACGGTGTTTGTATGTAAGTTATCAAGTCTACGGTGCGCATATTACCGTGCTATTTACACGAAAGTTATCAGGAGGGGGGTATATTATCGAAACAACTTCCTCCCCTACCTCTCACCCCAGGGTCAAAGTTATCACGGTGTTTGTGCGTGAGTTATCACATATACAGTGCGTATAGTATCATGCTATTTACACGAAATTTATCAAGGGTATGTTTTTAAACAACCCCCCATTTCGGGTCAAAATTACCATGGTATGTGTGCGTGAGTTATGTGCGTATGTTACCATGTTATTTATACAGAATCTATCGGGGGGATGTCTTCAATAACTTTTTCTCTCATGTCAAAGTTATTACACTATTTGTGCATAAGTTATCAGGTCTGTGGTATGTAAATTATCATGTTATTTACTCAGAAGCTTTCGGGGGTGTATTGTACAACATTTAGCTCGATAACTACAAAAATAACAATGTTGATAACTATCGTACATCTAGCCCGATAATTACATAATAACCATGTTGATAACTATAGTACATCTAGCCCGATAACTATATAGTAACCACGTTGGTAACTATATTACAACTAGCCCGATAACTACATAATAACCGTGTTGGTAACTATAACACATAGTAACCATGTTGTGGGATGGTGCATCTTGTCTACTCTTCAAAATTTTGGTGCGGGAGAGGACGGACGTTGGAGATTCCCGGGTCAAAAAGTTACCGTGGTATTTACCGTTGGAGAGCCCCTCAAACGGAAAAAAAAACGAATCATGAGAATTTTTTAGCACTACAATCACTTATGAATCATGAGAATTAAGAGAAACGATGCGATCTGCACAATATAGAAATGTATTTATCTAGCATAAACTGAACTTGAGGTGAACACATATAAGATTCATAAGTTGAACACTGTAAGTGAAATTGCCATAGTTCAGATAAAATGAACTAAATTTTTGCCATAGCTCAGATAAACTGAACTTGAGCCGAAACAGAGCACTTGGAGCTATCGCCACGCCTCGTAGCAAATGTGCAGCCGAATTGACTCGCACCGCCGCTCCCATGTCCAGACAGAAGCACACATGTGCAGAGGCCCGAGCTGCTTGCGGCACGGCGGAGGCCTGAGCTCGGACGCGCAGCTATGTTCGAACACGCAGATTGGATCAGCTCGACCGCATCGGGCGGCAGCTCCCTTCGCGTGGCTCCCTCGGGCGTATATTACCCTGTTATTACACACAGAAGTTACCGAGATATGTTTTCTGTAGGGGAACGCGATAGAAAACAAAAAAATTCGGTACAGCGAGCACGCCCAGGATCACTATGGAGACTGCATACAAGGTTTGATCTGATCCGTACCGGCTCGAAGCGCAGCGGAAGAAGAGTCGGTGTAGATCGTCGGTGCAGATCCCTGCAGCTAGGATTTACAACCTCCCAACCGCAAGGATGTACTCCCTCGCCGGACAGCCCTTCGGGAGGCGGTCGGACAGTCCCTTGGACGATGTCGCGGACAGCCCTTCGGGAGGACACTCGAAACTCGAACCGAAACTCGGACAGCCCTTCAGGAGGACACTCGAACAGCCCCTCGGGCAAAAGATCAAAACTACAATCTCTCTACGGGGTTGCACATATACGGTGTCAGCTATCCGGCATGGCTTCGCCGTCCAGAACTAGTTCCTGCCGGAACCCAGACAGCCTTTCGGTTCTACGAAACTATTTCGCTGGGAGGGAGAGAGAAGCCAGACAAGTCAAATGGCATGTGTATGAGAGCAAGGATGAGTTTTGGGGCAGCCCACTCACCTCTATTTATAGGATAGCCAAGGGGTACAATTGTCATACAAAAAATACCAAAGTACCCCCACTTTATGCCTTTTCATAAAAGAATAAAGATAAAAGGGGTGCCATGTGGAGCTCCAAGGAGCTCCACCTCCCTTAGCCGGCCACACTTGGGCCCCCCCCCCATGAGGGGGCTTCCTTGGCTCCCAAGTCCTTCTAGAAGGCTTTTGGAAAATATCCCAAAAGGTGTTTTCCAAAAAATATCCATAAAGCACTTTCACTATTCATGAAGACATTTTTCTGCGTCCGATAAATCCCAAATTATTTCTGTGTGCCTAGAATAATTCCAGTACCCACCAAAACAATTTTGAACGCATTCCGAAACAATTTCGGAACAATGTTTCTTCAGCGAAAAGCAACCAAAGCGGTTCCGGCTGCTCCGGAACATTTCCGGTTTTTATCCCGGAAAATTCCCAGAAGTTTCCAGAACACTTCTGGCATCCTCCAAGAATTTCTAGGCGTGTGCCGGAACCAATTTGACTTAATGGAATACCCTGAAACAACTTTTCAGTTTCACCGGAACTATTCCGGTGTTCTCTCCGGAACGTTTCCGTTTCGTCCGAAACTTTTTCGGTGATTTTCTCTCAGACTCCCCGTCTAGTATTCAGCAGATAGATGACCCTTAAGCGTGTGACCCTATAGGTTCGGTGAAGTATAGACATGACCTGGAACACTTTCCGATCAATGATCAACATCGGAGCCGTGGACACCCATATTGACCCCTATACCCACACGAATGAATATTCGAGTGAACCTCCAGTTGCCGTGTGCTATTCCTGTTGCTTCACGATATATTACAAATACCCGAGGTGAGATTTATTGCATCCCCGTGGATCAACAACTTGTCCACTATGCAAGTTACCTCGTTACCGGTTTTGTTCTTTTTACTCGTTTCCGTGTTCCGGCATCCCAGTGATCAAATCACAATGTGTCTGGCCAGACGATGATGGATACCGTAACACCGAGAGGGCCCGAGAATATCTCTCCATCGTCGGAGGAGCAAATCCCAATCTTGAGCTATCTCGTTTCTTGTCATACTTTTCCGTGAACCCGTAAGCCGGAGTAATAGCCACCCATTTACGGATGATGTTTAACAAACCCCAAAGTTCACGAAGCAAGTACGAAGGAACTCGATACTCTCATGGTCTAAGGAATTATGCAAACATTAACTATCTTTGTGTTATTAACCATTAACTTGTGACGAATGAATCTCATAGCATAACATCATTTCGGGTCGATTCAACACAAGTGTCCTACTAACATTGTGCCCTCAAAATTGCCGGCATAGACATGCCCATGATCAGGAAAATAGGATCATCATGCAATACTTGAGCCAGTCTTAGTGGCAAGACTAGGAATACATTTTACCGTTTATTATACCACACGTGCACATGAGTTTCCCTCCGAGCCTCGTGGTTATTGTAGACTCGAGAATCATTGCAGTTATAGCATGGAACATAAACATTCATTACAAACTCGGAGATACAAAATAACTGTTATTACTGCCTCTAGGGCATATCTCCTACAGAGTCCCACTTGCACTAGAGTCATAATCCAGTTACATGGCTTCCCTAACACCAATGGCAATCCGGTGCTGCTCATGCTTTGCTCATGGTAGAGGCTTTGTCATCGGGTCTGACACGTTCAGATTCGTGTGAACTTTGCGTACTTTCACTAAACCCGCTTCGACATGATGTCGAATGAGTTTATATTTGCGTTCAATATGTCTTGTCTTATGGTGCGAAGATGGCTCCCTAGCCTGAGCCACGGCGCCACTATTATCACAATAGATCTCCACCGGGTCCAGAGCACTTGGAACCACACCAAGGTCTTCAAGAAATTGCTTGATCCATACCGCCTCCTTGGAGGCTTCTGAAGCAGCAACATATTCCGCCTCCGTCGTAGAATCCGCTACAGTCTTTTGTTTGGAACTTTTCCCATCAACTGCGCCGCCGTTCAATATGAAAACATAGCCTGATTGAGATTTGAAGTCATCTGGGTCAGTCATGAAGCCTGCATCAGTGTAACCATTTACAATGAGCTCTTCATCACCTCCGTACACAAGGAGTAAATCCTTGGTCCTTCTGAGGTACTTAAGAATACCCTTGACTGCGGCCCAGTGTTCCAATCCTGGATCACTTTGGTACCGGCTGCTAACACTTAGCGCATAGGAAACGTCCGGTCTTGTACATAGCATGGCATACATAATAGAACCAACTGCCGAGGCATATGGAACATCATTCATTTGTACTCGCTCATCGAGAGTCCGAGGACACTGATTCTTGCAAAGCACAGTGCCAGGTGACATGGGGAGTAGTCCTTTCTTGGAGTTCTTCATGTTGAACCTTTTCAACACCTTGTCAATGTACGTGCTTTGGCTAAGCGCTATTAGGCGTCTTGATCTATCTCTATAGATTCTGATACCCAATACATATGCCGCTTCGCCTAAGTCTTTCATTGAAAAACTCTTCTTCAATGAGTCTTTTATTTCGTTAAGAAAATTCACGTCATTTCCAATCAACAATATGTCATCCACATACAACATTAGAAATGTTTTTGCGCTCCCACTAAACTTCTTGTAAACACAAGATTCTTCGTCATTCCTGATGAAGCCAAACTGTTTGACTACTTCATCAAAACGAATGTTCCAGCTCCTTGACGCTTGCTTCAGACCATAAATGGCTTTCTGAAGTTTGCATACCTTTCCAGCATCCTTATGAACGACAAAACCTTCTGGCTGTATCATGTATACATCCTCTTTGAGGTTTCCATTTAGGAAAGCCGTTTTGACGTCCATCTGCCATATTTCATAATCGAAATAAGCAGCAATTGCTAGTAATATCCGAACAGACCTAAGCATAGTTGCGGGCGAGAAAGTCTCGTCGTAGTCCACTCCTGGAACTTGCGTGAACCCTTTCGCGACAAGTCTAGCTTTGTGGATGGTAATGTTACCATCCGCGTCCGTTTTTCTTTTGAAAATCCATTTTCAACCAATGGGCTTTATGCCTTCAGGAAGTTCTTCCAAGTTCCAAACTTGGTTTTCGTACATGGATTCCATTTCGGATTTCTTGGCCTTGTGCCATTCCTTTGAGCTGGGCCCCGCCATCGCTTCCTTGTAGTGCGCAGGTTCATCGTCTTCAAGAATGAAGATTTTGTTATGAAACCACTCAGGTGGCTGGATGGCCCTACCTGATCTGTGCGGTTCAGTTACAACATTGTCTGAAGTTTCCGCATCACATGCGACAACTTCCGGCTCGGTCGTAGGGATAATTAGCGGAATTTCTTCCGGTTCCTTAGCTATATCAACGGTTGCCGAAGATTCACTAATCTCATAAAGTTCTACTGTCCTCCCACTTAATTCTTTAGCGAGAAACTCTTTCTCGAGAAAGTATCCAACTCTTGCGACAAACACTTTGCCTTCGGACTGTTGGTAGAAGGAATACCCAATGGTGTTATTGGGATAACCTACAAAGTAACATTTGTCTGATCTGGGATCGAGTTTGCTTGGTTGTAAACGTTTTACATAAGCTTCACAACCCCAAACTTTGAGATGCGACACATTGGGCTTCTTCCCATACCATAATTCAAATGGCGTCGTCTCAACAGACTTAGACGGTGCTCTGTTTAATGTATAAGCGGCAGTGAGTAGTGTGTGACCCCAAAAAGATATCGGTAGATCTGTAAGAGACATCATCGACCTTACCATGTCCAATAGGGTTCGGTTACATCGTTCCGACACTCTGTTTCGCTGTGGAGTTCCGGGAGGTGTAAGCTGTGAAACGATTCCACAGTCACTCAGATGTTGGCCAAACTCATGACTAAGGTATTCGCCTCCGCGACCAGACCACAGAAACTTAATCCTTTTGTTACGATGATTTTCTACCTTATTCTGAAATTCTTTGAACTTTTCAAAGGTTTCCGACTTGTGCTTCATCAAGTAGATATATCCATACCTACTTAAATCATCAGTAAAAGTCACGAAGTAAAAATACCCACCCCGTGCGGCTGTGTTCATCGGTCCACATACATCACTATGTATTATTTCCAATAATTCACCCGCCCATTGAGGATGACCCATGAACGGCGTCTTGGTCATTTTTCCTATCAGACAAGCTTCACATGTGTCAAATGATTCAAAATCAAAGGACGGTAAAACTCCATCTTTATGGAGTCTTTGCATGCGTTTCTTTCCTATGTGGCCAAGGCGACAGTGCCACAAGTAAGTGGTGGTGGTATCAGCCTTCTTAAGGCGTTTAGCATTCACGTTAAAGACATCATTTCCACATTCAAGATTTAGTATGAAAAGGACCCGAACAATGGGTGCAAATCCATAAAACATATCCTTACAATAAAGTGAACAACCATTGTTCTCAGACTTGTACGAATACCCATCGTGTACTAAACATATTCCGGAGATAATGTTTCTACACAACAGTGGAACAAAATAACAGTTATTTAGTTCTAAGATAAATCCCGAAGGGAGACGTAGAGGCATAATGCCGACGGCTTGAGCGGCGATTCCAGTGCCGTTCCCGATGCGCATCACGACTTCATTCTTTGCTAGCTTGCGCACCTTCTGAAGTCCCTGTATCGAGTTGCAAATGTGAGCAACCGATCCGGTATCAAATACCCAAGACTTAGAATTTTCGCTAGCAAGCAAAACGTCAATGACATTAACTTGTATAACAATTATACCTTCTCCGGTTTTCCCGGATTTCTTATCTTCCAGATACTTCTTGCATTTTCTCTTCCAGTGTCCTGTGCCCTTGCAGTAGAAGCACTCAGTTTCATTCTTGGCTCCGCCCTTAGAGTTGCTTTGGGAGCCAGTCTTACCGGCGCCCTTGCCCTTCTTTGGCTTGCCTTTCTTTTTGAAACTGGCGGTTTTATTCACAAGCAACACTTGCTTGCGCTTTTTCCGCAGTCCTCCTTCCGTAGTTTTCAGCATGGCGAGCACCTCTTCTGGTGTCTTCTCCATCCCACTCATGTTGTAATTCATGATAAAACCGTCGTAAGACGGGGGGAGTGAAGAAAGCAGCATGTCCATCATATTGTCAGGTGGAAGTGGAAACTCCACGGTTTTAAGCCTTTCAGCATAGCCAATCATTTTGACTACGTGTTCGCCAACTGAACTACCCACAGCCATCTTGCATTCCATCAAGGCCTTCATGACATCAAATCGTTCAGACCTTGCGGTTTCCTTGTACAGGGCATCCAAATCCCGGATCATATCACGGGGTTTATGGAATTCAAAACGTTTTTGAAGCCCTGCACTCATGCAAGCTAGCATGAGGCACTGCACTAAGTTGTGATCATCATCCTTAGTGGCCCAGACATTTTGTTCATCTTCCGTGGCAGTAGCCGCCGGTTTAGCTGGAAGAGCATTTTCAAGCACATACATTTTCTTAGCACTCCTGAGGACAGTCCTCAGGTTACGGACCCAGTCCGCATAGTTGTTTCCAGTCGCAGCTAACTTCTCTTTCTCTAACATTGGGCCTAAGTTGAACGCGGTATTGCAAGCCGTTTGATCTACAACGGAAAACACAAGTTTCACTTAGACTTTGTTTATAATGATTTTGGCACTAGTGAATAAACAGTTTTATTCTAAAGTGCGCTCCCACTCAAATCAATATCTCTCAAAATTGATTATGAGTGATTCAAGATCCATATTTCCATTCAGCACCACGGTTCGAGATGAACACAAACGGTGTGAACTTCAATTGGTAGGCAAACTTGCCGATCACATCTCTATGTGATTCTTGTTCATCTTTCGATGCGCGTGTTCCAAGCTCAGGACTGTCCAGCTTGAACGTCAAGACAACCAAGTGATCTTGCTGTGAGGTCTCAACTCACCCGCCTCACACTTTTCTAATCGTTCGCACCCATGGAGATCATGTGATGCCCCGAAGAGATAGGTGCCGTGACGGTGCTACACTTGGGAGAACACTAACTACTTGATATTTTTAGTGAGAGATCACCCTAATAAAAAGCGACTACCGCTCAATCAAAAGGGTGCATCATAAGGGATAAACATCTCAGGCAATTCATAATAGCATGATATGGTATAGCCCTTTCTGACGGAGAAGTCTTTAATTTCTTCTTCTTCGGCATTTGCATCGGTGTTCACCTTCGCGAAGATTGCCACCACCTTGTTGATGCACCAGATAATATTGCTATCTCTATAGCTAATAAAATAAGTGCATTACTTAAGGTTGACACGCAGGTCATTAAAGTGACAATCATATGGCTCCAGCCATCATGCCGAATCATGACACGCAGGTCATGTTAATGAATTTACATCATATAGTCATCTCATACATAATCAAATTAATATGAGCACTGCTATACCACATCACATGCATGTCCTGCAAAACCAAGTTAGACGCCTCTAATCGGTTTATGCAAAATTTTATTTTACGTGGCTTCTAAGGTTTTGACTTAAACCGCAGCTACCAACGTTTTATCATCAAGTATGATAATTCAAGTCGCTAGATTAACATCTCGGGGTGTATGAAACACGAGATAATTAAATCTCGAGCCCCATACTAAACTTCGTCATACGCATGACCCCCGTGCAGATCATATCTGCATTGCCGTTTCATCTGCGAATTTCATCTTTCTTTTGACTATGGCGGAACCCAAAGAACTGAAGCACTTCGTTGATCAATCAGGATCGCGGATTGCCAGAACTTTGTGAAATTCCACCATACTGTCTCGAGATCAGAAATACGCAAATACTAGGGAAGCAACAAGAACGTCGGGTAACAGATTTCATCTGTCACCCGCATAAATAATTTTCAGCAATAGATCTCATCTACTCCAAAATTATATTATGCAATACACATACATCTCCATGTATTCTAGATCGAAACCTGCATCTACGCATAGCATGGCTCATGATGCCACTGTAGGGGAACGCGACAGAAAAAAAAAATTGGTACAGCGAGCACGCCCAGGATCACTATGGAGACTGCATACAAGGTTTGATCTGATCCGTACCGACTCGAAGCGCCGCGGAAGAAGAGTCGTTGTAGATCGTCGGTGCAGATCCCTGCAGCTAGGATTTACAACCTCCCAACCGCAAAGGATGTACTCCCTCGCCGGACAGCCCTTCGGGAGGCGGTCGGACAGTCCCTCGGACGATGTCGCGGACAGCCCTTCGGGAGGACACTCGAAACTCGAACCGAAACTCGGACAGCCCTTCGGGAGGACACTCGAACGGCCCCTCGGGCAAAAGATCGAAACTACAATCTCTCTATGGGGTTGCACACATACGGTGTCAGCTATGCGGCTGGGCTTCGCCGTCCAGAACTAGTTCCTGCCGGAACCTAGACAGCCTTTCGGTTCTACGAAACTATTTCGCTGGGAGGGAGAAAGAAGCTAGACAAGTCAAATGGCATGTGTATGAGAGCAAGGATGAGTTTTGGGGCAGCCCACTCACCTCTATTTATAGGATAGCCAAGGGGTACAATTGTCATACAAAAAATACCAAAGTACCCCCACTTTATGCCTTTTCATAAAAGAATAAAGATAAAAGGGGTGCCATGTGGAGCTCCAAGGTGCTCCACCTCCCTTGGCCGGCCACACTTGGGGGCCCCCCCATGAGGGGGCTTCCTTGGCTCCCAAGTCCTTCTAGAAGGCTTTTGGAAAATATCCCAAAAGGTGTTTTCCAAAAAATATCCATAAAGCACTTTCACTATTCACGAAGACATTTTTGTGCGTCCGTTAAATCCCAAATTATTTCTGTGTGCCTAGAATAATTCCAGTACCCACCAAAACAATTTTGAACGCATTCCGAAACAATTTCAGAACAATGTTTCTTCAGCGAAAAGCAACCAAAGCGGTTCCGGCTGCTCCGGAACAGTTCCGGTTTTTATCCCGGAAAATTACCAGAAGTTTCCAGAACACTTCTGGCATCCTCCAAGAATTTCCAGGTGTGTGCTGGAACCAATTTGACTTAATGGAATACCCTGAAACAACTTTTCAGTTTCACCAGAACTATTCCGGTGTTCTCTCCGGAACGTTTCCGTTTCGTCCGAAACTTTTTTGGTGATTTTCTCTCAGACTCCCCGTCTAGTATTCAGCAGATAGATGACCCTTAAGCGTGTGACCCTATAGGTTCGGTGAAGTATAGACATGACCCGGAACACTTTCCAATCAATGATCAACATCGGAGCCGTGGACACCCATATTGACCCCTATACCCACACGAATGAATATTCGAGTGAACCTCCAGTTGCCGTGTGCTATTCCTGTTGCTTCACGATATATTACAAATACCCGAGGTGAGATTTATGGCATCCCCATGGATCAACAACTTGTCCACTATGCAAGTTACCTCGTTACCAGTTTTGTTCTCTTTACTTGTTTCCCTGTTCCGGCATCCCAGTGATCAAATCACAATGTGTCTGGCCAGACGATGATGGATACCGTAACACCGAGAGGGCCCGAGAATATCTCTCCATCGTTGGAGGAGCAAATCCCAAGCTTGAGCTATCTCGTTTCTTGTCATACTTTTCTGTGAACCCGTAAGCCGCCGTAATAGCCACCCATTTACGGATGACGTTTAACAAACCCCAAAGTTCACGAAGCAAGTACGAAGGAACTCGATACTCTCATGGTCTAAGGAATTATGCAAACATTAACTATCTTTGTGTTATTAACCATTAACTTGTGACGAATGAATCTCATAGCATAACATCAATTCGGGTCGATTCAACACAAGTGTTCTACTAACATTGTGCCCTCAAAATTGCCGGCATAGACATGCCCATGATCAGGAAAACAGGATCATCATGCAATACTTGAGCCAGTCTTAGAGGCAAGACTAGGAATACATTTTACCGTTTATTATACCACACGTGCACATGAGTTTCCCTCCGAGCCTCGTGGTTATTGTAGACTCGAGAATCATTGCAGTTATAGCATGGAACATAAACATTCATTACAAACTCGGAGATACAAAATAACTGTTATTACTGCCTCTAGGGCATATCTCCTACATTTTCAACATTCCCCGGTGGGTGGTAATTTCTATGTAAACAAGATGGTAGATTATGTACCACACACATGATAACTTACTTAGCCTGGCCTGATAACTTTTGACCCGAAAAAAAGTCATCAGAACATATCGACATGGGATCTAGTTTTCAAGCTCTCGCCACGACGGATTTTTTACGAGAAAATGATTTTTTAATCGAACCGACGGTTTGAGCTACAAAACATTTTAAAGTTTGAATTTTGGAGGAATCTTTGATGACATCATTAGTTTTGTTGCTATGTGCATGCATGTTTAAAAATCAGCTCGCGCCTCACGCATGCATGCAAATCGCTGCGGACCCGCGTGATATGTGGCAATCAATGCGGCAGTTTTGATCGGGACGTGCGGATCGCCCGGAATCATATGATCTGGAATGGACGGCATCTAAGGTGTTCGGATCTGTTGCAAAATTCGGACTAGTCGGAAATTAGCTTTCTCGTTTAATTAAATATGCATGCATGCATGTGAGACAAAAAATGCTGATGTCAGCAAAGATTCCAACAAAATTCAAAATTCAAAACATTTTGTAGCTCAAACCGTTGCTCCGATTGAAAAACTATTTTCACATAAAAGATTCGTCACGTCGAGACATTCGAAACTAGATCCCATGTTGATACGTTCCGATGAAAAAAAATTCCGGGTAAAAAGTTACCACGCGTCTGCTACGCAAGTTATCATGTCAGTTGTGCACAAGTTATCATGTTGTTTACACAGGAATTACCGGGGCATAAAAAATAGTTCCCCCAACCTTCTCTTCACATGCACGTGCATGCATTAGGGGGGGGGGGGAATGATGTCATCTTAGATGATTTCCTATTTCAAAATGTTTTATAGCGCAAACCTTGATCAAAGTTATCATGGGGTGTACATAAGTTATCATGTCTTCAATATGTAAAATATCATGCTATTCACAGAAAAGTTACCGCGGGATATTTCATCAACTCCCCCCGCCCCCGTCGCAAAAGTTACCAGGACCGGGGTACATAAGTTATCAGGTCTACGATGTCTGAGTTACCATGCTATTCACACAAAAGTTACCGAGGGGATATTTCTTCAACTCCCCCCCCCCTCCGCACCTTCGTCGCCAAAGTTACCATGACCGGGGTGCATAAGTTATCAGGTCTGCGATGTGTGAGTTACCATGCTATTCACACAAAAGTTACCGAGGGGATATTTCATCAACTCCCCTCCACCCCCGTCGCCAAAGTTACCAGGATTGGGGTGCATAATTTATCATGTCTGCGATGTGTGAGTTACCATGCTATTCACACAAAAGTTATCGAGGGGATATTTCATCAACTACCCCCACCCCCGTCGCCAAAGTTACCAGGACTGGGGTACATAAGTAATCGGGTCTACGATGTGTGAGTTACCATGCTATTCACACAAAAGTTACCGAGGGGATATTTCATCAACTTCCCCGCACCACCGTCGCCAAAGTTACCAGGACCGGGGTACATAAGTTATCAGGTCTACGATGTGTGAGTTACCATGCTATTCACACAAAAGTTACCGAGGGGATTTGGGTATTTGATCTGAGTTGGCCACTGGCCTATACGCACTACCACCACGTGGGATAATGGTTTAATGGGGCCCTCGGCGCCATATGTATCAGCCGAAAGCTCTGTCAGACGTCCAGTTCAGCATGGCGGCACGGCTGGGCCGGCGCGATCCAGGACAGAGGTGGTGCCTAGACTCGCCCTGCGCGTAACGACCCGGAGTGCAAAGGGCGATGGGCCCAAGACCCCTGAGCACTTAGGATGTAGACCGGCGGGGACCTCTCTGCGGAGCCTAGGTAGGACTACGTCGTGTCGATCAGCCGAGGCCGGGCATGACCCAGAAAAGTGTGTCCGGACAGAGTTAATCGAGCGTGTTGGGTAATAGTGATGTCTACTACACAACTTATTCTTGTAGACTCGTGTTGGGCCTCCAAGTGCAGGGTTTTGTAGGACAGTAGCAATTTTCCCTCAAGTGGATGACCTAAGGTTTATCAATCCGTGGGAGGCGTAGGTTGAAGATGGTATCTCTCAAACAACCCTGCAACCAAATACAAGAAATCTCTTGTGTCCCCAACACACCCAATACAATGGTAAATTGTATAGGTGCACTAGTTCGGCGAAGAGATGGTGATAAAAGTGTAGTATGGATAGTAGATATAGGTTTTTGTAATCTGAAAATATAAAAACAGCAAGGTAGCAAATAGTAAATGGGCATAAAAACGGTATTGCAATGGTTAGAAACAAGGCCTAGGGTTCATACTTTCACTAGTGCGATCTCCCAACATTGTTGACATAGTTGAATCATATGTAAATCCCTCACGTGTGACAAAGAGTTCACTCCAAAGTCACAAATAGCGGAGAACAAACGAAGAAATTGTTGTAGGGTACGAAACCACCTCAAAGTTATTCTTCCCGATCAATCTTATGAGCCATCCCCATTAATTGTCACGAACAGCCCTAGAGTTCGTACTAGAATAACACCTTAAGATACACATCAACCAAAACCCTAATGTCACCTAGGCACTCCAATGTCACCACGAGTACCCACGGGTTTGATTATACGATATGCATCACACAATCTCAGATTCATCCATTCAAACCAACACAAAGAACTTCAAAGAGTGCCCCAAAGTTTCTACCGAAAAGTCAAGATGAAAACGTGTGCCAACCCTTATGCATAAATTCCCAAGGTCACGGAACCCGCAAGTTGATCACCAAAACATACATCAAGTGACTCAAGTGAATATCCCATTGTCACCACAGATATCCATATGCAAGACATACATCAAGTGTTCTCAAATCCTTGAAGACTCAATCCGATAAGAAAACTTCAAAGGGAAAACTCAATTCATCACAAGAAGATAGAGAGGGGAAAACTCCATATGATTCATCTATATCAACAAAGCTCGCGATACATCAAGATCGTGCCATCTCTAGAACACGAGAGAGAGAGAGATCAAACACATAGCTACTGGTACAAACCCTCAGCCCCGAGGGTGAACTACTCCCTCCTCATCATGGAGACCGCCGGGATGATGAAGATGGCCTCCGGTGATGATTCCCCCCTCCGGCAGGGTGCCGGAAAAGGGCTGTAGATGGGATCTCTCTGGTACAGAGGCTTGCGGCAGCGTAAAAACTCATCTAGGTTAACTTTCGGGGGTTTCTGAATATATATGATTTTTCAGCGTTGGAATCACGTGAAACGGAGCCACGTGGGCCCCATGAGGTACCAGGGCGCGCCTGGGGGGTGGCGCGCCCTGGTGCCTCGTGGGCACTGGGTGGCCCCCCTCCGGTGGGTCTTGGTTCCAGTATTTTTTATTTGTCCCATAAAAAATCTCCAAAAAGTTTCAGCTCATTTGGAGAACTTTCATTTCTGCACAAAAAACAACACCACGGTAGTTCTGCTGAAAACAGCGTCAGTCCGGGTTAGTTCTAATCAAATCATACCAAAACCATATAGAATTGTTATAAATGTGGCATGAATACTTCATAAATTATAGATACGTTGGAGACGTATCAAACAGTAGTGCACCCCTGCAGGGAAGATTATCTATTCGAATAGCCGTGTCCACGGTAACAGGACGCTCAGTGTAGTATCCCGATCTACTACAACTTGAACAGGATACCTGTTAATTAATATGTAAGCTCCGGGATCGCTTTCTCGCAGGGAGTCGAGGAAGGATCTCTGGGCTTTGCTACTACATGCTTATTGCCTTATTATAGACTACTAATCTGCACTCTTCTAATGCTGCAAGAAGTTGAAGATGCTAGTCTTCGATAGGCTAGGACTTTCCCTCTATTCTGGCATTTCTGCAGTATAGCCCACAGATACAGCCCCTTCATTTGATACCGATGCATAAATAGAATAGTTCTGATGTAAGTCTTGCGAGTACTTTGGATGAGTACTCACGGTTGCTTTGCTACCTCTTTTCCCCATATCCGATTGCTGCGATCAGATTACGGAGCCCCGGAGCCAGCTGATTCCGCCGACGACTACTTCCACCCCGTTGGTGACTACTACTATGTGGAGACCGACGGCCAGGAGTAGATAGGAGGCTCCCAGGCAGGAGGCCTACGCCTTTTCGATCTAGATGTCATTGTTTTGCTCAACCTTCTTAAGGCAGCCTTGTTTAGTTATGTCTGTACTCAGACGTTGTTGCTTCCGCTGACGCTTGTGTAACTCGAGCTTATGTATTCGAGCCCTCGAGGCCCCTGGCTTGTAATATAAAGCTTGTATTATTTTATTTTGTGTCTAGAGTTGTGTTGTGATATCTTCCCGTGAGTCCCTGGGCTTGATCATGCGCATTTGCGTGTATGATTAGCGCATGGTCGGGCCGGGGGCGTCACAAGTTGGTATCAGAGCCGACTGCCTGTAGGAATCCCCTTTCCAACTCCTTGGCCGAAGTTGAGTCTAGTCTTTGAAAAACTATTTTACTAACATGCCTGTGTGGCTTACGGGCCCACGTCGCCAACGGATGGGTTTAGGATCTTTTATTCCTCATCCTTACTCTGGGATTCTGATCTCTCCTCTATTCAGGTTAAAGTTTTGATAACACTAACATTAGGTTCTCGTGTTCACATCCATCCGGAGAGCTGGATTGTCTGCAATTACATTTTCCTTTCCATTGGTCTGTTTAACCTTTCTTGTAATCTAGCTTTTATCCGAGCAGTGATAATTCCCTGCTTAAGCCAACACCCCCAAATGATTGTCTCTGACTTGCCTTGTTGTTGTGACCTTGCAAGATGTCACTGCCTTCCCACGCTTAATCGACAGTCACCACAGTTCCACAGGATCAAAACCTGACTCTCCTATACATCCTTGATCCCGAAGATACCCCTTACCCCACCTCTTAAATCTCGGGACGAGATTTCTTGTAGTGGAGGAGATTTGTAACATCCCCAGATCTCAACCCTGTCATTAAGTTAATTAATTAGCCATGTCATCATGATCATCCTAAATAAATTGCATTTAGAAAATAATCCAACTTCAAGTTCAAATTCAAAATTCAAATGCAAGTCAAACTATTACTTCTTCAAATAATTAAACAAAATAGTTCATAATATTGTAAAAATTCCCAAAGCAATTATAAAAATAAAATCAACATTAATTGAATTATTTAAATGGCCCTAACCTATTTAAAACAGTACCAAAACAGTAGTATTTAATCCATTTTCAGTTAAACAAAATTCAAATGAAATTGTCATGCCTCCAAACTTTTTGTGGCAGTACGATATGTTGCATGCTAATTATTAAGACCAACCACACATTTTTGCAAAAGTGATTTATTGCTAAAAGAAAATGCAAACATAAAACTATTAAAGAAAACTGGAAAAAGAAAAAGAGAAAAGGATGGGAGCACTGTTTGGCTGGGCTTAAGTTCAACAGTGCGGAGCCCAGCCCACCCGGACACCGTCTCCCTCCTCCCGCCTCTCTCTTCCCCCGTGGCAGCACGCGCGCTCGCCACGCCCCGCCCCCCCCCCCCTTCGCCCCCTCCTCCGGTCGACACCGAGGCCACAGGGCTCACCTGGGAGGAGATAAGGGCGTCCCCGACCCCCCAGCTAACCCTAGCGCCCATTGTTCCTCTCCCTCGCCTCGCCCACTACCTTTTCTTCGGGAGCCGAACGCTGTCGTCGTCGCGCCGCCTCACCGGCGTGGCCACCAGCCACCCCCCGTCACCTCGCCATGTCCAGGAGATGCGCGGAATCGTCATCGACCTCTCCGTGGACCGCCTCGACCTGGAACGCCTCGCTGCCACGCCATCAAGCCCCGTTCCCCGACTGCATCCACGGCACCTTGCCACTCGATCCACACCACTTCGACCACCTCCTTCGCCAACGAGGCGCTCGTCAGCCCCGCAGTGAGCTCTGCCTCATTTCCCCTCTTCCTCCTCCCCCGCTACTGTGCCGTAGCTAGCTAAAGTCGGGCCGCGCACCGCCGTGTCACTGCCGCCGTCGGACGTCATTGTCACCGTCGTTTCCGACCGTTTTAGCTCGCGCACGTGCCAGCATCGGGTGCGGCTCATCGCGCACGTTCGGTAGAGCCTAGGCCCGGTCCAAATGGACGCCGGAATCGGCCGGACGGCCATCGCCGGCGCTCGGCCTCGTCGCCGGTGGCGTCGCTGTCGTGGCACCGTCATTAGTCGCTAATGACGAGGTTAATTACCCCATGTGCCAATGACAAGTGGGTCCCGCCTGCTTAATTAACCAACTAATTAAAATGATTAGGCTAATATAATTACCCTTGACCCCACGTGTCAGCTTTGACCTGGCCCGGTCAGCGTTGACCGGCCCCACAAGTCGGTGACCGTGGCTGACTGACATGCGGGTCCCGCTGGACCCGCTGACTAGTCAATGTTGACCCAGTCAACTGCTGACTGTGCAGTTGACTGGGCCCACTGTCAGCCTCTGGGTGCATTTCTGTGTGCACTCAGCTGGGTACCCGTAGCAATTTAATCATGTAATTTTGAATTAAAAATAAATACAGTAATTTCAGAAAATTGTTTAAATCTTCGAAAAATCATATAAAATAATCCGTAACTCGGATGAAAATAATTTATATATGAAAAATGATCAGAAAAATCCAACGAGACCGAATATGTCATCTGCACTCATGTTAGAACCCTCTAGGTAGGTGAACCTGTAACTTTTGGCCTGTTTCTGATAGATGAATAGTGCATGACCTCAGTTAAATAATTCCAAATAAATTCCTGAAACATCTAAAATAGTTAGAGATGCAATATATCACCCCTGCATATCATTTAGGCATGTCATGCATTGTGATTGCGTTTGAATGCTTGTATTTATCTGTTTCTTCCCCCTCTTCTCTCCGGTAGACTCCGAGACCGCTGATG
The DNA here is from genome assembly GCA_039707655.1 of Elymus sibiricus. Lineage (NCBI taxonomy): Eukaryota > Viridiplantae > Streptophyta > Magnoliopsida > Poales > Poaceae > Elymus > Elymus sibiricus. The sequence goes on along the minus strand of CM077668.1, from coordinate 391,313,526 downwards.
ATCCGGTGATCGTCTGCTTCGTTGAAGATCCGTTTCTGTCTGCAGAGCAACCAGGCAAGCAAACCCCCTTGATCATTCCTATATCACCTATTCCTTCTTCCCCGTGCTTGCATTGGAATTTGCTACTGTATTTGATTGTTCCTATTCTGTTGCATAGCATGATTTTGTAACCGCTGTTGATACTTTACCTGCTATCCTAAATGCTTACTATAGGTTGGCTAGCGATCCATCAGTGGCCCCACACCCTTGTCCGTGTTGCCCTGCTTTACTACCAGAAGACTGGATCTGCGTGATCGATGTGTAGAGACCTACACAGCACCGCACACCCCCTTAGTTGTACGACTCCGCAGAGCTACTATCGAGTGCCGAGGGTGATACCTCCTACCTCACTCCTGATGATAGCTCTGTAGCATAGCTAGTCGGTTGTGGGTTACCGAGGGTGATTCCTCTTTCACCACCTCCGATGATGCCTCTGTAATGCAACTTCTCAAGTGTGAACCCATCGAGGGTGATTCCTCCAAGTTCACCTTGACGGATACATCGAGTGGGAATCCATCGAGGGTGATTCCTCGGATTTCCCCCTTGATGTCATGGCCACACGGTTACCTTGGTATTTACCTTAGACCCTTGATAAAGTCAGGTCGACCCTGAGGGGTACCCGCGAGAGGTGTGAAGTCGGGATGGCCATGAGGCACCCGCGAGAGATTATTGTGGCGGAACGACAGGGCAGGTGGAGACCACCTAGGAGAGAGGTGGGCCTGGTCCCTGTTCGTTGGTCCGCAGATTACCAAGTCGGTGCGGCAGGGAGTCGGAGGTGAATCCTTGAGCCTTGTTCGTGTCCGCGAGCTACTAATAACACGCTTAACGGATTTGGGTATTTGATCTGAGTTGGCCACTAGCCTATACGCACTACCACCACGCGGGATAATCGTTTAATGGGGCCCTCGGCGCCGTATGTATCAGCCAAAAGCTCTGTCAGACATTGAGTTCAGCATTGCGGCACGGCTGGGCCGGCGCCATCCAGGACAGAGGTGGTGCCTGGACTCGCCCTACGCGCAACGACCCGGAGTGCAAAGGGCGATGGGCCCAAGACCCCTGAGCACTTAGGATGTAGACCAGCGGGGACCTCTCTGCGGAGCCTAGGTAGGACTACGTCGTGTCGATCAGCCGAGGCCGGGCATGACCCAGAAAAGTGTGTCCGGCCAGAGTTAATCGAGCGTGTTGGGTAACAGTAGTGCACCCCTGCAGGGAAGATTATTTATTCGAATAGCCGTGTCCACGGTAACAGGACGCTCAGTGTAGTATCCCGATCTACTACAACTTGAACTGGATACCTGTTAATTAATATGTAAGCTCCGGGATCGCTTTCTCGCAGGGAGTCGAGGAAGGATCTCTGGGCTTTGCTACTACATGCTTATTGCCTTATTATATACTACTAATCTGCACTCTTCTAATGCTGCAAGAAGTTGAAGATGCTAGTCTTCGATAGGCTAGGACTTTCCCTCTATTCTGGCATTTCTGCAATATAGCCCACAGATACAGCCCCTTCATTTGATACCGATGCATAAATAGAATAGTTCTGATGTAAGTCTTGCGAGTACTTTGGATGAGTACTCACGGTTGCTTTGCTACCTCTTTTCCCCATATCTGATTGCTGCGATCAGATTACGGAACCCCAGAGCCAGCTGATTCCACCAACGACTACTTCCACCCCGTTGGTGACTACTACTACGTGGAGACCGACGGCCAGGAGTAGATAGGAGGCTCCCAGGTAGGAGGCCTATGCCTTTTCGATCTAGATGTCGTTGTTTTGCTCAGCCTTCTTAAGGCAACCTTGTTTAGTTATGTCTGTACTCAGACATTGTTGCTTCCGCTGACCCTTGTGTAACTCGAGCTTATGTATTCGAGCCCTCGAGGCCCCTGGCTTGTAATATAAAGCTTGTATTATTTTATTTTGTGTCTAGAGTTGTGTTGTGATATCTTCCCGTGAGTCCCTGGGCTTGATCGTGCGCATTTGCGTGTATGATTAGCGCACGGTCGGGCCGGGGGCGTCACAGACAGCATGCGAAAGGGCAGCCACTCGATCCCGATACAACAACGTCTGACACGTTCGGATATGTCGCATACATCCGAACGTTCGGATTTTAGCTTTGTCGATATATTATTATTATTGTTATTATTCTGTCATGTCCGGAACATAAATGTAAATAAATTAATTTTAGTCATTCATTATGACCAAATATATTATTTGGTATGGAATTAATACCGTATAACTTGTTATTCGATCATAGAAATGTAACTCATACGTGCTTTCAAAGATTTCGTTTTTGGCCATTAATTCATTAGTGCTATATATAGATTTTGTGATACAAAATTAATGCCACCAAATATTGTGTTTAGTAGCGACGTATCCACCGATGTTAATACGTATCTTGTAACTCACGTATAACCCAAATAAATTCTCGGTAAATGATAAATCTTGGAAATCTCTTACGACTCTTACTAGCTTCCAGACGAAGGGAGTCCGATCGAGAGTCGAGAGCATGAAGAAATAGTCAAGTCTATCAACACAAAATCTTTTGGATATGCAACATCTTGTTGGTATATTGTTTTCGAATAGTAATAAAGCGACCAGCGATAATAATACGCAGCGGCGAAGTTATGTTGAGGGCAGGGGCCGCTGCCCCCCCCCCCCCAGCTTTGAAGAAAAGTCTGAAGATTTTTTTTTTGAAGGACCTAGATGGGAGGAAAATTAGCCTTTCGCCCCCCCCCCCAGATCTTTATCATTTACGTTTGGCCCCCATAATAGTTTTTGTGTAGCTCCGCCACACGTATCTTGTAACTCATGTATATATCGAATGAATTCTTCTTAAACGATAAATCTTGGAAATCTCTGTTGGGGAATGCAACAGAAAACAAAAAAATTCCGGTACTGCAAGCACGCCCAGGATCACTATGGAGATGCATACAAGGTTTGATCTGATCATTACCGACTCGTAGCGCAGCGGAAGGAGAGTCGGTGGAGATCGTTGGTGCAGATCCCCACAGCTAGGATTTACAACCTCCAACCGTGAGGATGTTCTCCCTCGTCTGCTCCTCGGATAGCCCTTCGGGAGGCGGTCGGACAGTCCCTCGGACGGTGTCACGGACAGCCCTCCGGGAGGACCCTCAAAACTCGGACGGTCACTCGGACAGCCCTTCGGGAGGACACCCCTCGGGCAAAAGATCGAACCTACGACCTCTCTACAGGGTTGCACACATACGGAGTCACCTATCCGGCAGGGATTCGCTGTCCAGAACTAGTTCCCACCGGAACCCAAACAGCCTTTCGGCTCTACGAAACTATTCCGTGGGAGGGAGAGAAGAAAGCCAGATCATGCATGGCATTTGTGAGAGAGTTAGAGTGGAGTTGGAGAGCACCTCTCCTCCTCCTTATATAGTGGTGGAAGGGGTGGAGGGGGCTGAAATTTCAGCCCACTAAACATGCACCCACCAAACAAGGAGAAAGCATGTCCCCTTGTCCATGGCTTCCCAACATGGTGTTCCCACATGGGGCCCCACCACCTCCCAACACTTTCCACCATTTGTGGGGGCTGCCCCCCACCATGGGGGGGCCCCCAACACCTTTGTCCAGCCACAAGGGGCTGCCCCCTCAAGGGGGGGCGCCCCCAAAACAGCCCCCACGTATCGTGGGATCTTGTCCCCTCACGCTGGGACAAGATGTTTTCCGCGACTATTTCTTCTGAAAAATTCCGGAAGGTCCCAGAACATTTCCGGCACCCTCTAAAATTATCTTGGACATTCTCCGGAACATTTCTGGTATGATGGTTTTATTCTGAAACATTTTCATTTTTCTCCGAAACAATTCCGGCAGCTCCGAAACACTTCTGGTTTTCTCTCCGGAACTTTTCCGTCATCTCCGAAACTTTTCCGATGACTTTCTCTCAGACTCCCTGTTTAGTATTCAGCAGATAGATGACCCTTAAGTGTGTGACCCTATAGGTTCGGTGAAGTATAGACGTGACTGTAACACTTTCCGATCAATGATCATCATCGGAGCCGTGGACACCCATATTGGCCCCTATAACCACATGAATAAATATTCGAGTGAACCTCCAGTTGCCGTGTGCTATTCCTGTTGCTTCGCGATATGTTACAAACACCCGAGGTGAGATTTATCGGCATCCCCGTGAATCAACTCTTGTCCACTATGCCAGTTACCTCGTTACCGGTTTTGTTCTCTTTTGTCGTTCCCGCGTTCTGGTATCCCTGTGATCAAATCACAAAGTGTCTGGCCAGACGATGATGGATACCGTAACACCGAGAGGGCCCAAAGAATATCTCTCCATCATCGGAGGAGCAAATCCCAATCTTGAGCTATCAAGTCCCTTGTCATACTTTTCCATGAACCCGTAAGCCGCCGTAATAGCCACCCATTTACGGATGACGTTTAACAAACCCCAAAGTTCATGAAGCAAGCATGAAGAAACTCGGCACTCTCATGGTCTAAGGAATTATGCAAACGTTAACTTTCTCTGTGTTATTAACCATTAACTTGTGACGAATGTATCTCATAGCATAACATCAATCGGGTCGATTCAACACAAGTGTTCTTCTAACATCGTGTCCTCAAAGTTGCCGGCATAGTCATGCCCATGATCAGGAAACAAAACCATCATGCAACACTTGAGCTAGTCTTAGAGGCCAGACTAGGAATACATTTTACCGTTTATTATTCCACATGTGCATATGAGTTTCCCTCCGAGCCTCGTGGTTATTGCACACTCGAGAACCATAGCAGTTATAGCACGGAATATAAACATAATTATGAACATGGGGATAAATAATAACATTTATTATTGCCTCTAGGGCATATCTCCTACAGACTCCCACTTGCACCGGAGTCAATAATCTAGTCAATGCTAATGCACTATACACCTATGGCATACTGGTGTAAAAAATGCTTCGCTTGTGGTATAGCCTGATGTCAAACGGATCTGACAACTTCACCTCCGTGTGTATCTTTGCATATCCTCGCGTTTTCACGCTTTCACAAAATTTATATTTTGTGTGGACTTGGCTTTGTATATATGTGAATCATAGGTCAAACCTTGATTCCTCAGACTGAGCGATGGAGCAACTATCTGCAATAGTGTCCCATTGACCAAAGCCATCTTGGAACCATACTAAGTTCATGAATGAACTATATGATTCAACATCTTCTTTGTCGCTTTCAAAGCGTCAATATACTTAGCCTTTGTTATAGAATTCGCCACATTAACCTGTTTGGAACAATTTCCAACTACCGTGCCACCATATCGTGTTTTACACAAAACCCTTAACTTAAATCAAAAATCGCATGGAGCATTGATGAAGACTATATCGATGTAATTACTTACAACGAGCACTTCATAATCTCTGCTTGCGAGAAAACATGTCATCAGTGCTATTTTAGTACTCAATGACATTTTTCACTGTTGTCCCATGATCAGTACTTTGATCACGTTGCTATCTATACTCGCAACTGTTTGGGAGTACCGGACATATCTGATTGTTTTACATACCATGGAATACATGATTAATCCAAACACGAAAGTGTGTGGAATCTCCATCATGTATTTTGCTCATCAGTGTTTTGGGACACCGAGTCATGCAAAACTCTTTCCATGTGACTTCGGCAAGAATCACTCCTTGGTGTTTTAATGCTAAACTGTTTTAACATCTTGTCAATATGTATTTTTAGCTTTTGGCTATTAGGCCATATTTATCTCCATAGATAAATATGCCTAATATTGAGGCTACCTAGCCCAAGCACTTCATCGAAAAACCAATTTTTCAAAGAAGTCCTATTTTGTGTCAAGAAATTTATATTATTTCCAATCAACAATGTGTCAAGCACACAAGGTTTTTAGAAATATTATTATGCTCCCACTTACTTTCTTGTAACAACATGCATCTTCGCTATCCATTGATGAAATCAAACTCTTTTGACTATTTCATCAAAAACGAAGATTCCAACTCCATTTTGCTCTCTTCTGTCCATTGCTGGAACTCTGAAGTTTGCACACTCACTAGCATCCTCCGGATCGACAAATTACTTTGGACTGTATCACATACAAGTCCTAGTTTGTATTTCCATTTCATGGGAATCCTTTTGGCATCCATGTTTCATATCTCATGATTGAAATATGTATTAATTGCTAGTTTAACCCGATCTGACTTTAAGCATCGCTACGGTGAGACAATCTCATCGTAGTCAACTCCTTGAATTTGTTGTTGCAACAAGTCGAGCTTTATGGATAAAACATTTTATCCACATCAGTTTATAGTTCCATTAATGTTCGTTAGATTCCAAGTCTTCCAAAGGGTTTGTCAAGATATAATCTTGAATCATTCAGATGGAAACTATCTCGGATTATTTTGGCATTTAGCCAATTCCGGAGTCAGGTCCCATCAACGCTTCCTTGTGTATCGTAGGTATATTGTTGGCTAGCAACAATATATCGTCTGCGCACCTGAGAGGTTTGCATGAGTTTTGCCTACGTGGTTCAGCTGCAAGTTCGACCGAAGTCCATACATCTCATGTAGAGGCTTCCGTATCAGTCGCAGTAGGAAACTCTGGAATCACTTCCAAGGTTCCTTTCCTTTGATCTGATGATGAAGATAATGTTATCTCGTCGAGTTGCGCTGTCCTCCCACTCACCTATTTGCAAGAACCATTTGCTACTTGTAATCTACGTTGGTTTTTCCCCGAAGAGGAGAGGATGATGCAGTACAGTAGAGATAAGTATTTCCCTCAGTTATGAAACCAAGGTTATCAATCCAGTAGGAGAATCACGCAACAACTCGTTAGCAGTACCTGCACACAAAACAACAAATCCTCGCACCCAACGCGAACAAGGGGTTGTAAATCCCTTGGCGGTCAATTGCAAGATTAAATTGTATGGTGAAAGATAGATAGATCGAACAAAAATACAAAATAAAATAAATAAAGTAAAATTGCAGCAAGGTATTTTTAGGGTTTTTAGTATATGATAAAGTAGACCCGGGGGCCATAGTTTTCACTAGAGGCTTCTCTCTTGAAAATAGCATATGGTGGGTAAACAAATTACTGTTGGGCAATTGATAGAAAAGCAAATAATCATGACGATATCCAAGGCAATGATCATGTATATAGGCATCACGTCCGAGAGAAGTAGACCGACTCCTGCCTGCATTTACTACTATTACTCCACACATCGACCGCTATCCAGCATGCATCTAGAGTATTAAGTTCATAAAGAACGGAATAACGCCTTAAGCAAGATGACATGATGTAGCCAAAGTAAACTCACGCATGAATAAACCCCATCTTTTTATCCTTAATAGCAACGATACAATACGTGTCATGTCCCTTTCTATCACTGGGATTGAGCACCGCAAGATCGAACCCATTACAAAGCACCTCTCCCATTGCAAGATAAATCAATCTAGTTGGCCAAACCAAATCAATAGATCGGAGAGAAATACGAAGCTATAACAATCATGCATAAAAGAGTTCAGAGAAAACTCAAATAATATTCATGGATAATCTGATCATAAACTCACAATTCATCGGATCCCAACAAACACACAGCAAAAAGTGATTACATCAGATAGAATTCCAAGAACATCGAGGAGAACATTGTATTGAAGATCAAATAGAGAGAAGAAGTCATCTAGCTACTAACTATGGACCCGAAGGTCCGTGGTAAACTATTCACGGATCATCGGAAGGGCAGCAAGGTTGATGTAGAGCCCCTCCGTGATCGATTCCCTCTCCGGCGGAGTACCGGAAAAGGCTTCCAGATGGGATCTCTTGAGAACAGAGACTTGTGGTGGCGGAAAAAGTATTGTGTGGACTCCCCTGTTGGTTTCCCGATTTTAGAGAATTTATAGAGGTGGAATTAGATCAAACGGAGCAGAGGTGGGCCCACAAGCTACCAGGGCGCGCCACCCCCCTGGGGCGCGCCCTGGTAGCTTGTGGCCACCCCTTCTGTCTTCTGGACCTCTCCCGAAGCTTCTAGTGTCTCTTATGTCTAGACAAAAATCTCCAAAAAGTTTCATGGCATTTGGACTTCGTTTGGTACTGATATTCTGGAAAACCAAAAACAGGTAAAAAACAGCAACTGGCACTGGGCACTAAGTTAATAGGTTAGTCCCAAAAAATGATATATAATTGCTTGTAATTGAATATAAAACATCCAAGATTGATACTATAATAGCATGGAACAATCAAAAATTATAGATACGTTGGAGACGTATCAAGCATCCCCAAGCTTAATTCATGCTCGTCCTCGAGTAGGTAAATGATAAAAACAGAATTTTTGATGTGGAATGCTACCTATCATATTCATCATATAATCTTTTCTTTTGTGGCATGGACATTTGGAATTGAATGATTCAAAGCAATAGTCTATAGTTTGACATGAAGACATAAATACTCAAGCATACTAACAAGCAACCATGTCTTTCAAAATATCAACGCTAAAGAAAGTTATCCCTAGCACATTATGCTCAATCATTGATCCATTCATGAAACACACTAAACATTAGCTACACCCAATGCACAAGTATGACAATAGTGCTCTCTAGTTGGTGCTTTGTAAGAGAAGATGGAGACTCAAAATAAAAATAAAAATTGCATAAAAGTAAATAGATATGCCCTTCGCAGAGGGAAGGAGAGATTTGCAGAGGTGTCAGACCTCAAGGCTTAAATTAGAGAGATAAAATTATTTTGGGAGGCATGCTTTTCTTGTCAACGAAAACGACCGAGAATTCCTAATATCTTCCATGCTAGACACATTATAGGCGGTTCCCAAACAGAAAATAAAGTTTATTTCCTTTCCACCATTCTTTCACAATCCATGGCTAGCCGTATCCACGGTTGCCCTCCATACCAACACTTTCCAAGGAATTTATTATTATCATTGTATATTTTTTTTCATTTCGGGACTGGGCATCCCTATTACCTTGCCACTTTCTCATGCAATGACAAGTGAATAAACACTCATCGTGAGAATAACACACCTCGCATGGAAAATATTGTCCACCCCCTGCCGCTTCATGAGCGGTACGGGCACACAAAACGGAAAATTATTTTGAAAAATTAGAGTTGGCACATGCAAATTTACTTGGAATGGCATGGAAATACCGCATATAGGTAGGTATGGTGGACTCATTTGGCACAACTTTGGTTTTAAGGAGTTGGATACACAAGCAGCATTCCCGCTTAGTGCAAATGAAGGCTAGCAAATAGATTGAGAAGCGACCAACCAAAAAGCGAAAACGGTCATAAACATGCATTGAACATAACTAACACTGAATAATGCACCATAAGTAGGATATAATTTCGTTGCATAACTATTGACTTTATGTGCATGCATAGGGAATCACAAACCTTAACACCAATATTCTTACTAAACCACAATTACTTACTAACATGACTCACATATTATCATCTTCATATCGCAAAACTATTGCAAGGAATCAAACTTATCATATCCAATGATCTATATGAAAGTTTTTATTATATCCCTCTTGAATATTCATCACTTTGGGACCAAATTCATATCTTGTGCAAATTACCATTACTATTGTCAACTCTCAAAAAGATATAAGTGAAGCATGAGAGTGCAAACATTTCTTCAAAATTTAATATTATCAACTCTCAAAATAATATAAGTGAAGCATGAGAGTGCATTTCTTCAAAATATAATCACCGCCGTACTCAAAAATATTTAAGTGAAGCACTAGAGTAACTGCCTAGCTCAAAAGATATAAGTGAAGCACATAGAGTATTCTAACAAATCATGATAAACGTGTGGCTCTCTCAAATAAGTGTGTCCAGCAAAGATGATTGTGACAAACTAAAAAGAAAAAAAAGACTCATGTAATACACGACGCTCCAAGCGAAACACATATCATGTGACGAATAAAAATATAGCTCCAAGTAAAATTACCGATAGTTGGTAGAAGAAAGAGGGGATGCCTTCCGGGGAATCCCCAAGCTTAGTTGCTTGGGAGTCCTTGAATATTACCTTGGGGTGCCTTGGGCATCCCCAAGCTTAGGCTCTTGCCACTCCTTATTCCTTCATCCATCGTGATCTCACCCAAAACTTGAAAACTTCAATCACACAAAACTCAACAAAACCTTCGTGAGATCCGTTAGTATAACAAAACAAATCACTACTTTAAGTACTGTAGTAAATTGATTCATACTTTATTTTTGCATTATACCTACTGTATTCTAACTTCTCCATGGCTTATACCCCCCGATACAATCCATAGTTTCATCAAAACAAGCAAAACAATGAATCAAAAACAGAATCTGACTAAAACAGAACAGTCTGTAAAGATCTATTTAAAAGCCATAATTCTGTAACTCCAAATTTTTTGAAAAATTAGGAAAACATGGGAAATTCATATACCAATACTGTGTAAAAAATTCAGATTTTTCTTACGCTACAGTACAGAACCAAAATTCCAGCACTAGACGAAAACTTTCTGTTTTCCAAACAGCATCAATTATACTATCTTCCAAATCATCCCAAAGGCTTTAGTTGGCACAAACACTACTTAAAACATAAAAACACAATCATAACAGTAGAATAATTGTGTAAACACACAAAAACATAAGGTAAAAAGCAAAAATTTATTTTATTCATTGGGTTGCCTCCCAATAAGCGCTATTGTTTTATGCCCCTAACTAGGCATAATGCATAGTTTCAAGTGTTGTCATCCTTGGTTTCCAATTCCTCAATCACACATCCATATTTCCTAGGAGTTCTAGCATGCATATTTTTAATGATCATGCTCTTAGGAACAAAGTTAAGAAATTTATTCTCATAAGTGGGTTTCTTTATCAATTCAACCAAATTGGGGTGAACACTAATCATTTTAAGATCTTCGTTGTGGGTGCTGGATGTAGCACCCTTGTCTTTAGGAACATATATAAACTTGCAATTCTTGCTAGGAGTAGTCTTTTCAATAGTTTTAGTGAAAAAAAAAAGCGGAACCCATATTATTAATAATTTCTTCCAGCTTATCAATCCTAGCGGGACTTTGTTCCATCCTTTCATTAATTATCGGTTCTTTCTCTTTTAGCATCTTAAGAGTAATCCCTACCTTTGATCCAAACTGAGTAACATGGTTATGAATCTTTTTATCCAAATTTTCAATATGCTCTACGGTAGGCATTTTATTTTCAATAGCATCTAACCTTTGCATAACATGTTCCAAGGTTAAGATCGTTTCATTAATAGTGATAGGTGGTGATCCCACTAAATTTCCCATAGCATTGAAAGCATCCATAGAGGGGCACATCAAGAAATTCCCTCTGGTAATAGTACCAAGTAGTAATGCCCACATAAAAATTGCGAAAAAGGATGGTGGTGGATTGCTTATGAGTTGATCTATTATGAGCATCACAAATCCTATACCAAGCATCTTTTAAATTCTCTTCTCCCCTTTGTTTAAAATTAAGCACTTCATTTTTAGGGGTACACGTAACAAGGAAAGAACTAGCCATAATGATAAAATGAGCAAACAAGATAACAAGCAAGCAAACAAGCAAACAAGAAAAAGGCAAACGGAAAATATTTTTGTATTTTTGAAAAAACTTTTTAGAAGTGGGGGAGATGAAAACGAGAGGCAAAGGCAAATAAAATAAATGCGAGGAGATGAAAGTTTTATGCGTAGGTACTTGATACATGTTGATGATGTCTCCCCAGCAACGGCGCCAGAAATTCTTCCTGCTACTTGTTATCTGCGTTGGTTTTTCCCCGAAGAGGAGAGGATGATGCAGTACAGTAGAGATAAGTATTTCCCTTAGTTATGAAACCAAGGTTATCAATCCAGTAGGAGAATCACGCAACAACTCGTTAGCAGTACCTGCACACAAAACAACAAATCCTCGCACCCAACGCGAACAAGGGGTTGTAAATCCCTTGGCGGTCAATTGCAAGATTAAATTGTATGGTGATAGATAGATAGATCGAACAAAAATACAAAATAAAATAAATAAAGTAAAATTGCAGCAAGGTATTTTTAGGGTTTTTAGTATATGATAAAGTAGACCCGGGGGCCATTGTTTTCACTAGAGGCTTCTCTCTTGAAAATAGCATATGGTGGGTAAACAAATTACTGTTGGGCAATTGATAGAAAAGCAAATAATCATGACGATATCCAAGGCAATGATCATGTATACAGGCATCACGTCCGAGACAAGTAGACCGACTCCTGCCTGCATCTACTACTATTACTCCACACATCGACCGCTATCCAGCATGCATCTAGAGTATTAAGTTCATAAAGAACGGAGTAACGCCTTAAGCAAGATGACATGATATAGACAAAGTAAACTCACGCATGAAAAAACCCCATCTTTTTATCCTTAATAGCAACGATACAATACGTGTCATGTCCCTTTCTGTCACTGGGATTGAGCACCGCAAGATCGAACCCATTACAAAGCACCTCTCCCATTGCAAGATAAATCAATCTAGTTGGCCAAACCAAATCAATAGATCGGAGAGAAATACGAAGCTATAACAATCATGCATAAAAGAGTTCAGAGAAAACTCAAATAATATTCATGGATAATCTGATCATAAACTCACAATTCATCGGATCCCAACAAACACACCGCAAAAAGTGATTACATTAGATAGAATTCCAAGAACATCGAGGAGAACATTGTATTGAAGATCAAATAGAGAGAAGAAGCAATCTAGCTACTAACTATGGACCCGAAGGTCTGTGGTAAACTATTCACGCATCATCGGAAGGGCAGCAAGGTTGATGTAGAGCCCCTCCGTGATCGATTCCCTCTCCGGCGGAGTACCGGAAAAGGCCTCCAGATGGGATCTCTCGAGAATAGAGACTTGCGGCGGCGGAAAAAGTATTGTGTGGACTCCCATGTTGGTTTCCCGATTTTAGAGAATTTATAGAGGTGGAATTAGGTCAAACGGAGCAGAGGTGGGCCCACAAGCTACCAGGGCGCGCCACCCCCCTAGGGCGCGCCCTGGTGGCTTGTGGCCACCCCTTCTGTCTTCTGGACCTCTCCCGAAGCTTCTAGTGTCTCTTATGTCTAGACAAAAATCTCCAAAAAGTTTCATGGCATTTGGACTTCGTTTGGTACTGATATTCTGGAAAACCAAAAACAGGTAAAAAAACAGCAACTGGCACTGGGCACTAAGTTAATAGGTTAGTCCCAAAAAATGATATATAATTGCTTGTAATTGACTATAAAACATCCAAGATTGGTACTATAATAGCATGGAACAATCAAAAATTATAGATACGTTGGAGACGTATCAAGCATCCCCAAGCTTAATTCATGCTCGTCCTCGAGTAGGTAAATGATAAAAACAGAATTTTTGATGTGGAATGCTACCTATCATATTCATCATATAATCTTTTCTTTTGTGGCATGGACATTTGGAATTGAATGATTCAAAGCAATAGTCTATAGTTTGACATGAAGACATAAATACTCAAGCATACTAACAAGCAACCATGTCTTTCAAAATATCAACGCTAAAGAAAGTTATCCCTAGCCCATTATGCTCAATCATTGATACATTCATGAAACACACTAAACATTAGCTACACCCAATGCACAAGTATGACAATAGTGCTCTCTAGTTGGTGCTTTGTAAGAGAAGATGGAGACTCAAAATAAAAATAAATATTGCATAAAAGTAAATAGATATGCCCTTCGCAGAGGGAAGCAGAGATTTGCAGAGGTGTCAGACCTCAAGGCTTAAATTAGAGAGATAAAATTATTTTGGGAGGCATGCTTTTATTGTCAACGAAAACGACCGAGAATTCCTAATATCTTCCATGCTAGACACATTATAGGCGGTTCCCAAACAGAAAATAAAGTTTATTTCCTTTCCACCATTCTTTCACAATCCATGGCTAGCCGTATCCACGGGTGCCCTCCATACCAACACTTTCCAAGGAATTTATTATTATCATTGTATATTTTTTTCATTTCGGGACTGGGCATCCCTATTACCTTGCCACTTTCTCGTGCAATGACAAGTGAATAAACACTCATCGTGAGAATAACACACCTGGCATGGAAAATATTGGCCACCCCCTGCCGCTTCATGAGCGGTACGGGCACACAAAACGGAAAATTATTTTGAAAAATTAGAGTTGGCACATGCAAATTTACTTGGAATGGCATGGAAATACCGCATATAGGTAGGTATGGTGGACTCATTTGGCACAACTTTGGTTTTAAGGAGTTGGATACACAAGCAGCATTCCCGCTTAGTGCAAATGAAGGCTAGCAAATAGATTGAGAAGCGACCAACCAAAAAGCGAAAACGGTCATAAACATGCATTGAACATAACTAACACTGAATAATGCACCATAAGTAGGATATAATTTCGTTGCATAACTATTGACTTTATGTGCATGCATAGGGAATCACAAACCTTAACACCAATATTCTTACTAAACCACAATTACTTACTAACATGACTCACATATTATCATCTTCATATCGCAAAACTATTGCAAGGAATCAAACTTATCATATCCAATGATCTATATGAAAGTTTTTATTATATCCCTCTTGAATATTCATCACTTTGGGACCAAATTCATATCTTGTGCAAATTACCATTACTATTGTCAACTCTCAAAAAGATATAAGTGAAGCATGAGAGTGCAAACATTTCTTCAAAATTTAATATTATCAACTCTCAAAATAATATAAGTGAAGCATGAGAGTGCATTTCTCAAAATATAATCACCGCCGTACTCAAAAATATTTAAGTGAAGCACTAGAGTAACTGCCTAGCTCAAAAGATATAAGTGAAGCACATAGAGTATTCTAACAAATCATGATAAACGTGTGGCTCTCTCAAATAAGTGTGTCCAGCAAAGATGATTGTGACAAACTAAAAAGAAAAAAAAAGACTCATGTAATACACGACGCTCCAAGCGAAACACATATCATGTGACGAATAAAAATATAGCTCCAAGTAAAATTACCGATAGTTGGTAGAAGAAAGAGGGGATGCCTTCTGGGGCATCCCCAAGCTTAGTTGCTTGGGAGTCCTTGAATATTACCTTGGGGTGCCTTGGGCATCCCCAAGCTTAGGCTCTTGCCACTCCTTATTCCTTCATCCATCGTGATCTCACCCAAAACTTGAAAACTTCAATCACACAAAACTCAACAAAACCTTCGTGAGATCCGTTAGTATAACAAAACAAATCACTACTTTAAGTACTGTAGTAAATTGATTCATACTTTATTTTTGCATTATACCTACTGTATTCTAGCTTCTCCATGGCTTATACCCCCCGATACAATCCATAGTTTCATCAAAACAAGCAAAACAATGAATCAAAAACAGAATCTGACTAAAACAGAACAGTCTGTAAAGATCTATTTAAAAGCCATAATTTTGTAACTCCAAATTTTTTGAAAAATTAGGAAAACATGGGAAATTCATATACCAATACTGTGTAAAATATTCAGATTTTTCTGACGCTACAGTACAGAACCAAAATTCCTGCCCTAGACGAAAACTTTCTGTTTTCCAAACAGCATCAATTATACTATCTTCCAAATCATCCCAAAGGCTTTACTTGGCACAAACACTAATTAAAACATAAAAACACAATCATAACAGTAGAATAATTGTGTAAACACACAAAAACATAAGGTAAAAAGCAAAAATTTATTTTATTCATTGGGTTGCCTCCCAATAAGCGCTATTGTTTTATGCCCCTAACTAGGCATAATGCATAGTTTCAAGTGTTGTCATCCTTGGTTTCCAATTCCTCAATCACACATCCATATTTCCTAGGAGTTCTAGCATGCATATTTTTAATGATCATGCTCTTAGGAACAAAGTTAAGAAATTTATTCTCATAAGTGGGTTTCTTTATCAATTCAACCAAATTGGGGTGAACACTAATCATTTTAAGATCTTCGTTGTGGGTGCTGGATGTAGCACCCTTGTCTTTAGGAACATATATAAACTTGCAATTCTTGCTAGGAGTAGTCTTTTCAATAGTTTTAGTGGAAAAAAAAAGCGGAACCCATATTATTAATAATTTCTTCCAGCTTATCAATCCTAGCGGGACTTTCTTCCATCCTTTCATTAATTATCGGTTCTTTCTCTTTTAGCATCTTAAGAGTAATCCCTACCTTTGATCCAAACTGAGTAACATGGTTATGAATCTTTTTATCCAAATTTTCAATATGCTCTACGGTAGGCATTTTATTTTCAATAGCATCTAACCTTTGCATAACATGTTCCAAGGTTAAGATCGTTTCATTAATAGTGATAGGTGGTGATCCCACTAAATTTCCCATAGCATTGAAAGCATCCATAGAGGGGCACATCAAGAAATTCCCTCTGGTAATAGTACCAAGTAGTAATGCCCACATAAAAATTGCGAAAAAGGATGGTGGTGGATTGCTTACGAGTTGATCTATTATGAGCATCACAAATCCTATACCAAGCATCTTTTAAATTCTCTTCTCCCCTTTGTTTAAAATTAAGCACTTCATTTTTAGGGGTACACGTAACAAGGAAAGAACTAGCCATAATGATAAAATGAGCAAACAAGATAACAAGCAAGCAAACAAGCAAACAAGAAAAAGGCAAACGGAAAATATTTTTGTATTTTTGTAAAAACTTTTTAGAAGTGGGGGAGATGAAAACGAGAGGCAAAGGAAAATAAAATAAATGCGAGGAGATGAAAGTTTTATGCATAGGTACTTGATAGATGTTGATGATGTCTCCCCAGCAACGGCGCCAGAAATTCTTCCTGCTACTTGTGATCTGCGTTGGTTTTTCCCCGAAGAGGAGAGGATGATGCAGTACAGTAGAGATAAGTATTTCCCTCAGTTATGAAACCAAGGTTATCAATCCAGTAGGAGAATCACGCAACAACTCGTTAGCAGTACCTGCACACAAAACAACAAATCCTCGCACCCAACGCGAACAAGGGGTTGTAAATCCCTTGGCGGTCAATTGCAAGATTAAATTGTATGGTGATAGATAGATAGATCGAACAAAAATACAAAATAAAATAAATAAAGTAAAATTGCAGCAAGGTATTTTTAGGGTTTTTAGTATATGATAAAGTAGACCCGGGGGGCATAGTTTTCACTAGAGGCTTCTCTCTTGAAAATAGCATATGGTGGGTAAACAAATTACTGTTGGGCAATTGATAGAAAAGCAAATAATCACGACGATATCCAAGGCAATGATCATGTATACAGGCATCACGTCCGAGACAAGTAGACCGACTCCTGCCTGCATCTACTACTATTACTCCACACATCGACCGCTATCCAGCATGCATCTAGAGTATTAAGTTCATAAAGAACGGAGTAACGCCTTAAGCAAGATGACATGATGTAGACAAAGTAAACTCACGCATGAAAAAACCCCATCTTTTTATCCTTAATAGCAACGATACAATACGTGTCATGTCCCTTTCTGTCACTGGGATTGAGCACCGCAAGATCGAACCCATTACAAAGCACCTCTCCCATTGCAAGATAAATCAATCTAGTTGGCCAAACCAAATCAATAGATCGGAGAGAAATACGAAGCTATAACAATCATGCATAAAAGAGTTCAGAGAAAACTCAAATAATATTCATGGATAATCTGATCATAAACTCACAATTCATCGGATCCCAACAAACACACCGCAAAAAGTGATTACATCAGATAGAATTCCAAGAACATCGAGGAGAACATTGTATTGAAGATCAAATAGAGAGAAGAAGCCATCTAGCTACTAACTATGGACCCGAAGGTCTGTGGTAAACTATTCACGCATCATCGGAAGGGCGGCAAGGTTGATGTAGAGCCCCTCCGTGATCGATTCCCTCTCCGGCGGAGTACCGGAAAAGGCCTCCAGATGGGATCTCTCGAGAATAGAGACTTGCGGCGGCGGAAAAAGTATTGTGTGGACTCCCCTGTTGGTTTCCCGATTTTAGAGAATTTATAGAGGTGGAATTAGGTCAAACGGAGCAGAGGTGGGCCCACAAGCTACCAGGGCGCGCCACCCCCTTGGGGCGCGCCCTGGTGGCTTGTGGCCACCCCTTCTGTCTTCTGGACCTCTCCCGAAGCTTCTAGTGTCTCTTATGTCTAGACAAAAATCTCCAAAAAGTTTCATGGCATTTGGACTTCGTTTGGTACTGATATTCTGGAAAACCAAAAACAGGTAAAAAACAGCAACTGGCACTGGGCACTAAGTTAATAGGTTAGTCCCAAAAAATGATATATAATTGCTTGTAATTGAATATAAAACATCCAAGATTGATACTATAATAGCATGGAACAATAAAAAATTATAGATACGTTGGAGACGTATCAAGCATCCCCAAGCTTAATTCATGCTCGTCCTCGAGTAGGTAAATGATAAAAACAGAATTTTTGATGTGGAATGCTACCTATCATATTCATCATATAATCTTTTCTTTTGTGGCATGGACATTTGGAATTGAATGATTCAAAGCAATAGTCTATAGTTTGACATGAAGACATAAATACTCAAGCATACTAACAAGCAACCATGTCTTTCAAAATATCAACGCTAAAGAAAGTTATCCCTAGCCCATTATGCTCAATCATTGATCCATTCATGAAACACACTAAACATTAGCTACACCCAATGCACAAGTATGACAATAGTGCTCTCTAGTTGGTGCTTTGTAAGAGAAGATGGAGACTCAAAATAAAAATAAATATTGCATAAAAGTAAATAGATATGCCCTTCGCAGAGGGAAGCAGAGATTTGCAGAGGTGTCAGACCTCAAGGCTTAAATTAGAGAGATAAAATTATTTTGGGAGGCATGCTTTTCTTGTCAACGAAAACGACCGAGAATTCCTAATATCTTCCATGCTAGACACATTATAGGCGGTTCCCAAACAGAAAATAAAGTTTATTTCCTTTCCACCATTCTTTCACAATCCATGGCTAGCCGTATCCACGGGTGCCCTCCATACCAACACTTTCCAAGGAATTTATTATTATCATTGTATATTTTTTTTCATTTCGGGACTGGGCATCCCTATTACCTTGCCACTTTCTCGTGCAATGACAAGTGAATAAACACTCATCGTGAGAATAACACACCTAGCATGGAAAATATTGGCCACCCCCTGCCGCTTCATGAGCGGTACGGCCATAGTTTTCACTAGAGGCTTCTCTCTTGAAAATAGCATACGGTGGGTAAACAAATTACTGTTGGGCAATTGATAGAAAAGCAAATAATCATGACGATATCCTAGGCAATGATCATGTATATAGGCATCACATCCGAGACAAGTAGACCGACTCTTGCCTGCATCTACTACTATTACTCCACACATCGACCGCTATCCAGCATGCATCTAGAGTATTAAGTTCATAAAGAACGGAGTAAAGCCTTAAGCAAGATGACATGATGTAGACAAAGTAAACTCACGCATGAATAAACCCCATCTTTTTATCCTTAATAGCAATGATACAATACGTGTCATGTCCCTTTCTGTCACTGGGATTGAGCACCGCAAGATCGAACCCATTACAAAGCACCTCTCCCATTGCAAGATAAATCAATCTAGTTGGCCAAACCAAATCAATAGATCGGAGAGAAATACGAAGCTATAACAATCATGCATAAAAGAATTCAGAGAAAACTCAAATAATATTCATGGATAATCTGATCATAAACTCACAATTCATCGGATCCCAACAAACACACCGCAAAAAGTGATTACATCGGATAAAATTCCAAGAACATCGAGGAGAACATTGTATTGAAGATCAAATAGAGAGAAGAAGCCATCTAGCTACTAACTATGGACCCGAAGGTCTGTGGTAAACTACTCACGCATCATCGGAAGGGCAACAAGGTTGATGTAGAGCCCCTCCGTGATCGATTCCCTCTCCGGCGGAGTACCGGAAAAGGCCTCCAGATGGGATCTCTCGAGAACAGAGACTTGCGGCGGCGAGTATTTTGTGGACTCCCCTGTTGGTTTCCCGATTTTAGAGAATTTATAGAGGTGGAATTAGGTCAAACGGAGCAGAGGTGGGCCCACAAGCTACCAGGGCGCGCCACCCCCTGGTGGCTTGTGGCCACCCCTTCTGTCTTCTGGCTCTCTCTCGAAGCTTCTAGTGTCTCTTATGTCCAGAAAAAATCTCCAAAAAACTTCGTGGCATTTGGACTTCGTTTGGTACTGATATTCTGGAAAACCAAAAACAGACAAAAAACAGCAACTGGCACTGGGCACTAAGTTAATAGGTTAGTCCCAAAAAATGATATATAATTGCTTGTAATTGAATATAAAACATCCAAGATTGATACTATAATAGCATGGAACAATCAAAAATTATAGATACGTTGGAGACGTATCACCATTCTCTTTAAAAGCATACCGTTCTTTGTGGCAAAACCTTTTTCCTCGGTATAGTGGTGAAGGAATTCCCAATAATTTGGGATAACCTACAAAGTAGCACATGTCTGATTTGGAATAGGTTTGTAAATATTTTACACAAGCCCCATATTCCAAATGTTAAGAAAAGATATAACATGGTTGGGTGTACCATACCATGGTGTCATTTCAACAGATCTGATGGCGCTCTATTCAGTGTAAAAGCCGCAGTCTCTAAAGCATTACTTTAAAAGGGATAATGGAAAATTGATTTATGTCTTCTTTGATCTTACCATGTCATAAATGGTTTGATTACATCTTCACGGACATTCCACTCACAGTGGTGCTCCGGGAGGTGTAAGTTATGAAACTCTTTTCACAACTCATCAGACATTCGCTAAACTTGTAACTCAAAATATTCCTTTTTGCAATCTAATTGTAGAAACATAATTTTCTTGTTACAATAATTTCTACTTCATTTTTGAAAACCTTTCGAATGATTTCAAAGGATCTAGACTTACGTCTCATCAAGCAAATATCCATATATCTACTTGAGTCATTTTTGAAGATAGACAAATCCACTGCTTGCAACAACATTTATCGGACTACACACATAAAAATGTATGATCACCAATAAGTTCATTGCTCGTTCCTTATGGCCTGTGAATGGTATTTCAGTCAATTCACTTTTCGGACGAAAGTTGCAAGTGTCAGATGATTCATACTCAAATGACTTCAAAATCCATCATAATGGAATTTTTCCATGCGGGTTTCTCCAATGTGACCAAATGCGGTGCCACATGTTGGAAATATGCCCTAGAGGCAATAATAAATTGGTTATTATTATATTTCCTTGTTCATGATAATCGTTTATTATCCATGCTATAATTGTATTGATTGGAAACTCAAATACATGTGTGGGTACATAAACAACATTGTGTCCCTAGTAAGCCTCTAGTTGACTAGCTCGTTGATCAAAAGATGGTGAAGGTTTCCTGGCCATGGACATGAGATGTCATTTGATAACGGGATCACATCATTAGGAGAATGATGTGATGGACAAGACCCAAACTACGAACGTAGCATATGATCGTGTCAGTTTATTGCTATTGTTTTCTGCATGTCAAGTATTTGTTCCTATGACCATGAGATCATGCAACTCCCTGACATCGGAGGAGTACCTTGTGTGTATCAAACGTCGCAACGTAACTGGGTGACTATAAAGGTGCTCTATAGGTATCTCCGAGGGTGTCTGTTGGGTTGGCATGGATCAAGACTGGGATTTGTTACTCCGTGTGACGGAGAGGTATCTCAGGGCCCACTCGGTAATACAACATCACAATGAGCCTTGCAAGCAATGTGACTAAAATGTTAGCCACGAGATCTTGTATTAAGGAACGAGTAAAGAGACTTGCCGGTAACGAGATTGAACTAGGTATAGAGATACCGACGATCGAATCTCGGGCAAGTAACATACCGAAGAACAAAGGGAACAGTATACGGGATTAACTGAATCCTTGACATAGAGGTTCGACCGATAAAGATCTTCGTAGAATATGTAGGAGCCAATATGGGCATCCAGGTCCCGCTATTGGTTATTGATCGTAGAGGTGTCTCGGTCATGTCTACATAGTTCTCGAACCCGCAGGGTCTACACACTTAACGTTTGGTGACGATTAGTATAGTTGAGTTATTGTGTTGGTGACCGAAGGTTGTTCGGAGTCCCAGATAAGATCCCGGACATGACGAGGGTCTCCGGAAGAGTCCGGAGGTAAAGATTGATATATGTGATAATAGTGTTTTGATCTCCGGAAGGGTTCCGGAATTCACCGGAAGGGGTTCCGGGTGTTTACCGAAGTGTTCGGGTGCAGCAAACACTTTATATGGGCCAAAAGGGTAAAGCCCACGAGGTATTGGAAAGTGCAAAAGGAAGTTTTGCTGCTGCCTTAAGCGGTACTACCGTTGTAAGGCAGTACTACCGCGTAAGCGGTACTACCGCTTGTGTGAAGCGGTACTACCGCTCAAGTGGTACTACCGCTCGTGAGCGGTACTACCGCTTGTGCGCGGTACTGCAGGGATCCGAGTTGGACTCTTTCCCTGCGGGCCAAACCGACCTTGTGCGGGCAAAACCGACCTGGAGGAGGCTTTTACTCCAAGTTTAGACCCCAAGGCTCAACATATAAATAGAGGGGCAGGGCTAGCACACGGGACACATTAAGATTTCCCAAGCCGTGTGTCGGCAACCCTAGCCCTCTAGTTCTCCCATCATAATCTCCGTAGTGCTTGGTGAAGCCCTGCAGAGATTGTTCCTCACCACCATCACCACGTCGTCGTGCTGCCGGAACTCATCTACTACTTCACCATCGCTCGCTGGATCGAGGAGGTGAAGGCGTCATCAAGCCGTACGTGTGTTGAACGCGGAGGTGCCGTCCGTTCGGCACTAGTTCGTGATCGGATCGAGGGACGACTTGCGATTTGGATCGCGGAGACGTTCGACTACATCAACCGCGTTTCTTAACGCTTCCGCTTAGCGATCTACAAGGGTATGTAGATTCACTCTCCCTCTCGTAGATGCTCATCACCATGGATAGATCTTATGTGCGTGTAGGAAAATTTTTGTTTCCCATGCAACGTTCCCCAACAGTGGCATCTGAGCTAGGTCTATGCGTAGATGAGATCTCGAGTAGAACACAAACGAGTTGTGGGCGTGGGTGTATACATATTGCTTGACGTTACTAGTTGATACTTGATTCGGCGGTATTGTGAGATGAAGCGGCCCGGACCGACATTACGTGTACGCTTACGCGAGACAGGTTCCTTCAACTGACATGTAACTTCGTTGCATAAAGATGGCTAGCGGGTGTCTGTCTCTCTCACTTTAGTTGAATCAATTTCAATGAAGAGGGTTCTTTTAGAAGATCAAAAAGCAATCACTACACCACGTTGTGGTTTTGCGTAGGTAAGAACGGTTCTTGCAAACCCGTAGCAGCCACATAAAATTTGCAACAACAATTAGAGGACATCTAACTTGTTTTTGCAGGGTATGTTGTGATGTGATATGGCCAATTACATGATGAGATATATGTGATGTATGAGATGATCATGTGTTGTATAGAATATCACGACTTGCATGTCGATGAGTACGGCAACTGGCAGGAGCCATAGAGTTGTCTTTAATTATTTTCGCCGTTTTGCTTTACTTTATCGCTATGAGTTAGCAATAGTCGTGGAAGCAACAGTCGGCGCGACAACCTCATGGCGACACGTTGATGGAGATCAAGATGATGGAGATCATGGTGTCATGCCGGTGACGATGGAGATCATGCCGGTGCTTTGGAGATGGAGATCAAAAGCACAAGTTCATGGCCATATCATGTCACTTATGATTTGCATGTGATGTTAATCCTTTTATGCATCTTATTTTGCTTAGGACGACGGTAGCATTATAAGGTGATCCCTCACTTAAATTTCAAGATAAAATTGTGTTCTCCCCGAGTGTGCACCGTTGCGAAAGTTCGTTGTTTCGAGACACCACGTGATGATCGGGTGTGATAGACTCTACGTTCACATACAACGGGTGCAAGCCAGTGTTGCACGTGCGGAACACTCGGGTTAAACTTGACGAGCCTAGCATGTACAGACATGGCCTCGGAACACAAGAGACCGAAAGGTCGAACATGAGTCATATAGTAGATATGATCAACATGAAGATGTTCACCATTGAAACCACCTCAACTCACGTGATGATCGGACTTGAGTTGGTGGATTTGGATCATGTTACACTCGAATGACCGGAGGGATGTCTATTTGAGTGGGAGTTTTTAAGTAATATGATTAACTAAACTCATTATCTAGAACAATAGTCTAAGTTGTCTTTGCAATATTTATGTTGTAGATCATGGCTCGCGCAGTAGCACCCCTGAATTTTAATGCGTTCCTAGAGAAAGCTAAGTTGAAAGATGATGGAAGTAACTTTGTGGACTGGGCCCGTAATCTAAGGATTATCCTTACGGCTTCCCAGAAGGCTTATGTCCTTGATGCACCGCTTGGTGATCCACCCGCTCCAGTTGAGTCTCTAGACGTTGTGAACGCCTGGCAGGCTCGTTCTGAAGATTACTCAATAGTTCAATGTGCAATATTGTATGGCTTAGAACCGGGACTTCAAAGACGTTTTGAACGTCATGGAGCATATGAGATGTTCCAGGAGTTGAAGTTTATCTTTCAGAAGAATGCCCGGATCGAGAGATATGAGATCTCCGATAAGTTCTATACTTGCAAGATGGAGGAGAACGGGTCTATCAGTGATCACGTACTCAGAATGTCTGGGTACTCCACCCGTCTGGCTGAATTAGGGATGCCCCTTCCGCCAGAGGCTATCACTGACAGAGTTCTTCAATCATTGCCACCTAGCTACAAGAGCTTCGTGTTGAACTATAACATGCACGGGATGAACAAGTCAGTCGCCGAGCTGTTTGCGATGCTGAAAGCCGCTGAGTCTGAAATTCAGAAGGAGCATCAAGTGTTGATGGTCAATAAAACCACTAGTTTCAAGAAAAATGGCAAGGGTAAGAAGGGTAACTCCAAGAAGAGTGGCAAAGCAGTTGCTCCTCTCGTGAAGAAACCCAAGGCTGGACCCAAACCAGAAACTGTGTGCTTTCATTGCAAGGGAACTGGCCACTGGAAGCGGAACTGCCCCAAGTATTTGGCTGACAAGAAGGCGGCCAACAACAAACAAAGTATATATGATATACATGTTATTGATGTGTACCTTACCAACTCTCGTTGTAGTGCCTGGGTATTTGATACCGGTGCGGTTGCTCATATTTGCAACTCAAAACAGGAACTGCGGAATAGACGGAGGCTGGCAAAGGACGAAGTGACGATGCGCGTGGGAAATGGTTCCAAGGTTGATGTGATCGCCGTCGGCACACTCGCTCTTCGATTACCATCGGGATTGGTGATGAACCTGAATAATTGTTATTTAGTGCCTGCGTTAAGCATGAACATTATATCTGGATCTTGTTTATTGCGAGACGGTTACTCATTTAAATCAGAGAATAATGGTTGTTCTATTTTTATGAGTAATATCTTTTATGGTCATGCACCCAATGTGAGGGGTTTATTCTTATTGAATCTCGATAGTAATGATACACATGTTCATAACATTGATGCCAAAAGATGTAGAATTGATAATGATAATACCACTTTCTTGTGGCACTGCCGTTTAGGTCATATTGGCGTAAAACGCATGAGGAAGCTCCATACTGATGGACTTTTGGAGTCACTTGATTTTGAATCACTTGACACATGCGAGCCATGCCTCATGGGCAAGATGACTAAAACGCCGTTCTCTGGAAAAATGGAACGGGCAAGTGACTTATTGGAAATCATACATACTGATGTGTGCGGTCCGATGAGTATTGAGGCGCGCAGTGGTTATCGTTACTTTCTCACCTTCACTGATGACTTAAGTAGATATGGGTATATTTACTTAATGAAACACAAGTCTGAAACATTTGAAAAGTTCAAACAATTTCAGAGTGAAGTTGAGAATCATCGTAACAAGAAGATTAAATTCCTACGATCTGATCGAGGAGGAGAATATCTGAGTTATGAGTTTGGCAGTCACTTAAGACAGTGTGGAATTGTTTCACAATTGACACCGCCTGGAACACCACAGCGTAATGGTGTGTCCGAACGTCGTAATCGAACCTTATTGGATATAGTGCGATCTATGATGTCTCTTGCCGATTTGCCACTATCGTTTTGGGGTTATGCATTAGAGACAGCTGCATTCACTTTAAATAGGGCACCATCGAAATCCGTTGAGACGACGCCATATGAACTTTGGTTTGGCAAGAAGCCAAAGCTGTCGTTTCTTAAAGTTTGGGGATGTGATGCTTATGTCAAAAAGCTTCAGCCTGAAAAGCTGGAACCCAAAGCGGAGAAATGCGTCTTCATAGGATACCCAAAAGAGACAGTTGGGTATACCTTCTACCTCAGATCCGAAGGCAAAGTGTTTGTCGCTAAAAACGGAACATTTCTTGAGAAAGAGTTTCTCTCGAAAGAATTGAGTGGGAGGAAGATAGAACTTGATGAGGTTGTTGAACCTTTACTTCAACCTGAAAGTAGCGCAGCGCAGAAAGATGTTTCTGTAGAGCCTACATCAGCTGAAGAGGAAGTTAATGATGATGATCATGAAGCTTTGGATCAAGTTGCTATCGAACCTCGTAGGTCGACAAGGACGCGTACTGCTCCTGAGTGGTACGGCAACCCTGTCTTAGAGGTCATGTTGTTGGACAACGATGAACCTACGAGCTATGGAGAAGCGATGATGGGCCCGGATTCCGAGAAGTGGTTAGAGGCCATGAAATCCGAGATGGGATCCATGTATGAAAACAAAGTATGGACTTTGGAAGTATTACCTGAAGGGCGTAAGGCCATTCAGAACAAATGGATCTTTAAGAGGAAGACAGACGCGGACGGTAATGTCACCGTCTATAAAGCTCGACTTGTGGCAAAGGGTTTTTCACAAGTTCAAGGAGTTGACTATGATGAGACCTTCTCACCCGTAGCGATGCTTAAGTCCGTCAGAATCATGTTAGCAATAGCTGCCTTTTTCAATTATGAAATTTGGCAGATGGATGTCAAAACAGCGTTCCTTAACGGTTTCCTTAAGGAAGAGTTGTATATGATGCAACCAGAAGGTTTTGTCGATCCAGAGAATGCTGACAAAGTTTGCAAACTCCAGCGATCCATTTATGGACTGGTACAAGCATCTCGGAGTTGGAATCTTCGCTTTGATGAGGTGATCAAAGCGTTCGAGTTTATACAAGTTTACGGAGAAGCTTGTATTTACAAGAAAGTGAGTGGGAGCTCTATAGCGTTTCTAATATTATATGTGGATGACATATTACTGATTGGAAACAATATAGAAATGTTGGAAAGCGTGAAGGGATATTTGAACAAGAGTTTTTCAATGAAGGACCTAGGAGAAGCTGCTTTCATATTAGGCATCAAGATCTATAGAGATAGATTGAGACGCTTAATAGGACTTTCACAAAGCACATACCTTGACAAAGTTTTGAAGAAGTTCAAAATGGATCAGTCCAAGAAGGGGTTCTTGCCTGTATTGCAAGGTGTGAAGTTGAGTAAGACTCAATGCCCAGTGACTGCAGAAGATAGAGAAAAGATGAGTGTCATCCCCTATGCTTCAGCCAAAGGCTCTATCATGTATGCAATGCTGTGCACAAGACCCGATGTCAGCCTTGCCATAAGTATGGTCGGAAGGTTTCAAAGTGATCCAGGAATGGAACACTGAACGGCGGTCAAGAATATCCTGAAGTACCTGAAAAGGACTAAGGACATGTTTCTCGTTTATGGAGGTGATCAAGAGCTCGTCGTAAAGGGTTACGTCGATGCAAGCTTTGACACTGATCCGGATGACTCTAAGTCACAAACCGGATACGTATTTATTCTTAATGGGGGTGCGGTTAGCTGGTGCGGTTCCAAGCAAAGCGTGGTAGCTGATTCTACATGCGAAGTGGAGTACATCGCTGCCTCAGAGGCGGCGAAGGAAGGTGTCTGGATGAAGGAGTTCATGACAGATCTTGGAGTAGTGCCTAGTGCGCTTAACCCAATGACTCTGTTTTGTGATAATACTGGTGCCATTACTCTAGCCAAGGAACCAAGATTTCACAAGAGGACCAGACACATAAAACGACATTTCAATTCCATCCGCGATTACATCAAGGAGGACGACATAAATATTTGCAAAGTACACACGGATCTGAATGTTGCAGATCCGATGACTAAACCTCTTCCAAGGGCTAAACATGAACAATACCAGAACTGCATGGGTGTTCGATTCATTACAATATAAATCACATAGTGATGTGAACTAGATTATTGACTCTAGTGCAAGTGGGAGACTGTTGGAAATATGCCCTAGAGGCAATAATAAATTGGTTATTATTATATTTCCTTGTTCATGATAATCGTTTATTATCCATGCTATAATTGTATTGATTGGAAACTCAAATACATGTGTGGGTACATAAACAACACTGTGTCCCTAGTAAGCCTCTAGTTGACTAGCTCGTTGATCAAAAGATGGTGAAGGTTTCCTGGCCATGGACATGAGATGTCATTTGATAACGGGATCACATCATTAGGAGAATGATGTGATGGACAAGACCCAAACTACGAACGTAGCATATGATCGTGTCAGTTTATTGCTATTGTTTTCTGCATGTCAAGTATCTGTTCCTATGACCATGAGATCATGCAACTCCCTGACATCGGAGGAGTACCTTGTGTGTATCAAACGTCGCAACGTAACTGGGTGACTATAAAGGTGCTCTATAGGTATCTCCGAGGGTGTCTGTTGGGTTGGCATGGATCAAGACTGGGATTTGTTACTCCATGTGACGGAGAGGTATCTCAGGGCCCACTCGGTAATACAACATCACAATGAGCCTTGCAAGCAATGTGACTAAAATGTTAGCCACGAGATCTTGTATTACGGAACGAGTAAAGAGACTTGCCGGTAACGAGATTGAACTAGGTATAGAGATACCGACGATCGAATCTCGGGCAAGTAACATACCGAAGAACAAAGGGAACAGTATACGGGATTAACTGAATCCTTGACATAGAGGTTCGGCCGATAAAGATCTTCGTAGAATATGTAGGAGCCAATATGGGCATCCAGGCCCCGCTATTGGTTATTGATCGTAGAGGTGTCTCGGTCATGTCTACATAGTTCTCGAACCCGCAGGGTCTACACACTTAACGTTTGGTGACGATTAGTATAGTTGAGTTATTGTGTTGGTGACCGAAGGTTGTTCGGAGTCCCGGATAAGATCCCGGACATGACGAGGGTCTCCGGAAGAGTCCGGAGGTAAAGATTGATATATGTGATAATAGTGTTTTGATCTCCGGAAGGGTTCCGGA
Source organism: Elymus sibiricus (assembly GCA_039707655.1). Classification (NCBI taxonomy): domain Eukaryota; kingdom Viridiplantae; phylum Streptophyta; class Magnoliopsida; order Poales; family Poaceae; genus Elymus; species Elymus sibiricus. The sequence continues at coordinate 391,284,141 of CM077668.1, read as the reverse complement.
ATTCACCGGAAGGGGTTCCGGGTGTTTACCGAAGTGTTCGGGTGCAGCAAACACTTTATATGGGCCAAAGGGGTAAAGCCCATGAGGTATTGGAAAGTGCAAAAGGAAGTTTTGCTGCTGCCTTAAGCGGTACTACCGTTGTAAGGCAGTACTACCGCGTAAGCGGTACTACCGCTTGTGTGAAGCGGTACTACCGCTCAAGCGGTACTACCGCTCGTGAGCGGTACTACCGCTTGTGCGCGGTACTGCAGGGATCCGAGTTGGACTCTTTCCCTGCGGGCCAAACCGACCTTGTGCGGGCAAAACCGACCTGGAGGAGGCTTTTACTCCAAGTTTAGACCCCAAGGCTCAACATATAAATAGAGGGGCAGGGCTAGCACTGTAGGAGATATGCCCTAGAGGCAATAATAAATGTTATTGATTATCTCCCTGTTCATAATTAGGTTTATGTTCCATGCTATAACTGCTATGGTTCTCGAGTCTGCAATAACCACGAGGCTCGGAGGAAGACTCATATGCACGTGTGGGATAATAAACGGTAAAATGTATTCCTAGTCAAGCCTCTAGGACTGGCTCAAGTATTGCATGATGATCCTGTTTTCCTGATCATGGGCATGGCTATACTGGCAATTTTGAGGGCACAATTGTTGGTAGAACACTTGTGTTGAATCGACCCGAATTGATGTTATGCTATGAGATACATTCGTCATAAGTTAATGGTTAATAACACAGAGATGGTTAACGTTTGCATGATTCCTTAGACCATGAGAGTATCGAGTTTCTTCATGCTTGCTTCATGAACTTTGGGGTTTGTTAAACGTCATCCGTAAATGGGTGGCTATTACGGCGGCTTACGGGTTCATGGAAAAGTGTGTCAAGTAACTTGATAGCTCGAGATTGGGATTTGCTCCTCCGACGATGGAGAGATATCTCTGGGCCCTCTCGGTGTTACGGTATCCATCATCGTCTGGCCAGACACATTGTGATTTGATCACAGGGATGCCGGAACACGGGAACGAGAAAAGAGAACAATACCGGCAACGAGGTAACTGGCATAGTGGACAAGTTGTTGATCCACGAGGATGCCAACATGTCTCACCTCGGGTATTTGTAACATATCGTGAAGCAACAGGAATAGCACACGGCAACTGGAGGTTCACTCGAATATTCATTCGTGTGGGTATAGGGGTCAATATGGGTGTCCACGGCTCCGATGTTGATCATTGATCGGAAGGGGTTCCGGGTCATGTCTATGCTTCACCGAACCTATAGGGTCACACGCTTAAGGGTCATCTATCTATTGAATACTAGACAGGGAGTCTGAGAGAAAAACACCGAAAAAGTTTCGGACACCGGAAAAGTTTCGGACAGCGGAAAAGTTCCGCAGAGAGGTCACCGGATGAGTTCCGGTGAAACTGAAAAGTTGTTTCAGAGGATACCATAAAGTCAAATTGGTTTTGGGACATGCCTGATAATTCTTGGAGGGTGCCAGAATCATTCTGGAAACTTTCTGGAATTTTCCGGGATGAAAACCGGAAATGTTCCGGAGCTGCCGAAACCGCTTCAGATGCTTTTCGCAGATGAAATCACTAAACCGGAATTGTTCCGGCTTGCGTTGAAAATTATTTTGGTGGGTACTAGAATTGTTCTAAGCCCACATGAATATTTTCAGTTCGATCAGACGCTGAAAAATGTCGTCGTGAATAGTGAAAGTGCTTTTTGGGATATTTTTGGAAAGCCACCTTTGGGGGCTTTGCTCCAAAAGATCTTGGGGATGACATGGATGGATAGGGGCCAATTTTGGGGCCCCACATGAGGGTGTGGCCGGCCACATGGTGGACTCCTTCATGGAGTCCCCCTTGTTCCTTGGTTTCACCTTTTAGGTCCTTGGGAAGGACTCCTTTCCATGTGGGTTTTGGGTTTTCTTGTAAAACCACCCTACCCCTTGGGTTTCCTATAAATAGGAGGTGTGTGGGCTGCCATAAGGGACACTCTTGCTCTCATACACAAAGCCATGCATGATCTGGCATTCTTCTCTCCCTCCCAGCGAAATAGTTTCGTAGAGCCGAAAGGTTGTCTGGGTTCCGGCAGGAACTAGTTCTGGACGGTGAAGCCCTGCTGGATAGATGACACCGTATGTGTGCAACTCTGTAGAGAGATCGTAGTTTCGGTCTTAGTTCGAGAGTGCCTCCCGAAGGGCTGTCCGTGTGACCGTCCGAGTTTTGGAGGTCCTCCCGAAGGGCTGTCCGAGTGACAGTCCGAGTTTCGGAGGTCCCCCCGAAGGGCTGTCCGCGACACCGTCCGGGGGACTGTGCGACCGCCTCCCGGAGGGCTGTCCGCGGGGCAGATGAGGGTATACATCCTCACGGTTGGGAGTTTGTAAAATCCTAGCTGCGGGGATCTGCACCGCCGATCGTCATCGACTCTACTTCCGCTGCGCTACGAGTCGGTAACGAAAGTGATCAAACCTTGTATGCAGTCTCCATAGTGGTCCTGGGCTGGTGCGTAGGTCGGAAAAATTTTGTTTTCTGTCGCGTTCCCCAACAGTGGCATCAAGAGCCGTGCTATGCGTAGATGCAGGTTGCGATCTAGAATACATAGAGATGTATGGGTGTTGCACAATATAATTAGGTAGTAGATAAGATCTATTGCTGAAAATTATTTGTGCGGGTAGCAGATGAAGTCCGTTACCCGATGTTCTTGTTGCTTCCCTCGAATTTGCATATTTCTGATCTTGATAACAGTATGGTGGAGTTTCAATGTTCTGGCAATCCGCGATCCTGATTGATCAACGAAGTGCTAACAGTTCATTGAATTCCACCGTAGTTAAAAAGAAAGATGAAATTTTGCAGACGAAAGGGCAATGCAGATGTGATCTGCACGGGGGTCACGCGTATGACGAAGTTTAGTATGGGGCTCGAGATTTTATTATCTCGTGTTTCATACACCCTGGAATGTTAATCTAGCGACTTGGATTATCATGCTTGATGATGGACGTTGGTAGCTTCGGTTTGTTTCGAAACCTTAGAAGCCACGTAAAATAAAATTTTGCACGAACCGATTAGAGGCGTCTAACTTGGTTTTGCAGGATGGTTTGCATGTGCATGTGATGTGGTATAGCAGTGTTCATAATAATTTGATTATGTATGAGATGTCTATATGATGTAAATTGATTAACATGACCTGCGTGTCATGATTCGGCATGATGGCTGGAGCCATATGATTGCACTTTAATGACCTGCGTGTCAACCTTATGTAATGCACTTATTTTTTTAGCTATAGAGATAGCAATATTATCTGGTGCACCGACAAGGTGGTGGCAATCTTCGCGAAGGTGAATACCGACGTGAATGCCGAAGACGAAGAAATACAAGACTTCTCCGTCGGAAGGGCTATACCATATCATGCTATTATTAATTGCCTGAGATGTTTATCCCTTATGATGCACCCTTCTTGATTGCGCGGTAGTCGCTTTTATTAGGGTGATCTCTCACAAAAATATCAAGTAGTTAGTGTTCTCCCAAGTGTAGCACCGTCACGGCACCTATCTTTTCGGGGTGCGCCGTGTCACACGGGTACGAACGATTAGGGATGTGTGAGGCGGGTGAGTTGAGACCTCGCAGCGAGATCACTTGGTTGTCTTGACGTTCAGGCATGACCGTCATGAGCTCGGAACACACGCATCAAAAGATGAACAAGAGTCGCATGGAAGATGTGATTGGCAAGTTTGCCTACCGGTTGAGATTTTCGTCATCAGTGGTGTTACACCAATGGCGAACAATTGATACGTGGGTCTTGTATCACTCACAATCAATTATGAGAGATATTGATTTGAGTGGGAGCGCACTGTTGAATTAACTTGTTTAATTCTCAGTGCAATTAATTTTGAACACTGTATAAGTGTGATTTGCATAATAGTTGTAGAAGAATGGCTCGCGTTTCCACCTTTCCTATTAAAATTGAATAGTTGTTTAATATCTGGTTAAAACTTTACGGTTGGTAAACGTAATGTGAGGATTGTCCTCTAGAGTGCCGAGAAGGACTTTGTCCTATCGCATATTTTCGGTATTCTCCCGCTAATGCTATGGATCATGTGACTCACGTCCTTCGATCCAAAAGCTAAAATTCCGTTACGGTCGAGTGAAATATGTTTGCTTCCATGAGACCCGAACTTCAAAAGTTTTGGGATAGTTATGTGATATTCATGGAACTGAAAATTAATTTTCAGATACAAACAAAGGCTGAAAGATATGAGATATCTAAAGCCATGTTTGTTTGCAAACTATTAGTAAAAGTGTTTACTGGGCATTTGACTGATAAGAGAGGGATCCAGAAGAACGTCTGTCATATGATGATGGTGAATAAAACAACAACTTAAAGAGAAAGGAAGTATCCGAAGGGTGTTAGTGAAACTTTCACGCCTAGGAAATCCGGGGCTAACACCACTCTTAAGTTGGGTGCTTCTTCTGAGAGTAGGAGAAATACTGAAAGTTAAACTGTTAGAAGTATAATGGCAAAAGGATAGAAGACTGGAATATCCAGCTCATGTATGAATGTCATACAGGTTTTTTGATGTATAGAAGGCTGGTCAAAGATATAGTTCTTGGGAATTATGGTTAAACATGTTAATCACTAATTCTTGGGTATTGTGAGTTAATCACAAAGATACCCGCTCGATTGCATTCTGTTGCAACTCGATGTAAGAACTACTATGGCCTGAGAGACTAGCCAGGAATGAGGTTTAGATACACGCAGGGAACATAGTAAATGTTACTATGCCTTCCATCGGTGTATTCCCTATGTATTTACTTTCATAATTCATTTTAGAGTTTCACACTCTAGCCCTTTGCATAAGGTATCTTGCAAGAAGGTTATTCATAAGAGAACTTTTAATGTTCGGTGTTATGAATAACATAAGGGCCATACTTTCATTATGAATGAGACGTATGTTATGAATATTGATAATAATACATTACCTCTAGGTTTACTTTCATAATTCATTTTAGAGTTTCGTACACTCTAGCCCATTGCACAATGTTTGTTGCAAAAGAGTTGTTCATAGAAACAACAATTGTTGTTCAGTATTATGAATAAAATGAAGGGCCATGCTTCCATCGAAGATGGTATGTATGTTATGAACATTGATGCAAATATGATACATCCATAACACTGACGCTAAATGTCGCAAGACTAAAAGAATACCACACAAGTGTGGCACTGCATTTGGTCACATTGGAGAAACCCGCATGGAAAATTCCATTATGATGGATTTTGAAGTCGTTTGATTTTGAATCATCTGACACTTGCAACTTTCCTCTGAAAGGTAAAGTGACTGAAATACCGTTCACAGGCCATAAGGAACGAGCAAAGAACATATTGGTAATCATACATTATGATGTGTGTAGTCCAATAAATGTTGTTGCAAGTAGTGGATTTATCTGTCTTCAGAAATGACTCAAGTAGATATATGGATATTTACTTGTTGAGACGTAAGTCTGGATCTTTTGAATTCATTCAGAAGGTTTTCAAAAATGAAGTAGAAGTTATTGTAACAAGAAAATTATGTTTCTCCAATTTGATTGCAGAAAGGAATATTTGAGTTACAAGTTTAGCGAATGTCTGATGAGTTGTGAAAGGGGTTTCATAACTTGCACCTCCCGGAACACCGCTGCAAGTGGAAAGTCCGTGAAGATGTAATCGAACCATTTATGACATGGTAAGATCAAAGATGACATAAATAAATTTGCCATTACCCCTTTTATAGAGTGATGCTTTAGAGACTGCGGCTTTTACACTGAAAAGAGCTCCATCAGGTCTGTTGAAATGACGCCATGGTATGGTACGCCCAACCATGTTATATCTTTTCTTAACATTTGGAATATGGGGCTTGTGTAAAAGGTTACAAACCTATTCCAAATCAGACAAGTGCTGCTTTGTAAGGTTATCCCAAGTCATTGGGAATTCCCCCACCACTATACCGAGGCAAAGGGTTTTGCCGCAAAACGGTATGCTTTTAAAGAGAATAGTTCTTTCAAAAAGGTGAGTGCGAGGACAGTGCAACTCGACGAGATAAACAGTATCTTCGTCATCAGATCAAAGGAAAGAAACCTTGGAAGTGATTCCGGAGTTTCCTACTGCGACTGATACGGAAGTCTCTACAATAAAATGTATGGACTTCGGTCGAACTTGCAGCTGAACCACGTAGGCAAAGCTCGTGCAAACCTATCAGGTGCGCAAACGAGATATTGTTGTTAGACAACAATATACCTACAATACACAAGGAAGCGTTGATGGGCCCTGACTCCGGAATTGGCTAAATGCCAATACAATCTGAGATAGTTTCCATATATGTGATTCAAGATTAAAATCTTGATACACCTTTCGGAAGACTTAGAGTCTAACGAATATTTATGGAACTAAAAACTGATACGGAAAAAAATGTTTTATCCATAAAGCTCGACTTGTTGCAATAACAAGTTCAAGGAGTTGACTACGATGAGATTGTTTCACCGTAGCGATGCTTAAAGTCGGTTCGGGTTGAACTAGCAATTAATACATATTTCAATCATGAGATATGAAACATGGATGACAAAGGGATTTCCATCTGATGAAAATGAAACCTAGGACTTGTATGTGATACAGTCCAAAGTAATTTGTCGATCCAGAGGATGCTAGTAAGTATGCAAACTTCAGAGTTCCAGCGATGGACAGAAGAGAGCAAAGTGGAGTTGGAATCTTCGTTTTTTATGGAATGGTCAAAGGGGTTTGACTTCATCAAATGGGTATCGAAGATGCTTGTGATTCAAGAAAGTAAGTGGGAGCATAATAATATTTCTAAAAACCTTGTGTACTTGACACATTGTTAATTGGAAATAAATTTCTTGACACGAATTAGGACTTCATTTGAAAATAGTTTTTCAATGAAGTGCTTAGGCTAAATAGCCTCAATATTAGGCATGATGATCTATGGAGATAGATTTACCTAATGGGGCTAAGCAATGAATACATATTGACAAGATGCTAAAACCTTTTAGCATTTAAAACGCCAAGGAGTGATTCTTGCCGAAGTCACATGGAAAGAGTTTTTGCAAGACTCGGTGTCCCAAAACACTGATGAGTAAAATACATGATGGAGATTCCACACACTCTTGTGTTTGGATTAATCATGTATTCCATGGTATGTAAAAACAAACAGATATGTCCAATACTCCAAAGTTGTTGCGAGTATAGATACCATAGTGATCAAAGTACTGATCATAGGACAACAGTGAAAGATGTCATTAAGTGCTAAGAGTAGTGCTGATGACATGTTTTCTCGCAAGTAGAGATTATGAAGTGCTCGTTGTAAGTGATTACATCGATACAGTCTTCATCAATGCTCCATGCGATTTTTGATTTAAATTGAGGGTTTTGTGTGATACACAATATGGTGGCACGGTAGTTGGAAATTGTTCCAAACAAGATACTGTGGCGAATTCTATAACAAAGGCTAAGTATGTTGATGCTTAAGAAGCGACAAAGAAGTTGTTGAATCATATAGTTCATTCATGAACTTAGTATGGTTCCAAGATGACTTTGGTCTATGGGACACTATTGCAGATAGTTGCTCCATAGCTCAGTCTGACGAATCAGGTTTCGACCAATGATTCACACATATGCAAAGCCAAGTCCACACAAAATATGAATTTTGTGAAAGCGTGAAAACGCGAGGATATGCAAAGTTACACACGGAGCTGAAGTCGTCAGATCCGTTGGACATCAGGCTATACCACATGCGAAGCATATTTTACACCAGTATGCCATAGGTGTAAAGTGCATTAGCGTTGACTAGATTATTGACTCTAGTGCAAGTGGGAGTCTGTAGGAGATATGCCCTAGAGGCAATAATAAATGTTATTGATTATCTCCCTGTTCATAATTAGGTTTATGTTCCATGTATAACTGCTATGGTTCTCGAGTCTGCAATAACCACGAGGCTCGGAGGAAGACTCATATGCACGTGTGGGATAATAAACGGTAAAATGTATTCCTAGTCAAGCCTCTAGGACTGGCTCAAGTATTGCATGATGATCCTGTTTTCCTGATCATGGGCATGGCTATGCCGGCAATTTTGAGGGCACAATTGTTGGTAGAACACTTGTGTTGAATCGACCCGAATTGATGTTATGCTATGAGATACATTCGTCATAAGTTAATGGTTAATAACACAGAGATGGTTAACGTTTGCATGATTCCATAGACCATGAGAGTATCGAGTTTCTTCATGCTTGCTTCATGAACTTTGGGGTTTGTTAAACGTCATCCGTAAATGGGTGGCTATTACGGCGGCTTACGGGTTCATGGAAAAGTGTGTCAAGTAACTTGATAGCTCGAGATTGGGATTTGCTCCTCCGACGATGGAGAGATATCTCTGGGCCCTCTCGGTGTTACGGTATCCATCATCGTCTGGCCAGACACATTGTGATTTGATCACAGGGATGCCGGAACACGGGAACGAGAAAAGAGAACAATACCGGCAACGAGGTAACTGGCATAGTGGACAAGTTGTTGATCCACGAGGATGCCAACATGTCTCACCTCGGGTATTTGTAACATATCGTGAAGCAACAGGAATAGCACACGGCAACTGGAGGTTCACTCGAATATTCATTCGTGTGGGTATAGGGGTCAATATGGGTGTCCACGGCTCCGATGTTGATCATTGATCGGAAGGGGTTCCGGGTCATGTCTATGCTTCACCGAACCTATAGGGTCACATGCTTAAGGGTCATCTATCTGTTGAATACTAGACAGGGAGTCTGAGAGAAAAACACCGAAAAAGTTTCGGACACCGGAAAAGTTTCGGACAGCGAAAAAGTTCCGCAGAGAGGTCACCGGATGAGTTCCGGTGAAACTGAAAAGTTGTTTCAGAGGATACCATAAAGTCAAATTGGTTTTGGCACATGCCTGATAATTCTTGGAGGGTGCCAGAATCATTCTGGAAACTTTCTGGAATTTTCCGGGATGAAAACCGGAAATGTTCCGGAGCTGCCGAAACCGCTTCAGATGCTTTTCGCAGATGAAATCACTAAACCGGAATTGTTCCGGCTTGCATTGAAAATTATTTTGGTGGGTACTAGAATTGTTCTAAACCCACATGAATATTTTCAGTTCGATCAGACGCTGAAAAATGTCGTCGTGAATAGTGAAAGTGCTTTTTGGGATATTTTTGGAAAGCCACCTTTTGGGGCTTTGCTCCAAAAGATCTTGGGGATGACATGGATGGATAGGGGCCAATTTTGGGGCCCCACATGAGGGTGTGGCCTGCCACATGGTGGACTCCTTCATGGAGTCCCCCTTGTTCCTTGGTTTCACCTTTTAGGTCCTTGGGAATGACTCCTTTCCATGTGGGTTTTGGGTTTTCTTGTAAAACCACCCTACCCCTTGGGTTTCCTATAAATAGGAGGTGTGTGGGCTGCCATAAGGGACACTCTTGCTCTCATACACAAAGCCATGCATGATCTGGCATTCTTCTCTCCCTCCCAGCGAAATAGTTTCGTAGAGCCGAAAGGCTGTCTGGGTTCCGGCAGGAACTAGTTCTGGACGGCGAAGCCCTGCTGGATAGATGACACCGTATGTGTGCAACTCTGTAGAGAGATCGTAGTTTCGGTCTTAGTTCGAGAGTGCCTCCCGAAGGGCTGTCCGTGTGACCGTCCGAGTTTTGGAGGTCCTCCCGAAGGGCTGTCCGAGTGACAGTCCGAGTTTCGGAGGTCCCCCCGAAGGGCTGTCCGCGACACCGTCCGGGGGACTGTGCGACCGCCTCCCGGAGGGCTGTCCGCGGGGCAGATGAGGGTATACATCCTCGCGGTTGGGAGGTTGTAAAATCCTAGTTGCGGGGATCTGCACCGCCGATCGTCATCGACTCTACTTCCGCTGCGCTACGAGTCGGTAACGAAAGTGATCAAACCTTGTATGCAGTCTCCATAGTGGTCCTGGGCTGGTGCGTAGGTCGGAAAATTTTTGTTTTCTGTCGCGTTCCCCAACAAGCATACGGGACACATTAAGATTTCCCAAGCTGTGTGTCGGCAACCTTAACCCTCTAGTTCTCCCGTCATAATCTCCGTAGTGCTTGGCGAAGCCCTGCAGAGATTGTTCCTCACCACCATCACCACGCCGTCGTGCTGCCGGAACTCATCTACTACTTCACCATCGCTCGCTGGATCGAGGAGGTGAAGGCGTCATCAAGCCGTACGTGTGTTGAACGCGGAGGTGTCGTCCGTTCGGCACTAGTTCGTGATCGGATCGAGGGACGACTTGCGATTTGGATCGCGGAGACGTTCGACTACATCAACCGCGTTTCTTAACGCTTCCGCTTAGCAATCTACAAGGGTATGTAGATTCACTCTCCCTCTCGTAGATGCTCATCACCATGGATAGATCTTGTGTGCGCGTAGGAAAATTTTTGTTTCCCATGCAACGTTCCCCAACACCACACATATGTGGTATTCTTTTAGTCTTGCGACATTTAGCGTCAGTGTTACAGATGTATCATATTATCAATATTCATAACATACATCCCATTCATAATGGGAGTATGGCCCTTATGTTATTCATAACATCGAAGAACAATTGTTCTCTCATGAATAACCTTCTTGCAACAAACATTATGCAATGGGCTAGAGTGAATGAAACTCTAAAATGAATTATGAAAATAAACACAGAGGTAATATACCGATGGAATGTGTAGCAACTTTTACTATGTTTCCAACGTGTATCTAAACCTCATTTTCAGCTAGTCTTTTAGGCCATAGTAGTTCTTGTATCGAGTTGCAAGAGAATGCAATCAAACGGGTATTCCTGTGATCAACTCACAATACCCAAGAATCAGTGATTAACATGTTTAATCATAATTCCCAAGAACTATATCTTAGACCAGCCTTCCATACATCAATAACTTGTATGACATTCATACATGAGCTGGATATTCCAGTCTTCTCTCCTTTTTGCCTTTATACTTTTAACAGTTTAACTTTCAGTATTTCTTCTACTCTCAGAAGAAGCACCCAACTTAAGAGTGGCTTCAGCCCCGGACTTCCTAGGCGTGAAAGTTTCACTAACACCCTTCGGACACTTCCTTTCTCTGTAAGTTGTTGTTTTATTCACCTTCATATCATATGACAGGCGTTCTTCTGGATCCCTCTCTTATCAGTCCAATGCATAGTAAACACTTTACTAATGTTTTGCAAACAAACATTGCTTCGGATATTTCATATCGTTTAGCCTTTGTTTGTATCTGAAAAACAATTTTCAGTTCCATGATTATCACATAACTATCCCGAATTTTTGAAGTTCAGGTCTCACGGAAGCAAACATATTGCACTTGACCGTAACGGAATTTTAGCTTTTGGATCGATGGACGAGAGTCACATCATCCATAGCATTAGCGGGAGAATACCGAAAGCATGCGATAGGACAAAGTCCTTCTCGGCACTCTTGAGGACAATCCTCACATTACGTTACCAACCGTAAAGTTTTAACCAGATATTTAACAGCTTATTCAATTTTAACAGGGAAGGTGGAAACGCGAGCCATTGTTCTACAACTTTTCTGCAAATCACACTTAGACAAAGTTCATAATTAATTGCACAGAGAATTAAACAAGTTAATTCTATAGTGCGCTCCCACTCAAATCAATATCTCTCATAATTGATTGTGAGTGATACAAAATCCATATTACAATTCAACGCCAAGGATGCATCCATCTCAAGTGACGAGAATTGCAATCGGTAGGCCAACTTGCCAATCACATCTCTATGTGACTCTTGTTCATCTTTCGATGGGCGTGTTCCGAGCTCAGGACGATCCTCCGGAACGTCAAGACAACCAAGTGATCTTGCTGCGAGGTCTCAACTCACCCGCCTCACACTTCTCTAATCGTTCGTACCCATGCATCCATGTGATACCCCGAAGAGATAGGTGCCATGATGGTGCTACACTTGGGAGAACACTAACTACTTGATATTTTTGTGAGAGATCACCCTAATAAAAAGCGACTACCGCGCAATCAAAAAGGGTGCAACATAAGGGATAAACATCTCAGGCAATTCATAATAGCATGATATGGTATAGCCCTTTCTGACGGAGAAGTCTTTCATTTCTTCGTCTTCGGCATTCGCGTCGGTGTTCACCTTCGCGAAGATTGCCACCACCTTGTCGATGCACCAGATAATATTGTTATCTCTATAGCTAATAAAATAAGTGCATTACTTAAGGTTGACATGCAGGTCATTAAAGTGACAATCATATGGCTCCAGCCATCATGCTGAATCATGACACGCAGGTCATGTTAGTAAATTTACATCATATAGTCATCCCATACATAATCGAATTAATATGAGAACTGCTATACCACATCACATGCACATCCTGCAAAACCAAGTTAGACGCCTCTAATCGGTTTATGCAAAATTTATTTTACGTGGCTTCTAAGGTTTCGAAACAAACTGAAGCTACCTACGTCCATCATCAAGCATGATTATTCAAGTCGCTAGATTAACTTTGCGGGGTGTATGAAACACGAGATAATAAAATCTCGAGCCCCATACTGAACTTCGTCATACGCATGACCCCCGTGCAGATCATATCTGCATTACCCTTTTGTCTGTGAAATTTCATCTTTCTTTTAACTACGGTGGAATTCAACGAACTGTTAGCACTTCGTTGATCAATCAGGATCGCGGATTGCCAGAACTTTGAAATTCCACCATACCATTATCAAGATCAGAAATACGCAAATTTCAGGGAAGCAACTAGAACATCGGGTAACAGATTTCATCTGCTACCCGCACAAATAATTTTCAGTAATAGAACTCATCTACTACAAATTATATTGTGCAATACCCATACATCTCTATGTATTCTAGATCGTAACCTGCATCTACGCATAGCACGGCTCATGATGCCACTGTTGGGGAACGCAGCAGAAAATAAAAATTTCCGATACTGCGAGCACGCCCAGGATCACTATGGAGATGCATACAAGGTTTGATCTGATCATTACCGACTCGTAGCGCAGCGGAAGGAAAGTCGGTGGAGATCGTTGGTGCAGATCCCCGCAGCTAGGATTTACAACCTCCCAACCGTGAGGATGTTCTCCCTCGTCTGCTCCTCGGACAGCCCTTCGGGAGGCGGTCGGACAGTCCCTCGGACGGTGTCACGGACAGCCCTCCGGGAGGACCCTCAAAACTCGGACGGTCACTCGGACAGCCCTTCGGGAGGACACTCGAACAGCCCCTCGGGCAAAAGATCGAACATACGACCTCTCTACGGGGTTGCACACATACGGTGTCACCTATCCGGCAAGGCTTCGCCGTCCAGAACTAGTTCCCACCGGAACCCAGATAGCCTTTCGGCTCTACGAGACTATTTCGTGGGAGGGAGAGAAGAAAGCCAGATCATGCATGGCATTTGTGAGAGAGTTGGAGTGGAGTTGGAGAGCACCTCTCCTCCTCCTTATATAGTGGTGGAAGGGGTGGAGGGGGGCTGAAATTTCAGCCCACTAAACATGCACCCACCAAACAAGGAGAAAGCATGTCCCCTTGTCCATGGCTTCCCAACATGGTGTTCCCACATGGGGCCCCACCACCTCCCAACACTTTCCACCATTTGTGGGGGCTGCCCCCCACCATGGGGGGGGGGGGCCAACACCTTTGTCCAGTCACAAGGGGCTGCCCCCTCAAGGGGGGCGCCCCCAAAACAGCCCCCACGTATCGTGGGATCTTGTCCCCTCACGCTGGGACAAGATGTTTTCCGCGACTATTTCTTCTGAAAAAATCCAGAAGGTCCCAGAACATTTCCGGCACCCTCTAAAATTATCTTGGACACTCTCCGGAACATTTCCGGTATGATGGTTTTATTCCGAAACATTTTCGTTTTTCTCCGAAACAATTCCGGCAGCTCCGAAACACTTCCGGTTTTCTCTCCGGAACTTTTCCGTCATCTCCGAAACTTTTCCGGTGACTTTCTCTCAGACTCCCTGTCTAGTATTCAGCAGATAGATGACCCTTAAGCGTGTGACCCTATAGGTTCGGTGAAGTATAGACATGACCGGAACACTTTCCGATCAATGATCATCATCGGAGCCGTGGACACCCATATTGACCCCTATACCCACACGAATAAATATTCGAGTGAACCTCCAGTTGCCGTGTGCTATTCCTGTTGCTTCGCTATATGTTACAAACACCCGAGGTGAGATTTATCGGCATCCCCGTGAATCAACTCTTGTCCACTATGCCAGTTACCTCGTTACCGGTTTTATTCTCTTTTCTCGTTCCTGCATTCCGGTATCCCTGTGATCAAATCACGAAGTGTCTGGCCAGACGATGATGGATACCGTAACACCGAGAGGGCCCAAAGGATATCTCTCCATCGTCGGAGGAGCAAATCCCAATCTTGAGCTATCAAGTCACTTGTCATACTTTTCCATGAACCCGTAAGCCACTGTAATAGCCACCCATTTACGGATGACGTTTAACAAACCCCAAAGTTCATGAAGCAAGCATGAAGAAACTCGACACTCTCATGATCTAAGGAATTATGCAAACGTTAACTTTCTCTGTGTTATTAACCATTAACTTGTGACGAATGTATCTCATAGCATAACATCAATCGGGTCGATTCAACACAAGTGTTCTTCTAACACCGTGTCCTCAAAGTTGCCGGCATAGTCATGCCCATGATCAGGAAAACAGAACCATCATGCAATACTTGAGCTAGTCTTAGAGACCAGACTAGGAATACATTTTACCGTTTATTATTCCACACGTGCATATGAGTTTCCCTTCGAGCCTCGTGGTTATTGCAGACTCGAGAACCATAGCAGTTATAGCACGGAATATAAACATAATTATGAACATGGGGATAAATAATAATATTTATTATTGCCTCTAGGGCATATCTCCTACAATCTCTCACGTCTTTTACTAGCTTCCAGACGAAGGGAACATGATCGGGCGTCAAAAGCATGAAGAAATAGTCAGGTGACTCAAATCTTTGGTGAAAGATAAGTCTTGGAAATCTTTGGTGATTTACACTAGCTTCCAAATGAAGGTAGTCCGACCGGTCCACCGAACCTCGAAAGCATGAAGAAACAGTCAGGTGACTCAACATGAACTCGTTTAGCTTTTCTTTTTCTTTTTTTCCTTTTTTTTGCAACGCAAAAGGGGGTTTATTCCATTATGGTAGGGTTACAATCTCAAGACAATCGTTTAGCTCAGCTTGATATCTTTCTGCAGTGCGGAGACGGCGACGAATTTCTCCATAATTCTTTACTTTTATTTACCAGGGGTGTTCATGTAAGGCGTGGACAAAACAATACTATATGACATGTTGCACTTTTAAGAACAATCTAAATTAAGGCTAAGAAGCAAAATCAAGTGCATGTTATGCATGGAAGGGAAGAGAGGAACAAGGACGGGACAGCGCAAGGCTGTTACGCAATCCAATCGCCCTTCCCTCCATCTGTCCGGTGAAATTTGGGTCCCTTTTCCCTCTGCCTTTGGCATCTTCCATTCGTTTCAGACTTTTCAGCTGTCCATCATGTACAGCTCACAAGGATGGGCAGGCATTCCATTCCATCAGAGAGAGAGCCCGGCTCCATCGATCTCAGCCGTCCATCCATTTGTCGAAACCCCACTTAAAGCGGCTCACAAAAGCCCCTCTTCTTTCCAAATTGTATTACTAGAAAAATGAATGTGGTACCCCGGTCTCTTTTATTATTATTATCGGCACGCTAAATTTAGCAGCACTAGTATAGTTTCTTTGGAGGAATATAATTAGCAGAAAACCGACCAAAAAATAATTTAGGAGGAACAAATTGGCATTGCAGGACTGCCAAATAATCTTTGCATACATGCATGCATGCTTGTGAGCAGTGCAGTAGCAGCAGTACGTACCTATAGCAATAAAAAAATTAAAGTAAAAAAAATACATTTTCCATGAGATGGCAGTAAGGGGTAAAAATGTTGGTAGGGAGTGCTATGGATGGAGGCGAAAGGAACGCATGGTGACGGCGATGGCCGCGTACAGCTCACTGGTCACAGCGGCGGCCCACTCCACTCCAGTCCACTCCGGAGGGAGGGAGGAGCCTGCAGCAAGACGCCATGGATGGATGGATGGATGGACGCAAGTGTCACAGCGGCGATCCGTATCGCTTGGATCTTGCTTGGATCGACGCGAGCTAGGCAGGCTGTACCACTGTAGTTCATGCATGCACGTAGTATATCTGGGCGGATCAGAGGATTAAAGTAAAAAAGATTTAGCAGCACCACAATATTTGCCAATTCATTCATTGATTCCGAGTTCCGAAGCGTATGCTGCCACTAGCTGGCAAGTGACAACGCCTCCGTGCGTCCGTCAGGTCAGGAAAGAAGAAGAGTGTGTGCAGCTTTTTGATGTGGCGTTTGTGAGGAGGTATGCAGCTGCTGTCCGCCTGTCTTCCAGCTCGGCCCGCCCGGCCGCTCATGCTCTGCGCCTTTCCGGCAATCATTGACGCCTTCTACGCCATTTCTTCTACACACGCCGTTTCTTGTTTTTCGTTTCTTGTTGAGCTCGCGCGATCGACAGAAAGATTCATCCATTCGTCCGAACATATAAAAATCTGACGATACGACGCAACGAATTGCCGAATAGTAAAATATGCTGGAAAAAGGAACTGAACAACGAATCGGGAGAATGGGTGGCCGCGTCGCCGTCCGTCGGCGCGGTGTCGCGATCCCCACGAACTGTCGCCTTGCCTTTGGGGGCAATCATTGGGCCTGGGCTGGGAGATACCTCCATCCCTCGCATTCTTTTCTCTCTCGGCACAAGCGATCTTGCTAATTAAGGAGGAATTAAGACCAGCGTATGCGACGTCAGCATGGACCATGGCGGACCTGCTCAGCCCCGCTTCCAGCGCAATGCAGCATCCTTTTTAGGCAGTAATTTTCTCGCTGCCTGCGAATACAAGCGGCGGGCGGCTCACGTTTTTCCTAGGCAAATTTCGATGCGGCGCCTTTCCTATACACTAGAGAGCTCCACCATTATATATACTTGGCCTGCCGGTTCCCTCCCGCTGGTGTTGGCTGGCTGTGCTGGCTCTCCTGTCCCCTCTCCCCTCTCCCGTCCTCCCCCAAACCCCTCCCCCTTTCCAATCTTCTCAATCATAGGCACCTGAGCAGGAGGAGGACGAAGGAGGAAGAAGGCACAGGTTTCCTGCCCCCTCCCCTGCTTTCTTGCTGCTTCTCCATGTCCTCTGTTTTCCCCATGCATGGATTCTTGCCACCCTGCTCTCCCTGCACATGTTTCTTCTCATCTTCCATGACGATGTTTCTTCTAACCAAACATGTTTCTTCTCATCTTCCATGATGATAATCTGGATGTTCCTCGCATTTTTTTGCTTGGTTGATTTTGGTTTCTTCCTCTGTTAATTTGTTGCCCTGAACCTGATAGGAACTTTTCCTTGTTGTTGATGACAGATAGGGGCAGGGAGGGAGAAGAAGGGGATAAAGGTATTGCGACATGGCTTCACCGTTTGATCCTGTTCTTGTGCCTGGAGGGAGATGACGCCAGGAGACCTCGTCAATCTGCAGGTATGCATGTTTGCTATGGGTCGTTTGGACATTCTCTGTTTATCTGTGGGTGATTGATAATCTTTGCATGCTCCTGGTTATTTCTTGGGACAGGATCAGATGGATTTGATGTGTACTCTGGGGATTAGATATTTGTGTGGATGATTGCTGTGAAATTTGTTGATATAGGTTATTTGTTATAGATCATACTGCGTGCTTGTTATTCTTATTATGTACTCATGTATAGATGGATCAACAGTTATGCTTCTGTTTTCTTTTTCATACTAGGAGCAATTCTTGTCCTACTGCATTATTTCCTTCAGAGCCCATAAGGCCAATGCCATATTGTTAGATCACACAAGTTGAAGAATTCTGCATTGTTCTTTTATTAAATTTCGATTTAACATGTAGTACAACTAGGGATTGTTAAAGACATTGGTGGTTTGCAAGCACTGCTACAGAGGAAGATTTCGTATACCCCTTTATATGGGTGATGAAGCGTTCTTGTTATATATAGTGCTGTAGTGGACAGTTTTTTTTGTGTGTGTATATGATCATGCATTGTCAACCAAATAGAAGAATATGCAGTGCAGATTATTGTATTTGAGAGGCTCTTTGTATACCATGGGAATTTTATTAGTAATAGTCATGGCGCGAAATATTTGAATATTGCAACGGTCAGGGAAATAAAAGGCAAAAGGCGCAGACCGCCACGCCACGTAATTGCATGAGAATTAGCAAGGCTCGTTGTATTGCATGAGAATTTAGTACGTGTTATGGCGCGAAATTTCTCTGACGGCGCGAAATTTTTAAATATTTCAACGGTCGTGTGCGTTATCTGTTAAATAAAAGGAAACCGATAAACGGCAAAAGGCGCAAACTGCCAGGCCACTTAATATTCAGTTCTGAATGTCAACATGTTTGCATTGTTCCATCTGATAACTTAGTTGTCCTTTCTCTGATTTATGCGCTAATAATTGCTTGGTCTGTACTGCTTACGTCATCGTCGGAATGCGCTTTCTTATTTTACAACTGCTCATATTCATCTCTTGTTTAACCGGTCCATCCATATATAGCACATATGTTCCATTTTGTATTCTGCAATTGTTTAGTTCACTTTGTATTGTTACGCTGTCGATTCAGCAATCTGTCGGTTATTGTTATTGCTAGTTCAAAGTTAAGTCTGGATAAATTAAATGTACTACTATTTAGGTTACATCTGCATCGCCACTGCTACAAAAATTACTACCCTTTTCTGAAGGAGGAGATTTCATACTAGATGTCAGACATTCTTCCAGTGGCTCTAGGAGGAGCTGCAGGAGGTTTGGTATTGGTTGGTGCCATCACACTCATTGTAGTGCTATGCCTACGGCACCGCAGAAGGGCTTCAGATTCTTCAGAGAGTAATTCGTCCGGTCGAGCTCTTCCAGGTACCGCTCAAATTATTTTTCGAGGGGCTTTCAATTTAAGTGTTTTTCAGCTAGTGTCAAATGAGAATTTTAACTTAACAAACTGCTTTTATAATACACTCTAGACATGCAAGGAGCAAGATGTATGACACTGGAGGAACTAAAGTCTGCTACAAATAACTTCAGCAGCTCGAATCTCATCGGACATGGAATGTTCGGAGAGGTATACAACGGTTTGCTGCAGGATGGCACAATTATAGCTGTTAAAAGGCGGCATTCTCCTCCTAGCCAGGAATTTCTTCATGAGGTGCCAAAATTTTCTCTGTATCCGCAGATTCTCTAGAGTAGTGGCATGTTGTAAGAAATCAAAACCTTTCTTCCTGAGATCAAAACCAATACATGAACTCATGGTTGTTGGTGCCTTGTTCTCCCCAGGTTAATTACCTATCGTCTATCCGTCGTCATCCCAACCTTGTAAATCTCTTGGGGTATTGCCAGGACAATGGCATGCAGATGCTTGTTTATCAGTATGTCCCCAATGGCAGCATTTCTACGCATTTGCATGGTGATTTCTTCATTGTGTGTTTTCTACTAATGTTCTGATGTGCAAGAAGGGCATCACAAGTGCTAATTTTTCTTTCTTCTGCCATCCTTGTACAGGCAACGGCAGTTCTCCAACTGTAAGGCTAGAATTCAAGCAGAGACTTGCTATTGCTCATGGAACCGCTAAGGGTAAGTTTTACGTCGACGCCAACTCAGCACTTTCCTTTATTGGCAGAAACTTTTTTTCGTAAGTACATTATGAATTGCCTCATTTTCAGTCACAAAGTTACAAGGAATCTTAATATAATGACCTTTCCTGTTTCTGTTACTCAGGCCTGAGTCACCTGCATTCCATGACCCCTCCTGCTGTTCACATGAACTTCAAAACTGCTAATGTCCTGGTGGATGCGGATTTCGTACCAAAAGTTGCTGATACTGGCATCCGAGGCCTACTTGATCGACTAGGCAATGCTGGCCCGCCTTCAATGATATTCAATGATCCATTCGTTGATCCTCGGTAATGACTGAGCTTCCCTGCGATAGTAGGAAATTTATCGGCATCCCTTGTCTGTTTTTAATGGAGATTTGTTGCATGACCAGGGGGAAGGAGTCCATGATTTTTTCCATACAGAGTGATGTATACAGTTTTGGTGTGTTCCTTGTGGAGTTGATCAGTGGAAGGACGGCTGCGTCTGATCAAGGCATTATTGAATGGGTAAATTCTACTGATTCCTGATGACTGCGCAATTCCTCTTTTCATCTCATCTCAAAATATCTATCACCATATCAGAGCCAAGGTTTCAGCTTACTCACTTTGCATCTCTGATATGCAGGTTCGAAACTTTCAAGAATCAAGTGATATCTCTACAATAGCGGATAGGAGAATGACCAGTGGCTTTACCTCACGAGGCATGACGGAATTCTTGCGCTTGGCATCACGGTGCGTGAACCCGGCAAGCGAGAATCGTCCGTCGATGAGCCTGGTGGAAGCTGAGATACACCGGATACGCGAGCAGGAGATCAGGAGGACGACAGTCATGCCAGTGGGCAACACAACTGTGACCCTAGGCAGCCAGCTCTTCACATCATCAAGATGAAGAAGAATGGAAAGTTATAGCATTTCAAAGGCTAAGCTAGTTTTCTTCTTTCAGGGTTATAGATTAGCTATTCTAGTTCCAATTTTGCCCCATTAGTTTCTTCTCATAGTGAGCCAGCTCATCATCAGCTGTGCAACTGAAGTGTACAAAAAAAGGAGGAGCTGTTAGGCTTCCCTTTTCACCCTTGGTTTATTTTCTTCGTTATATTCGACATAGGGTTTCAACTTGTACAAAAAAGAATTGACAATTCTTTTTTGCTAGACTTTTATAACATCGAGAGGGTAGCGCCAAACTGGCAACTTTATATATCTCTACAATTTTAGACATTTGCCATTAGTAGCATAGTGTTTTCTGACAATTTGCTCTGCATTTTTTACAAGGTTGCTTTATTTGAAGATCCTTTTCTTGGAGCTATGCCATCCCTGATTTCCTTCGAGAGTGTTTATATCATACATGTCATCTGAACTGACCTCCAACTTCATCTAGCCAATGTGACCACCATTTCTGAATGGCACCTATGGTTGGATAAGGTCATCTCTGTTGACAGTGAAGTCCCACAGCTCGCCGTACTTCTCGTTGAAGTCCCAGATGTCCATTGAGTTGTAGTCCGCGATGAGCTTGTCGCGCTTGGACCTCTCCATCATGTAGATCTCCGGCTCAAAGTTGTGCGGTTTGTCCGGCTTGTCCATCTCGATGATGCAGAACACGACGATGAAGATAGCTGCCCCAATGTAAAGGTACTCCCCCTAGCGGCACGAATAGACCATGAGTCTTCCTCCGTTCAGTAAGCCCAAGACAGATAGATGATGCATGTAAATAGGAGGAATAGGGGTTAATGGAACTATTCGATCCGTACCGGCACATCGAAAGCCATGCCGAGAATGACCGCAGGGGGAAATGACCAGGAGATGAGTGCTGCAAGAGATTGCCATTGGTGCTAATGAGAAAGGTTCAAGGACATGTATACTGTTTCCAGATAGCAAAAGGCACCATGAGTGAGTGTACCTTGGAAGCCCTGAGGGGGCTCAGCTTCTTGGTACCACTCAGAGACATCCTCCCAGAAGCCCTTCTTTTCTTCAGTTGGATGATTGGTTTCACCACATCACACCAGAATCAGCACAGCTTTAGCTAACGAATGCATATAGTGTATACTGTATACAAGAAAATATACTAGAAATACCTTGGCCTTCATCGTAGGTGTGGTGGCCGTCATACACCCCATACACAAAGTCCTCCTGCAAAACAATTTCACTGCAGCGTCATCCCAATTCCTCAAGACAACAGGGCAGCAAGAACAAGAAAACCAAGGAGATTGCTCGGACCGGGCTGACGCCGTTGGTGCGCCACTTGTCGATGGGGTCCTCCTGCAGGTCTGGCTCGATCTCCGTCAGCGGCCCGGGCCCGGCCCTCGCCACCATTGCCCTGCCGTTGCCACTGCTCTCCCAGCAGCCTGCAGCATGCTTCAGGTGTGGCTTCACCCTTGTGCTCAGCTGCTGCTTCACCGCGCCATGGCGAGGACGAGTGGCAGTGGCTGCTGCAGAAATGGCGGACGCCAAGCTGCTGCTGGTGCTCATTATCTCACCCCCAAACGCCGTGCCTCCCCTCTTCTCCACACCCTCTTTGCTTGCTTCTGCTGCACATGTACCTTCCTGCAAACAGACAAAGGCAAGTGGATAATGGTGTGGGCATGTACCGTCCAGAAAATTCTGCTGCCTTTCTTTCTCCTTTTCCTTGAAATCTGCAAATTAGACGAATGTAACTCACCAGTAATCAACTCACAGAAGCTGTTACATGACTGCAGTCTTCAGGTCATCAAGTGATTATTTTGTGATTAGTAAACTGCCTGCTAAATTACTGCATCCTCACAGGGCTTTATGTTTGCACCTAAGGGGAAGGAAAATAGCACAGCAGGGCTTTATGTGGAGCAGAACAGATCCAGCCAAAGCAACGCAGGGAATTCTTTTCATTATTAACTTAATCAATGTGCAAACAGAGCAATTCCTTGAACATCTCTCCGCATTTGTTCCAGAAGGAGATTTTAAATTCTTACACCACACTTCCACGCAAAAGAAAAAAAAATCTTACACCACACTTCTACGCAAAAATAATTCTTCACCGCACTTAAAATACTACATAATACAGAAGAATCTACGACCAAATCACAGCCGCGTCTCTCAACCTCCGTAGGAGAACTATTCCGCTTCCAGCCAGGATGTACTATCCCCCTTGAAATGAAACAATTTAGTGTCAGCATGTCAGCACTTCTTGGAGTAATCCAGAAACATTAGAATGCCAACAGCTGGTCAAGAGTTTACAAGAAGATTACCTGATTCAAACTGAGTTTACTAGCTTTGTCTGGCTTTCATAACCAGCTCCTCGGTAGTAGCACCAATGATCTCATTGGATCGCTTTAGAGGAACGCAAACAATTCTTCCAATAGAATCCTGAATACACCATCAAGTTTATTAATATGGCACGAAAAGAGATAAAAGGGGTAACAACACGATGGTAATGCCATAAAAAACTTTTGGATTCTGTCATTGTTTTATTGCAAAATCTGGAAACTGTGCTTGTAAGAACCTTTCATATGACTGGCATTGCAAGTATGAAGCAATACAAAAAAAAGGCTGTAAGAACTCACTCTTGTAACAATACCAAATCTCTCTAACTTTTGAAGAGCATCCATCACCTCAAAATTGCATTGCAAACCAAACTCTTCCTGGATTAGCTCCTCGCATTGCAAATCAAGATCCTAACATGTTGGGAAACAAAGAACATTTTAACTTGACCCTTTGTACTTGCATAATATAACTTAAGAAAAATAGTGGTTTGAAGTAGCAAAAGATCTAACATACCTCAACAGTAGCCTTTCCATTCTCCATCAGTATATAGTATGCAATTATGACCTCCTTGATCTGAACATCAAAAATCGCAAATATGTAAATAAATTATGAATTGGAATTTCCCATGAACACAAGCCTCTCTTTTGCTGATTCTTAGAACTTACTTCCTGCTGAATCACATCATCACAGAGGTGCAGAAGTGTGCCTTTCCCACTATCTAGTTGTTTGTCATACATTGACTGAGTGATTAGGTTTTGATAGGTTGCCATGTTCTGTTGAAACCTGCATCGAAGGTAAGTTCCATCAACCAGGAAAGCAATACATGAGCGTCCTAATTAAGAAGGGCTAAAAAGAAGTAAGGAAGCAAAACCACATTTTGTGAATGTGTTCCAGAGTAATCCTAGCAGGTCAAAAGGACAAAAAAAAAGGCCTCCTGGTTTGGTCATACACAAATAATCCAAATTACTGACGGCCTGTCAAATAATACATCGAGTGGGACTCACGAGAAATAGATCTTAGCACAATATCCAGCCAGAGCAGAAAGGATGGCAATCACAACCCAGAAATCAGCTTTAGGCATTTCGAGTGAACCGACGAGTGTAACCTGGGTAATGTGATAGAGCAATCATCAACTGATGAAATACAACAAAATCGATGAATCAAGTCAAACCAATTTCACTCAACTTACAAGCCCAATAACAACAGAAACAATGAACTGAACCCAGTCCATTGGCGTGAGACTCGGGTTTTTCTTCTCAGGCTGCAAATACCATGATTTATCTTCAGCATAAGTTCAGACGAATAAATGAATATAGACTATAGATGTGTTCTCAAAGCAAAAACTTTTGGAAGTAACCATATCTTTTTTTTTTCAAAAACGTAGAGCGTCCAGCACTAACCAGAACCAACTCCATATCTGCCATCGGAATATTTTTGAAGTGTTTAACATGAATTGCTCTATCATCCTGCCCCTTCAGGCTTTTCTTCCTGAAATCAAACATGTGCCATCAGAAATTAGTTCGGACATGGTGGTTTGCAGGAATCATACAAGTGACCATTTCACAACCAGGACACCAGAAATTGTTTTCTACTACCTCAAACAAAAATCATTATGAGTTCTACCTGTACAAGACAATCACCTCTTCAAATGTAGGCTCCTGAATTGTGACCTTGCCAATTAAATTGCGCAGGCTACAATGGAAGTAGGAAAATATGAGAGCATAGAAGAAGAAAAAATAGCAGCTTATTGAGATTGTGATGGTGTAACAGGTTAGGAACAGCAAAAACCTCAAGTTCATTGTTTCAAGTCGTATACGTTCAACGTATAGCTCCTTGTCGTCCCCTTCACCAACTAGATCATCATTTTTCTTGGAATCTATCACTGGCTTGACCTTTTTCTTTCTCAAGAAGAGCCTTTGCAGTCTGAAATTCCAGTATGAAAATAACTAACTTGTGGAACGAGCAAGATAAACTGCGCAGGAAAATAAATGAGTATGGATAGCATACCCCGTCTTCTGTAACAGCCATCGCCATGTACGAGTTATGACCATATCCACTTTCTCCATGAAGAAAAAATCGCTAGTGCGATCCATTCCTATGCCCCTCCGAAATATGACGTACTGGAACATAGAAGATTATGCTAGCTAAGTATAAGGTTTGCACGCAGAACAAGGAGTTTATGAATAATATGAGGAAAACCGAGTCACGGCTACTAAGAAAGGAAAATGTTTAGGGTACCACATCAATAATACATGAAAACCTAACAGGGAATTGGCTAAATTCGAAGTCCCTCAGTTGAAAATCATTCAATTATCTCTTAAACTAAAATTTGATGAAACAACAGTGAGTGGATGCATATACAGCCAGAAAATAAGAACAGCCAGCTGAATATCTTTCAAAAAGAGGGTGCATCAGTATTGCATATAAGAGCCAGAGCATTCTCACCTTATCACAGAACTCAGGTAGGTTGTCATGATGGTGCTCCTTGAAATACTTCGACAAAAGTTTGTTATCTAACTGCACCAGCAAACAACAAAAATGTAATGGCACTGAAATCTAGTAATTTTGGATAAGGAGGTGCAGTCTAGAGTGAGTGGACATTAACCTTCGCTTCGTCAACTTTAATTGGAAGATTCAATAGGTATTGTCCAGAATGAGCAAGTTCAACCTCATCATCAGATAATATGTTGAAATTGCTTTTTTGCATCACCTGCACCAAATTGGGCACTTAAATCTGCAACGCTACACAACATATTAGTAACGCTTTCTCCCAAACAAGTCCTATACCTGAAAGAAATAGGTCAGGAAGTTCTGCTCGAGTGTATCGATTTCCTCGGACGAAAAGTTCTGCTGCTGCAGTTTTTTGGCACCCTGCACAGGGTCGAAGAGAGCAAACAGCTCCTGTACAAAAATTAGCAGACTCAATACATCAAATCTGCTTCAATTTCAAGCACTGCCAGAAAAAAATAAGCAGCTCTTTAAGATGGCTGTACAGATCAGTCTGAAGCAGCAAATGCATGAAAATGTATGAAGAATAAGTCTTTACAAAGGCGTCCGAGTTCTCACCATCATATCATCAAACTGGAGATGATACCAAGCTCTGATTGTGTACTCCACCCTCTTGCAGAGCTTCAGGAATTCCTCCCTGTCGTTTTCGTGCTCTTCATGAAACAGGTAGCAGAGTTTGCTTTCAGTTGTGCAGTCCCATATTAAATCCAAAACAATATCTTTGCTTCAGCATGTAGAAACTAAGACAGGTGA